>OX463229.1:16175891-16775891 GCA_949820135.1 Sylvilagus floridanus
CAGGACCTAATCCAGGCTCTGACAGGGCTTCACTTGGTGCGCCGTGGCACTGTCCTGTGTACCTTTTACAACTTAGCAGCGTATCCAGAACCCCCTTCCTGTCCGGTCTGCACTGCTGGTGTCTGTGGGTGGCCTTCCTCTTGCTCTTTGGGGTGCCTCACTGAATGGCCCTGTGAGCCCCAGGCAGGAGGTGCTGCAGTGGCCGGCCCTCCTCTAGGGGGCGCCACGCAGCCGCGGGCTACTCTGGTCCCTCAGCAGCCAGCCGCACTGCCTGCTGGCTCCCCAACGCTATCCGTCCTGGGTTGGCAACCTGTGACCCAGAGCGTCCAAGTCTCAGTGCCGTCTGCACCCTGGTGCCGCCAGCCCCTCCCCTGAGAGCGGACCCTCGGGCGTCTTGGGCTCTGGCTCCTGACTTGAGGCCCTTCAGGTCTGTCTCGTGAGCAGCCGCCCCGTCAGCCCCTGGGTGCACATGGCAGGTGCAGTCCCGCCGTGCGAGCCTCCCGCTTACCCAGCGTGTTTCCTGCACCCCAGGTTCCTCCATGACCAAAATAGCTCCGCCTTCAAGTTCTACCGCAAGAAGGTGCTGGAACTCTGCCCGTCGATTCGCTTTACCTCGCCTGCCGACAGCAGCGGCGAGAGCGGGGAGGCGCAGGCGGGCCCCACGGACCCCGCGAAGGGGGCTGCAGAGCAGGAGGCCCCGCAGCAGGAGGTGGAGCTTGGGAGCCCAGAGGCGGGGCCTGAGGAGGACGAGGAGGGGGACGAGGACGAGGAGGGGGACGAGGACGAGGATGAGCAGGGCCCTGGCCACGCAGGAAGGGCCCACAGGGCTGAGGGCGGCCCCCCCGCCGACGGCCACCCCGGAGAGGCCGCTGAGGACGAGCCAGCCGGGGCCCCCGGCCTGACCCAGGCTGCCTCGGGCTCCTGCTTCCCCCGGAAGAGGGTCAGCAGCAAGTCGCTGAAGGTCGGCATGATCCCCGCGCCCAAGAGGGTGTGTCTCATCCAGGAGCCCACGGGTGAGTGCCCCGCCGCTCCATGCAGAGGGTGGGCTGGGAGGAGACGGACGCTGCCCGGCCGGCCGGCTGTGACGCCTGACCAGCTGCATCCTTGCAGGGAGATGGCTTGGAGGTTCTTAGCGCACGCGCACAGGTGCGAGCCCCCAGGGTGGCGGAACCGAAGCCCTTCCCAGAGTGCCACTGGCCCTCTGGGGCCCCTTCTGTGTGCTGAGCCCCTGACCCGGGACCACCAGCTGGCCCCGTTGCTCGCCTTTTCCACTCTGTCAGTTGGCACCTGATGGACCGCCATGGCCCAGCCCCTTCCCCGAGCCCTTGAGCCTGCACGGTGTCTCCGTCACCAGGCCCAAGCGGGAAAACTGCTGTTGCTGTGACCTGTGCCCATCAGGAGACCGTCACAGCCACAGCAGCCGCATCCCCCAGAACAGCCCTGTGGTCTGTGTGCGGAGACCTTCGCGTCCAGTGGTTTGCCGGCCCCTCCACTGCAGCCCGCACCCCTCCAGGCCTCTCGTGGGTGGGGGTAGCACAGCCCAGCTCCTCTCGTGGGTGGGGGTAGCACAGCCCAGCTCTCTCGTGGATGGGGGGTAGCATAGCCAGTCTCTTCAAGGATGAGGGGCTTCAGGGCAGTTTGTGGAAAGTGGCCTGAAGATAGGTATGGGGGTAGCCTTCTGTGCCCCACAACAGTTCCTGTGTTCCGGTCCTGGCACTGGCTCCTGACCCAGCTTCCTGTCAGCGCACATGCTGGGGCTGTAGCGAGGGCTCGGGTGGTCGGGTTCCTGATGCCCAGGGGGCCGGCCTCCTGCCTCCTGGCTCTGGCCCACACCCGGCCCCGCCCCTCCTGAGCATCTGGGAAGTGAACCTGCGGGTGGGAGTTCTCTGTGTGTCTCCCACCACCGTCCCTATTTGTCTCTCTGCCTCTCAAATAAGAAAACATTTTTCAAGATTTTTTTTTAGTGCAAAACACTTGTTAGTCCGGGCGTAGTGTTGTCACAGTCTGTATTTCCCATACGTTTTTGAAGGCCCCCTCACCTGTCCTGGGAGAAACGTGGGGCTGCCGCTGCTTGCTGGCAGTTCCGGGACTGTGGGGTTGGTGAAACGGGAGCGGACGTGCCGAGCGCCTTCCTGAGAAGGTGAAGCGGAGCCCTGTGACCTGCTGGGAGCCAGAGGCTCCGGCCGGCAGAGCACTTGCAGCAAACGAGCTCACGCTGAGGGGCAGCGCCGCCCCCAGGCGCGGGCACACTGTGGCGAGCGCTCTGTGCCCCGCGGGAGGGCTCAGGTCTCCTGTCCATCTGCTGGCTTGTATTGGAGAGGCAGATGGGGACGGACACAGAGCTCCCACCCTCGGGGCCACTCCCCCAGGGCCTGCAGTGGCTGGGGCTGGGCCGGGCTGACCTGGGAGCCAGGAGCTGCATCCGGGTCTCCCGCGTGGTGGCGGGGGCCTCTGAGCCCCTGGGCTGCCTTCCCCTGCCCTCCCAGGAGCGTCAGCAGGAAGCTGGAGTGAGAAGCTGAGGTTGGAGAAACCCCGCTCCACAGCGGGGACGTGGGCAGAGGGCGTGACCACCGGAGTCCTGTGTCTGAATGGACTCCCGGAGCAGGCGGCCCTCGGGAGCCTGGCACGAGGGCCCGGTTGCTGTTCCCAGGCGTGTGCCGTGGTGGTGGGCCGGGGCCGCCTGCTGTCCTCGGGGGCTGGGAGCAGTCTCGCGACCCCTGCCTTTCCCCGCGGTCACCCGGCCCGCGCCGTCCAAGGCCTGTGTAGCAGGCTCGGCTTTCGGGTGCTCGTGCTATGTGGCGGTGCGTGCCGCTGGCACTGCTGAGAAGGTGCGTGTCCGCGTGCACGCGTGTCCTTTGTCTTGCAGTCCACGAGCCAGTTCGAATCGCCTACGACAGGCCTCGGGGGCGGCCCCTGTCCAGAAAGAAGGTAAGCCTGTGCCTCTGTCCGGTCGCCTGGGGTCTAGGGGATGCCGGGGGCGCGGCCGGGCCGGCCTGGGTGTCAGGCCGAGGGGTCAGCGTGGCACCCACAGGCACATTGCTCTCCGGGGCCTGCGCTAGCCCGCCACAGCACAGCCACGGAGATGTTGGAGCTTGGCAGACTGTGGGGGGGTGACGAGAGTGGCCAGCGGAGTCCCAGGGCTGTGTGCAGTGAGCGCAGCCCACGGTGACTCTCTGGGTGCGGCGGGGGGAGTGTGCTCCACCTGGCTGCGGGGACGTGTTGCAGGTGAGGTCACGGGACCCATGAGAGGGCCTCACAGCTGCCCAGTGGTCAGGGAGGCGGCCGTGGCGGTGTCGGGCACGGTGGGGGTGGGACCGCAGCTGTGGCGTGGGGCCCATGGTGCTGGTGCAGGCTGGGTTCCTGCCCAGCGGGCCTGGCCTAGGTGAGGGAGGGGCCCTGCCACCACCTGCCTGTTGACCTCGGACCCAGTGGGCTGCCACACCTGCCCTGTGGGGGGGTCAGACTTGACCCTGGTGGCGTCCTGCCCGGCCTCCCTCTGCTCCCTGCATGGCCTCTCCCAGCCCGGGGCGCACAGGCCTGCAGCTTCGCAGTACCCCCGTGGTGTGGTGGTGAGGGCGGGGTGGGGGGCCCTCACAGAGTTCTGTCCCACTGCTCCTCATAGGCACGCAGGGCCCAGGCGGAGCGCAGCTCCCAGGAGGGCCGACAGAGCCTCCATTCCTCCACTCAGCAGAAGTTCCACCTCCTGGTGGCCAGCAGGGCTGGGCTCCTGCCTGCTGCCCCCCTCCCTACCCCAGATCAGGGCACAGCCCTTCTCCTGGCCCCTCCTTCGCGGGCCCTGTGCTGCCGGGGCACCTGCGGGCTCACCTGCGGGGCTCTGAAGTTCAGCATGTGCTCCTGGCGCATCTCCAGTCGCACTGGCCCGTCCAGGAGGAGAACGTGGAGGCCCTGGGCCCAGCCCCTCCTTTCCTGCTCTCTTCCCACCCGGGGTGGGCTCTGTGCTGCCCTCCCCCGCCAGCCCCTAACACTGGGAAGCTGATGGCCAGCACCTGGTGCGGGTCGTGGGCAGCGGCTGGAGCCCCTCTGGACCTGTGAGGGCCTGTGCTGTGCTGTCCCACGTCGCCGCCTCCCCCGTGGCCTCCCAGGCTCCATCCGGGGGCCCAGAGGGCGCTGAGCACCCTGCCCTCCGGCCCACCCTCGGCTGCACCAGCGCTCAGCGAGGTCTGCATGCTGTTGTCACGCACCCCGACATCCCAGCAGAGCCCACTGTCCAGGACAGACCGGGCAGGTTGTGGGGAGGGGGCCTGGTGAGGGCCAGGGCCTGCCATCTCACACTCAGCCACTGCCTGCCTGGCTGTCCTGCCTCAGGCCATGCCCACCGCGTCACTGCAGGGCCCCGCCTGCTGTCCCAGGTCCCCACTCGGCACCACTCCTGCTGACCCCGTGGCCCAGGACCTGCCGTCCTCTTCCTTGGTTTTCCTCCCAGCATTAGCGCCAGGGCTGGGGCAGCCAGGAGAGCTGGGGGAGCCGGGGCAGCGAGGCCCGAGCCCGGTGCCCATCCTGGCCCCTGGCCTCTGACTTGGGGGTCCTCCACTCAGGGATGCTGTGGAGGGCGGGGCGTGGGGGCGGGGTCGATCCCGAGCATCTGCAGGTCAGGGGGGCCGGGCGCACCCTTGCCGCAGCCCCTCCCTGCGGCCACTTGCCCGCCTCCGCTCTCCCCCCAGAAACTCAAGGAGTCGGACTTCGCCCAGCAGAAGCTGACCGACAAGAACCTGGGCTTCCAGATGCTGCAGAAGATGGGCTGGAAGGAGGGCCACGGGCTGGGCTCGCGCGGCAAGGGCATCCGGGAGCCCGTCAGCATGTACGCAGCCCCACCTGGGCGCCAGCCCTCAGAGGACGGCCTGCTCTCTGGCGCACCCCGCATCCCTGCCCCTGCCCCGGGGTGCAGGCCCGCTGACGGCCACGCTGGTGTGTGGGTGGTGGCCGCAGCCCTGGCCCCTCTGGGAGCCTGTGGGACGCAGCCCCGGGGTGCAGGCCCGCTGACGGCCGTGCTGGTGTGTGGGTGGTGGCCTGCAGCCCTGGCCCCTCTCTGGGAGCCTGTGGGACGCAGCCCTGGCCCCTCTGGGAGCCTGTGGGACGCAGCCCTGGCCCCTCTGGGAGCCTGTGGGACACAGCCCCGGGGTGCAGGCCCGCTGACGGCCACGCTGGTGTGTGGGTGGTGGCCTGCAGCCCTGGCCCCTCTCTGGGAGCCTGTGGGACGCAGCCCCGGGGCAGCAGGCGTGTGGTTTCCCAGCGCGCTGCGGCTGCCAGGCGAGGCTCCCTATGCTCAGAGCGAGTGCCTGACTGCCCCCTGGCCCTCCACCTGTCCCGCAGCCCCGCTGGCCAAGCCCCGCCTCGCCCCTGGGGAGGGGCTCTCTAACTGGGTTTCCTTTCGCTCCCCAGGGGAACGGCCTCGGAAGGGGAGGGGCTGGGGGCCGACGGGCAGGAGCGGCAGGAGGACACGTTCGACGTGTTCCGCCAGCGGATGATGCAGATGTACAGGCACAAGCGGGCCAGCAAGTAGGTGCGTGCTGAGCCCGCTCCCGCCCCCGCACCCCAGGCCGCCGCAGGAGCGAGCCGCACCCTGGCCTCTCTCTCGCTCCAGCTTTCTCTCTCAGATGACAGCCGCCTGCCAGCAGCGGGACCAGCAGCGCCTGGCCCTTCCCGGGTCACCAGATCCTTCCCCTGGGAAGGGCCTTGTCCCCGAGTGTCCCTCTCACCCACCGTCTCCGGCCCGGCTTGGAACCAAATCCACCTCCCGAGTAGATGAACTCAGTGATGAGCGCTAAGCCCCGGGAGCACCAGTCCTCTTAAAACCTCTTCCCTGGCCGGAGCCCGCGTGCGGTTCGGTGTGTACCGGAAACGGGTCTCCCTGGGCCAGGCTTCTGGGCCTCTCCCCGTGCGCTGCCCCGCACGCCTCCTCGGCGAGGACGGCGCCTGCTTGCCCTGAGCCCCGCCAGGGCCTGCGCGTGCTGCCTGTGCCGCCTGCCGTGGGCACGCATGCGCCTCCAGCCTGAGCCTGGGTTTACGCACGGGCCCCACGACGGTCACTGCCGAGGGTGGCGATGCTGGCTCTGCCGTGTCACCCGAGCCGCTGAGGGGAGCACGCGCGGGCCCAGGGCACGGAGGGAGTGAGCTCAGCTGGGCTCGTGAGGCCAGCATTGCCTGGGAGGGAGGCGTGGCTTCCGTGGGGCCCCCTGTGGGCCGTGGCCGCCCTCTGCGTGTGACTGGGGAGGGGGGTCTTCCGGGCCCTCTGTGCAGGTGTGGGGAGAGGGTCCAGTCCTCCGGCTCGCGCCCAAGGCCAGGACCACAGAGGGGCTTCGAGACAGGCGCCGCCTCTGCACGCCATGCGCAGTGTGTTCCAGGCAGGCTCCGTGCGCCCCTCCCGGGCTCTGCCTGCTCTGGTCGCTTCTCTTTCTTGGACATCTGCAGATCCTGGTGGCTGTGGAGACCCTGGGGAGCCAGCACTGGGGACGAGGGGGGCAGAGGTGGCGGCCACGGTCCGGGACTCCTCTCTGCTCTGCTGAGCCTCTCCGGCAGCCTCCCGGGGGCCGTGGGCGCGCCGGCACTGGGAGCAGGGGGCCTGTGGCCCTCACGCTCCACCGCCCGCAGGGGCCGAGCCCTGTGCCTAGCTGGCTCGGCCTTGACTTTCCACTGGGACTTACTAGGAAGCGAAACCCTCGCGGACATTCCTGATGTGGGGCCCTGACCCCACAGCCGCCTGCCGCCGCCCCCGGCCCAGCCCAGTTGGCGCAGCAACCACCCCAGTGCACGGGGGACTCCCCGTCTCTTGTGTGGGGCCGTGGGGCCCTGCACCACCGCCCTCCCCACCTCCACCCCCGGCCTGACTGGGCGCCATGTGCAGGGGCGTGGCCTCGCGAGTCACGCCGCCTTCTCTCGTAGCTCCAGGGTCTCCCCGGGCGAACTGCAGCGTCCAGTCACTGCGTGCTCACTGTCCCCGGCTCGTCCCCGTCACTGGAAGTCTGTGCGCTTGCGTGTTCAGTGGCCTATGAAGCCTAGAAGACGTCCATGATGGTCCCACACGGAAGGCCCTGCCTGGTTTCCCGAGAACCTCCGGAGTTGTGAATGTCGTTAGTCACTTAGCAGTTGCAATAAACGTAAGGACCCGAGCCCTGCTGTGTGATTAGGCTCCGCCGGGGCAGGTCCCCCGGGGGAGTGCCACCGCTTCCTGCCACTCAGACGCTGGGGGGGCTCCTGCCACCCACGTGGGAGCCCTGGGTTGGGGTCCCAGCTTGGCCATGGAGGGCATCTGGGTAAGAGTGCTCTCTCCCTGGCTGTCTCTCAGTGGGAAAAAAAGTTAATGTTTGTATTTGAAAGGCAGAGTTACAGAAAGAGAGAGAGGTCTTCCATCCGCTGGTTCACTCCCTAAAGGGCTGCAGTGGCTGGAGCTGGGCTGATCCGAAACCAGGAGCCAGGAGCTCCATCCGGGTCTCCCACACGTGTGCAGAGGCCCAAGCACTTGGGCCATCTTCTCCTGCTTTCCCAGGACAGCAGAGAGCTGGATCGGAAGTGGAGGAGCCGGAACTCAAACCCACGTCCATATGGGATGCTGGCGCTGCAGGTGGTGGCTTTACCCACTATGCCACAGCGCCGGCCCCAAGTAAAAGTTTAAAAGATATTTGTGTAGTAGAAGGCAGAGAGCAGGTGGCACGCAGCCGGCCGTGGGGAGGGCGGGGACACACAAGCCCCGCCTGCCCCAGGTCTCGCCCTGGCCCCCGCTGCTGCCGCCGGGGTCGCCCCGCGGGGCCTCAGCCTGCAGGGAGGAGGCTGCGAGGAAGGTGCCTGGTCCCTGCCCCGCGGGAGGCTGAGGCCGGACCCCAAGCGTGCGGCGGACACGCGCGGTGGGGGCGGAGTCACTCTGGCCTCACTGCTCCGGTGCCACCCAAGGCCCCGCCCCTGGCCCGCACCCCTCCCCAGGCTGCTCAAGGTCCTTGGAGGACATGAAGCCGCTCAGTGCCGACTCCCTGCTTAGAAGTGAACGTTTCCCCCGCTGCTGGGGCGGACAGGGCAGCCACACCCCGTATCGGCGCCTGCTGGGCCTCCCCGCTCACCCGCCTGGGAGGCAGCATTGACGGCCCAGTGTTCGGGCCCTGCCGTCCACACGGAGACCCGGATGAGGCTCCCGGCTCCTGGCTTCGGCCTGGCCTGGCCCTATACGGCTGTTACAGGCATTTGGGGGATGAGCCTCCAGCAGATGAAAATCTTTCCCTCTCCCTCTCTCTGCCTTTCAAATAAATAAGCCAAGGAGGGGACGAGCCTTGCAGCTCCGTGAACGCGGGGCGGCAGCCACTTCCTCCAGTCCCCAGGAGGGGGCGCTCGCGAGCTGACCGCTCGGCCGGCTCGGTCCGGAGCGTCCTCTGGCTGAGCTCCTGGGAGCACCGCCTCCCAGTCTCTGGTCCGAGCTGCTGATTGCGCGGGGCCGGAAGGCCGCTCAAACAAGGCCCATCCCGTGGGACCCGGGCGGGCCGCCGATCGGAGGAACGGTATCCACGCCGCGGGAGCCAGCTCTTCTGTCCCCAGCCTGATGTCCCTGGAAAGCTGCCCTTGGGCACGGGGTTCCAGTCCCGGCTGCTCCACTTCCAGCCCAGCTCCCTGCTGATAAGCCTGGGCCCCTGCACCCCGGGGGGAGACCCGGATGGAGCTCCAGGCTCCTGGCTTCGGCCTGGCCCAGCCTGGGCCGGTGTGGATCTGAGGAGTGAACCAGTGATGGAAGATCTCTCTCTGCCTCTCCCTCTCACTGTCACTCTACCTTTCAAATACATCTTCCTGAAAGACAGCGGGAGAGAGGAGGAGCCTGCTCCTGACTCTCCCCAGCACGGGCGGGGTGGAGGGGCTCTTCCTGGCCCCCCGGGGTGGGGGGAGAGCGGATGGTGCACTATGAGTGACGCTGGGCCGAGGGAAGCCACACCCACAGGCACGCGCCCTCGGCGATGCCCCGGCTGCTCCAGAGACGTCTGTGCCCCTGCTGGAGCCCAGGCCGCCACTTCCTGAGGGGGGAAATCCGCATCGCTTCCGCCCACGGCCATTGTCCCCAGCTGCTGCCGCTGCCCGGCCCACCAGGCAGAGTCCCTCCGTCCTTGTCCATCCGTCTGTCCCTTCCTTCCTTCCTTCCTCCCTCCACCACGCCCTCCGCAGCCCTGAGAGACCACGCAGCGGGGCAGCTGGCGACGCCCACATCCCATAGGACAACGCCTGGCTCCTGTCCCCCAGTCCAGGGCTCACCGGGGCGACCCCGATGCAGCTTCGGCCTGGCCCAGCCTCGGCTGTTCCTGGCGCTGCAGTGGGGGCCCTGGGTCCGCCCCCCTGAGCTACGCTGATCTCCAATCCTTCAGACAATCCCCACTCCCAAAGCTCCACCAGTCAGACCTGGGAGCCCCCCACCCCGAGTGCCAGGCCTCTCTCTGCCTCAATTTCCCCATCTGTGCAATCTCCACCATCCGCTGCTCCACTCCCCGATGGCCACAACGCCCAAGGCAGGGCCAGGGCCAGGCCCAAGCGGGGAGCCAGGAGCTCCATCCGGGTCTCCCCTGGGGGTGCAGGTGCCCAGGCCATCGGGCCATTTTCCACGGCTTTCCCGGTTGCATTAGCAGGGCGCGAGACCGGAAGTGGAGCACTGGAGACTCGAACCATCACTCACTAGGGCCCCCAGCAGATGGGTCCTCTGGGGGTCTCAGGGCTGCCCGGAAAGCGAGATGGGCTTCAGAGTGACTTTCTTGTGTTGTGCGCGACACTGGGGCCCACGCCGGGGTCGGGACTCCATGGGAACGGGGACGGGAGCCTGCAGGAGCAGCTGGGCGCCCGGCAAAAGTGGAGCAGGCGCGCACGGGGAGGGGGAGGCCTGAGCCGCCTCCCGCGCCCTAGTTTCTTGTTTACCGGTCTGGGGCCATCGCTTATTTTCAGATGGGGAGGTTTGTGTGTGGCCGCCCGCCAGGGCCCCCGAGCCAGCCGTGCCCGCAGCGGGAGTGTGGCTTGGGGAAGGGGCGCCAAGCTGCTGATGGACAGCCATGGCCGGAGACCCCCACGCCCCTCTGCCCACGTGCCGGGCAGACAAGCGAGGTTGCGTTTTCTGAAGGTTTAATTTAAAAAATAATAATTTTATTTATTTGAAAGGCAGAGTGAAAGGAGAGACAGAGTTTCCATCCGCTGGGTCTCTCCCAAAATGCTCACAACAGCCACGACGGGGCCAGGCTGAAGCCAGGAGCCTGGACCCCCACGCGGGGGTCTCCCACGTGGGCGGCAGGGCCCCCAGCCAAGGACCTGCGCCGTCGCCGCCATCACCGCGGCCTCCCAGGGTGTGCCTCAGCAGGGAGCTGGAGTCCGGAGTGGACCTGGTGCTCGGCCGCTGGGACGCGGGCGGGGCCTCGAGAGGTGATGGACAGCCAGTGAGGCCGGGTGGGCGGGGCCCTGGGCCTAAGGACATGTGCCCCCTTCCCCCGCCGTTGCTACCGGGGGTGACTCCTGAAAGAGCTGCACCAGTGTGCATCTGGGGGCGGGCCCTGGGGGGCAGCAGGCAAAGCTGCCACTGGAGATGCCCCATCCCCCATCCCAAGGCCAGTTCGAGTCCCAGCTGCTCCACTTCCAACCCTGCTCCCTGCTGACACACTTGGGAAGGCGGCGGGAGATGGCTCCAGGGCTTGGACCCTTGCACCCACGTGGGAGACCCAGATGGAGTTCCATGTTCTTGGTGTAGACAGCCCAGCCCTGGCTGTTGTGGGCGTTTGGGGAGTGAACCAGCAGATGGAAGACCTCTCTCTCTCCCTCTCTCAAATAAATCAATCTTCTTTTAAACATTGATTTTATTTATTTGAAATAGTTACAAAGAGAGAGAGGGAGGGAGGGAGGGAGGGAGAGGTCTTCCATCCGCTGGTTCACTCCCCAGATGGCCACAATGGTCGGAGCTGCACCAATCCGAAGCCAGGAGCCAGGAGCTTCCTCCAGGTCTCCCACACTGGTGCAGGGCCCAAGGCCCTGGGCCATCCTCCACTGCACTCCCGGGCTACAGCAGAGAGCTGGATGGGAAGTGGAGCGCCGGGACTCCAACCAGAGCCCGTATCAGATGCCAGTGCTGCAGGCTGGGTCTTAAACCACTCTTTGTGAGCAGCGTTTGTCCATCTGTGCATGGCTTCACCCCCGAGCATGATGTCACCAAGGCCACACGCACGGCAGAGGTGTCAGCGCTCCCCTCCTTTCCAGGCTGAGTGACCGTCCTGGGCTGCGTGACTGTCCCCAGGCTGCGTGACTGTCCTGGGCTGAGTGACCGTCCCCAGGCTGAGTGCCGTCCTGGGCTGCGTGACCGTCCCCGGGCTGTGTGAACGTCCCCAGGCTGAGTGACCGTCCCCGGGCTGCGTGACCGTCCCCAGGCTGAGTGACCGTCCTGGGCTGCGGGGCCCAGGCTGCGTGACCATCCTGGGCTGCATGACTGTCCTGGGCTGCATGACCATCCCATCCCCGGGCTGAGTGACCGTCCCCAGGCTGAGTGACCGTCCTGGGCTGCGTGACTGTCCTGGGCTGAGTGACCGTCCCCAGGCTGAGTGCTGTCCTGGGCTGCGTGATTGTTACCGGGCTGCGTGACCGTCCCCAGGCTGCGTGACCATCCCCGGGCTGTGTGACCGTCCCCAGGCTGAGTGACCGTCCCCGGGCTGCGGGGCCCAGGCTGTGTGACCATCCTGGGCTGCATGACTGTCCTGGGCTGCATGACCGTCCTGTCCCCGGGCTGAGTGACCGTCCCCAGGCTGCGTGACAGTCCCCGGGCTGTGTGACCATCCCTAGGCTGAGTGACCGTCCCCAGGCTGTGTGACTGTCCCCGGGTTGCGTGACCATCCCTGGGCTGCGTGACCGTCCCCGGGCTGCGGGCCCAGGCTGCACTCATCCAGGAGCAGACGCCTGGACCACCCCGCCCTTCGGCTACTCTGACTCAACGCTGCCCTGAATGGAGTGCACGGACGACTTCACCTCTCAGCTGCGACTCCGCCCGTGTGGCCTGCAAGCCAGTGCAGGAGCCCAAGGACTTGGGCCATCCTCCACTGCGTTCCCAGGCCACAGCAGAGAGCTGGACCAGAAGTGGAGCAGCCGGGACTCGAACCGGCACCCACATGGGATGCTGGCACTGCAGGCGGCGGCTTTACCCATTGCACCACAGCACCGGCTCCAAGATTTGAGGCCCAAGTCTGGCTTCCGACTCCAGCTTCTGGCTAGGAAAAAGTGCTCAAGCGATTGGGCCCCGGCTGGAGTTCCTGGCCCGCAGACCCACCTGGCCCAGCCCCAGCATTTGAGGAGTGAACCAGGAGATTCTCTCTCTTGCTCTCTGTAGCTCAATTCAAGTAAACAAATGATTCCTTATTCTTAAAAGAACCACAATGTTTATATTCCTTTCTTGTGCTTATAAAGATACAGAGAGACTGGCACTGTGGGCAGAGCCGCCGCCTGCAGTGCCAGCATCCCATGTGGGTGCCGGTTCCAGACTCGGCTGCTCCACTTCCGGTCCAGCTCTCTGCTGTGGCCTGGGTAAGCAGCGGAAGATGGCCCAAGTCCTTGGGCCCCTGCACCCCCGTGGGAGACCCGGAAGAAGCTCCTGGCTCCGGATCGGCGCAGCTCCGGCTGTTGTGTCCATCTGGGGAGTGAACCAGCGGATGGAAGACCTCCCTCTCTCTCTAACTCTGCTTCTCAAATAAATATATAAAATGTTGGAGAAAAAAAATCCGACATGCATAGCACACCCGATTATTCACACAGCAGCCACTGGTGCAGAAGGCAAGGCGGGGCCCCGCCCAGGCAGGTCCGGGCAGGAGAAGCGGAAGTCCACGTTCAAGCCGTGTCCCACGGGGGGCGGGGAGGTGAACAGCCGAGGTGGGGCAGGGCTCCTGCCTCCCAGCCATCTCGTGGGAGCTGCTGCTGCTCCCCGTATTTGTTTTTAAGATTTATTTATTTATTTGAATGTCAGAGTTAGAGAGAGGAGAGGCAGAGAGAGAGAGAGAGAGAGAGAGAGAGAGAGGTCTTCCATCCGCTGGTTCACTCCCCAGATGGCTGCAACGGCCAGGGCTGTGCTGATCCAAAGCCAGGAGCCAGGAGCTCCATCCCGGTCTCCCATGCCGGTGCAGAAGCCCAAGCACCTGGGCCATCTTCTGCTGCTTTCCCAGGCCACAGCAAGGAGCTAGATCAGAAGTGGAGCAGCTGGGACTCGAACCGGCGCCCATAAGGGATGCCGGCACCACAGGCTGCGACCTGCCCCTACATCCCGTTTAATGCGCCTGCGCTGTGGCTGTGGCCATCCCAGGGGGTCAACGCATCCTATTCCAAGTGGCATCATCTTCATGCCAGCAAGTGTCGGCCTGGGGGGCATCTGAGATTTTTGGATGAAGGATGCTCAACCTGCAAGAATAACAAACAACAACAACAGCAGCAGCACCACTGGGCTTGGCCAGGTCGGGGCCCCGGTGACAAAGCCCCTGTCTCCCCAGGGCTGACCCCCCGCGCGTGGGGCGAGGACGGGCCGGGTCCCTCCCGTCCCACCAGCTCGCCCGGCCCAGCCGTCCCAGGACCATCTGCCCCAAAGCCCGGCCTCGCCCGAGCTCCCAGGCCACGTCCCTGACTCAGCCCGGCTCGTCCTGGGGCGCCCGCTGGACCTGCCCCAGCGGCCCCGCCCCTTTCGCGGCGGGGCTGGTCGGGGCGGGGCGGGCAGCCTCCCCTGCCATCCCCAGGAGCTTCCTTCCTGCGGGCTGGGCCCCCTCTGCCCGCCGCCCGCCCCCACCCTTTGTTTTGTCTTTTCCTGTCTTCTACCAGGGGCGCAAGGCCGGCTGTCGGCTGCCCCCGCCACGCCCCCACGGGCCAGGATGTGGGGGTGTGGCCGGGGACCCCCAAACCCGCCCAGAATGGCCCCCAAGCCTCCGTCCGACCCCCAGACCACCAGGAGTCCCTCCAGGTGCCCCCCCCCCCGGCTCTAGAACCTTCTCAGCCCCTCCCTCCCCACCTCCTGCACCAGAGGTCCCTCCTCATCGCTCTTTTTCCCATTTATTTATTTGAGAATTATTTATTTCCTTATTTGCATTTTTATTTGAAAGACAGAAGAGAAAAAAATTCTCCCATCTGCTGGTTCACTCCCCAGATAAAAGCAGCAGGCGGGGATGCGCCTGGCGGAAGCCCAGAGCCAGGAGCGCAGGTTCGAGTCCCGGCTGCTCCACTTCCCATCCAGCTCTCTGCTGGGGCCTGGGAAAGCAGTGGAAGTGCTGGGGCCCCTACATCTGCGTGGGAGACCCGGATGGAGCTCCTGGCTCCTGGTTTCGGATTGGCCCCAGCTCCGGCCATTGCGGCCATCTGGGGAGTGAACCAGCGGATGGAAGACCTCTCTCTCTCTCTCTCTCTCTCTCTCTCTCTCTCTCTCGCTGTCACCCTGCCTTTCACCCAGGGACCCCCGTACCGCCCCCTGCAGCCCCGTCCCCGCCCTCTCTTCTCCTGGTGGGTGAGGGCTGTGCGTCTGTGTCGGGAAGCCCACAACCCTCGACGCCAACCCCGGCCCTGGGGGTGGGGTGTCCAGCCTGTGCTGCCCCCTCCCTGCGCAGTGCCCCCGCAGGACAGCCGGGACTCCCTCGGGGCCGCCCCTGGCCCCCTCCCCCCACGCCGAGACGCGCGGACCCCGTGCCCCCTCCCAGATCCGGCCCTCTGCTCCCCACCTCTTCTTCCGAGCAGGTGCCGGGACTCCGTGCTGCTAGGGGAGGTGGGCGGGTCCCTAGGGGAAGGGGTCTCGCTGCTCTTGGCTCCGCCCCTTTCTGCTCCCTGCCTCAGTTTCCCCAGGGCCCGCTCTGCGTTTTCCTTTTGCGCCGGGGTAGGGCAGTCTTCCCATGAGTCATGTGGGCTACGCCGCGCCTCCTGCATCCATCGCGAGCATTTATCTAGCGCCGAGGGAATGCCGCGAGGCCCGGCCTCATGTCCCCTCGCCGCTGCTCCGAGGCCTCCCAGGCATGAGGGGACGGAGCAGGCGTGGACCCCGGCACCCGGGGACTCTCCGGGAAGCAGGTGTTTTCCGCCCATGTCCGCTGACATTTCCACGATAAGGCCCTGGGGTCAGCGCCCTTGGCCTTGGAAGGGAGAGGAAGGCAGGCAGGGGCAGGAAGGGGTTAACGCTTCCTCCCAGAGGGCCCCCCCAGGGAGGGAGCTCAGAGCCCCCTTCATCCTCAAGGAAACTATGGCAGCCTGAGGCCCGCCCCCGCAGGGGGAGGGGTGCACTCCAAGCACACGGGGCCCCTCTGCTGCTGTAGCCCCCGTAACCTGCTCTGCCCGGGTCTCACCCGCTTCCTGTCTGGGGCCTGTGGGCACCTGGCCTCAGGGCCTTTGCACAGACGGCACCAGGTCCAACCGCTGTGTGTTAGAGCCCTGCCCCTGAGGCCAGCGCTGTGGTGCCGTGGGTTAGGCAGCCGCCTGCAGCACCGGCGTCCCATAGGAGCACGGGTTCGAGTCCCGGCTGCTCCGCTTCCGATCCAGCTCCCTGCTAATGCAGGCCCTGGCTCTGTTGCACCCCTGCTGGGTCTGGGGGAGTCGGGGGCTCAAGCAGAGCTGGGCACAGACCCCGGTGTCCCGGGGCAGGGCGGGGGTCGGGATTGGCAGTTGCTGGGAGGGCTTCCTGGAGGAGGAGGTCGTGGGGCTGGTTTTCCAGGCCACACAGCCAAGCGGGGGCACGCAGAGGCCTGCAGCCGGCGCTGGCCAGAGGGGGCTCCTGGGAGTCCAGCCTGGGCTGGGGGGTCCCGTGCCAGAGCGAGGCGGGAGGCGCCAAGGCTGAGGCACCCTGCCGCGGGAGAACACCGGGTGCCGGCAGCCCCCGCGGGGGAACGCAGCCCCCGGAGCCCCTCGGAGCTCTCTGTTCCCACAGCTGTTCCTGGGAGGCCCCAGACGGAGCGTGGGAGGGGGTGGGCGGCAGGCAGCCAGAGCCGGGGAGCGTCCCAGCGGGGCAGGGCCTCCCTAGCGGAGGGCTCTCCGTGTCCCACGCGCGGGCTCCACCCGGGATAAGAAATCTCCCTCCCGTGGCTTCCGAGAAGGAAACCGATGCACCTGCCATCGGCCCGGGGGGTCCTGCCCGGCCTCAGCCCCCACCCCACCGCCTACAGGACCCCCCAGATTCCTCCAACACATCAGCTTCCCCGCCCCCACCCCAGGACCTTTGCACACGGCCGGGGCCCAGCACATCCTGGCACTGAGGCCTGTTCCCGCCAGCAGGGCCGGGGGAGCCCCCCAAGAACGCACAGCCACACTGCGGGAGCCCGGGGCTCGCTCTGAGGACCCCGCACAGCTCCTCTCCCATGGAAACACACCTTCCAACCAGGCCCCCGAGCCCGGACCCCCGGCCCCCGGACGCCAGCCCCCCGCCCCCGCCGCCCTCCCATCGTGGCCGCCATTCCTCCGCCCCACTTTCTGTCCTCCCCCTGGACGCCGGCCGAGGCTTCAAGGACGATGCGGCCAAAAATAATCGGGCCCCAACCTCCCTCCCGGAAATGGGGCGGCCCCGCCCAGCCACCTGGTAATTAGCGCACGTGGCCAATTAGGGTAATTAGGTCTGGGGCAACGGAACCTCGGGTCCAGCCCGGATGGTTCCAGCCCCTGCCTCCTTCCACCATGCCCCCCACCCTGGACCTGGGGTCCTCAACCCAGGGCTGGGCCCCCACCTGCCTGTTAACCCCTTCCAGCCTGGGCCAGAAGGAATGGAATGACTTCGCTCTGGCCTGGGTCAGAGGCCGAGTTCTGAACTTGAGGCAGGGTGTCCTGTGAGCGGTGCTCCCGAGGCATCACACTGTCGCTCGCCCTTGACCCCCGGGTGTCCAGCCGGTGCTGGGAGGACACGGGTTTGTCTCAGCTCTCAAGGTGCACTCAGGTCGGGGGGCGTCAGAGGTGGACACAGAGGTGGGGCTTTGAGGGGTGAATAGGAGTTTGCCAAGCGCTTAAAGTCTGGAAGCTGGACCAACTTGCTATGGCGGGGGGAGGGAGGACAAGGGAAAGAAAGGGGCAAGTGGAGGCTGGCGCGGTGGCCCAGCCTCCCATACAAACACCGGGTTCGAGTCCCGGCTGCCCCACTTCCAATCCAGCTCCTGCTGACGCACCTGGGGAAGCAGTAGAAGATGGCCGGAGTCCTTGGGCCCCTGCACCCATGTGGGAGCCCCGAAGGAGCTCCTGGCTTCAGCCCGGCCCGGCCCTGGGTGTCGTGGTAGGGACCCGAGTACCTGGGCCGGCGCCACCTGCTGCCCCCAGGGGTCTTGGCGGACGCTGGGGCTCCTCTCTCTCTGAAAGCTTGTGTGGTGTCTGCTGCAGGTCCGGCTTGATCCAGGAGCAGGACAGAGCCACGAGGGAGGTGAACCATGGCACGGACAGGTGCAGGACCCGGGAGGCTGGGCCCCTGCTTGGGTGGAAGGGAGCTCTCCAGGGAGGAGCAGAAGCCCCTCCCCAGACCCTTGGACCAGAGACATTAAGGCAGGAGAGGGCTCTGGCTGGGGTGGGGGTGGGGCAGAGGCTCAGGGCAGCCCTTTCTCCTGTCTCCACCGCTGGGGGACAGCCGGGTCTACACCAGCTCCTCCCCTCCCCACCACTCATTCTGGCCCTGCCAGCATCCACCCATTTCCCAGGGGTGAAAACCGAGGTCCACACCCAGGGAACCACGCCCACCCCCTCAAGCCCGGACTCGGCTGAGACGGCTTCAGGTCAGGGCTGCTCAAGGCCAACTGGGTGCCAGCCCCTCCCGGAATCCGGGAACCGGGTTCAGGGCAGCCACTCGGTGCTCGCTCGCTCTCTTTCCCTCTCTCACTCTCTCTCGCACACACAGACACCATTGCTTTCTGCCTACGCTAGGAACAAAGTCAGCTCGGGCCCCTTGCCCAGCTGCTCTCCCCTCCCCCGCCCTGAAACCCACGTGGCCCCAGCGCGCAGCCCGCCCAGCACACCCGGGGTGGCTTCCAGGAGCCCCGGGCTTGCCAGAAACCGATTTAGTTTTTTTTTTTTTTTTTAAATGATTTCGCTGGACCTAAGGAAAGGTCGGTCTGTGGACAGAACAGACCTCGTTCCCGAGAGTTTGTGCCTTGGGCCTGAGTTGGGAGCCAAGCAGCGGCAGCTGGGCCGCGCCTGGAGGAGGGGACACGTGGGGTCACAAGGTGCTCAGTATGGAGGCCCCTGGGAAGCAATGGGGCCATCGGGGGAGAGAGAGTCCCTGTCAAGCCTGGGAGAACCAAGGGAGGCTTCCTGGAGGAGGCGGAGCACAGCGGAGCTGAGCCTCAGAGCCCAGGCGCCAGGACGAAGCGCATCCGGAGTGGGGAGGAGCGGAGGCGGCCGGACCCTGGATTCACCCAAGGGTCATTCGTGAAAGGTGGCGACCGCTGGGCTGGGGGATTCTGGTTGGCGAGGCACACGGGTGCAAGGGGGCTCGGGAGGAGGGAGAGAGCCCTGAGGCCGAGGGAAGATTCGGGGGTGGGGACCCTTGGGCTGAGTCGTTGCAGGACCTGTACCCATGAACCCAAAACAGTGGGGGGGGCCTCCGGAGAAAGTTCCAGAGAAAGGCGTGTGTGGGGGGAGGGGCAGACCCTGTCCCCAGGCAGCATGGCCAGCGTGGGTCACTCCACCTGCGGGCCTGGGGTCCTCTCGGGGAGACCCAGAGGCACAGGCAGGCAGCCCCGCCCCACCCATGTCTCCTCTTTTCGATGGTAACCCCCAGGAGCACCTACTGTTTGCATCTCCTGGGCACAGAATCCGCACCCAGCTCCCGGGCCCCGCCCGGCTGCCCCGGTGGCCCCCCAGCCCAGGCCCGAGGGCGAGAGCCCCCCCCACCCCCGCCAGCTCTGCGCATCCGCCTCCTGTCCCTGTCCGGACGTCCGTCTCTGTCCGTCCGTCTCTCCATCCCCACCCCTCCCCCGCCCCCTTCCCCGCCCGCCGTCGGGGGCCAGCAGGGGGCGCAGCGGGGCGGCCTCGGCGGCCCGGGGAGGCGGGGCGGGCGGCGGCCGCGTCGGGACCGGCCGCGATGGGACCGGAGGCGGCGCGGACGGCGGCGGCGCAGACAAAGGCGCGGGCGGCGCGGAGGGCGGCGCGGAGGGCGCGGGCCCCGGAGGCTGGGAGCGAGCGGGGCGCGGACCCGGCAGGGTGAGCCCGGCCGGCCGATCCTGCGCCCGGAGCGCGGGGGCCTCGGCGTCCCAGGGCCCGGGCGGGGGCTGGGGGGAGGGGGGCAGCCGCGGGGCGATCCCCAAGTTCCGGACCTGGGGGCTGGGAAGAGGGGCGGCGCGAGGGGGCGGTCCCCGAAGTTCTAGATCTGGGCTTGGAGAGGCGGCCGAGGCGGGGGAGGGTCCCCGAAGTTCTGAAGTCGGGGGCCGGGAGGGGACGGCTGGGCACGCGAGGTGCCCGAAGTTCCGCACCCGGCGTCGGAGGAGGCTGCGCGCGCGGGCTGGAGGGGATCCCCGACTTTCCGAGATCCGAGTCAGCGGGGTGTCCCCGAAGTTCCGCGCCTGGCGGTGGGGGTGGCAGGGAAGGTGGCCCCCGGAGTCGCGGACCTGGGGCTCTCGCGGGGATCTCCGACGTCCCGAGGTGGGGGCGCTCCTGGGGTGTCCCTTACCCCCGACGGATGAGTCCGGGGCGCATAGGGTGTGGGGCCTCTCCCCGGGCCCAGGGAGGTGGCGAACCCCCCCACCCCCACCCCCTCCGGGAGCCCGGGCGCTCGGCGGCGTCCTGGACGCGTGACCCGTGGGTGAGTAACTTGTCCCAACGCCCCAGTCTCGGCGGGGGCGGGCCAGGGGCCGGAAGGGCACCTCTGCGCCCCCCTAACGCCTGCCGCGCCCGGGACCCGCCCCTGGCCGCCGCTCCCCCTGCCGGTGGGGGGGGGGGGCTCCGGGTTCTGAGCCTCTGACCCCCGACAGCAGCGGTGTGGGAAGGGGCATCGCGTCCTCTGATCTCGGAGGTTCCCTGCGGGTGCAGGTCTGGGGGTCCTGGGGGCAGCTTCCTGGGAGTGGCGGCTAAGGGAAGCAACAGGGAGACTGGGGGACCCTCTTCTGCCCCCTCCTGGATCTTGCCCTGCCCCCACCCTGGAGGGCACCTGCGTTGGATGGGGGGGGGGAGTCCCTGGGGATTTGGACTCTGTCTTTAAGATGCACCGGTGCCCCAGGGTGACTGCTGGGGGGGAGGGGTACCCTCAGAGAGTTTGGTCGGAAGCTGGTTTCCAGGCACCTGGCAGCGCCCCACATTTTGGCGGAAGGGACCTGGTTTGGAGACAGATGGGTGCTGGCAGGTCGTGAGCATAGCCCCAGGATGGAGGGGGAGCTGTGGGGGGGGGGTCTCGTACCCAGGGCCAGGTTGGGATGTCAAGAGCCCCCAAGCATTGGGTTTTGTGGGCGCTGCCCCCGGGACAGGGGAGGATGGGACCCCCTGTGCTCCCGTTCTGCACTTTCCTGATTGAAGGTCTGTGCACCTGCTGGTGGCTCGCCTCAGCCTGGCATAGGGGGCACTCAGAGGCCCCTCCCCTCTCTACAGGGGCCAAACCAGCAGCCCCGGCCACCCAGCCTGGTCTGACCGATGTCCACAGCCAGGTAAGCGCCCAGCTCCCCTGACCCTGAGCCCAGCGCCTGGGGGGGGGGCACCCGGCACGCCCCTCCCCCACTAAGCACCCTCTGCCTGCCCAGGGAGCAGCCCATCTTCAGCACCCGGGCACACGTGTTCCAGATCGACCCGGCCACCAAGCGGAACTGGATTCCCGCGGGCAAGCACGCGCTCACCGTGTCCTACTTTTACGATGCCACCCGAAATGTCTACCGGATCATTAGCATCGGAGGCGCCAAGGTCGGGGGCGTGGTCCCGGGGCTGGTCCCCCCACCTTGCGTGTGCCGCGGGGCATGGGAACCCCCCCACTGACCCCTGCAAGGTCAAGTGGGGGAAAGTTTCCAAGGTTACCATTGTCAGCGCCTGTCAACTTTGCCCTTTGCCCCCACCCCACCCCCAGGCCGTCATCAACAGCACTGTCACCCCCAACATGACCTTCACCAAAACCTCGCAGAAGTTTGGGCAGTGGGCGGACAGCCGCGCCAACACCGTCTACGGCCTCGGCTTTGCCTCGGAGCAGCATCTGACCCAGGTGCGCCTGGGCCTCTGTTTTCCTAGGCTGCAGAATGGGCGCGCAGAATGAGCCGAGTCGAGTTCCCCTGGTTCGAGCGCCAGTCCTGCTGGCTGCTTGCGCCTACGCTGGACTCTCCCTGCTCCTCTTTGGGGACTCGGATGCTCATGGTTGCTGTGCGGGACCCTTGGGCTGTCTCCGTGCACCAGCCGAGGGACACAGAGAGAGTCTTCCATCCGCTGGTTCTCTCCCACACGGCTGCGGCCAGGCCCAGGCTGAAGCCAGGAGCCAGGAGCTCCATCCGGGTCTCCCGCGCAGGTGCAGGGGCCCCAGCACTTGGGCCATCCTCCACTGCTCTCCCAGGCGCATGCGCCGGGAGCTGGCTGGGACCCAGCGCTCTGACGTGGGGGGAGGGGTGCAGGGGTCCCACGCGGTGGCCTCTGTCCGTCCTGTCCGCGCCCTGCTCAGGTCGAGAAGATAGGGTCGCCGGCTTCCTCCCAGGAGCCTGGCCCGCCACCAGACGCAGGTCTTTGATTTCTGGGAGTCGGACGACACCTGCCCCTCCCCCAAGAGCGGTCCATGGTTTTGGGGGCTGCAAAAGATCATTATCCCCCAGGGGCCTGTTCATGGTCCCGGGGTTGTTTTGCACAAACACCTGGCTGTGTTCCTGTTAATATTTTCTCTTAAAAATTATTTTTCTACTAAGGATTTTTTTGAAGCAGCTTACCCTTCCTGGAACACAGGTATTGCTTGCATTAGGTCGGAGGTCAGTGTGGACACTTAGTACCGGAAAACAAGAACGGGACAGCTGCCTTCTTCCCGAGTGCAGATGTGGCTCGGAGCACCCCCGCCCGCTGCACCCCCAGACCCACACTCTCTGTTATGAAGGGGTGGGGCCTCTGCCTGCCGTGCAGGCATCCCATGTGGGCGCCGGCTCGAGTCCCGGCCGCTCCACTTCCGATCCAGCTCTCTGCTGTGGCCTGGGAAGGCAGTGGAGGATGGCCCAAGGGCTTAGGCCCCACGTGGGGGTCCTGGTGCAGCCCTGGCTGTGGTGGGCATTTGGGGAGCAAACCAGTGGATGGAAGACCTCTCTCTCTCCCCCCCTTCCCGGCGCTCCCACCGTGGCTGGGGATATTAATACCACCTCCATGAACGCCCCACCCGCGACGGGGCCCACCCCCGTCTAATGAGGTCGTGGGGACCTCATTCTCCGAGCCTGCCCCTCCCGCTTCCTGGTTGTGGGCTCAGGGGTTGCGCAGCCCCCAAGGCCCCTCCCACAGTGGCAGAGCCGTGCGCTGGGGGTCCGCTGACGCCTGCCCCTCCTCTCCTCCCTCCAGTTTGCTGAGAAGTTCCAGGAAGTGAAAGAAGCGGCCAGGCTGGCTCGGGAGAAGTCTCAGGACGGAGGGGCCGAGCTCACGAGTCCGGCGCTGGGGCTGGTCTCCCACCAGGTCAGCCCCGAGTCCCAGTCCGCACTGGACTCAAACAACCCAGAGCTGTGCGGGGGCGTGGCCGCCAGCCCCGGCGCCCAGCTGAGGGGCAGAACCGCAGTGGGGTCTGCACCTGCAGGGTCGGGTGAAAGGGGAAGCGGGCAGGGTGGGGGGCCCAGGGAGCCACGGAAATAGGTCGAGGAAGGGAGAGGAGGGCCTGCCCGGTGACACCCGCTTGGATACGTCCCTGATGGACACCGCCGCCCACCTCGCGCCCACCTGCAGGTGCCTCCCAGCCCGCTGGTCAGCGCCAATGGCCCCGGCGAGGAGAAGCTGTTCCGCAGCCAGAGCGCCGACGCCCCCGGCCCCACCGAGCGGGAGCGGCTCAAGAAGATGCTGTCCGAGGGGTGAGAGGCGGCGGGGAGGAGGGGGCGGCGCCTGGCAGGCGGGACCGGCCGGCCCTCACCTGGAGGGGGGGGGATCGCTGGCCCTGCCCCCCCACGCCGCCCCCAGACCAGTGACCCCAGCGACACCAACTCGCGACAAATCATGGCCACGCCCACCCACACCCGCCCCCCAGACAGGCCACGCCCCCTCCACAGCGCCGTACTGCCATGCGCCCGCCCTCGCCCAGGCCCCGCCCATTAGCGCGCACTACGGCGTGCCCGCCCAGCAGGTCCCGCCCGCAGTACCGCCCCCTAGCCAGACCACGCCCCCTAGCTAGCGCCTTGCTACAGCGCGCCGGCCCCTAGTCAGGCCCCGCCTCCTCCCAGCCCCGCCCCACCAGGCCACGCCCGTTAGCCCGCGCGCACTCCCGCTCGCCCGCCAGTGGCCAGGCCCCGCCCCGCCCCCGGCCGACCCTGGCATCTCCGCAGCTCGGTGGGCGAGGTGCAGTGGGAGGCCGAGTTCTTCGCGCTGCAGGACAGCAACAACAAGCTGGCCGGCGCCCTGCGAGAGGCCAACGCCGCCGCCGCGCAGTGGAGGCAGCAGCTGGAGGCCCAGCGTGCAGAGGCCGAGCGGCTGCGGCAGCGGGTGCGGGCGCCCCTCCCTCCCGGAGCCCCCGGCTGGCCCTGGAGACTGTGCGGAGACCCCCCCACACACACCCCCAGCACCGCAACCCCCGCGTTCGCGCGCGAACGGTGTGCCCTGGGCCCACAGTCCATTCGTTACGAGCCTCAGTGTGTTGCTCTGTAAAATGGGTCTGAGACCCACCAACCTCAGAGGCGGGTCCTTGCACCTGAAAAGTCCCAGCTCCCCAGAGGCGCCCGCGGCGGCCCCAGCCAAGGCCATGAGCCGCCGTGGTAGGCGTGCAGAGCCCGGGGCCGGGGGCTTCAGGGAGCTCGGGCTAAGGGGCGGGGGTCTCGCTTCCTGTCTCCCAGGTGGCTGAGCTGGAGGCTCAGGCTGCTGCCGAGGCCACGGCGGTCAGCGAGAAGGAAGGGCAGGGCCAGTCGCTGGAGCAGCTGGAGGCCCTGGTGCAGACCAAGGACCAGGTCGGCGAGGACACGGCCCCCGGGGGCCTCCCCTCCCGCGGGGCGGGGGCGCTGGGACCCCCGGGCAGGGGCAGGGCCAGACGAGCACTGTGTTCCAGGAGATCCAAACGCTGAAGAGCCAGACGGCCGGGCCGCAGGAGGCGGCGGACGCTGGGCAGCGCGAGGAGACCCAGCAGAAGGTGCAGGTGCGGGAGCGCCCCGCGTGGCGGCGGCGGGCTGGGGCCTGCTCTCATCCTGTCTCAAGTCACGGAGCCTATGGGATTTTTTTAAGATTATTTCAAAGGGAGAGTTACAGAGAGGCAGAGAGAGGTCTTTCATCCGCTGGGTCACTCCCCAAATGGCCTCAATGGCCAGAGCCAGGGGCTCCCTCCTGGTCTCCCATGCAGGTGCAGGGGCCCAAGCACTCGGACCATCTTCCACTGCTTTCCCAGGCTCACTAGCAGGGAGCTGGATCGGAAGTGGAGCAGCCGGGAACCGAACCGGCGCCCCTGTGGGATGCTGGCACTGCGGATGGCGGCTTTACCCCCTGCGCCACAGTGCCGACCCTGGAGCCTGCATCTTAATCCGGCTGCTGGCTGCCTTGGCTTTCGCGAAAAGATTTTTCTGACAAAGACTCAGGGTTGTTTCCTGTGGGGCCCAGCAAGTGGAGTTTCCCGCCCCTGCCCCAAGAAGAGCAGAGCTGGGGGGGGGCAGGGTGCTCCCTGGGGTCTCTGGGGCAGAAAGCCCTGGGGTGGAGGCTGGAATGAGCGAGGGGGTGGGGTCACGGCCCTGGCGCTCAGGTGCTGCTGCCTGCCCTCCCCCCGCCCCCCGCAGGACCTGGAGACGCGCAACGCGGAGCTGGAGCAGCAGCTGCGGGCCACGGAGCGCAGCCTGGAGGAGGCGCGCGCCGAGCGGGAGCGGGCACGCGCCGAGGTGGGCCGCGCCGCGCAGCTGCTGGACGTGCGGCTGTTCGAGCTGAGCGAGCTGCGGGAGGGCCTGGCACGCTTGGCCGAGGCCGCGCCCTGAGCTGTGGGGGGCGCCCTCGGCGGGGGGCTGCCCGCCAGCTGGGTGCCCGCCTGGGGCACACGGGCCAGGCCGCAGGCGGCGCCGCTGGGCCTGTCCGCCCTGGCAGGGACCAGGGGGCTGTCGGAGCTTCTCCGTTGTGTAGAAATTTCTAGACTCCCCGGGCCACGTGCTGGGGTCGATTACATTTCTAAGCAAGGCTGCGTGGTGTGGTGTGTGGGGCCCCATGGGGTGCGTCTGGGTGGTTCCGTGTCCGCGTGGCCATCGGGAGCCACGGGCCTGGCCAGCTCCCCTGGCGCTGCTGCCCCGTCCCCGTCCAGCCGTCACGGGGCCGAGGTGGCCTGGCCTTGTCCACCCGGGCCCGGGGCCTGCAGCCGCAGTCTGGGCGGGGTCGCATCCTCCTCCCCCGAGGGCCACACTGTGTAAGTCAAAAGCCCCATTTATTGAGCACCGCCTGTATACCAGGCACCTCTGGGCGGGGCGGCTGGGACTGGCGCTCGGTCCCAGGTCCAGGCACTGAGGAGGGGCCCGCGGGGCCGAGTGTCCGGATTCCACGAGGGGGCTGCGCAGGGGCGCTGGGCGGGGCCTCAGGCCGGGGCCTTGCGCTTCTGCCGCTCCAACGTGCGCGCCACCTTCTCCCGGAAGCGCCGGTTCTTCTGCCGGATCTTGGCCAGCTCGGCCTTGCGCTTGGCCTCCAGGTCCGGGTCCTGCCGTGTGTGTGGGGGGTGCACGCGGAGGCAGCGGCTGAGCGGGGGGGGCGTGGACCACGCGCAGGGACAGCCCCCCGCTGACCCACCTGCGGGCAGCTGGGCCTCACCTTGCCCTCCAGGATCAGCTGCTTCCGCTTGTTGATCTCCTTCTTCTCGTCGAAGTGGGCGGCGTCCAGTTTCTGCAGGGCGGGGGTGGGGGTCAGGGGCCTGTCTCGCGGGGGGCAGGGGAGGCACCCGCGCCCTGCACCCCCGCACTCACTATCTCACACTCCCGCCGCACCACGTTGACCTGCGTGAGAATCTGTAGCACCTTGGCCTCCTCCACCGGGAAGTCCTCCAGCTTCTTTTCTGTGGGGCGTGGATGGGGCGTCAGCTGGGTCCCTGGCACCCACAGGGGAGACCCGGATGGAGCTTCTGGCTCCTGGCTCCGGTCCGGCCCAGCCCTGGCTGTTGCCAGCATTTGGGGAGTGGACCCGCAGAGAGAGCCGTATGCTGGGTCGCTGGAGCCGGGCTGAGGACAAAGCCAGGAGCCAGGGGCTCCATCCGGATCTCCCATGTGGGTGCAGAGGCCCAAGGACTGGAGCCCTCCCAGTGGCCTCCCAGGGTGCGCATGCACAGGGAGCTGAGCCAGGACTCGAACCCAGGTGCTGGGCTTCCGGACACGGGCGCCTCAACTGCTGGGCTAAACGCACTCGTTGTTAACTCCTCTTCCTGAGTGCCCCCCCTTGTCTTGGAAGGGCTGTGCTCCCCAGGGGAGATGTTTCCGGGTTCTAACAGGGCCTGGGGTCGGGCCCCGCCCACGCCCTGGGGCCCCGCCCGCCCACTCACTGATCTGCTCCTCGATGGCATGCACCAGGTGGATGTCGTACTGCGTCACCAGTGTGATGGCCTGTCCCTGCCGCCCTGGGAGGCACACAGGGGTCAGCGGCCGGGGGCTGGTTTCCCTTTTCAGTTGGCCGCTGGGGAGCTCAGGCTAAGTCTGCCAGTGATCTGCCCCGGCCCAGATCCCCATACCCCCGGTGTCTCTGCCCCCATTTCTGGGACGGTGACCCATCCCGGGCCCAGGGAGCAGGTGGGATGTCCCCAAGGCCACGGGGTCAGGGTGCAAGGGTCTGAGCCCCAGGAACCCCCATCCCTCCCAGCTCCAGGCATGAGAGAATTCCACGGACACCATGGCCCCGAACCAGGGTCACGGCAAGGGGCTGAACTTGGTCCCCGAGGCCACAGGGGCCGCGTCCCGTCTGCCCCGGCTCTGCCTGCCCCTGAGCCCGGGCTGGCAGCCCTGATGGGGAGGCAACTGGGAGCGGTGGGGACTGGGGCAGGGCGTGCCACCTCCCCGGGGGACAGCCGCCTGCAGGCAGACCACCCCTGCCCTTGCTCCTGGAAGGAAGAGCCCCCCGAGTTTTGAGCGCTGCCTCCCCCCTTGTCCAGTGGCGGGGGCAGGGGCGGGGCAGTGGGCGCCCGGGCCGCCCTCACCTGCGCGGGCTGTCCGGCCGACTCGGTGGATGTAGATCTTGGGCAGCCCGGGCGTGTTGTGGTTGATGACCACCTGCACGGCGGGGATG
Source organism: Sylvilagus floridanus (assembly GCA_949820135.1). NCBI lineage: Eukaryota > Metazoa > Chordata > Mammalia > Lagomorpha > Leporidae > Sylvilagus > Sylvilagus floridanus. The sequence continues at coordinate 16,203,159 of OX463229.1, forward strand.
TCCAGGCCCCTGCAGGCAGAGGTCGCTCAGTGCCTCTGTGCAGGCGGGGAAACCGAGGTAGGCGGGAAGCTGCCCACTGCCGCGGAGGAGGGAAACACCCCCACCCCCCCACCCCTGCCCAGGGCCGCTCACCGCGAGGCCACGTCCGTGGCGATCAGGATCCGGTAGATGCTGGACTTGAACTTGGCCAGGGCAGCGAAGCGCTCCTTCTGCTCCGGGTCAGGGAGGGGGGTCAGGAGTGGGTAGGGGGCAGGGCCTCCAGGGGGAGAGGCCCGGATCGCTCTGGCGACCCGGCGGAGGGAGGCGGCAGGGGGCGCTGCGGGGCCGGCTCACCTGCTTCATCATGGAGTGCAGCGCCACGGCGGGGAAGTTGAACTTGCGCAGCATCATGCACAGGATCTGACAGGTCCTGGGGGGACGCGGCGCCCGCCCTCAGCCCCTGGGAGGCCGCCCCCGCCCCCGCCGCCCCGCGCACCAGCGGGGAACCACGGCTGCCCCCGCCCCCCCAGCTCCCACGCCCCGCAGCTCACTTGCACGTGTTGGTGAAGACGATGATGGCCCAGTCCTCGTGCTCGTCCTGGAAGCTCTGCACCAGGTGCACCAGGTACGCGTCCTTGACCCTCTCGGGCACCAGCAGGTAGCGCTGGTCCAGCTGCTCCACCGTGCGCACCCTGGGGCAGGACGCTGAGCTGCAGCGCGGTGGGCGCGGGGCGCCCTCACCCCCAGGACCCAGCCCGCCCGTGGCCGCTCGCTCACGGCGCCTGCGCCTCCCAGAAGAAGGGCTGGTTGGTGGCCAGGCCCTGCAGCTCCCGCAGCGTGTCGGTGAGCGTGGCGCTGAACAGCAGCGTCTGCCTGTGCGCCGGCACGGCCGCCAGGACGGTCTCCAGGTCCGCAGTGAAGTCGGTGCAGCCCTGTTCCAGCAGCCGGTCGGCCTCGTCCATCACCTGCCGGGGCGGGGCGGGGGTCGGCGCTGACCGCGGCTGCCTCCGGCCCTCAGCTCCGAGGGCGTCTCCTCCGTGAGGCCCTCCCTGCCCGGCAACCCCCCCCTCCGGTCCTAGTGCCCTGCGGCCTGGTCCCCCACCCCGCACGCCCCTGCAGGTGCGGTGCGCTTGCGCAGGCGCAGACCGGCTCACCAGGAAGCGAATCTTCTTTATGCTGAAGGTGTTGGAGCTGCGCAGGTGGTCGGCCAGGCGCCCCGGCGTGGCGATGACCACGTGCGGTTTCCGGGAGAGCTCCAGCGCCTGGGCCACCATGTCTGGGGGCAGGGAGCGAGGGGCAGGGCTGGGCGGGGCGTGCGAGGCGCAGGGCCCCCCAGGTCTGCCGGGGCCGCCTTCCCGCACCTCCCAGGACCCCCCCACCCCACCCCCATACCCATGCCGCCCACGATGATGCAGTCTTTCAGGCCCAGAGGCTTCCCGAGCACCCGGAACTGCTCGGCGATCTGGTAGGCCAGCTCCCTGCAGGCACGGAGCGCACGGACTGGGTCACGGAGCCGTCCCCCGGCCCCACCCAAGACGGCCTCGCCCCCCCCATCCATGTCTCAGCAGTGCCCTCGGCGCCCCGCGGGGCACGGAAGCCAGGCGCAGGGCATCGCCCAGGTCTCCCGGGCCCTTGCTCCCTGGCCCCGCCCACGGCCCCTTCCCCCAACTTGTCCCTTGTTTTTGCCGGTTCGAGTCCCGGCTGCCCCACTTCCGGTCCGGCAAAGCAGCGGGAGGTGGCCCCGGGGTGCTTGGGCCCCAGCATCCACACGGGAGACCAAGGGGACGTCCCGGGGTCAGGCTCACCTGGTGGGCGTCAGGACCAGGCAGAAGATGCCATAGGGGTCCTCGGACAACTTCTGCAAGACGGGGAGGACAAAGGCCGCCGTCTTGCCGCTGCCCGTCTTGGCACAGCCCAAGCAGTCCCGACCTGGGAGAGGGCGAGGCGGGAGGGTGGGGGCGCCGCCCACAGCTAACAGGACCGGCGGCCCCTCCCCTGCCTTTTCCATTCCCGCGGCGGGGAACCGACAAACCTAGAAGGCAGGGGATGCTACGGACCCGTTCAGCAGAAGGGCAGTTTTCCGGGAGGCAGCGGCTTGGACTGGCACCTGGCCTGAGCTTCAGGAATCCAATCCTTCCCCCACCCCGACCCGCCACCCACGTCCCGCCTGAATTCCAGCCCCTGGATACCCGAGTAGCCACTCCCTAACCCGCGCGCCCCTCCGGAACGGCACACCTGGGCTGGGTCAGAGGCGCACTCGCGGGAGCGCAGCCCGGGGCGGCCCCGGGATTCGGACAGCCTCAGTGCCCCTCTGTCAAAGGCGCACAGTGCCAGCGCTGCGAGGTCCACGCCATCGATCGCGCCCGCCCCGCGCGAGTCAGTCATGCGTGCGGCCTAGATGCCGGCACCGACCCGGGCTCGCCCGTACCGACCAAGGCTGGCCCCCGGCCCCCTGGCACCTGCCTGGCTGGGCAGAGGCAGCGAGGTGCCTCCGGGGACGCCTCCGGGGGAAGCCGCACTCACCCTCCAGGATGGCGGGGATGCAGCCGAGCTGCACGGGCGTGGGCTGCTTCAAACCCAGCTGCCGACACTGTTCCACGAGCCACGATGACAGCCCGAGCTCCGAAAAGCCAGCCATCCTTGCAGGCGGCCACGGGGGGCCGAGGTAAGTCGCGTTTCCGGCGCGCTCCGATGACGTCGCCAAGCGCCCCTGGGTTCCCAGTCTCGACCACATCCTCTACGTCCCCGGATCCCGTTTGCTCACGGGAAACGAGCCAAACTACAACTCCCGAAATGCTCTGCGAGACGCAGGCGTGCGTTCTCCATAGGGCTCTCCCATTGGCTCGGGACGTGGAAACTACATTTCCCAGCGTGCGCCGCAGCGGGCCCTACTTCCGGCCGACGTGTCCGCCCGGAAGAAGAGCGGGTGAGAGGGCCGCGACATGGCGCCCCCGGCTCCCGGCCCGTCCCCCGGCGGCTCCGGGGAGGTGGACGAGCTGTTCGACGTGAAGAACGCCTTCTACATCGGCAGCTACCAGCAGTGCATCAACGAGGCGCAGCGGGTGAAGGTGCGGGCGCGCGGGGCCGGCCGCTGGCCGCGCCCTCTTTTCCCTGGGAACTTTGCGTTTTCCCCTCGCCTCCTCGACGTCCTGTGTCCGCGCGCGTCGTCCGAGCGCGCGGGACCGCAGTCAGAGCCGTGACAGCTGTGGTGTCGCCCGCGCACGCTGGGGGGCGCTCGCTGCGCGCCTGGAGGGCCGGGGCGAGCCGGACCGGCGGGCACCTGGGAGCCCGGTCGGGAAGCCATCCGGGAGGCAGCCCGGCGCGGCAGGTGCACCCAGCAGGGCGCCGGGGACCGAGAGGGGCTGCTGCTTGCAGGGTCTGCTTCCTTCTAATTTTTTAAAAATTTCAATGATTTTACGTTTTGGGCGTGGAGTTGTGGCGCCGCGGGACATCCCATGGGAGCGCGGGTCCGATCCGGCTCCCTGCTGTGGCCTGGGACTTGTTCTCGGGCCCCGTTTATTGGTCTCCATCCACTTGAAAGCGAGGGAGAGAGAGCTGTCGGCTTTTTCACTCCCCAGATGGCCGCGATGGCCAGGCCACAGCCAGGAGCCGGGAGCTCCATCCGGGTCTCCCACGTGGGCTGCAGGGGCCCAGGGACTTGGGCCGTCGTGCACTGCCTTCCCAGGGAGCTGGCTCGGAGTCCGCGCAGCCGGGGCTGTGCCCTCGTGGGGCACGGGCGTCACCGTCACGAGGGGCGGCTCAGCCACAGCACCGGGCTCCTGAAGCCCCCCTGTGCGTGCCATCGCCGAGTGGGTGTTGGGCTCACAGCCCAGGTCTGGGGGAGCTGGCACCTTCCACACCACTCAACCCCGCAGAGGCGCTCTGGGGTCTCTGGCAGCAGAGCCAGAGTCGGGCTCAGCCCCGACCCTGCTGGGGGGCTGGGGGCTGTGCCTTGGCCGTGTGTCCTGACCCGCCCTTGTCCCCACAGCTGTCCAGCCCAGAGCGAGATGTGGAGAGAGACGTCTTCCTGTACCGAGCATACCTGGCCCAGGTGAGTGTGGCCCGGGACCAAGGCCATCTGGGCACTCGAACAGGAGAGCACGAAACAGTGCTGGCCCGGGGTCGGGACAGAGCCATGGATGGCGGGGACAGTGATGGAGCGGTCACGGCTGGTCACGGCTGCCATGGGGTGGATCACTCAGGCCCCCGGGAAAACGCAGCAGGTGGGGCAGGTGGCCCGTGCACACACCTGCTGCTGCCCTGGCGCCAGGACCCGGCCCAGCATCTGGCCTCGAGTGGCTTCCCGGCTCCGCCTTCTGGGGCCTGGGCATCCGGCAGGGTTCGAATACGTGCCTGGACCGCCCGCAGACGGGTCTCAGCGAGCACGCCTGTGCCCACGTCCCAGCCCTGCTCCCGACTCCGGCTTCCTGCCCATAGACTCCGGGGGGCAGCACTGACAGCTGAGTTTTGGGGTCCCTGCCACTGCCGCCGCGTGGGAGACCCGGGTGGGGCTCCCGGCTCCTGGCTGGGGGCTGTGGCCGGCGCTGGGGGATGAACCAGTGGACGGGGCCGTCCTTGTCCTCTGTGTCTCAAAGGAATGTGTACGAATTTTTAAAATCGGCCGGCGCCGCGGCTCAACAGGCTAATCCTCCGCCTTGCCGCGCCGGCACACCGGGTTCTAGTCCCGGTTGGGGCGCCGGATTCTGTCCCGGTTGCCCCTCTTCCAGGCCAGCTCTCTGCTGTGGCCCGGGAGTGCAGGGAGGATGGCCCAAGTGCTTGGGCCCTGCACCCCATGGGAGACCAGGAAAAGCACCTGGCTCCTGGCTCCTGCCATCGGATGAGCACGGTGCGCTGGCCGCAGCGCGCCATCCGCGGCAGCCATTGGAGGGTGAACCAATGGCAAAGGAAGACCTTTCTCTCTGTCTCTCTCTCTCACTGTCCACTCTGCCTGTCAAAAAAAAAAAAAAAAAAAGAATTTTTAAAATCGTGTTCAGAAACTTTTTTTTTTTTTTGACAGGCAGAGAGGATAGTGAGAGAGAGAGACAGAGAGAAAGGTCTTCCTTTGCCGTTGGTTCACCCTCCAATGGCCGCCGCGGCCGGCGCACCGCGCTCATCCGATGGCAGGAGCCAGGAGCCAGGTGCTTTTCCTGGTCTCCCATGGGGTGCAGGGCCCAAGCACCTGGGCCATCCTCCACTGCACTCCTGGGCCACAGCAGAGGGCTGGCCTGGAAGAGGGGCAACCGGGACTAGAACCCGGTGTGCCGGCGCGGCAAGGCGGAGGATTAGCCTGTTGAGCCACAGTGCTGGCCTCAGAAACTTTTTAAAAAGATTTTATTTATTTGAGAGACAGAGTTACAGAGAGAGAGAGAGAGGTCTTCCATTCGCTGGTTCACTCCCCAGATGCCACAATGGCCGGAGCTGCGCTGATCCAAAGCCAGGAGCCAGGAGCTCCATCTAGGTCTCCCACGCAAGTGCAGGGGCCCAAGGACTTAGGCCATCTTCCACTGGTTACCCAGGCCATAGCAGAGAGCTGGATGGGAAGTGGAGCAGCTGGGTCTCGAACCGGCGCCCATATGGTTTGCTGGCACTGCAGGCAGAGGATTAGCCGGCTATGCCACTGCTCCAGCCCCTAAAAATATTCTTAAATGACATTTAAAAGAGGAAAAAAAAAAAGAAGCTGTCTAGGAAGGAAGGGAGGTCGGAGATGGACGGCCCCTCAGAAGGGACAGGCCTGGGGCTGGGTGGGGTGCGCCTTGTACGAGACCCAGCCCTACCTCCCCAGCTGAGGCTGTGCCTCCCCCGGGGACGCACCCACCTCCACCTGTCACCTCCCCACCAGGCATGGACGGCTGGGAAGGGATAGTGACCCCCAGGGTCTCCAGCTAGCGCAGTGCACGGCGTGGGCAGCGGGGGAGGGTGCGCGTGGCTGCTTTCCCCGGACAGGTGCCCCCCAGGTGGGGGTACAGGGCCGCCCTGTCTGGGGGCCGCTGACCCGCGTCCGTCCCGCCCGCAGCGGAAGTTCGGCGTGGTCCTGGATGAGATCAAGCCCTCGTCGGCCCCCGAGCTGCAAGCTGTGCGCATGTTCGCCGAGTACCTGGCCAGTGAGAGCCGGCGGTGAGGCTGGGGCGGCGGTGGGGGGTGGGTCTTCTCCCAGGTCTGCTGCTCTGGAACTGGGCACGCAGTGGGGCCCTGCCACTCACCTCCCTGTGCCTCGGTTTCCCTCAGCTGCCCGGGGGCAGCAGTGGCCCTGCTGGGAGGGTCAGAGGCGACGAGGTTGGTACAGGTGTCTCAGCCGCGAGGCACCCCTGACCTTGCTTCCGGCACGGATGCGGTGACGCTGGCAACCAGGGCAGCCCGGGAGCCTCCAGACCGCGCCTGCCCGCGCCCTGGCGTCAGGCTTCCGGTCCCCGGCCCTGTGAGTCCCGGCTTCCCGCTGCTCCAGCCGCTCTGCTGCGTGCTGGCGGTCCTGACACCGCGTGTCCTGGTCTACGCCACCCACGCAGGCGGGGAGTCCGGGCCTTCCGGGAGCAGTGGCTGCCGGGAACGGTCCAGAAAAGGAGCTCCATGTAGCAAGAGGCCCAGGGCAGGACTCCGTGACGCTGGGCGGCTCTCGGCGTGGCCACCCCGGCGCCCCAGTGGTGGAGCCGGCAGCCTTTGCTGAGCGCTGGCAAGTGCAGGAAGCTGCCCGAGCCGGCGACGGGCTTGTCCCCCGCGCCCCGTGTTGACTCGCTGTGGACCCTCGGGGCGGCGGGTTCGGTCTGCGGTGACTCCAGGCCTGGCCTCGGCCCTGGCTGCTCACCAGCCCTTGGAGCGCAGTGGCCCGGGCGCTGTTTGCCCGCTCCTCGTGTCCCCAGAAGGGTGGTCTGGCCTGAGCGTAGGAAGCATGAGGAGGCCCCAGGGGCAGGCAGTGTGGCCCGCCCGGTGTCCCTGGGCCTGCCGGCTCCCGTGGGCTGGGTCGTGAGCAGCCGTGCCTTGCAGGGACGCCATCGTGGCCGAGCTGGACCGAGAGATGAGCAGGAGCGTGGACGTGGCCAACACCACCTTCCTGCTCATGGCCGCCTCGGTCTACTTCCACGACCAGAACCCCGACGCCGCCCTGCGCGCCCTGCACCAGGGGGACAGCCTGGAGTGGTGAGTGGCGAGCCCGGCTCACGGCTCCAGGGACGCACGAGGCGGGAGCTCCTGGGGACGCGGCTCCTGCACTTAGAGCTGGGCGGGCGCTTGTCAGCCTGGGCCGTCCGGGCTGCACTGCCGTCGTCATGGGAACAGGTGAATGCGGCAGCTCCCAGAGCATGCCGGGCCCGGGCCCCCTATTCAGGCCCTGGCTCCATTCTCAGTCTGGAGGCGCTGCCGCCGGCAGGCCAGGCCACTGTGCCAAGGACACGGCGCCTCTGTTCCCCGGGCAGAGCAGAAAGCACCTTTGTCTCTGCCCCCGGGGCCCGGCCCCCACGGCTGGCTCTCCCCCAGGACCCCGCGCTGGCTTTGCCAGGCCTGCCCCGCGTCCAGGGTGGGGTCGGCCTCCCGTGAGAGCCTGCCTTCCCGGGTCAGCCCTGGCACAGCGGGTACGTGTTGGTTCGCACCTGCCATGGTACACAGAGGCTGTGTGCCGCCTCGGGCTCGGGAGGTGCCCGGCTGACAGCTGTCCTCACCCTGCTCTGGCTCCTGCTGTGGCCGGAAGAACCCGGAACAGGCAACCCGTTTAGGAATGGGTGGTCTCAGCGTCGGGGCCCAGAGGGGCCCTGGCACGGGTGGGGGGCCTCCATCCTGAGACCCCGCCACTGCCTGGGGAGAGGCCAGTGCAGGTCTCTGTGTGCAAGCATGGCTGTCCGAGGCTCACCTGGAACATTCTGGAAGGTGCTGTCCACCGGGGCTGAGCCCCTGCTTGGGGCGGGGCCGCTTGTCTGGCTGGCTGCTGACCGCGTGCCTTGTCCACAGCATGGCCATGACGGTGCAGATCCTGCTGAAGCTGGACCGCCTGGACCTTGCCCGGTGAGCCGTGGCCCCGCCACGCGGGACCCCACATGTGGCCCGCAGCTCAGAGCCCCGGCTGCCCGATCACCTGTCCTGTCTTCCCCACCCATCAGGGGGTCCCATTGTCCCTTGCCCCTCCCTGCTGTGCGCCAGCCTATGGAGGGGCCCATCCTGCAGGGTCAGGGGGCTTCCCACAGGGAACGGAGGGGCTGTGTCACTTGGCCAGCTGGGCCCCTCAGCCACTCAGCGCCACCCCCCCTCCCCCCAGGAAGGAGCTGAAACGCATGCAGGACCAGGACGAGGACGCCACCCTCACCCAGCTGGCCACCGCCTGGGTCAGCCTGGCCGTGGTGAGCCCCGGGGCGCCCCCCAGCCAGCTTCAGCCTGCTCCCGTGGGAACCTGGGCCTGCGGGGCCCCAGGGAATGAGCCGGGGACTCGCCCCTGCCTGGCGCGTCTCCTGCCTCACCTCACCCCGCCTCACGCCCGTCCCGGGCTGCCCCTGGAGCCAAGTGCGTAGCCTCTGGTCGGCCTCCCTCCCAGGGCTCCTGGGGCTCTGCTGAGGCCTGGCTTTGCTCTCCAGGCGCTCGGGGCTTGTGTGCAGAGGCTGTGCACGGGCTGGGTGTGTGTGTGTGTGTGTGTGTGTGTGTGTGTGCGCGCGCGCGAGCCCAGCCTCCCAGGGTCGTCCACACGCGGGGCCAGAGCCCCTCCACTGCATGGGGGGGGCAGGGTCGGGCCCCGGGGCCCCGGCCGTGACGGCAGGCGCGTCCCCGCAGGGCGGCGAGAAGCTGCAGGACGCCTACTACATCTTCCAGGAGATGGCCGACAAGTGCTCCCCCACCCTGCTGCTGCTCAACGGGCAGGCGGCCTGCCACATGGCCCAGGGCCGCTGGGAGGCCGCCGAGGGCGTGCTGCAGGAGGCGCTCGACAAGGTAGGTGGCCGTGGGCAGAGGTGCCCAGGCCTGCGGCCGTCACAGTCGCGGGGCCGGCGGAGGGGGCCCCTGGACCGTGAGCGGCATCACGCCGGGCCGCCCGTGTCTCCCCCCGACCCTGTCCGAGGCCTGTGTGGCGCTTTTAGTTACTTGAGCGTCAGAGACAGACAGGGAGAGCTCCACCCACTGCCTCCCTCCCAAATGCCCACAGGTGCCGGCTGCAGCCAGGAGCCTGCGCTCCATCCGGGGCTCCCTCCCGGGTGGCAGGGGCCCCAGCAGCCTCCCACGGGCACTGCGCCTTCTCACGAGAGTGGAGTAGCTGGGCCCCTCGGAAGGGGGGCAGGTGTGGGTGCACCGTGTAGTGGCTTAACCTGCTGCACGTCAACACCCACGCCTTTGTCACAGACCAGCCTGCCAAGGGGCCCTCGGCCCTCCTCCCATTGCCTTCGGTGCCACCTCGTCGCTGCTGCCGTGGGCCTGTGCCATGGGCACCGCCCGTTACAGTTCAGGAGCCCGAAGCCTAGAGCTCGGATGTCCGTGGTGGCTCCCAGCTAACCCAGGGCAGCCGGGGGCCAGGCTGGGGCCTACGTGTGTCCCCTGCTGGGCTCTGCCTCCGAGCCCTGCGTGGGCGCTGGGTGAGGTCAGCGCCATTCCCGACAGCTCCCCCAGGCCCTTGGGGGTGGGCAGGGTGCGACAGGAGATAAGGTTGCCTGGGCCCCCTCACATCTGTGGGGGGTAATTTTGTGTGGGTTGCATGTCTGCCCCAGGGTGGCAGGCAGCCCCGTGACCCCGGGTCTACCTGTGTTTCCAGGACAGTGGCCACCCCGAGACGCTGGTCAACCTCATTGTGCTGTCACAGCACCTGGGCAAGCCGCCAGAGGTAGGCCGCCCCCCGGGGCCAGCTCGGCCAGGCCAGGGCCTCGGGGTCCAGGCTCCGGGGCTAGCCTGGGCTCAGGCCGAAACACTTGCTCCCCACGCACTGTCACCACCCGAGATCCCTAGTGTAAGCCTCCGCCCCTGTCCCTGCCGGGACTGGGACCGACAGACACCTGGGTCGGAGGGAGGCCGGGCCGGGCCCTGGTTTGTGCCACCTCAGGGTGGTGGTGGGCGTGGGACACAGAAATGGGACACACAGAGCCATTTCAGTGGGCTGCCTCCCCTGAGGGCAGGGCAGGTGGGTTCGAGAGAGCCAGCCCCCGGCTGCCATCCAGGCTGGTCCCCATTCCTGGGGAGACGGAGCTGGGCCTGGGGCCGGAGGCAAGGGTGCCGTGAGAGATGTTCCCCAGCCCATGTTCCCATCGCCCAGAACAGCCCGCTTCCGCTCCCCACACCGCAGCCCTCCCCCGCTGGAGATGGGCTGGGCCCTCTCCTCTCCCACTGCCGCCCGCCCGTCAGAGCCCACCTGTGTCTGGTTAACCCAGCCCTGCCTCCCGCACAGGTGACAAACCGCTACCTGTCCCAGCTGAAGGACGCACACAGGTCCCACCCCTTCATCAAGGAGTACCAGGCCAAGGTGAGCCCCAGGCCCCCGAGGTGGGCGGGGAGAGCCGGAAGCAGGGCGGGGCCCCCACAGCTCACAGGTTTGTTTCTCTCCCTGCCCCCTGCCTCGCGTTGAAGGAGCACGACTTCGACCGGCTGGTGCTGCAGTACGCCCCCAGCGCCTGAGGCTGGGACCCCGGCCCCCCGGCCCCCCGCCCCTCTGCAATAAACGGCTTTGTGCTACACTGTGGCCACTGCTGGGACCCAGCTGGGGGGAAGCTGCATGCATGCACACAGACACCCCAACGCGGCCACAGCCCGCAGGGGCCCTGGGCAGCCCTGGCTGGCGTCCAGGGACACCAGGGGTCATGCATCGTTTGTGAGGGTCGCCGAGATTCTATCCCAAGACCCTCAGGTGGTCGGAGGTGGCAGGGTCGGGGTGGGGGCTTCCTGGGCCTAGCGAAGCAAGCAGGCGGCGTGAGGGTCTCCGTGGAGGGAAGTTCACCCCCCGCCCCCCCCCCCACTGCTGCCCCGCGGTGAGATCAACCTGCTGCTGCTGCTGCTGCTGCGGTGGGCAGGGCTCGGGGCTCCCGGCCCTCCCCAGAGAAACCCGCAGCGGGCAGGTCGGGGACAGGCTGGCCGGAGCCTCGGGTGAGGTCGCTGCTGCGCTGTGTCTACCCCAGCAGGAAGGAGCTGGCAGGCCTGGATCCAGGGGCTGGCTCTCCAGGAGGCTGGCACAGCCGGCGCAAAGGCCCTGGGGTCCCACCGGGCTTTGCGGTCAGGGTGAGCCAGACAGGGCTGTGTGCCTTTGTCTGCTGGCCAGCGTCCGGGCCCTGGCTTGGCTCCTTTCCCAGGGAGGAGATGCGACACTTGAGTTCCGGGCCTGGTCTCGTTTACCGGGGCATGTGTGGCCACCTGACACGGAGCCGCGGCCCTGGGCCAGGTCAGGAAGACGGCGACCCTGACCCTGGCCCCGGCCGTCGCAGCGGGCCAGAGGTGGGGAGCTCTCCAGCCTGGGCAGGGTCAGGGTCTTCCAAATCAGCTCATCCTGCGGACAGCAGCTGGGGGCCCCTCGCTGGGTGTCAGGAAGGCCAGCTTCAAGCGCCATTTTCCACTTTTTTTTTTTTTTTTTTGCTATTTTCCACTTGTACCCAGCACCTAGCAGCCCCACCTAAGGGAGCTGGAGCCAGTGGCGCCTCTCCCATTACTGATGGGTGCTGAGGCGACTAGATAGCGCTGCCTGGGAAGGCCCTGCTGCCCCCCCCACCCCCGCAGCGTCAGTCACCTCCCCACCCAGCCCAGGGACAAACATGAGGGGTAGGGTGGATGGTGGGGCCGAGGGTGACAGCAGCCGAGGAGATGGGTGCGCGGCGGGGCCCCAGGTGGCTGGCGAGGGCGTCCTGAGTGGGCGAGGCAGGTGACCGGCAGCTGCTGGGGCAATGGCTGCAGGAGGCTGCGTGGCCGGTGCAAGGGCCCCAAGTGCCCTGCCTGGCTCGTGGGAGCCAGAGGGCAGGAACCGGCTTCTGTGGGGGTGAGAAGGGAGCCAGGATAGCCAATAGGAGGCCCGTGGTTGGCCCGGGGCAGCTGGAGCCCACGCAGGTGGCGGGGTGGGGGAGGTGCCCATCAGCTGCAGCCTGTCCCACCAGCGCCCCAGCTCCTCCTGTTCCCCTGTTCTGTGTTGCTGGTAACAACGGCACAGGTGTCTCAGGTACTGGCGGCCTGGCCCGAGGGCCCACACCTGGGGATGCCCTTGCCCGAGGCGGGACACAGTGAGTATGGGGCTGTGAACCTCACTCTGGCTCCGGGAGAGCCACCCCAGGGCCCTCGTCTCATCCCAGGCACTACCCACAGGCCCCACCTGTGGCTGCCACTGTGGGATGGAGTCCCCCCCTTAGGGTCTTGGGGTGGGTGGGGTTAGCGCCGTGCAGCCCTACGCAGCAGCACCTGCGTTCAGGTCAGGGGCAGAGTCCAGGGCCTGGGGTGGGGCCAGCGGCTGCAGGTGGCCCGGTGTCCCCAGGAGTGACTGCTGCTCGCTCTGATGGCTGCTGGGGCTTTGAGCCCCAGGCCTGGCCAGTGCACGTGGGAGACCCCTGAGGTGGCCCCAGTGCAGAGGTGGTCTTGAGCCACTTTCTGGGGCCCATCCCCCGTCTCTCCAAGGCCCATGGTACCCTGGCGCTGGGGAGGCCCTGCCGGGTCCCCAGGGCGCAGCAAGTGACTCAGATGGAGCCCAGCGCTCCCCTTCCCTGCGGGAACCCCTGAACAGCAGCCTTCCCCAGCACCTGCTTCAGGGCGGAAGGCGCTGCCTGGGGCGAGTAGTGCGGGCTGGTACCCGAGTGCCCATGGCTCAGGGGTGCCAGGAGCCCCGTGGGCCAGAAGGCAGAGGCAACACGAGGTGCGTTCGCCCCACACCCTGGTGCTTCCTCTGGGAATGAGTGAGCCTGGGCCTGCTGGGTGCATGGCCCCACCCCGAACGAGGGGCGCTGGTCTCGGGTCCCTGGGGGGCGAGAGCGAGCTAGAGGAACACGGGGTCGCTCAGGGGCCCAGATCCAACAGCAGGTGCCTGGCCTGCTCGGTCCAGCGCCTGGAAAACCAAGGAGCGAGGAAGCCCCGCATCCCGGCCGCGCCCCCACCGAGGCGGAGCTCGCGCTGGCCCCGCCCCTCCGGCCCCTGCGCTCGGGTCCGCGCGCCCACGGCCCAGCTGCGGCGCGTGACGCGGGGCGCGCGGCTCCGGTAGCCACCGCAGGCGGCGGGCAGGGCAGCGAGCGAGCGGGCAGGCGGGCGGCATGGCGGCGGCGGCGGCGGGGCCAGCGGGCCCCGAGCCCATGCCAAGCTACGCTCAGCTGGTGCAGCGCAGCTGGGGCACCATGCTGGCGGCGGCGCGGGGCTGCGCGGACTGCGGCTGGGGGCTGGCGCGCCGCGGCCTGGCCGAGAACGCGCACCTGGCGCCACCCGAGCTGCTACTGTTGGCGTTGGGTGCGCTCGGCTGGACAGCGCTGCGCTCCGCGGCCACCGCGCGCCTCTTTCGGGTCAGTGCGGCTGGGGGTCTGGACCGGGGGGGGCCCTGACCTCGGCGGGGAGGTGAGGGAAGCATGTCCAAGGAGGGCCCTGGGCGGCTGCGCGTCCCTCTCTGATGGTGCTGGTCGGGGAGAGGGTGGGGGAGTCGGCGATGGGGCGGGAGGAGGGGGAAGATGTCTCGGGCTGCAGGGGTCGGGAATGGGAGATGCTGGGCCACCGCGCGCTCAGCTCACGCTCACGCCGGTCCTCGCAGGGTGGGGGCGGATATGGGGGTGTGGCCGGGCCGAGGTGAGCCCCAGACAGCGAAGAGGGCTCCGTAATGGTCGGGGTGTTCCAGATGTGGGGGGACCGCGGCACGACCCTTCCCAGTCGGTTTGGGACAAAGGGGGCTCCCGTGCTGGGGGGGGGGGGGCTTTGAGCCACTGCGCACGCTCAGGGCCAAGCCCAGGCCGGAGGACGCGGAGGGCTCGGTGCAGGAGAGCCTCTGGCACCACGCACCTCCCAGGCTGTGCGGGGGGGGGGGGGGGCGCCCGGGACCACAGCGGGGGTCCTTGGCCCTGCTGTGGGGAGAGTCAGGGGCTGCCTGGTCGCTGCCGCGGGCGCGTGGCAGAGGTCAGCGCCACCCTCCGGCCAGGGATGGCAAAGGCTGGGCCCCCCTCCCGCGGTCGTGGTCGCTCGCTTGGAGGGAACTAGCCTGGGTCTTTGGGACTGGACCGTGCTGACAGCCGAGTTTCTGGTCCGCCTGAGAAGCTCCCCCCCCCCAGATGGTGGCGGGGCGGTGGCATTGGCGCCTGACCCCTTTCCCTTGTCTGGGGAGGGGTCGCTGCCGCAGGAGCTGGTGGGAAGGCTTGTGGGGGCGGCGCCTGGCTTGACTGAGACTTCCTGCGGACCGGCTGGGTCACCCAGCCCCAGCCTGGCTGGAGGTGGCAGAGGGTGAGGGGACCGAGAGCCAGAGCCAACAAAGGGGCCTTTCTCTGCAGGCCAGGAAGAGGCCAGCCCTTGTTAGGTGGAAACGGGGTGTTTTCTGGCTGCCACCGCACCCACTCCATCTCTGTGTCACCCTCACAGTGGGAGAGTCCCTGCCCCCACCCAGCCCTCAGGAGGGTGGCAGGAGTGATCAGGCCCCTGGCCCCATCAGACTCCGAAGCTGGGGGCTTAGGAGGGTGGGGGTGGGGGATGCAGCCTCTCCCGGACTACTGAGGAGCAGTAGGGGGTGGGGTCCCTCCCCCTGGTCCTCCAGGATCTGGGTGTGGGGGCAGCACGAATTCCCTCCCAGGTTGAGCCTGGGCTCCAAGCTCTCCCCAGCCTGGGTGGGGCACGGGACGCACTTTGAGGCCATTCCTGAGAAATGGGTGGAGGGGCCGCTGGGGGCCTCCACAGCTCATCTTCTTGGCAGCAGCCTCGTTGCCAGGGGTTACGGGAGCTGGCTCTGGCTGTCTCCATGACAACCGCTGGTGCTCTTGGGCACCAGACCTCCTCAGCCTTGGAGGGAAGGGACAGGGCCTGCCCCCCCCCCCCGGCTGCTTCCACTTCCCCTGCCCCCCCATGCCCCCTCCCACCCCACGACACTCCTGACCCGCCTCTCCCCCAAATTCCAGTGCCTTCCTCAGGCCTACTCCCATCTCCCCAGCCCCCTAGTCCACGACACCCCCAAAACTTCCCCTCCCAGCAATACCCTGCCTCCCCCCATCCACCCTCTTCCCTTCACACCCACCCCAAATGTCACGTTTCCCCCTCCCTGTTGCCTTCATGGGCCCAACAGACCCCTGGTGCGAGCTCTCCCTCTCTGCTTGTCCCCGTCAATTGTGCCCACCCGTCACTGTGACCGCTGAGCCCCCCAGGGGTCTCCCTTGCTCTAGGAGCAAGTGTCCCCTCCTGGGGGCACTTCTTCCTCCTCCCTGCCGCGCCGCCGCCGGGCGCCGAGGCGGACAGCTGGTAACTAAGTTTAGCTCTTGGCGCGCACTCCCTGGCTCTGGTTAGGCTCCAGCCCGCATGGACGTGGGGGCTGGGCGCTCTTGGAAGTCATCTACCTCGGGGACTCCCTGCTGCACCCCAGAGGCACGGCCCCAGGTGCCCCCACCCCCACAGGCTGCGAGTGCCCGCCCCCCCTTCTCACCACAGCCCTTGGCCAAGCGGTGCCACCTGCAGCCCCGAGATGCCGCCAAGATGCCTGAGAGCGCCTGGAAGTTTCTCTTCTACCTGGGCTCCTGGAGCTACAGCGCCTACCTGCTCTTCGGCACCAACTACTGCTTCTTCCAGGACCCGCCCTCTGTCTTCTACGGTAGGGCCCGGTGGGCGGGGCTTGCAGCACTGCTGGAGCGGCGCCAGCCAGTCCCGGCTGCTCCACTTCCCATCCAGCTCCCTGCTACTGCGCCTGGGCAACCAGCGGAGGACGACCCAAGGGCCTGGGCCCCCGCACCCACGTGGGACACCCGGATGGAGCTCCTGGCCTGGCGTTGACTTGGGAGTGAACCAGCGGATGGAAGAGCTGCCCCTCGCCACCCGCCCCCCAATCTGTCACTGGTCACTCTCCCCTTCAAATACATCTTACTGTGGCCCACCAAGAAGAGGAGACACAGTGCGGGACTGTCGGTGTTTGAGAGCCGGGCCGAAGGTTCACTTACGTTATTTATCTGAGAGAGGGTGAAACCGCTAGCATCTGCTGGATCACTCCCCAGACACCTGCAGCAGCCAAGCAGGAGCTCTGGGCAGGCCAGGGCAGCGGGGGCCCAGTAACAGCCATGACCGCTGCCTCCCGGGAGGTGCGTTAGCAGCGAGCCAGATCGGGAGCAGAGCCAGGACTGGAACCCAGCTCCTCTGTCCGATACGGGCCGCAGGCAGCTCGGCTCAGCTCTGGAGTGGGGTGTGGGTGTGTAAGATTGATTGATTTGAACGGCAGAGTTACAGAGTGGGGAAACGGATTTTGCATCCTCTGGTTCACTCTCCAAATGGCCACGAGGCTGAAGCCAGGAGCTCCATCCGGGTCTCCCCGATGGGTGCCGGGGCCCCAACACTGGGGCCATCCATCACTGCCGCTTCCCGGGCGCATCAGCAGGGAGCTGGATCGGAAGCGGAGCCGGCGGCATCTTAGCTCACTGCGCCACACCCCGGCCCCGTATCAGCGGATCCATCCGGATCTGGTGTGGGTGGGGGTCAGGAGGCCCGAGCACGCCCAGTGCAGGAGGTGGGGCAGGCGGCGTGCTGTGTTGCCTGGAGCCGCCCACCCAGCCGCGGGACGGGGCCTCTGCGTCCCGAGTCCCTGGTGGGGAGGTGACGGCCGTCACTCAGTTTCTCTCCACTGGATGAGAGGATTCCATTTGGGCACAGAGTCGCCTCGGGTTTCTGTTTGGCATCAGGCTTGCCGGCAAGCTGCTTTGTTCGTTGTGCATGCATTGAGCGCCAGCTGTGTACCAGGTTTGCTGTGCTGGCCACCGCCGGAGGAGGGCAGAGGAAGCTCTGTCCCTGTGGGGTGACCCTGTGGCAGACGGGGTGTCTGATTCAAGAACTCGAGAAGATGGAGCTGAGAGGTTTTGCTGCATGATGAGAAGTGGGCGTGAGCGAGGCCTTGGGCCCCTAAGTAACAGGGAGGGCTTGGGGGGACCCTGAGCTGGGTTTGGGATGCCTGGGAGGGACACAGGGCAGGGACAGGTTTGCGTGTAGCCCGGGCCCCCCCCTCACGGCGTGGGGGAGCAGAGGAGGGTGCCTCTGTCAGACAGGTGGGAGTGAGCACGCCAGGGAGGGACTCGCCACGGGCAAACACCTGGAGTCAGAATTTTCCAGAATGGTGATGGGACACCTGCATTCCACATCAGAGTGCCCCCTGCTGGTGCACCCAGGGAGGAGCAGTGATTGCCTGGGTGCTCGGGCCCCTGCACCCTCGGGAACCCAGAGGGAGCTCCCGGCTCCCAGCTGCCATCTGTCCCAACTCGAAGGAGTGAACTGGTGGTCTCTGCCTTTCAAATAAGCAACTGAGAAATGAAGAGACGTTACCAGAGAGCCCGTTTGGAGAGGGGCCGGCTTCCAGGGCCCCCTTGCCTTTCCCGCAATTTTGATTGCGATGGGGAGGAAGCGCTGAGCAGGGCCAGGTGGGAAGGGGCGGCGAGCAGGGTGGCCATGGGGCCACCCTGGGCGGAGACGGCTTGGGCAGCGGCTGCTGTGTCCAGCAGGGGCCCGGTCTGCGCCCCGTGGGCCCGGGACAGGAAGGGGAAATGTAATGGGACACGGAGCTGGCAGCGGGGGACCAAGGAGGTGCTGAGGCTGTGGTCCTGCAGGGCTGCAGCCGACGTCCCTGGTTGGGGACTGGCCTGGGGGAGGGGTGGCCTGGCGGGTGTGCGTGGTGGGGCAGGGGAGCTAAGCACTGGGAACCTGGTTTGTTAAAGATTTGCTTATGAGAGATGGGGAGGGGAGAGGGGGAGAGAGATCTTCCCTCTGCTGGTTCCCTCACCAAATGGCCCAAAGGCAAGGGCGGGGCTGAGCCAGGAGCCAGGAGCTCCATCCGGGTCTCCCACGCAGGTGCAGGGGCCCAAGCACCTGGGCCGTCTTCTGCCGCTTCCCCAGACCATAGCAGGGAGCTGGCTGGGGAGTGGAGCTGCCGGGACTCGAACCCAGGCACCCTGACACAGGCAGGGCAGGCAGCGGCTTAACCGTCTACCTAAGCACAGCTGCTCGGGTAAATTGTGGCATAGATACTGTACCACAGTCTGAAAAAAAATCAACCGTTTTTAGACGCAAACAATTCAGACACATTTAGGACATGCGTGATGTACACAACCGTCCCCTCTGCTTCCAGAGATCCCAGCCCCGCCCCATCGGCAGCCCCGCCTCCGCCTCCCGTCCGTCCGTGGGGCTTTGCTGGCTCCGGACAGTTCCTGGGCACAGAGTCGCCAGCGGCGGCCTTGTGTGTCTGGCCTGTGTCACTCCGCGGCGGGTTTTCCGGCAGCAGGTGCGGGGGCCTTGACCCTCTTCAGGGCTGTGTTATGCTCCGTTGTCTGCAGACCCCGGGTCCTGCCCTGCCCCCCCAGGCCGCTGCGGGCGCGGCGCTGCCGGTTCCCCCGGGCACACGGCCAGCAGTGCTCCTGCCCTCCCGAGCGCTCACAGCTGCCCGGGCCGCGGCAGGTAGGGCATGGCGGGCCGGGTCGGGGGCCACAGGTGCCTCTGCACCTGGCATCCGCCTGGCCTGGCCCTGGCTGATTGTGCTGTCTGGGGCAGCGAGCCAGCGAGTCTCTCGGTGTCTCTCTGACCCTCTGTCTTTAACTGTGGGATTCTTATTTCAAAGGCAGAGTTCCCAGAGAGAGGAGGAAAGGCACTGAGAGATCTCCCATCCGCCGGGGCACTCCCCACGTGGCCACAACGGCCGGGGCGGGGCCAGGAGCTCCATCCGGGTCTCCACGCAGGTGCAGGGGCCCAGGCACTCAGGCGGTCGCAGCTGCTTTCCCAGGCGCATGCGCAGGGAGCCAGGGCGGAGGTGGAGCAGCTGGGACTGCTCGGGTTGTAGGTGGTGTGCCATGGCACCAGCCACTAAATATTTTTTTTAAATAATAAAATGGGCCTGGTGCTGTGGCATAGCAGGTATAACCCCCGCCTGCAGTGCCGGCATCCCATAGGGGCGTCAGTTCAAGTCCTGGCTGCTCAGGTTCCGATCCAGCTCCCTGCTGTGGCCTGGGAAAGCAGTGGAGGATGGCCGAGTGCTGGGGCCCCTGCACCTGCGGGGGAGACCCGGATGGAGCTCCTGGCTCCAGCCCGGCTCAGCCCAGGCTGTTGTGGCCAACCAGGGAGTGAGCCAGCGGATGCAAGACCTCTCTCTCTCCCTCTGCTTCTCTCTGCCTTTCACATAAAATAAATATTTTTAAAAATATATATAAAATTAGTAATAAAAAGTACCAGGTAGAGACCTGAGAATGGAATTGGGCCCTGGAGGCCGTGTCGCGGGGTCTCGGCAGGCCCCGGCCCCCAGGTCCCGACCCGAGGCTCGCTCTCTGCAGACTGGAGCCCCGGCATGGCGGTGCCGCGGGACATCGCGGCCATGTACCTGCTGCAGGGCAGCTTCTACGGCCACTCCATCTACGCCACGCTCTACATGGACGCCTGGCGCAAGGACTCGGTGGTCATGATCGTGCACCACGTGGTCACGCTGCTGCTGCTGGTCTCCTCCTACGCCTTCCGGTGAGTGGGGCCGGGGGCTGCAGGGGGCTCCCGAGCATGGGCGGGGGCACCGGGAGCCGCCCATCCGCCGTCCCAGTGCTGCAGACGGGTTCACAGGGCAGTGGCGTGGGCCGGCATGCGCCAGGCACCCTGGGTGTTCCCCATGGCGGACGCCATGGAGCCTTTGCCAGGAGTTCTTCTGAAAAGAGTTAAGGAGAGACAGAGATGTTCCATCCACAGGATGGACCAGGCTGAAGCCGGGAGCCAGGAGCTCCATCCGGGTCTCCCACGGGGGTGCAGGGGCCCCAGGACTTGGGCCATCTTCCACTGCTTTCCCAGGCCACAGCAGAGAGCTGGATTGGAAGTGGAGCAGCCGGGACTGGAACCGGCACCCATATGGGATGCCGGCGCTGCAAGTGGCAGCTTTACCTGCTACACCACAGCGCCGGCCCTAGAGCGAGGTCTTCCGTGGCTGGGCCGCTCCCAGAACAGTTGCAACAGGGAAAGCTGGGCCAGGCCAGAGCCAGGAGCCGGGAGCTCCATCCGGGTCTCCCACGCAGGTGCAGGGGCCCAGCACCTGGGCCTCAGGAGCAGCCTAACCCGCCGCACTGCAGTACCGGCCCCAGCCATGAACTTTCTGAGGTGCCCTGCTGTAGGTTTAGAACATTCTTATGGTTCTAGAAAGTTCTAGAGGGAAGGGCCAGGCGTGGGTTTGAGGGTGACCCAGCTCTGGAGAGAAATGAGGCGTTGGGGTTTCCATGGGTGACACGGGAGTGACAGGTGAGCAGAGGCTGGAGAGGAGGCGCGTGGTGGCGGGGGGCAGGGCGGGAAGGAACAGGCGGGTGTGTGGTGGGAGAGGCAGTGGCTGCACGGGGCTGATGCGGGCCCCTTGGCCCACTGCCCGTCGGGTGGGGGCGCGGGGGAGGGCTGGGGGCGGCAGTGACTGGTGGGCGATGCAGATGCGGGGTGCGCCAGCCAGGGGTCAGCGAGGGCCAGAGGTCACGGAGGGCCAGGGGTCTCGGGCGAGGCGGCCCTTGGAGCAGCTGGAGGTGATTGGCCGGGTGGCTGGGGTGAGGACCGGCCGCGGGGAGGGGCTGGTGCGAGGCTGGGGGCCCGCGTGAGCCCCGCCCGCCCGGCCGCCCCAGGTACCACAACGTGGGCGTCCTCGTGCTCTTCCTGCACGACGTCAGCGACGTGCAGTTCGAGTTCACCAAGCTCAACATCTACTTCAAGGCCCGCGGCGGCCGCTTCCACCGGCTGCACGCGCTGCTGGCGCTGGCCGGCTGCCTCAGCTTCGGCGCGGGCTGGTGAGTGGGGCGGGCCCGCGGGGCGGGGCGGGCCAAGGTGGGCGGGGCCGGGAGATGGGCGGGGCTGCACACTGGTGGGCTGCCTCAGCTCCTGCGTGGGCTGGTGCGTGGGGACGGAGCTTGGGGAGGTGGGCGAGGCTGCACATGAAGGGCGAGATCCTGTGAGAGAGTTGAGGCGTGGCCCTCAGAAAGGCTAAGACTGGGGCAGAGCCAACAGGATGGGGGCGTGGTTAATCGGGGAAGGGGCGGGGCCGTGCCTTGGCCGCCCGTCTGGGCTCTGACTGTGCATGGCCTGGGGGTCCTGGGGGCGGGGAGACCTGGGGGGTCTGAAGGGCTGGGGGGCCTGGGGCCTTGGGGCCTTTCTTGGCCGCCACTGCGCCCGCGTGACCCGCGCGTCCCGGCAGGTTCTGGTTCCGCCTCTACTGGTTCCCGCTCAAGGTCCTGTACGCCACGTGCCACTGCAGCCTGCGCGCGCGGCCCGACATCCCCTTCTACTTCTTCTTCAACGCGCTGCTGCTCCTGCTCACCCTGATGAACCTCTACTGGTTCCTGGTGAGTGGCGGGCGCGGGTGTGAGCACGGGCGCGGGTGTGAGCATGGGCGCGGGTGCGGGTGTGAGCATGGGTGCAGGTGTGGGCGCGGGTCAGAGCATGGGTGCAGGTGTGGGCGCGGGTGCAGGTGTGAGCATGGGCGCAGGTGTGGGCGCAGGTGTGGGTGCAGGTCAGGGCGCGGGTGTGAGCACGGGCGCGGGTGTGGGTGTGAGCATGGATGCAGGTGTGGGTGTGAGCATGGGTGCAGGTGTGGGCGCGGGTGTGAGCCTGGGTGCAGGTGTGGGCATGGGCGCAGGTGTGGGCGCGGGTGTGAGCATAGGCGCAGGTGTGGGTGCGGGTCAGGGCGCGGGTGTGAGCACGGGCGCGGGTGTGGGCGCGGGTGTGAGCATGGATGCAGGTGTGGGTGTGAGCATGGGTGCAGGTGTGGGCGCGGGTGTGAGTATGGGTGCAAGTGTGGGCGCGGGTGCTGGTGTGAACATGGGCGCAGGTGTGGGCGCGGGTGTGAGCATGGGCGCAGGTGTGGGTGCGGGTCAGGGCGCGGGTGTGAGCACGGGCGCGGGTGTGGGCGCGGGTGTGAGCATGGATGCAGGTGTGGGTGTGAGCATGGGTGCAGGTGTGGGCACGGGTGTGAGCATGGGTGCAGGTGTGGGCGCGGGTGCAAGTGTGAGCATGGGCGCAGGTGTGGGCGCGGGTGAGGGCGCGGGTGTGAGCATGGGTGCTGGTGTGGGTATGAGCATGGGTGCAGGTGTGGGCGTGGGTCAGAGCATGGGTGCAGGTATGGGCGCGGGTGCAGGCGCGGGTGCAGGGGCGGTGGCCGGTGCTGGCGCAGGCGCAGGCGCGCTCCCGTCCGGGCGGCGTCTCACCCGCGCCTCCCCCGCCCGCAGTACATCGTGGCCTTCGCCGCCAAGGTGCTGACGGGCCAGCTGCGTGAGCTGCGGGACCTGCGGGAGTACGAGCCGGCCGAAGCCCGCAGCCCCAAGCCCAGCAAGGCCGAGTGAGTGGGCGGGGGGTCGTTGGCAGAGGCCGGGGAGGGCGAGAGGCATCGGAGGCGGCGGGTGGGCCCGCAGGGTGGCTGGGCGCTGTCGGATCCCAGGGTGCAGAGGGAGCCCCCCGGTCAGCAGCGCGGGGGCTGGGCCCGGGGGGGGGGTCTTAGGTCCAGGCAGGGAGCACGGCCAGGAGCCATGGAAAGTTCCAGAAGGCGCTAGCCGGCAGGCCGGCTGATGAGGCCGGTTCTGGTGCATCAGGGAGGCCGCAGGCTCAGAACCTGGGGGGAGGCGAACGGGAGGTGCGCACAGAGACGGAGGTTTAGCAGCTCTGCACGGGCGCCCCTGTGTTGCCGGTGCCGGAGCTCCGGGTCCAGTCCTGGCTGCTCCGGTTCTGAGGAGCTCCGGGTCCAGTCCTGGCTGCTCCGGTTCTGATCCAGCTTCCTGCTCACGCACCTGGGAGGCAGCAGTGGCGGCCCCTGCTGGGCCCCTGCCGCCCGCCCACGGGGGACCGGATGCAGCTCCCGGCCCCTGGGCTCAGCCTGGCCCCGCCCCCGCATTTGGGAAGTGACCCAGCGGGTGGAAGATTGTCTGTCTGTCTCTCTCTCTGTTACTCTGCCTTTCAAATAAGTGATTGATTTTAAGAAATCTTGAAAGACCCGAGAGTGGGACACAGGTCTTGGGGGTGGCTGGGGGGGAGAGACAACAGAGGGTCTTCAGTCCTGTCCACTGGCGCCCGCGCCGCCCGCCCCCCAGGGAGCAGCAGAACGAGCGCCCCTGGGGCGGGGGAGGGACCCCGGTGCGGGACCACAGCCAGGAGGGTGGGCGGACGAGGTGGGAGCCTAGCGCCCCTAGGAGGGAGACCCAGGCTTTGGGTGCGGGTGAAAAGATCCCGCGAGCACCCCAGGGTTCAGCTGGCGCCGCTGTGGACGGGTGGGCGGGGGCGGGCCGTGCGCAGCCGCTGTGGGCGGACGCGGACTTGCGTGGAGAGGAACAGCCAGCCCCGCGGCGGCGCTCGGGCGCGGCCTCTGCCTGTGACGCCGGCAGCCCACGTGGGCGCCGCTTCCAGGCCGGCTTCCTGCTGCCGTGCCCCGGAGGCAGCCGGCGAGGAAGGCCGCGGCCGCGGGGCCAGGGGTCGAACCCCGCGTCACGGCCCCGCCTCGCGTCGATTTTTTTTTTTTCTAAGAAAAAACCTTTAGTCGCGTTTTTCACATCCTGCATTTTGACAAAGCGCTACCCGGGAGCGGACGCGGCTGTCCCTGGACGTCCGTGTGGACGCTGACCGCACCGCAGGACGCAAAGCAGAAGCATCGCTCGCTTTTTTTTTTTTTTTCCTAAGATTTATTTAAAAGTCAGAGTTACACGGAGAGAGAGGCAGGGGGGAGGGGAGAGGTCTTCCATCCACTGATTAACTCCCAAGTGGCCGGAGCTGCGCCGATCGAAGCCAGGAGCTCCACCCGGGTCTCCCACGCGGGTGCAGGTGCCCATGGACTTGGGTCATCTACTGTTTTCCCAGGACATAGCAGAGAGCTGGGTCAGAAGTGGAGCAGCGGGACTCGAACCCGCGCCCACGTGGGATGGCGGCCCTGCAGGCGGCCGCTTCACCCGCCGCGCCCCAGCGCCGGTTTCCAGAGCGCGCGCGGGAGCGAAGCAGCCGGGCCGCAGGGCCGGGCCGGGCCAGGTTGGGGAGGAGCGGGCAGCATGTTCCGCGTCTACGCGGGCCCGGGCTTGGTCCTCGGCGGCCTGGGGCGGGCCGGGTACGGGGCCGCGGGAGCCGAGCCCACGCTCACCTGCGCGCGCTCCGGCCCCCAGGAAGCCGCTGAGGAACGGGCTCCTGAAAGCCAAGCGCGCCTGAGCCCCCGCCCGCCCGCCCGCCCGCCGGCCACGCCCCGAGCCCGGCCCACCCAGCTCTGCCCCTTCGGGGCCCCATCACCTCCTCTGAGACCCCTGTCCCACCCCCTGCCCCGGGGATCCGTGCCCCTCCCGCCTCGGGGTCGCGGCCACGCCCCCAGGCCCGGTCCCGCCCCCTGCTCGCGGGTCGGGGCCGCGGCGGACGCTGCCCACTCTCCGGCCGCCGCCTGGGAGGAAGATGCGCCCGCCGCGCCGCCGCCCCGGGCACCTCCTCCTCCTCCTCCTGGTCTCGCTGCTGCCCTCGCCGGCCCCGGCCCCGGCCCCTGCCCGCGCCGCCGCGCCCCCGGGCCCCGCCGCCGCCTCCGCCTCCGCCCTGCTCCAGGCTCTGGGGCTGCGCGATGCGCCACGGGGCGCCCCCACGCCCCGGCCCGTGCCCCCCGTCATGTGGCGCCTGTTCCGCCGCCGGGACCCCCGGGAAGCCAGGGCCGGCCCGCGGCGGACGCCCCCGGGGACCAGCCTGCGACCGTGCCACGTGGAGGAGCTGGGGGTCGCCGGAAACATCGTGCGCCACATCGCCGACCGCGGTGAGCGCCCCCTCCCCGACCTCCCACCTTCACTGTCTCCCGGCGGCCGCCCCCGGGGGGACCCCGGCCCCGGCCCGCGCGCCAGCCCGGCCCTCTCATTGCCTCCCCAGGTGCGCCTGCCCGCGCTGCGGGCCCCCCCTCGGCCGCCGGCCCGTGCCCCGGGTGGACCGCGCTCTTCGACCTGGCGGCCGTGGAGCCCGCCGAGCGCCCGAGCCGGGCCCGCCTGGAGCTGCGCTTCGCGGCGGCGGAGACCCCCGCTGATGGCTGGGAGCTGAACGTGGCGCGCGCGGGGGACGCGGCGGGCCCCGGGCCGGTGCTGCTGCGCCAGGCCGTGCCGGCCCTCGACCGGCCGGTGCGCGTCGAGCTGCTGGGCGTCGCCTGGGCCCGCAACGCCTCGGTGCCCCGCAGCCTCCGCCTGGCGCTGGCGCTGCGGCCCCGGGCCCCCGCCGCCTGCGCGCGCCTGGCCGAGGCCTCGCTGCTGCTGGTGACCCTGGACCCGCGCCTCTGCCGGCCCCGGCTGCGGCGCGAGGCGGAGCCCGTGGCGGGCGGCGCCGGTGCGTGTCGCGCGCGGCGGCTCTACGTGAGCTTCCGCGAGGTGGGCTGGCACCGCTGGGTCATCGCGCCGCGCGGCTTCCTGGCCAACTACTGCCAGGGCGGCTGCGGGCTGCCCGCCGCGCTGCCAGGGCCCGGGGGGCCGCCCGCGCTCAACCACGCCGTGCTGCGCGCGCTCATGCACGCGGCTGCGCCCGGCACCGGTGGCCTGCCGTGCTGCGTGCCCGCGCGCCTCTCGCCCGTCTCCGTGCTCTTCTTCGACAACAGCGACAACGTGGTGCTGCGCCACCACGCGGACATGGCGGTGGACGCGTGCGGCTGCCGCTGACCCCCCCCCCCCCGCACCCAGCGGAAGCACGGACTGTGTATTCGTGTTTTATTGGTGACAAAGAGCTTAAAACAAATTGACCAAAATCAAGTTACATTGCCTCGGTACGATGCTCCTCGATTTGGAAACCTCAGCGTAACGTAACGGCTGCGGGGAGGGGGTGCGGCGGGCGCCCCGCAGGGCCGGGCATCTCCAGCCAAGTCCTCGCCTTGCCGGCCCCGTGCTGGGGCCCGGCGGGAGGCGGGTGGGGGGTGGGGGCCGGCAAGGAGTCCGGGTCAGGCACGAAGGGCCCTCCGCTGGGGGTCGGCGGCGAGACCACCGCCACGGGCCAGGGGCCGGGGCCGTCCTCCCAGCTCCCCCAGAACGCGCGCCGCCCCGGGTAGGCAGGGGCCCCTTGCCGCCATCTTCCCGCCGCCCCGACCAAGGCCCCGCTGGTGGGGGCGAGCACCGTCCACGCGTGGCGGGCAGCTCTGCCCCTCGCTGTCCTGGGCCCGCACAGCGCGCCGCCGCCAAATCGCAAACAAAAATCCTCGCGCCCGGGCCGGCGTCCTGGCTCAGGCTCTGGCGCTCGCGCTCCGTCCCGGGACCTCCTCGCTCCAGGCCGCCGCCAAGATTTCAGAGAAACTTAGGAAAGCGTGGTTTTCAGTCCTTCTCAAAAGAATCTTGGGAAAAAAAAAAACAAAAAAACAGAAAACAGAAAACAAACGGAAAAACCCCAAGCCCCGCGTTGCTGAGACCCTGCGAACACGGGCCGACGCGGGCTCTGCCGCCCCGCCGGGGGAGCGGGCAGGACGGGGCGAGGCCCCGCGGCCGGGCCGGCGCCTCCTCTCCTGCGCCGCCCGCGCCCCGCCGCGCCGCGCCGCGCCGCGCCCGGCTCCGCTCCGCTGCTGGCGCCGGCTGGGCCTCTCGGGCTCGGCGGCTCCTCGCGGCTCCTCGCCCTCCTGCTGCTCGCACAGTGCTGCTTCGCCTTAGCAGTGGAAAACAGGTATCCGTTTATTTGTATTTTTATTACCCAGAATACGACGCTGATGGACCAAGCCTCGGAGCTCAGCTCTTCCGCTGCCACCTGCGGGGAAGGGGCCCGTCAGGGCGCAGGCGGGCGCGGGGCCTCCCCGCACGCCCCCACGCGCCCGCGCGACCCCGCGCTCTTGCCTCCTAGTACTGGGACAGCCCCGTCACCCCGCCGTGCTGGTACGCGCGCTCCCCCTGGTAGGTGGAGTCCTGCGACAGCGCCACGTCGATCTGCGATTTAAACTCGTCCCCGAGGTAGCTGTCCTGGAAGGCGGGGCCGCCGCGTGAGCGCAGCCTGGCCCCCGGGCCCCGCCCCGTGTCCCCCGGCGCCCCGCCCCCGGCGCACCTGCGACAGCTCGGGCTGCGAGAGGCCGGGCTGGCTCATCTGCGAGGGCTGGCTCATGGAGACGTAGCCCTGCGTGAGCGCGCCCTGCGAGAAGGGCTGAGAGGCGGCGTCCTGGCTCGCCTGGCTGCTGGCCAGGTTGCTCTGGCTCGGCCCGGGCAGCCCGAAGCGGCTCTTCTGGCGGCCCCCGCGGCCGGCCTTGCCTTTCGGGGTGCCGCGGCCTGCGAGACAGAGCATGGGTGAGCAGGGGAGGGGAGAGCAAGCACCTGCGCGCGGGGGCGGGTGGCGGCGGCGCGGGCCCACCTGCAGCCGGCCCGTTGGCCTGTCCAAAGTAGCCGGGCGGCGGCATGGGCGGCATGACCAGGTTGAAGGGGATCGGGATGTTCATGGCGGCCACGTGGCTGGGCCCCGCGCTGATCATGCCGATCTGGTCGTGCGTCTGGAAGTACATGTTGGAGGGCCGGCCTGCGCGACACGGGGCGCCGTCAGCGCCGCTCCCGAAACCCAGCGCCACTCGGGACGCAGCACAACGGGGGGGAGGGGCCTGCAGAAACCCCCACCCCCAGGATGCAAGGCCTCCCACGCGCCACAGGGGCAGGCGGCAGGGAGGGTGGGCGCGGGAGCAAACACGAGCCCCTCCCCCAGGCCCGCACTCACCCTGGCTGCTGCGGTCGTACACGGAGCCCGGGATGATGGCCTCCCGGGCGTCGTACATGGCTGTGGTCATAAAGCGGGCGCCCTGCGGCGGGGCAGGCGTGGAATGTGTCACCTGGGCGCCTGTGTGTGTGTGGCCCCGCCCCGGCCCGGCCCGCCCGCCCCCGCCCGCACCGGGTTGATGGTGTTGACCAGCTTGCGCGGCTTGCTGAACTGCATGAGGCTCTCGCGCAGGTTGTTGAGCGGCCCCTCCACCAGCACCTTCTGCTCCTTGTAGTAGTTGAGCAGGTGGTTCCACAGCGGCTGCTTTGACAGCGCCTTGGGGTTGCCCACGATGATGACGCCGTACCTGTAGGCAGAGCGTGCGCTGAGCAGCAATGCCCCCCCGCCCCGCCCTCCGCTCCCCCTCTCCCTGCCCTCCCCGAGCCCCGCCCCCGGCGGCCGCACCTGGCCCGGGTCAGGGCCACGTTGAGGCGGCGCGGGTCGTTGAGGAAACCGATGCCCTGGTGCTCGTTGGCGCGCACGCACGACAGGATGATGAAGTCCTTCTCGCGGCCCTGGAAGGCGTCCACGCTGGCGATCTCCACCTCCTGCGACGGGCGGCGGGTCAGCGGCAGCCAGGCCCCAGGGCTCCCAGAGGAACCCGACCCGGAATGGGGACCGCCACGGCCCAGGGGCCACCTCGCCCCTGCCCGAACTGAACAGAGGGGTCAGCGCCAGTTGGAGTCCAGGCTGCTCCACCTCCAGCCCCGCTCCCGGGCCTGGGAACGCAGTGGATGGCGGCCCTGGGGGACGGCCACCCCGCCCTCGGGGAGTGAGGCGGTGGGCCCGGCCCCCCCCCACTACGGGTGATTCAAGGGCTGGGCGGGGCACCTGGTAGAGCTTGGTGTGCAGCGAGCCGCTGAACTGCATGTACTGCACCAGGTAGGAGCGCTGGCCCTCGTAGGGCGTGATGATGCCGATCTGGTCCGGCTTCGCGCCAGCCTTCAGCAGCTTCGTGGTGATCTTCTCCACGTTGGCGGCCTCCGTCCTGGGGACGCCGGCTGTCAGCCACGCTGGCCTCGGGGCCAGCCCAACACCCCCGGGACGGCCCAGAGCGCACGCAGGGTGGCTCCACCATTGCCCACCCCGAGCCCAGCCCACCAGCCCACGCGGGAGGGGCCAGAGCA
Organism: Sylvilagus floridanus; assembly: GCA_949820135.1. NCBI lineage: Eukaryota > Metazoa > Chordata > Mammalia > Lagomorpha > Leporidae > Sylvilagus > Sylvilagus floridanus. The sequence goes on from OX463229.1 coordinate 16,232,006, forward strand.
GAAGCTGGAGGCGGGGCCGGGGCCTGGGACGGGGCCTGCTCACCGGTTCAGGTAGGAGGTGCCCGAGCTGGCGATCTCCTCCTGGCCCTGGGTCACGTAGAAGAACATGGGCTTGTCGGGCTGTGGCCACTGGAAGTCGAAGCCCTTCTTGACCCGGTCAGCTGTCACGGAGCAGGGAGGGGGAGAGGGGCAGCGTCACCCGCGGGCCCCAGCTCCGCCCCCGCCCTGCCTCCCCGCAGTCCTCCTGGGAGCCCCACAGCCGACACGTCCCCGGGGGGCACCTGCAGTGACGCCGTTCTGCAGCGAGCCCTCGTAGAAGATGTTGGAGGGGAAGGCGCTGAGCGCCGGGTGCATGCGGTACTGCACCTGCAGGCGGATGGGTCGGATGCCCAGCACCACCAGGCGCTCGAACAGCGACTGCGACAGCCCCGCCTTGGCCGCCTTCTTGCACATCACCACGGGGCCCAGCTGGCAGTGGTCGCCCACCAGGATCAGCTGCAGAGACAGAGCGTGGCCAGCTGGTGAGGCGCCGGGCCGACCCCCCCTCACCACACGCGGGGGCCCAACCGCGGCCCACCTGCTTGGCCCCCAGGACCACGGGCACCATGCACTCGGGCTCCGTGGCCTGCGTGCTCTCGTCGATCAGGATGGAGCGGAACTGCATCTTGGCGAGCCTGGGGTCCCCGGCGCCCACGCAGGTGCAGCAGATGACGTCAGCATTCTGCAGAGGGGCGGGGTCAGGGTGCGTGAGCCGGATCTGGGGGGCAGGGCGGGGCGGGGGGGGGCAGAGGAGGGGCACGGGCGGCCCTGCCCACTCACCATGAGCAGCTCCCGCTCAGCAGTGCGCTTGAGCGCGCGGTAGCGCTTCTCGTCGGCGGACGACAGCTCCCCCGTCTCGTCCTTGAGCTGCTGCAGCTTCTGCAGCTCAGGCATGCTGCGCGCAGAGGCGGGGTGAGCCGGCGCCCGCCCCCGCCCCCGCCCGCCAAGGCCCCGCTCCGCACCCCGGCCCCGCACCTGTCCATGTTCCGGATCTGGTTGTGCAGGGCCAGGAAGGACACGGGCGAGTCGATGGCCTCGCGGCTCTTGGCGCACAGGCGCACGACCTTCAGCCCCGTCTGGTGGATCTTCTCTGTCAGCTGGTCCACAGCGATGTTGCTCGGGGCGCACACGAGCACGGGCCTGCAAGGACTGGGCTCAGGCCCGGCCCATCTGCACCGCGCCCCCACCTCCAGGGTCCCCCACCCCCCAGGGTCCCGGCCCCGTTTGCACCTCCCCCTCCACCCACCCGTTGCCCTGCCGAGCCAGGTGGTAGACGATGGTGGCCGACGTGACGGTCTTGCCCGTGCCGGGGGGGCCCTGGATGAGGCTGAGCGGCCTCTGCAGCACAGTCTTCACGGCGTACACCTGAGGGGGGGGGCGGCGAGGGGGGGCGGTGAGTGGGGGCGGGGCGAGTGCCAGGGGCGGGGCGGGGCGGAGCCGCAGGGCAGGGCGTCGGGGACCTGAGAGTGATTGAGGTCGGGCAGCCCCTGCGCCGTGAAGCGCTTGGGCAGCTGGCACTTGATGATCACGTCTTCCACTTCGTGGCCCAGCAGCTTGTGGTAGATGTAGCCGGACACCGACGTCTCATCCACGGCGAACGTCTTGAGCGCGCTCTGCATCCTGCGGGGGGCGGGGTGGGGTCGGCACAGGCGTGCGCTCACACACACAGGGCGCCCCCCGCCCCGCAGCCCAGCCCGCACCTGTCGAAGGACGTGGACTTCCACACGAAGTCCACCTGGAAGTTGTGCGTCACCTCCACGGGCGCGCCCACGCTGCTGCGCAGCTCGATGGCGATCTCGTCGCCGTAGTCTGGGCGCTGAGTCAAGTCCGCGTCCGCGTCAAGAAGCGGCGGCTGCCCCGGCGCCCGGCTTGCCGGGCCCGCATGGGTGCGTGCTGCGAGCCCGCCGCCCCGCCCCCGCCCGCCCCCGCAGGCAAGGATACTATCCGGGACCTTGATGACGTGGCCGATGCCCTTCCAGAGCGGCGCCAGGTCGCCCTTGTAGCGCAGGCAGATCTCGTCGCCCTGCATGAGCCGCATGTCTGCGGGGAGGGGCGGCGTCAGCGCGGCCCCCGCCGGTCCCACGCCCGGCGCCCGCTCGGGGCGACATGAGGGGCTTGGCGCGACTACGTCACAAGGAGTTTAAAACTTAAAATCACCTCTTAACCAAATTAGGACTAAATCCTCATTACCAGAGTCAGTCTTGGGCAAAGTGAAGTAGGCGATTCTCTTCTTGTTAAGGCCCAGGTCCCACCTGACCGTGATGTTGTCCTGTGTCTGAGCAGCGAGACAAGGCCCGGTCAGCGCCCGCCCCCGCGGCTCCACGGGCGCCCCATGCTGCCTGCGGCTGGGCCGCGGCCACGTCACCTGCGACTCCTTGAGCTTCTTGTCGTAGTCGGCCTCGAGCTTGACGAGCGGCCCGAAGATGTTCTGGTACTGGTAGGCGTCCTCGTAGCGCAGCAGCACGTGCTGCGGCTCCTCGTCCACGCCCGGCTTCTCCAGGTCCTCCAGCGTGGCCGCCGGGTTCTCCTGGGGCAGGGGACGCGGACGCGCTCAGCCCCGCCCCGCCCCGCCCCGCCCCAGCTCCTCCCGCTCTCGGACTGCGGGGCGTGGCCTGCCCCCACCTTCCACAGCTCCTCCAGCTTGTTGATCTGCTGGGCGGTGATCTGGCGCGCCCGCAGCTGCTCCTGCTCCGAGGGGATTTTCACCAGCCAGGACAGGAAGCAGCGGTCCTGGATCAGCGGCTGCCACTGTGAGCTGTCCCAGTTGATGTCCTTGAGGCTGCTCTGGCTGGCGCAGGGCTGCCTGCGGGGGGAGGGGAGCGGTGAGCGGGAGCCCCCCGCCCCCACCCCCGCACAGCACCACCGACACCGAGCCCCCGCCCCCCACCTGCACAGCAGCACGACCACGGAGTCGGCCTTGGCGGGGATGAAGCCCAACAGGAAGACGTTGCGGCAGCCGCAGTTGTAGCACTCCAGCACCGTCTCGCCCAGCGGCCCGTCCTTGTGCAGCGTCACCTCCTTGCACTTGGCCCGCACCAGGTGGTTCACGATGTGGCTGCGGCAGGGCGACACACTGAGCGCCCCCGCACGGGGCCGGCTTCCTCAGCATCCCCGCCCACCCTCCCTCACCGCTCGGATCCCAGCCCCTGCTGGGGGAGACCCGGGGCCTCGGTTAGGTTCGCGTGCTCCCTGGGTTCCCAGCCGCCCCTGCGCCCCCACCTCGCTGCCGGCTGGGAAACCGACCACCGAGTACTAGAAGGCTCGGAGCGGGGAGAAACACCCAGGGACCCCGTGGCCGTGTCAGCCCCTCCCCGCTGCTGGGGGGGGGGGCGGGACAGAGCCTGCAGCGCTCGGGACCCTGCGCCCCACAGCTGCCGTCTAGGTCCCACGCACCCCCCACGGCCCCCCAAGCCGCTCCCTCGCCTTCGGCCCGAGACGCCCTTGGCTGTGCGGGTCAGACTCACGCACAGAGCAACCAAAATGCCCCAGAACGTTCTGGAAATGGGACAAGAGGCGTTTCTGCTAAAATCGTCTAGAAACATCAGCCCCCAGGGCGGGGACTTGGCTCAGCAGCTGAGCCCCCACCCCCAGGCCCCTGCCCACCCACATCAGGCAGGCAGAGGTGATGGCCACCCACTTGGCAGGCCCACCGAGCACCTGGCCCCCAGGCCTGAGCCCGGCCCTGGCCAGTGCAGGCGCCGGGGGAGGGAACGAGCAGACGGGAGCCGGAGCTCAAATATGGAAAAACCCAACCCAACCCAAACCAGCCTCCTGCCGGCCCTGGGCATCGCCTTCCTTGCAGCGGCCCCCAGGGGGCGCCAACGCCACAGGGTTCGGGCAGCAGGGGAGCCCGGCCCGCCCGCCTACCTGCCGGAAGTGTTGCCGCGCCCGTTGCAGAACCACTTCTTGCTGGTGTTGCAGTAGACCACGCAGGCGGGGTCGTGGATGCCGCAGTAGCTGCGGAGGCCCAGAGGCGCCGTTACCGCGGGCGCTCCGGCCTCGGTGGCCAGGATGTAAAAGCTTTTCCTCTTACGTGTTGAAGTTTTTCATTAAACACATCCTCAAACCCAACAACCCCGCCTCAACACCGACTCCATTAACTGTACAGGCGCCGCGCACCCGAGAGGACGGGGAAGGAGGCAGGGGGCCCCCCAGCTCCCGGGGCGGGGGCACGGGCAGCGGGAGCCCAGGCGCCGCAGGCGCGCTGCCCAGCAGGCCTCTGCCCTCCCCTCGGCCCTCCAGGCCAGCAGCCGGGCGCGGCGGTCCCAGCAGGCCCCGGCAGAGGGCGCTGCGCTCCCGGGGAACGGGCGCAGACCCGGCAGGCGGCACCTGGCAGAGCCCCGTCCCCGGCGGAAACACTGGCTCCGGGTGGTGTTCGCGTGCCGAGCCAGGATCCCGTCTGGAACCCGCGTGTCACAGAGGGGCCTGAAGTGGCCCGCACGGGCCAGGGCCCCAAGTAACATCGGTTCACTTCCTGGGGCTGTAAACCCCTCATGCGAGAGGAACAAAATGCAAGGCCAAGTCCAAACGCAAGGGACGGCCCTGCCCTGCGGGAGTCAACAGGCAGCTCTCACCACTGCCCCGCTCGGCCTCCCGCAGCGCGGGGAGCGGGCGCCCTCTGGCCAGTGTCTCCGCCCACGCCCCGCTCACCTGCAGGCGTGGACCGGGAGGTCCTTGGTGTAGTAAGTGTCCTCCTCATCCTCCTCGAAGTTGAGCTCGGCCAGCAGCTGGCTGGTCTTGGCCACGCTGTCGTCCACGGCCCCATTCTGCAGGATGCCCTCGGGGCCGACCTGGGGTGGAGGGCAGCGTCACTGGGGAGGCCCCAGAGCCAGGCCAAGGCTCCCCCGGCCACTGCACAGCCACGGGCTTCCAGGGAGGGGCCCAGCACGCGGGCACGCTGACCCTGCCCCAGCACAGGGGTGTGGGGACGAGCCATCTGCAAGACGGGATCAGATCCCTCATAAGGCTGTGGCCCCCCACGGCTGGGGGAGCCCCCCGGGGGAGCGTGTGACAGTGTCAGCCGTCAGGGCCCAGCCCGCGGGGCCATCTGGCCAATTGGCTAAGATGACACTCGGGACCCCTGCATCCCAATCAGAGGCCTGGGTTCACGTCCTGGCCCCACTCGCGAGTCCGGCTTCCTGTTAACACAGCCGCTGCACTCCAGCTGCAGGCCCTGGACGTCTGAGGACAGACCCAGCAGGCAGGAGGCACGCAGCCCTGCGGCAGTCCCACGGCCACGTCCCCCCATCGCGACTGACACTCTCGCACCCACATGGCGGGCACCACTTTAACATGTTTTCTAGAACAAGTCACTCCCCAGGTGGCTGCAACAGAGGCAGGCCAGGCTGCAGCCAGAACACTAGCAGTCCCCCACGTGGGCGCCAGGGACCCAAGCGCATGGGCCCTCCTGGGCGCAGCAGCAGAGGAGTTAGGACTCACGTTGGGAAGGCCCGGCCTCGAGGGGAGGGCACGGTCACTGCTCCGGGTCCCCTGCCTCCATCTTCAACCCCCGGGCTGGGGGGGGGCCCTGAGCTCACAGGCCCGCCCCCGCTCGCCGCTGGGGGGCTGCTCTGCGCCCACCTCTGAACGGGGTGCCTGCCTTCCGCCCGCTGAGCTGCGCCCTCTGGGATCTGACAGCCACCCCTGGGGTCCACTCCGTCTCGCCGCTCCTGCTGGCCCTGGGCACGCGTGCCGGCACCCAGGGCCGATCCCGAATCTCCACCGCGGGGACTGCCGTGGCAAAGCGCACCCACCCTGGACCAACCCGCCCCCACCGGTCCCCTCCTGGCCCTGGAGGCCACGCAGAGAAGCCAGGACAGGGCCCCCGTCCCCACTGCCTGGCTGACTCCAGCCTCTGCCGCTCACTGCTCAGGACACCTGGACTTCAGACTCCCTTGGCCCCTCACCCACCCGCCCTCTGCCACGCCAGCACCTGCAGCCCAGCGCCCCTCAAGTGCAGCAGGGAGGGCAGGGCTGCTGGCCGCCCATGCCTAGACGAGGGCCCCTAAGAACACAGCCCAGGTCTCCCGGGAGCAAACCAGTCGCTGGTGCTCCGGGAGGAGAGCCGGGAACCCTCACCCCCGGAGTGCCTGCACAAGCGCCCAGCCCAGGCCCCTACGCCGAACCCCGCGAGAACAAACCCCGCGAGAACGGCATGGCTCACGCTCTCCCAGGCCGGCTGTCCTGCCGCTGCTGTCCCTCACGTCCCCATCTTCCCACCAGCCCAGAGCGGCTGCGGAGCAGCGTGGCCCACCAGTTACCGTCTGCCCCAAGGCTCCAACAGAAAAGGGATGCGGAGCATCGTGGCCCTGGCAGTCCCACAGAAGCCCCCAGCCCTGCACCCCGCCCACTCCCAGGGCTTTCTGCACAGCTCACACCAGGGGTGCCCACACACCCCGCCCCCACGGCCCTCCCTTGCCCCCCTCGTAGCCCACGGACCCTGCTTCTGGAAGACGGCAGGGTTCCCCGTGTCCTCAACGTGGCTGCTCAGCCCGCCCGGGAGCACTCCCCAAGAGCCCTGCGCTGGGGACACCCCTATCCCGGCCGCTCTGCGGGAGGGAGCCAGCGGGTCACGTGCGAGTCAGAGGAGCTCCAGCTCCTGGCCAGCAGCAGGTGTTTGGAAAGGGAACCCACAGGAAACACCCTCCTCTCTCCCCTCTCTGCTCCTCCAGGAAGCTGCTCTCCTAGAGGTGTCCTCTCACTCATCTCAGCCCCAAGGCCAAGCAGCAGCGGCCATTTCTCCGTCCTCTGGGCCACCCATGTCAGCCAGGCTGGGCCAGGCCGAAGCCAGGGCCCAGAGCCCCAAGCTGCTGCCGCCTCCAGGGTGTGAATCCACAGGAGATGGAGCAGACAGCCAGGAGCTGGCCCAGGGCCCGTGGGAGCCGCTTACACCGCGTCCACTAAAGCGCAGCAAGACACAGCCTGGGGCTGAGCTGACCCTACTGCCGCAGGCCGAGTGGACACGGCAGCCCCTCCCAGGGACACAGAGCAGAGCCCCCCCCCCCCCCGTGTGGAAGGAGGCGGGAAAGCGCTTGGCCAAGCTGCGGATGGCAGCGTGCGACCAGCAAGGAAAGAAGCACCTGCCCTGCTGCAGGTCACGAAGGGCAGGAGTGGGGCCGCGCGGGGACGGGACGGGACGGGACGGTTAGCCCGGCCTGCAGTGCTGGCATCCCACGTGAGCGCGGGTTCAGGGCCTGGCTGCTGCGCCTGGGAAAGCCGTGGAAGCCGGCCCGAGTGCCTGGGCCCCTGCCCAGTCCAGCCCTGGACGTCATGGGCACCTGGGGAGTGAACCAGCTCTCCCTGTAACTCAATAATAAATATGTAAATGTTTAAAAAAGAGAGGGAGGCAAGTGTGGCCACCTCAGAGGGCGGGACCTGGGGCGTGGCGCGGTGACACAGCAGGGGCAGGACGTCCCACCCACCCAGGGGGGGGGGGGCTCGTGTCCCCTCCTTCCGGTTCCAGGCTCCGACCAGCTTGTCTGCGTGAGGACCAGGACGAGACAGCCACCTGGGGCCTGGACGTGCTGACCTCACTGCTGGACCCACACAGGTGCCAGCCCTGGACCGACAGGGCCCCCGAGGCCTGGCTGCCCCCACCCCCCGGCCAGCACTGGTAGCCAGGCCCCGACTCCCCGCATGGCGGCCCACAGGGCACCCTGGGTCTTCGCCAGGCCTGGGCTGCGCCCCTACACAGCCCTGTCACCACAGCTGGGGGAGGTGGGCCGGGTGCCCCACCTGCCGGGAGGGAACCTCTGCACCACACTGCCTTCCACCTCAGCTCCCCTGCTGTGCCCGGGGGTCCCTGCGGTCCCAGGTCTCCCCTCAGCCTGGGCCCTGGCCCCTGGGCAGCTGCAGGGGCCACCTGGCCCACTCCTCCGGCAGCCTTCCAAGGCCAAGCAGGGCCGCTTTGTCACCAAGCCCCTGCAGGGGAAAGGCCCTGGCGGCACTGCAGGGCCAGGCTGTGCAGGGAACAAGGGCAGACAAGAGGCGGCACCCACACTCGGCCGCCGTCTGGGACCCCGCACAGGGCCAGTAGCGGAACCGGCAGGTCGGAGGAGGGCTCAGACCCGGTGGACCTGCGGGAGCCCACACCAGGGCAGGACGGGGACTGAGAAATCGAGGCCGGCCAGCCACGGCCACACACCTGCCCCAAACGCAAAGTGACGCACGTGGGCAGAGCTCAGGGTGGCGGGCAGACCCCCACCCCACCCCCCACCCCCAGCAGGAGCAGGGAGCGCGGTTCTAGCCCCTGCAGCGGGAACTCCCCCAGCTCCTGGGGGGGGGGGCCAGCACCCGGCTGAGAGCAGAAGTCCCCAAGGGCTGCACGGCCAGCTCCATCCACGCCGATGTCCCCAGGCACGTTCTGAACCCACTCCCCCTCGGAAGGCAGCCAGGCGAGGCCGGGCAGCTGCCAACTCTGAGGGCAGCCAGTGCGGCGGGGCAGCGCCCCAGCCAGCAGCTCCGCCAGACGCCACCCCCCCCACCGCCGGGAGACGCACTTAAAGCCGAGCGGAGGGGGGGGGGGCGACCGTGCCAGCTGGGACCCTCTGCCGAAGGCCACCTGGAGCACCTGTCCATGACCCTCCACGCCTTCCTAGCCGACACAGGCCCGGCTGGTCCCGAGCGTGGCTCAGGCGCTGTCCTGCCGGCAGCACGGGGCCCCAGGGAGCGGCTGAGTCGCCGGGGACTCCCCGAGGTTTTCTCTGAGGAGACCCCCCTCCGACTCCGCCGTTGGAGCACAGGCCGAGCAGGCGTCCAGGGCGAGGGACCCAGCGTCCCTGCCACTGCCCTGGCGCCGATGGGGGGGGCGGTGGTGGTCAGAGACTCAGAAGGCTACAGAAGCGCCCACCACGCCCGCGGACACCCGGCAGGGCCGAGGAACTCTACAAACACCAGCTCGCGAGTGCCCTGACCAGGACGCACGCCCTGCCGTGAACCGGGCCCCGCGGTGAAGTCGCCTCCTGGGCAAACCTGGCACAGCCGGGTTCCTCCCGGGCTCCGCAGGGGCCGACCCCGTCCCAGCGGCGCCCAAACGGACAACGGGGCGGCCCGAGGCAGCTGTGAGGGGGGCGAGCCCAGGACGGACGCTGCGCTGTGGCCACGCCCTCGACACTCACGCAGGACACCGACGCCAGACGGCACGGCATGGCACGGCCGCTCGCATGCAAGTCCAGACAGGCACGCCCAGGGCCGGGAGAACACCCCACGGCTGACGCACGGTCAGGTGTCCCTCACCTGAAACTAACGCGAGCCCCAGAACCTGGACCTCCTGGGCCCCACAGGACGCCACAGTGCAAAGCTCCCCCAGGAGGCTGTCTCTCCCATCAGGCTGGGCCCGCACTGTGGCCTGCAGTGCCGGCATCCCCTGTGGGCGCCGGTTCGAGTCCCGGCTGCTCCTGTTCTGATCCAGCTCGCTACTGCTGCACCTGGGAGGCAGCAGAGGATGGGCCAAGTGCTGGGCCCCTGCACCCACGCGGGAGACCAGGAAGCTCCTGGCTCCCGGCTTCAGATCAGCGCAGCTCCGGCCATTGTAGCCATCTGAAGAGCGAACCAGCGGATGGAAGACCTCTCTCTCTCTCTCTCTCTCAGCTTCTCTGTGTAAATCTGCCTTTCTAATAAATGAGCCTTGAAGAACAGAAAAGCCATCAGGCTGTGTGTACGGGCACATAGACGGGTCTCCCACTCAGCCTTGGGCTGCAGCCCCCTGGTCTCACCCCGTGCGTACAACCGTCCCCTCCAACCACCCAAGAGCCAGCGCACCCTGGTCCCAAGGCTCAGGGCGAGGACGCTCAACCTCAACAGCCCAGAGACGGGACGGGAAGCTGGAACCTTTCTCCAAGTCCCCGGCGCACGGCGGGCGGCACTGCCAACTCCCAGGGACAAGTAGGACCTTCCCGGGCGGGCACTGGGCGCCCCATGAAGGCACACCCGCGGGGGGCCCCCCCGGCCAGCGCTGGCGCCGCCATCCCCAGGGGGCGCTCCCTGCAGGTGCCGGCTCCAGTGCCTGGGCCCCTGCACCTGCGCAGAGACCAGAGGGGTCCCGGCTCCTGGCGCCAGCCCGGCCCAGCCCTGGCTGCTGTAGCCGTCTGGGGAGTGAAGAGCGGACGGCAGATCAGGACACTGCAGCCCCCGCGCGAGTCCCGCGGCCACGGCAGACAGCAGGGGCCCACACCCCCAAGACCCAGCCTGGGGTCCCAGCTCCCGGCTTCGGCCTGGCCCGGACCTGCAGGCACTGGGGAGTGAACCAGTAGTTTAAAGAGCCCTCCCTTTCTGCCTTTCAAATAAATGAAAACGAATTTATAAAAAAGGAGAAAAAAGAAAAACGCCCCCCCGCGGCCCAGGGTCCCAGGCCTCCGCCGCCTCCTCGCTCCCCAGCATCGACACTCCCCCGCTGCGTGGGTGTCACGCGCGCTCCCTGCACGCGGCCCAAGGGCCAGGTCCCCACCCCGAGCCTGCCGGCGCCCAGAGCGGCTCCGTGACTGTCACCCCCACCCCGGCTCCCGCCCCCGTCCCTTCCCGCAGACGCGCACCCGCGCCGGCATCCCTCCCACCAAGGTAAACAAAACTGGGGGGGACTATCCTGGCGCACCTGCGCGCCCCGCCCCCTCCCGCATTCTATTTCCAGGAATCCGGGGTTCGCATGAGTCAAACGTTTGCTGCTTCTAGCCGCGAAGAAAAGAAAGCCCAAGTGGGTGACGAGCCCACGCCGCTGACTCAGTCACGTAGCCCACAAGCCCCCCGCCCACGAGGGGGCCGGGGCTCCCCAGGCGGGAAGGTGGGGGAGGGGGCGCCAGAGCCCCAGGCTGTGCCCGGCAGCACCTGCGCGCCAGGCGAGCCTCCCAGGATTCCGGAAAACTCGCCGCGGGTCGGGGTCGGGGTCGGGGTGGGGTGGGGGCGCCGTCGGAGACCCGGAGGACGGACGCGCTGGCGACTCCGCAGGACCCCCAGCCAGCACCTGCGCCCCCCGCCCCCCAGGCTCGAGGGCAGGCCAAGCACGCGGGCTGCGTCCCCCAACGCCAACCGCCGGCGGGAAGCGCCCGAGCGAGCGGCCCCTTCCCCGGAGAAGCCGGCTCCGCGCTCCGGGCCGGACCCAACTCAGCCCCAACTTCGCCGGGCAGGGCGCCGGCTTACGTAACAGGTTGGTTTCGCCAGCGGGCAGCGCGCGCAGGAAACGCCAGCGACCCGCCCCCTGAATCATCGCCGCGGCCCCTCCACTCGCGCGCCCCGAAATCCCAACTTTGCCACGCGCGGCCGGGCGCGCGCCACGGCGTGGGCGCTGAGACCCCCGGGCGCGGGCGGGGGGCCCCCAGCGGTCGCCCACCGCCCCACCGCAGGGCCAGGCCACCCGGAAGGGAACGGAGGGCCGCCCGGGGGCCCGCACCCAGCCGCCGCGCCGGAGCCCCCGCGGGATCGCCGGGACCCCCGGCCAGGCGTGGGGGGTCCGGGCCCGGGCTTCCGGCGCCGCCACGTGCCGCTCGCTCACCTGCGCGTCCAGCTGTCCGGCCGCAGCGCCCGCGCCCGCGCCGCCCGGGCCCCCCGCGCCGCCGGGGCCGCCGGGGGGCGTCTGGGTCTGGCTGGGGAGGGTGAAGTCGGTGAACTCGAACTCGGAGCCCTGAGTGTCGGCGCCGAGCAGCTCGGCCTCCTCCGTGTCCAGGAAGGTGAGCGTCTGCGAGCTGGGCCCGTACGCCTCCACGCTCATGGCGCCGCCGCCGCGCAGGGCCCGCAGGCCGGCTCCGCGCCTACTCGAGCTCGCTGCCGCGCCGAGGCCTAGGCCGCAGGCCTCGGGCCGCCTCGCCGCCGCCGCCGCGTGCCCGGCCCGGCCGCGCCGCCCGCCCCGCAGCGAGCCTGGCCGCCGCCCGAGAGCGTGAAGCCGCCGCCGCCTCCGTCGCCGAGGCCCCCCGGAGCCGCCGCTGCCGCCCCTCGGAGCCGCCCGCCACTCGCAGCCCCCGGCAGGAACCGCCGCCGCCGCCGCTGCCGCCGTGCGCGTGCGCGAGCCCGACGCCGGCGCAGGTGCGCGTGCGCGAGGCCGGCGCCGGCGCAGGCGCGCGCGCTCCTCGCGGTCGCCCGCCAGGCCCGCCCACAGACGCCCCGAGCCGAGCGGGCCGGCGGGACGCCTGGTGCGCACGCGCGGGGGGCGGGGCTTCCAACGGCCGCCGCGGCGGGCTCTCCGGCCTCGGCCCCGCCCCAACCGCTGCTCGGAGTCTCGGGGCCGCGGGGCTGTGCGGGCGTGGCGGGGCCCGCGGGGCTGTGCGGGCCTGGGGGGGGCGCTTGGCTTTGTGCAGCATGGTGGTTCCAGCACGGACAAGATTGCTGTATACAGCTGGTGCTCGCTAAGGTTGCCCGGGAGTCTTGGGGGTGGCTGCTGGATATAGTGGTTAAGATGCTGCCTTGGGGCCGGCTCTGTGGCGTGGCAGGTGAAACCGCCGCCTGCAGCGCCGGCATCCTGGATGGACGCGGGTTCGAGTCCCGGCTGCTCCACTTCCGATCCAGCTCTCTGCTATGGCCTGGGTCCGAGTCCCCACTGCACTCCCGACCCCAGCCCCTGCGCACCCCGGAGGCAGCAGGTGACAAGAACCTGGGCCGCTGCCACCCCCACGTGGTGGACCTGGCTGAGCTCTGGCATCCCCGATCCCGCCTGGAGAGTTTCCAAATTCACATACGGGGACCTCGGGCTGGGACGCTCAGTGTGGCCCCACGGAAGGACCCAGCTGGAGGCGGAAGCCCAGGAGCCATCAGTGCAGAGCCACCCTGGGAGCGCCCCGCTGATCCGGGAGAGTTTATCAGCCGGGCGGGCGGGTACACCTGTGACAGTTTGCAGAGCGCACCCCTGCCCTGTTTGACACAGCAGTAGCTAAGGAGGAACTGAGCAAAAAAGACCAAAGGTGCACAGAAAGCAGAAACGTGGCAGAGGGCCGGCGCGGTGGTACTACGGGTAAAGCTGCCGGCAACGCCCACTTCCCATAGGGACGCTGGTTCGAGCCCCAGCTGCACCGCTTCCAATCCAACTCTGCTGTGGCCTGGGAAAGCAGTGGGAGGTGGGCCAGGTGCTTGGGCCCCTGCACCCGCGTGGGAGGCCCAGATGGGGCTCCTGGCTCCTGGCTTTGGATTGGCGCAGCTCCGGCCGTTGTGGCCATTTGGGAAGTAAACCAGTGGATGGGAGATCTCTCTCTCTCTCTCTCTCTCTCTCTCTCTCTCTCTCTCTGCCTTTCAAATAAATGAGTCAATTTTTGCTTTAATATTTACTTATTTGAAAGACAGAGTTACAGAGAGAGGTAGAGAGAAATATATATAGACAGAGGTCTTCCATCCACTGATTCACTCCCCAATTGGCCGCAACAGCCTGAGCTGGGCTGATCCGAAGACAGGAGCCAGGAGCTTCCTCCTGGTCTCCCGTGGGAGTGCAGGGGCCCAAGCACTTGGGCCATCATCCACTGCTTTCGCAGACCATAGCAGAGAGCTGGATCAGAAGTGGAGCAGCCAGGACTAGAATGAGCCCATATGGGATGCTGGCACTGAAGGCCAGGGCATTAACCCGCTGTGGCACAGCGCCGGCCCCCAAGAAGTCAATCCTATAAAAAGAAAAAAGGCCGGTGCTGTGACTCACTTGGTTAATCCTCTGCCTGCATCCCATATGGGATGCCGGGTTCTAGTCCTGGTTGGAGCGCCAGATTCTGTCCTGGTTGCTTCTCTTCCAGGCCAGCTCTCTGCTGTGGCCCGGGAAGGCAGTGGAGGATGGCCCAGGTGCTTGGGCCCTGCACCCGCGTGGGAGACCAGGAGGAAGCACCTGGCTCCTGGCTTCGGATCGGCGCAGCTCTGGCCATAACGGTCATTGGAGGGTGAACCAACAAAAGGAAGACCTTTCTCTCTGTCTCTCTCACTGTCTAACTCTGCCTGTCTAATAAATAAATAATAAAATTAAAAAAAGAGAAAAGAGAAATGGCAGAACCAGTCCTCGCCAGGGCTGCATTAGAAGTAAATGAGCCAAACTCTCCACTTAAAAGGCAGAGGTTGACAGAATGGGTTAAAAATCCAATTCTGCATCCTCACATTACCTCCAAAAACAACGAATCAGTGAAAATGACCAGGAAGAGAGACTGCGTGCAAACCCTAAGCAGACGGGCTCCAGCTACACCTGCCTGGGACAGACCAGACCGTGGGAGCCCCAGCGAGGGAGCCGCAGGTTAAACTGCGCGCCGGGTGGGGTCCTGTCTGCGCTGCTCCGACTCAGTGCCTGCCAGCGAGCCCAGGCGTCTGCAGCCCCGCTGCCCTCGGGAGGCCCCGGCCTGAGCTCCGGGCGCCTGGCCCCGGCCTCTCCGCCTTCAGTCTCGCAGCCATGTGTGGATAGAAGGCCTCTCTCTCTCCCTGCCTTTCAAATAAGTGAAAATAAATGCATTGAAACCAGCTGGTCATCAACTGAAGGCCTCCTTCCTGGATTTAAAAAAGAGAGAAAATTGTTTATTTAAAAGGCAGAATGACACAGAGGAGAGGGAGAGAGAGAGAGAGAGAGAGAGATCTTCACCCTCTGGTTCACTCCCTAGGCGGCCAAACAGCCAGGGCCGGGCTGAAGCCAGGAGCCGGGAGCTCCATCCGAGTCTCCCGAGCAGGTGCAGGTACCCAGGTGCAGGCGGTGCGCATGCGCAGGCTGGAGCTCCTGGATCCTGGCTTCAGCCCGGCCCTGCCCTGGCCATTGCAGACATTTGGGGAGGGAACCAGCGGATGGAAGACCTCTCTCTCTGTCATTCTGCCTCTCAAATAAGCAAATATTTTCAAAAATATCCTCCGGTCTCCCACGTGGGTGCAGGGGCACAAGCACTTGGGCCATCTTGTGCTGCTTTCCCAGGCCACAGCAGAGAGCTGGATCAGAAGAGGAGCAGCCGGGACTCGAACCAGCGCCCACATGGGATGCTGCACTGCAGGTGGCGGCTTAGCCCACTGGGCCACAGTACCAGCCCCAAAATAAATCTTTTTAAAAAATTTTTGGAACATATTATTTGTCTGAAATCATGATTTGTGTATCAATTTGCTTTATTAAATTCCAAAGACAGAGACAGAACTCTTCTACCCACTCTGCACTCCCCTAAAGGCCCGCAGCGGCCGGGGCTGGGCCGGGCCAACGCCAGGAGCCGGAGCTCCATCCGGGTCTCCCACGTCGGGGCGGGGAGCGCTCCATCCGGGTCTCCCTGGTGGGTGCAGGGCCCCTGCACCTGCGCCGGCGCTGCTGCCTTCCAGAGTGCGCATGCGCGGGGAGCGGGCGTCATCCGTGGGACCCGGGCGCTGGGGTAGGGGGTGACGCTGTCCCGGGCTGCCAATCAACTCCGGCCCTGGTTCTGGATCCCACTGCAGGTCCTGCGGCCTCGGCGGCTGGCACCAGCGACTCTATACTGGCATCTAGTGGGTCAGACCAGGAGTGCTGGGGAATATTCCACAGAGCCCAGGGAAAAGTGATTAAAAAAAAAAAAAGTCTACTTATTTGAAAGGCAGAGTCACAGAGAGAGCTCTTCCACCGCTGGTTCAGTCCCCAAATGCCCACAGCGGCCAGGGCTGGGCCAGGCTGACGCCAGGAGCCAGGACTCCATCCGGATCTCCCACGCAGGTGCAGGGGCCCATGCGCTCGGGCCTTCTCCCGTCCCAGGATGTCGCAGAGAGACCTCACGGACTGCAAACACAGGTGTAGCCAGCGGTGGGCGCTCACCCCCTTCCCAACTCGGTGAGGATCGAGCCGTTTTCCAGGCGTGGAAACTGAGGCTAGTGGCCGGCGCCGTGGCTCAACAGGCTAATCCTCCGCCTTGCGGCGCCGGCACACCGGGTTCTAGTCCCGGTCGGGGTGCCGGATTCTGTCCCGGTTGCCCCTCTTCCAGGCCAGCTCTCTGCTGTGGCCAGGGAGTGCCGTGGAGGATGGCCCAGGTGCTTGGGCCCTGCACCCCATGGGAGACCAGGAGAAGCACCTAGCACCTGGCTCCTGCCATCGGATGAGCGCGGTGCGCCGGCTGCAGCGTGCTGTCCGCGGCAGCCATTGGAGGGTGAACCAACGGCAAAGGAAACTGAGGCTAGCAACAGGGAGGTGGGCCGGCATGGGGCTGGGGGGAGGGCGGCGAGATTCACCAGGATCCTCTAAAACTAAACAGGGCAAAGGCCTCAGGACAGCTCCTTCTGGAAGCCACAGATGGACTTTTCAAAGGAATCCTGGGACGCCCCAGATGCAGCCATGCTGTGGGGGTCACCCCCACTTCCCTCCACCCACCACCCCCAAGCACTTGGCTCCAGAGGACCGGTTCAAATCCCAGCGGCTCTACTTCCGGTCCAGCTCCCTGCTGACGGCTGGAGTTCTGGGGGCAGGTGCTTGGAATCGTGGTTAAGGCGCCCCCCATCCCATATCGGAAGGCCTGGGTTCAAGTCCTGGCTGCGGCTCCCGGCACATGGCAGCAGCAGCAGCTCAGTGCCTGGGGTCCGGGCACTCACCTGGGAGACCCGGATGGGGCTCTGACCTGGTTCAGCCCCGGCTGCTGTGGGCATTTGGGGAGGGACCCAGCAGGTGGAAGACCCCTCTCTGCCCATCAAATAAATCCGTAAATGGTAGGAACCTGGTTCAGCCCCGGCTGCTGTGGGCATTTGGGGAGGGACCCAGCAGGTGGAAGACCCCTCTCTGCCCATCAAATAAATCCGTAAATGGTAGGAGGCTGATTGGCGGGTTCAGGGGCAGAGGGCGGGGGAACTGGGGCTGGTGAATGGGCACAGGATGTCTGGGGTGACCACCGATCCCCGCTAGGATGGGGGTGATGTGGAGCAGACGGGGCGGGCTGAAGGCCGCTGACTCGCAGCTGACGTGGATGGTGCCACCTCGCACCCATTTCCCCGGCACGTAAAGGGAAAGTTGAAAAACGATGCAATCCCGTTCCCAAGGAAGGGTGACAGGAGCCCGGTGCCCATCAGAAAGGCCGGCGCTGTGGCGCAGCGGGTAAGGCGCCACCTGCAGCACCGGCATCCCATACAGGCGCTGGTTCAAGCCCCGGCTGCTCCACTTCCAATCCAGCTCCCTGCTGTGGCCTGGGAAAGCAGTGGAAGATGGCCCAAGTGCTTGGGCCCCTGCACCTGCATGGGAGACCCGGATGGAGCCCCTGGCTCCTGGCTTCGTATTGGCCCAGCTCTGGCCATCATGGCCATCTGGGGAGTGAACCAGCAGATGGAGGACCTCTCTCTCTAACTCTGTCTTTAAAACAAATAAATAAATCTTAAAAAAAAAAAAAAAAAGAGTGAGAGAAAGGAAGGAAGGCTGGCCAGGCACTCGCGGCCTTGCTGTGTGTCTCAGACGGTGGCTGGCCCTTGCAGGGTCTGAGTCCACCCCCGTACAGGATGGACTGGGTCCGAGGAAAGGTGAGTGCGCCACTGGCCCGGTCCCCAGCCTCCCGATCCCGGAGACAATCAGACGCAGCGTGGAGCAAAGTCTAGCGAGGACTCATTTATTCCGTGCGTAACCTAACCTTTTATAGCACAAAACTGCAGAGTCATTGGGGCAGGACTAAGGACCAACCAATCACTTAAAAGATCACTTTACGGGAGAATTTCTATGGGACTAGCCATATGTCTATACACTTGTTACTAGTCTTGTTACCTCCCCTGATGTTGCCTAGCCAATTAGCTTTTGAGTTCCACCCATCTTACTTCCTCTGGGCGCCATCTTTCTTGCCCCTCCTTGGCGCCGCCCGGTCCGGGGGCCACGTGCGCACGCCGGAACCCTCCCTGCGCTGCCATCCCCGGGACACCTGCCGGCGGGCTCCTCGGGCCAGCTCCATGCGGCTCCGTTCCACGCAGCTTGGGCGGGGGCACCCGCGCATGCGGAGCCCCCCAGCCTGGCCTGGCCGCACCATGGCCGTGCTCATGCCCTGCAGGCCCTCCCTGTGCTCCATCCCTGACACAGGTTTCCAGAGCCCCCCACACCCAACACGGGCTGATCCCCAGGCATTTGTGAATGCCTGAGCTCCTGTGCTCTGCCTGCCACTCACAACTGAAAGGAAAAATATATATATATATATATATATATATATATATATATATATTCTTAAAAGATTCATTTATTTGAAAGGCAGAGTTACAGAGAGAATCGTCTATGTGCTGGTTCACTCCCTAGATGGCAGCAACGGCCAGGGCTGCACTGATCCGAAGCCAGGAGCTCCATCCGGGTCTCCCATGCGGAGGCAGGGGCCCGAGGACTTGGGACATCTTCCACTGCTTTCCCAGGCCACAGCAGAGAGCTGGACCGGAAGAGGAGCAGCCGGGACTCGAACCAGTGCCCACATGGGATGCCCACACTGCAGGCAGCGGCTTTACCCGCTGCACCACAGCGCTGGCTCCTCCAGTTTCTTTAAAAGCGTCCACAGATGTGGCCAGCCCCCCTCCCCACCAGGGGAAGCCTGGACCCCCACCCCGGGGAACAGTGGGCGCCTGTGGGTTGCTCCGGGCCCCTCCTTGGCCGGCCACACTCCGGCTTCAAAGCAGCCCCTTGTGGGACCTGGCCGGCCAGCCGAGGGCTCGGGCGCAGCCCAGTCGGCCGCCGGGGCAGGGAACACAGGTGTTTGTGTGCGTCTGTGCTTCTCTCTGAACACGCTCATTCACGGGGACCGCCCGGCGGGCCGGCCGCTGGCCGCCACCCGGCTTCTGTCGCCGCAGGCTGCTTTTTCGGGATGTCCCAGGGGCTGAGGGAGCCTCGCCCCTGAGGTGGCCATGGGCGTCCGGCCTGCCCAGGAGAGGAGGGGGCATCCCGGGGACACGGTGCTCTCCCCCAGGCACCCGGCGCTCTGGGCTGTAGGAGACGCGAGGTGTAGAATCAGAGCCCCGCCCCCGGCCCCGCCCCCGGCCCGCCCATCCACGCAGTAGGCAGCACCAAGGGACGGGCCAGGGTCGCCGACCCGCGGCCCAGTGTAGCTCCTGCGAGGTCATCAGAGGCGAGGAAGGGGCCCGCGCTGTGCCCCAGTGGGTGAAGCCCCCGCCTGCAGTGCGGGCATCCCATAGGGGCGCCGGTTCGAATCCCGGCTGCTCCACTTCCGACCCAGCTCTCTGCTGTGGCCTGGGAAAGCAGTAGAAGATGGCCCAAGTGCTTGGGCCCTTGCACCTGCGTGGGAGACCCAGAAGAAGCCCCTGGCCCCCCGCCTCTGGCCCAGCTCCAGCCGTTGTGGCCGTTTGGGGAGTGAACCAGTGGTGGAAGACCTCTCTGTTTTTGTCTCTCTCTGTCTCTGCTCAAATCAAGTAATTTTTCTTAAAGATAAGTTGATTTTGGCCGGCGCCGTGGCTCAACAGGCTAATCCTCCGCCTTGCGGCGCCGGCACACCAGGTTCTAGTCCCGGTCGGGGCGCCGGATTCTGTCCCGGTTGCCCCTCTTCCAGGCCAGCCCTCTGCCGTGGCCCGGGAGTGCAGTGGAGGATGGCCCAGGTGCTTGGGCCCTGCACCCCATGGGGAGACCAGGAAAAGCACCTAGCACCTGGCTCCTGCCATCGGATGAGCGCGGTGCGCCGGCCGCAGCGCGCCGACCGCGGCGGCCATTGGAGGGTGAACCAACGGCAAAAGGAAGACCTTTCTCTCTGTCTCTCTCTCTCACTGTCCACTCTGCCTGTCAAAAAAAAAAAAAAAAAAGATAAGTTGATTTTGTACAAAAGCAATTTTGAAATGCGTGCATGGTTTTTTATCATAGTACACAGTACCCATAAATGTTATGCTCTGGGGTCTTTTTTGAAGATTTGATTTTATTTATTTGAAAGTCAGGGGCCAGGGGCTCCATCCGGGTCTCCCACGTGGGTGCGAGTGGGCGGGGCCCCGCACTTGCTGCCTTCCAGGATGCGCATGCGCAGGGAGTGGCACTGCAGGGACTGAGGAGGGACCCAGGCAGTTCAGGAGGGGGGGTGGGGCTTTGCGGGCGGCGCCCCCACGCCGGCCCCTCGCACAGCTCCTCGCGTGGCTCCCACCTTCAGCAGGAAACGGACAGCTGGCTCCCCAGGGCCTCTGGGTGTTGGCCAAGCAGGCCGGCACCTAACGTCCCCGCCCTCCGGGGACCCAAGGGGGCCTCCCCACGGGTGCCCTGCCCCCGATGCGCACCAGGGGATCAAAGCCTGTGTCTGTTGAATGAATAACCGACGGAGAACGCACCCGCTGCGGGCTGTGGCTCCATCCACAGGCGGGGAGGGGCCGGCGGGGCGGCACGGGGTGGGGGGCGGAGGCGTCGGGATGGGGCCCTTCCCACCCTGTGGTCAGATTCCAGGCCCTCAAACCATACAGCAGGGCTGTGCGCACTGGAAACTCCCCTCCCCCCCTTAATATGTTCCCGAAGGCGCTGGCAGGACCGGCAGGAAAACTCCCGGGGGGACGGAAAGGGCTCTGGGCGGCCAAGACACGGGGCTCCGGGGGCCACTGGGGAGCAGGGCCGGCCCTGGAGGGGGGCTGTCCGTGCATCGTCCCCCCCGGGGGGGGGCACGGAGGCCCCTGCAGGCAGAGGAACCAGCCCGGGGCCTGCGGTGACCCAACGGCGGGTGGCCTGGCCGCCTGGCCCCCGGCCCGCCCTCCCCGGGAATGCACATAAAACTGCTGCTTCTCGCCCAGCGCCCAGCCCACGGAGGGACCAAGGCCTGGCGGCAGCCCCCGGTGCCCAGGGCAGGGGGCTGAGCGTGGCACGCGCATCTGCCCAGGGGCCCCCGGGAGTCAGGCTGTGGCTCCTGTCGCCTCCCAAGCTGGCTCCCGCCGTCCCCTGCCCCTCAGTACCCTGTCCAACCTCTGCTTGGCCAATTTCTTTGCTTTGCTATTTTGCTTATTAGAAAGGCAGAGACAGAGAGCGAGCAAGCTAGCTTCCACCCGATGGTTCGTTACCCAAATGCTGCAACAACCAGGAACCTGGAGCTCCATCCGGGTCTTCCCCGTGGGTGCCAGGGACCCGAGGACTTGAGCCACCCCCTGGCCGCCTCCCAGGGTGCACAGCAAGCGGCAGGGAGCTGCCACTCGGATCAGCTAGGCATGATGGCACATACTGGGGGTACTACAGACCCCGTCTCGTGAACCTCGCTGGGGGAGGGGTGTTTCTTACCCAGGGGCCGGGGGAGGCCTCCCAAATGATATCACTTAAGCCAAGACCTGTGCATCAAGAAAGTGCCAAGTGAGTAGGAAGGAAGAACGTTCTAGAGAGGTGGGGTCGTGCAAAGGCCCTGGGGCAGAAAAGAACTTGGTTGTCCCAGGATCACCTGGAGGCTGGAGTAGAGTGAGGGAGGGGCAGGGAGGGAGGAGGTGGGCTAGAGGGGTGGGCTAAGGCGGCGGGAAGGGTCTTTTGTTTGTTTTTAATTCTGGGAGCCACGGAGGGTGTGTGAGCGCGGGAGGAGGCACAGGACCTGATTTACGACTTTCAGGCCTTTGCCTGTGGCAGCCCAGGCAGGGTCGGGAGCAGGGTGGGGCCGCGGGATGAGAGAAGTGTCCGGTTTGTGGGTTTTGGAAGCCCAGGCCATGGGAGGGAACAGGACAGAGTCGCCGACGCCGCCTGGGCTGGCCCCCGGCTGAGTGGACCCTGGCGGTGTTGGGCCAGGGGCCTTGGAGAGGTGACTCTGAGAAACCAAAGCCGGCCTTGTCTGTTTCGCACCCACGCCGCCGCCAGGCAGGGACCCCTGGAAGGAGAGGGGCAGGGGCCAAGCCATTGCCCCCACCCCTGAAAGCTTTGTGCAGAGACGGGGGTGTCCCCTGTCTTCCCCACCCCCGATCCTTGGGCTCCAGCCGAAAGCCAGGACCAAGTAGGAAAATCCAGATGGGCCATTGGACGTGGCCCGGGGACCGGGTGGACTGGGGAGGCCCAGGGGTCAGGCCACCGCGTGGCCTCCCTGGCTGTGACCCTGCCGGGGATGGGGGGAGCTGTGGGGGCAGGATGGCTCCCGCTGAGGCTGCGAAAGGTTAAGTAAACAAGCAGGGTCCTTGGGAAAAACAGCCCCCCCGCCCCCCCCACAGGGCCGGGCTCCAAACCGCCCAGGGTCAGGAGGGCGAAGGGCCGGGCTCAGCGGCTCGCGGGCCAGGAGGGGGCACGCGGGTTCCCATCGGGGTCAGGGGCCTTGTTAGCAGCCAGCATGTGGGGCACGGGGTGGGGGAGGGGCGCGTCGAGTGATTACCATCAGGGAGGGGCGGGAACGGGATCCTATCCGCTGGGTCACTCCCCAAATACAGGTGGCCGAAGCCAGGAGCCCAGAAATGAATCGGGAGTCCCGCATGTGGGCGGCGGGGACCCCAGCACTGGAGCCATCCCGCTGCCTCCGGAGTGCGCATGCGCAGGGAGCTGGCGCCGCGACGCAATCCCAGGCCCCCCGGGGTGGGGACAGCCCCCCTCCCCCTCCCCCCATTAAACCATTTAATTCTCAAGCCACTGTCAGACACGTTTTCTATACAAACAGAAATATCCAAGTATACATTACGAAACTTCCCAGATTTCTCTACCTGCTGGGTTCAACACCGGCCCCTACCTTACGCTTTTCCTATAAACAGGAGCGGGTTTTGCCACCTGCGGCGCCGGAAGCCCACATGGGTTCGAATCCCGGCTGCTCCACTTCCGGCCCGGCTCTCTGCTGTGGCCTGGGCTGGCGCCCTTGCCCCTGCGGGAGACCCCCATGGAGCTCCTGGCTCCTGGCTCTGGCCGTTGCGGCCACCTGGGGAGTGGACCAGAAGGTGGGTGACGATTCTCTCTCTCTCTCTCTCTCTCTCTCTCTAACTCTGTCTTTCAAATACATAAGACAACTGAAAATCAACTTTAAACAGAAGCAGAGGCAGAGCCCGGGCTCACGGCGGCCCTGAGTGAGGGTCTCGCCCTCCCACCCCCGGCCGTGGCCATAGCCTTGGCTCTGCCCTCAGCCCCTCCGACCCTCGGGAGCTGGGGCCAGCAGTGCGGACGTCACGGGGGCGGCCTCCCAGCCGGGGACAGTGGCGGAGAGAGACGCCCCCCCCCCCCCGTGCGCCAGCTCCTGGCACCACTGCTGGCCGCCGGCGGCTCGGAAAGAACACGCCACACCGCCTGTTTCCGTGTGGTGCCGGGTTGCCTGGCAGCCGGGGGGGGCGGGGGGCGGGAGGCGGCAGCCAGGGAGGGGTCGAGAGGACGGCCCGGGCCTGGGATGTGGCATCTAGGGCAGGGGGTCTGGAGGCGGGGGTCGGGAGGCCCCCGGGGCCTGGGATGTGGCACCGGGGCCAGGTGGGGGCCCTGCTGGACACCCCCGCGGGCCAGGAAGGAAGCCCCGGGGAAGGGGCCGGGGCGCCCGACCCCAGCCCCAGCACTTCCCCGAGACGGGCGCAGACTCCGCCTAGCCCATCGCCGGCCACAGTAAATGGCTCAGACATGGCCTTGGGAACCCGGCTGGGCCAATGAGAAACAGCCCTGAGATCTCGGCTGGGCCAATCAGGGGCCGGGCATCTCTGCCTCTCACCCCAGCGCCGGGGGAGCCCAGGGACTCAGGTGCGGGCAGGGCGTGCGTGGACGACGCCGTGAGACGGCGTGGGCGGCCGCCTTGCAGGCGCTGGGACCCCCGACATTCAAAGCAGCCGTCGGTGCGGGAGAGGAGGACCCCTCTTAGCCGACGCCCACCAGCCGAGCAGCGCTGGGCTCCCTCCGCACGAGGGAATAGTACTCGCCTGTGAAAAGGACTGACACCCGGATGGACCCCGAAAACCTGATGCTGGGGGAGAGAAGCCACACACAGAAGGCCCCAGAGCGTGGGAGCCCTGGGCAGGAAGTGTCCACCCACCACCCACCCACCCATCACCATTGCCACTCACTGATCCCACGATGTGTGCATTGCCCTGGAGACGTAGCAGGGCTCAGTCTAACGGGGGAGGCAACCCCACAACCCACATAACCCAGCCGTGCCCGGGGCCTCGTGGCCAGAGCCGTGACAGCGCACACTCGGGACACCGTGGAGGCCAGAAGGGGCCGGTGACTCAGCTGTGATGAGGGGGAGAGAGCCACGAGGGGGGCCAGGGCTCCACGGAGCTGCCACACCCCCTGCCCACCGCCCTGGCCTCCTCCGCTCCATCTGGGCGGCGGCACCTGCGGACCGTCCCAGGCTCCGCCGCCCCTCCGAGGCCCTGTCACCTGCCAGCAGCCCCGCCCACCTGGGGCCCCTGCAGAAGCCCCCCCCAGCCCCCTCCAGCCAGGCTGGCTGCCCCCTAGTGCCCCCTCCCCGCAGGCCAGACGGCCCAGGCATCTCCGCGCTCATCTCCCGGTGCCCCGCAGCCTCCTCCCTGACCCGTGGCGGGGCCTGGTGGGAGCCCGCGGATAAACACAGCCGCCCTCCACCTCCCACCCCATCCATCAGCGCTGAACAAGGGCCGCCTGTGCCCGAGTGGGGCTGGGCCCCAGGGGCAGGAGGGGCTCCAAGCCCTGGGGTGGCTCCGCCCCTCGCGTCTGCTCACCGATCACCTGGGGGGGGGGTGTTCTGGCTGCCGTGCGCTGTGGAGGGGGGGCGGGGTCACTTCTCTC
This sequence comes from Sylvilagus floridanus, assembly GCA_949820135.1. Taxonomy (NCBI): domain Eukaryota; kingdom Metazoa; phylum Chordata; class Mammalia; order Lagomorpha; family Leporidae; genus Sylvilagus; species Sylvilagus floridanus. The sequence goes on from OX463229.1 coordinate 16,256,517, forward strand.
TCTGCCCACCTAAAAAGTGGGAACATTCATGGGCAACGCTGATCTGAGGGTCCTGTTCTTTCTTTCTTTTTTTTTTTTTTAATTTTGATGTATTTTTTATGGGTGAGTGTTTGGCACGGGCGCCTGCCTTCCACACCAGGAGCCCCCGCCCTGCCCCTACCCCGGCTCCCCGGGAGGCAACAGTGCCCCCCCCCCGGGAGACCCGGATGCAGCTCTGGCTCCCGTGTGGGCCAGGCCAGCCCTGGCTGTGCCAGGCGTCTGGGGAGTGACCCAGCAGACAGCAGTGCTCTGTCTGCCCGCCTCTCCAATACGGAGCATTTTTTAGATCTATTTTTAGACTTATTTAATTTTTTAAATCTGAGTTAACATGCAATGCTTGTACATTTTTTGAACGATTTATTTATAGGGCAGAATTAGAGAGAGAGAGAGAGAGAGGTCTTCCGTCTGCTGGTTCACTCCCCACATGGCCACAATGGCTGGAGCTGCGCCGATCCAAAGCCAGGAGCTCCATCCGGGTCTCCCACACAGGTGCAGGGGCCCAAGGACTTGGGCCATCCTCCACTGCTTTCCCGGGTGCATCAGCAGGGTGCTGGACCGGAAGCGGGGCAGCTGGGACTCCAGCCGGGACTCCAGCCAGTGCTCCGACGCCAGCCGTGGGCTTCAGCGGCCGCACCACCATGCCAGGCTCCTGGCCATGCCGGTCGAGCCACGTGGGCGTGAGCACACAGCGCCGGGGAGAGCCCGTTGCAGGGAGCTGTTGGATGCCCTGGACGCAGGCTGGCGCAGGGCGCAGTGGGTTGAGTCCCTGGGACCTAGTCCCGCCCACTTCCCATCCAGCTCCCTAGTGCCCCAGGGAAGGCAGGCCTGCACCTGCTGGGGGCTGGGGAGACCTGGATGGAGCGCTCCTGCCCCGACGTGGGAGACCCGGATGGAGCTCTTGGCTCCTGGCTTCAGCCTGGCCCGGCCCTGGATTGTGGCCCTGTGGGGAGCGACCCAGCCGATGGAAGACCTCTCTGTCTCTCTGAAGCTTTTCTAAAAAAAAAAAAAACAACAACAACAACAACAAAAAAAAAAAAAAAACAGAAGAAAGGGACACAGAGAGGTTGAACAAGTTGTCTTGGAACACACAGCAGAGCTGCACTCAAAAGCCGAGCCCCCCCTGAGCCCCCCGACGCCCGGCATGCAGACCTCTCGCCGTGACCCCTCCCTGCCTGCTGGGGGCTTCAAGGAGGACAGAGAAAAAACCCAAAGGAGGCCCTCATGGGGGGGGGGCTGTCACCCCCGTGGGAGGCCCAGAGCCAGGGGCCCAGGGCGGGGCTGGCTCCAGGTCTCGGTGGGTCTGGGGCTCCAGGGTTTCTGCCCCCAGCCCAGCCCTGGCCGCTGGGTCCTGGGAGGCGGCGTGGGGTCCAGCTCCTCCGTGGACGATGCGCAGTGACCAGGCTGCCCTGATGGGTTCTGCAGCCCTGGGGCCGAGGCCGGGCCTGCCCAGGGCCAGGCAGCTGCCTCCCTGTCTCCGTTCCCTCCTGGATTCCGGAGGGGGAGGCAGGCCGGCCCGGGGGGCGCCCGCGTGTCTCCCGGCCCAGCAGGCGTCTGCCAGGGAGGGCCCCAGGGGCCCCGTCACGCAGCCACCAGCCTCCCTGCTCCGGCCTTGGCCGGCCTCCCAGAACCACTGGGCCTGGCATGGCGGGAAGCGGGGCAAGGGGGGGGGGTTGGGGGGAGCGGCTGGGGTGGCGGCCAGAGGCTCGGGCCAGGAGGTCCTGGGCACAGCGCACACAGTCCCCCGTCTGCACGCAGCTCCTGGGGGAGGGGCCGGGCTGCGTGACCTCAGGCGTGTCTGGTCGCCCAACGACCTGAGACCGCGGCGACACCCTGCAGGACATCCGTCCCAGAGTCCTGACCACGATCCCGGCCAGGGCACAGAGACGCTAGGGAGCCTCCCCAGGCCACACAGCCAGGGTCCTGCTCAGCTGGATCCTGCAGCCACGGCTCTGTGCGCCTCCTCCCTGCCCCCCACGTGAGCGCCCTGCCTGTCAAGCCCTGGAATTCACAGTAACAATGTGACATTCGCTACTGGGAGCACCAAGCACGTGATGCTAATTGGAAAAGTGCTACTATCCTGGTTTCCCCAAACCCCCACCCCCCAGCCTGCCTTCTGGGGCCTCCTGCCCCCCCGGGGGGGCTTCAGGGCTGGTGGGATCCAGGAGGCAGGAGGGGGCGCCGGCCGGCCCCTCGGGACAGAAGTGGGGCGCCCGTGGGAACGCTGTCTGTCACGCCCTGCACACACAGCTCCCCAGGGCCCTGCGGCGGCTGCAGTGGCGGATCAGGCCACGTGTGCCCCGGCACCAGCCCCGTGCCTGGCTCCCATGTGCGCCCAGCCCCGCTGCAGGAGCCACGGGCCCCGCCGGAGCCCTGGGTCTGCTCGAGAATCCGGGCGCAGCCCCCAGGTGTGCCGCCCGCCAAGGCAAACAGGAGGTGAGCTCATGGCCCCGCCGCGGGCAGCGGGCAGGGCGGCGGCGGGGGGGGGGGGGGGCTTTGCTGGAAACTGGCTGGGCTGGGCCAGCTGCTCCCCTTCAGCCTCCTCCTCCAGGGGCCCACCTTGACTTCCCCTTCCCCTCTGCAGTGCCTGGCACAGGACGCTGACAACAGTCGGGGCTCAGTGTATGTGTGTGGACTAGAGGGACGTGTTGGGGGCAATCTGCCCACCTCCAAACTCAGCCAGAACCTTCCAAGAATCAGACTCTACGTCTCCTTACCACCGCCTCCTGGAAGCCCTCAGTGACTGCTCCATAGCCTCCCCTCCCCTCCTCCCCTCCACCCCCGAAAACAGATCTGGTAATAACTCCACTCTCACACCTGTCCTGTGTAGCCACCTCTGGCCAATCACGGCGCTCCACCCCCCCTGCTCTGTGCCTCAGTTTCCCTGTCTAGTGAGCAGAAGCTGTGAGGACTGGCAGTCCTAGGGGGAGAGGCTAACCGGCCCTGGGTACCTTGAGGCTGGGAGGGATCATTTTTGTGGTTTGCAGTGATCTTTAGTTTTAGGACAGGAAAGTCCAGCCCAGCCTTGCACGTGGGCCTCCTCGGGCTGGGGGGCGGGGGGGCAAACACGGTGCCTCCCACTGCACAGATCGGGGACCCCAAGTCAGGCCCTGGACAGACCCCAGCTCAGAATGCACAGAGCGGTGGAACACGGCCGCGGGGTCCCCTTGCACCTGCGCAGGGAAGCTGGAGCCCCCCCCCCCCGTTCTAGGCTGCCCACCCCCATTTCCCAGTGGTCGCCACCTCCACCTCCGAGCTAGGCAGGGGACCGGGTCCTAGGCACACAGCAAGCGCTCCATAGCTGAGTGAGAGAGGAGGTGGGGCGGTGTGTGTGTGGGGGTGGCTCCCCTCTCTGCCCCCCAACTCACTTTCCTCGCGTACCCCGCTTCAGCCAGGCGACTCCGGGTGGGGCCTTGAGCGCGGAGCCCAGCGCCATCTGTTTACTTTGTGGCGGGGCGCTGGGCAGGGCCCCGGTGGGCCGTCCCCTACCGGGCCAGCGCCACGCACATAAATAGCGCCGCGGGCCTCGTGCGCGGTAGAGAGCGAGCAGCCCCGGGCCCCGCCGCCGCCGCCATGGCCCCAGCCGCCACTTGCATTCTCCTGCTCGCCCTGGCCGCCCTCCGTGCCTCGGGCCAGGCCCAGATCCCGCTGGGTGAGCCAGGACCCGAGGGAGATTGGGGTCCCGGCTCCTGGGGGCGCGCAGGCTCGGCGTCGGGGGATCCCCACGGCGGCGGCTGCAGCGAGGAGGGGGCTCGGGGTGGGGGGGTCCCCAAGCCCTGAAGCCTCAGCAGTGCCCCCTGTTGCCGCAGGCGGAGACCTCGCCCCGCAAATGCTCCGGGAGCTGCAAGAGACGAACGCGGCGCTGCAGGACGTGCGGGAGCTGTTGCGGCAGCAGGTGCGGGACTGAGGCGGAGAGGCAGGGGCTGCGGGGGGGAGGGGCGCGGCCTGGGGGCCTCCCCCCACCCCCGGCTGACCCCCACCCGCGCCCGCAGGTCAAGGAGATCACGTTCCTGAAAAACACCGTGATGGAGTGCGACGCGTGCGGTGAGCGCCGGGGACGTGGCGGGCGGGAGAGGCGCGCGTGGAGCGCTCCCGGAGGGCGGCAGGGAGGTGGCCGCGCGTCCCCCGGGGGGCGGGCAGGGCGCACAGCCCAGGCGCGGCCCGCGGGATCCCGCCCCGCCCCGCCCCCGGCGGGCCCCAGCCCGCGCGCGCGGCGGTCCTGAGCGGCCCCGCGCGCGTTTCCGCCCACGCAGGGATGCAGCCCGCGCGCACCCCCAGCCTGAGTGTTCGGCCCCTGCCCGAGTGCGCGCCCGGCTTCTGCTTCCCCGGCGTGACCTGCACCGAGACGCCGGGGGGCGCGAGCTGCGGGCCCTGCCCCGCGGGCTTCACCGGCAACGGCTCGCACTGCACCGACGTCAACGAGGTGAGCCGGGCCCCCACCCCCAGCCCGCCCGCCCGCCGCCCCCACGACTCCCTCCTCCCTCCCCGCCGGTGCTCGCCCTGACCTCGCCCTTCCCGGCCGGGTCACACGCCAGGACGACGTCCCCGCGGCCCTGCCGACGCCCCCCTCGACCACCCTCTGTGTTGCTAGTGACCCCCACCCCGGAGGGAGTGGCCGGCCCCAGCCGCCCTCCCCGCCCCAGCCTGGGGCCGCGCCCGCCAACGATCCTTTTGCTGTTGGGGGGCGCCCGCCAGGGAGACCCCACCGCCGCCGGGCGCGCACGCCGCGACGCCCACTGCCCCCTTCCTCCGGGGATGCCCGCCCCCCGCATTCCCTCCGTCGCCCCTGAGGGGCCAGCCCCCTGCCGGCGCGCCCCCTGACTCGCGCCGCCCCCCGCCCCCCGCCCCCCGCCCTGCAGTGCAGCGGCCACCCCTGCTTCCCGCGCGTCCGCTGCACCAACACCAGCCCGGGCTTCCGCTGCGAGGCCTGCCCGCCCGGGTACAGCGGCCCCACCCACGAAGGCGTGGGGCTGGCCTTCGCCAAGGCCAACAAGCAGGTGAGGGGCCCGGCGGCGGGGAGGGCGCGGGGACGGGCTGGGGGGGTGGAGGTGCGCCTGCGCAGTAACCGCGGATGTCCCCTCCCCTAGGTCTGCACGGACATTAACGAATGCGAGACCGGGCAGCATAACTGCGTGCCCAACTCCGTGTGCATCAACACCCGGGTATACGGTCTGCGGGGTCGCAGCAGGGCGGGGGTGGGGGCCGGGGCTGCGGGCCGCCCGCCCGCCCGCGCTGACCGCCCGCGCCGCCGCCGCCCCCGCAGGGCTCCTTCCAGTGCGGGGCCTGCCTGCCCGGCTTCGTGGGCGACCAAGAGTCCGGCTGCCGGCCGCGCGCGCAGCGCTCCTGCCCCGACGGGACGCCCAGCCCGTGCCACGAGAAGGCGGACTGCGTGCTGGAACGCGACGGCTCGCGCTCGTGCGTGGTGCGTGCGGGGGCGGGCGGGACCCGGGGGCGGGGGCCGGTCAGCCACGCCCGGGCGCCCGCTGATGTCCGTGTCTCACGCCAGTGCGCCGTCGGCTGGGCGGGCAACGGGCTCGTGTGCGGCCGGGACACCGACCTAGACGGCTTCCCGGACGAGAAACTCCGGTGCCCGGAGCGCCAGTGCCGCAAGGTGGGCGGGGCGGGGGCGGGGCCGTGGGCGGGACGGGGCCGTGGCCACGCCCTTCACGCCCCTATGCCCGCCGCCCCCAGGACAACTGCGTGACGGTGCCCAACTCAGGGCAAGAAGACGTGGACAAAGACGGCATCGGAGACGCCTGCGACCCTGACGCCGACGGTGATGGGGTCCCCAACGAGGGGGTAAGGCCGCGCGGGCGAGGGGCGGGGCCTCCGCTGCAGGGGGCGGGGCCAGGGAGGGACCTTGGCGGCCTGTCCCGCAGGACAACTGCCCACTGGTGCGGAACCCAGACCAGCGCAACGCGGATGGCGACAAGTGGGGCGACGCGTGCGACAACTGCAAGGGTCAGAAAAACGATGACCAGAAGGACACCGACCGGGACGGCCGCGGTGACGCCTGTGACGACGACATGGACGGCGACCGTGAGTGGGGGCGGGGGGCGAGGAGTCGCCGGGGGAGGGGGAGGGGCAGGCGAAGACAGAGCCCTCCCACCCACTGGGTCACTCCCCAGATGCCCACGACGGCCAGGGCTGGCCCAGGACAAAGCCGGGAGGCAGGAGCGCCATCCGGGTCTCCCACATGGGTGTCCAGGGGCTCAGGCCCAGGGGCCACCACCTGCGGCCTCCCGGATGCCTTAGCAGGGACTGGACAGGAAACAGAGTGGGGGGCTCGAACCCAGGCGCAAGGGTCCCAGGTGGGAAACACTGGCTGCCTCCCCTCACCGGGCACTGATGTCATGCACGCCCAGCCTTGGGGTCTCCATCTTGTCCACAGGGATCCGGAACTCCGACGACAACTGCCCCAAGGTCCCCAACTCCGACCAGAGGGACAGTGACGGGGACGGCGTAGGGGATGCCTGTGATAACTGCCCGCAGAAGAGCAACGCGGACCAGGTGCGGGGTCGCCTGGCCGGAGCAGCCCGGGACAGAGCAGGGGTGGTCGTCGGGCTCGGGGGTCTCCTTCAACGCGGACCAGGTGCGGGGTCGCCTGGCCGGAGCAGCCCGGGACAGAGCAGGGGTGGTCGTCGGGCTCGGGGGTCTCCTTCAACGCGGACCAGGTGCGGGGTCGCCTGGCCGGAGCAGCCCGGGACAGAGCAGGGGTGGTCGTCGGGCTCGGGGGTCTCCTTCAACGCGGACCAGGTGCGGGGTCGCCTGGCCGGAGCAGCCCGGGACAGAGCAGGGGTGGTCGTCGGGCTCGGGGGTCTCCTTCAACGCGGACCAGGTGCGGGGTCGCCTGGCCGGAGCAGCCCGGGACAGAGCAGGGGTGGTCGTCGGGCTCGGGGGTCTCCTTCAACGCGGACCAGGTGCGGGGTCGCCTGGCCGGAGCAGCCCGGGACAGAGCAGGGGTGGTCGTCGGGCTCGGGGGTCTCCTTCAACGCGGACCAGGTGCGGGGTCGCCTGGCCGGAGCAGCCCGGGACAGAGCAGGGGTGGTCGTCGGGCTCGGGGGTCTCCTTCAACGCGGACCAGGTGCGGGGTCGCCTGGCCGGAGCAGCCCGGGACAGAGCAGGGGTGGTCGTCGGGCTCGGGGGTCTCTCCTTCGCCCCTCCCTGAACCCCTGCGCCCTGTGTCCACGCACTCTAGAGGGATGTGGACCACGACTTCGTGGGAGACGCCTGTGACAGTGACCAAGACCAGTAAGAAGGCTGGACTGGGGTGCGGGCGGGTGGCGGGGGTCGTCTGCGCGGCGTCTCACCACCCGCCTACCCTACTGCCCGCCCCAGGGATGGCGACGGACACCAGGACTCCCGGGACAACTGCCCCACGGTGCCCAACAGCGCTCAGCAGGACTCGGACCACGACGGCCAGGGTGACGCCTGCGACGAGGACGACGACAACGACAGGGTCCCCGACACCCGGGACAACTGCAGGCTGGTGCCCAACCCGGGCCAGGAGGACTCTGACAGTATGAGGGGCGGGGCCTCGAGGGGGCGGGCCGTAGGTGGCGGGGAGGCACTAGGTGGGGCGTGGCCACGGTGAGAGGGGGTGTGATGCTGTGGCTGGTGGGCGGGGTTGTAGCTGGGTGGGGCTGGATCTTGAGGGGCGCGGCCTGCTGGGCGTGGCGGCGCTCAGGTGGGCGGCGCTCGGCCTGCCCCACCCCCGGCTCTCCTCCCTCCTCAGGGGACGGCGTGGGCGACGCGTGCCAGGACGACTTCGATGCCGACAAGGTGGTGGACAAGATCGACGTGTGCCCCGAGAACGCCGAAGTCACCCTCACCGACTTCCGCGCCTTCCAGACGGTCGTGCTAGACCCTGAGGGCGACGCGCAGATCGACCCCAACTGGGTGGTGCTCAATCAGGTGGGCGGTGGGCGCCGCGCTGGTGGGCGGGGGCGGGGGGCGATGGCTCCACGTGGCTGAGCCCCGGCCCCGCCATCCCCAGGGCATGGAGATCGTGCAGACCATGAACAGCGACCCGGGCCTGGCTGTGGGTGAGCGCCGCGCAGGGGGGGCAGGGGCGTGGCCAAGCGTGGGGGCGTGGTCAGACGGGGCGTGGCTAAACTCGGGCATAGTGGCCCGGGAAGTGGGGGCGTGGCTAGACGGGGCAGGGCCGGACAGGGCAGGCCTCTGAGGTGCGAGGAGGCTGGGTCTGTGGGATCTGGCCCGCGATTGGGTGGGCCGGTAGGGGCGTGGCCAAGGGTAGGTCGCGGGGAGTGGGCGAGGTGGGTCTGGGCCGCAGTGGGCCAGCGTCGGAGCCCCACAGCCCTGGCCCCTCCGCAGGGTACACGGCCTTCAACGGCGTGGACTTCGAGGGTACGTTCCACGTGAACACGGTCACGGACGACGACTACGCCGGCTTCATCTTCGGCTACCAGGACAGCTCCAGCTTCTACGTGGTCATGTGGAAGCAGATGGAGCAGACCTACTGGCAGGCCAACCCCTTCCGGGCCGTGGCCGAGCCGGGCATCCAGCTCAAGGTGCAGGGCCTCGCGGGAGCACGGCAGACCCGCGGAGAGAGGGAGGGACCCACATCCCATCCGCTGGTCACTCCCCAGACGGCCACAGCGGCGGAAGCCTGGAGCCCGGAGCTCCATCTGGGTCTCCCACGCGGGTGCAGGGGACTGAGGACTCAGGCTGTCCTCTGCTGCTTTTGCAGCCATAGCAGGGAGCGGGATCGGAAGTGGAGCAGCAGGACTCGAACCTGCACTCCAAGACGGGACACTGGCGTCGCAGGCCTGGGCTCAGCCAGCTGCACCCAGCGCCGGCCCCAACACTCCTAAGCCCATTCCCCACCAGTTCTGGGACGCACCCTCCACCCCGAAACCCTGACAGTGGCTCCCATAAGCCCTGATCCCCCCCCCAGAGCCCCCAGACTCCCAGGACCCCAGCTCATGCCACAGATACCAAACCCGCAGGTCACCTGATCCTACAGCCCCCCCAGGTCCTCTAGGGACCCTCAAGATCACCATGGCCCCATAAGGCCCCCCCACTGTGGTCCCCAAGACCTCGTGGGCAGAGACTGACCCACAGCCCTGCCCCCACCTGTCCCACCAGGCAAGGTTGGGGGGAGGGGCTCGGGGGGCCTGGAAGGTCTCTGACCCCCCCTCTCCGGGTGGTCGCAGGCTGTGAAATCCTCCACGGGGCCCGGGGAGCAGCTCCGGAATGCGCTGTGGCACACGGGGGACACGGCGTCGCAGGTGCGGCTGCTGTGGCAGGACCCCCGCAACGTGGGCTGGAAAGACAAGACGTCCTACCGCTGGTTCCTGCAGCACCGGCCCCAAGTGGGCTACATCAGGTGGGCGCGCGGGCCACTCCGCCCCGGACGGCCCAGGGTCAGCCCCCACCCCGGACAGCCCGGTGTGCGCCCCTGCCCCCGCCCCCATCACCCGCTCGCTCTTTGTTAGCTGAGCCTCCCCCCCCACCACCACCGCCCCCGGTTTGCACACTGCTAGGAAGCCCAGTGCTGTGCGGTCCTCCACCTGCTGATTCGTCCCCTGATGGCCACATCGGCCCGGCCAGAGCCAGGAGCCTGGAGCTCCATCTGGGCGCCCCCTGCAGGTGGCAGGGACCTCAGGACTCGGGCCCCCTTTCGCCACTTCCTGGGCTCAGTGTTAGCCGGGAGCTGGGTCGCAAGTGGAGCAGCCGGGACGCCTGGTGGCCGGGCTGGGCGTGGAGGGCCCGAGCGCGACCCCGCCTCCCTGTCGCCCGCCCGCAGGGTGCGGTTCTACGAGGGTCCCGAGCTGGTGGCTGACAGCAACGTGGTGTTGGACACGACCATGCGGGGCGGCCGCCTGGGCGTCTTCTGCTTCTCGCAGGAAAACATCATCTGGGCCAACCTGCGCTACCGCTGCAATGGTGAGCGCGGGGCGGGGCGTGCGGGTGGGCGGGGACTCGGCCTGGCCCCGCCCCGCCGGCCCTCACCGCCCGTCTCCCCCACCACGCAGACACCATCCCCGAGGACTACGAGGCTCAGGCCCAGCGGCTGCAGCTGGCCTAGGGGCGAGCGCGCGGACCCCGCACTGGACGACGGCTGCCCTGGCCGGGGCTGGCCTGGGGCGGCAGAGCGCGAGGGGCTCGGAGCGGACGAAATAAAGTTGTGTGCGGGGGCAGCGCCTGGCTGTGGTCTCTGTGGCAGGGGAGGGTGGGACGGAGGGGCTGCGCCGGGGACCCCATGCCCAGGCCTCTGTGCCCACGCCAGCCCCGCCCCACCCCCCCACCCCCGCCCCACCCCCACCCCAGCGGGGGCCTGCTGCAGCGTCCTGGCCACTCCCGGCCCCGGGCCTGTTCTGGGGGGCGCACGCGGCCCCCGCCCACGCCTCAACGCAGAGGAAGGAAGAGCGGGCGGGTTGAGGGAGAGACGGAGAGGCAGAGACAAACCTCGCATTTTTATTTGTCTGTTTCATTACAAAGAGTGCAAAGTACAAAGACAAAAGCATCCGCGCCACAGGGCGGGGCGGGGGCAGCCGAGTGCGCCCCGCCCCCGCCCCGCCCGCCCGCCTCGCGCCCCCGGACTTCGTGGCAGCAGGCTGAACATGCTGTCGGGGGCGGCAGAGCCAGCCTGGGCCGGGGCAGGGGCAGGGGTCAGGCCGGCGGGTTTGCATATATCAGAGGAGCCACCCAGCGTCCTGCTGGGGGACACGGCGGGGCCGGGGACTGCCAACGTCCTCCCCCTCCCCGGAGTCTGGTGGCCAAGGCCACGCTGTGTCCCCGTGTCACCCCCAGCGGGCAGGTGGTCAGAAGTGCTGGGCCGTGTGGGCTGCGCAAGGACGGACTAGGGGCCCCAGCGCTCGCTGCGTGGCCCTCACGGCTCCCCACCGGAAGTGGGGGCAGCAGATGGAGCCGGCACCTCCCTCAAGGTCCAGCCGCTGCCCCCCGCCCTGCCTCCACCCCCGCGTCCTCGGGGAGTACCCCAGCATGCAGGCCTACGGGTGCAGGTCTCCCGGCAGCCTCTGGGGGCCAGCACGTGTGGACAGACCTCCCGGACATAGCAAGGGCTAATCGGGCATGTGACCCCCCCCCCAGTCGCTGTGAGCCCAAGGGATGAAGGACAAGTTGGGCACGGGCCGAGCTGACTGGGCAGGGCCTGGTGGGACCGTCCCGGGGGTCCCGCCCACATCACATACCAAGAACGAGTCCCCGTGGGGACTCTGGGCCGGCGCCCAGAGCCTGTGTCCCCCTCCCAGCAGCGACTCCATCAAGGCCCAGAGCAAAGGGGCTTCCGCTCTCCTGGGGGTGCCGCAGAGGGTCCCCCAATACTGCCAGGCCTGTCCCCACTCAGCCCACAGCTGGGGGGCAGCAGGGTCCTCTTTGGAAACAGAACTTGGGGTGCGGGTTGGGGGGAGGTCAGGATGCTGGGTTGTGGCCCAGCTGCAGGCCCCCCAGGCATGGAGGACGGGAGGTACCAGAGCTCTGAGGCTGTGGCCGCCGGGCTCCCCACAGGCCTCTCGCCTGCTCCTGTCACCCGGGCCCTGGCAGGAAGCACGGGTCTGTCTCACTGTCCACCTGACGGCTGTCAGCCATAGCGTGTGCCCCGGGACAGCTGGGCCTCACTAGGGCCTCCCATTACACCTCCCCCCCCCCCCCCGGGAGATACCCAGCCACATCCAGTCCCCGTCCTCACCCACGAGGCCCGTGGAGGGACAAGTTCCTACCCACTCCCACCCAGTCGGGCCTGGCTTCCTTGCGGTCTGGGGGCAGCCATGCAGCGCAGAGGGGCCTGGCCAAAGCTGGGAGCCCGCAGGCAGGGCAGGGGCGGGGGCAGCCCTGGCTGGGGTCTGGCTCCCTCCCTCCCAGGACCGTCCTGGGCCGGGCAGGTGCGGCCAATCCTTGTCTGGAATCCCAGTATTCCGCATCAGGGGGCTCAGGCTGCCCCCCCGGAAGCCATCTCATCTCAGAAAAGTCTTGGGGACCCCAGCAGATCGAGAACGGAACAGAAACGACACGGCGACAAAACAAACAGAAAAGCCCCGGTGCGGCCCCGGGCTGGAACATTCGAGAACAGGGGGCGCCACGGCCTTGCCGCCTCCTCCCTGCAGGCTGAGCTCGGGTGAGGGGCGCCGCCAACACTGTCCCAGTCCTGGGTGCCGCGACCCGCCCTCACTCGGGTCCCCGCTGGCAGTGGCCGAGGGCCGCGGCTGCAGACGGGAAGGGGCCCGGCCGGGGCTCCCCCGCGGAGTCCCCAGCGCCTGGTTTTAAGATTTGCATCCGAGCAGGTCGCGCCTGTGGTTTTTAAGGCCGTTTTTAAAAAAATTCTACGTACACGTCTACTGGTAGTCAAACTCTTCTATGTACACGGAATTTTTCTTTAAAAAAAAAAGTCCCCTTTCTCCGCCCCTGCCTCGGCCACACCCACAGAACGGGCCCAGGGGGAGGGGCTGCCCACACCTAGCTCCCGAGACAGAGGCCACCCAGCAGGCCCGAGGGCAGCGCCCCCTGCCCCGCAAGGCCACCAGCTGCCTGGGGCGCTCCCCAAGCGCCTGCACCCCTGCTGCTAAGAGGGGGCAGGGAGAGGGGCCGGTGCGGGGGGGGGCAAGGGTCACCCCACCCTGGTTCTCGGGGTGCCAGGGAGCCGCAGCCTTGTCTCGGGGATCCACTCTTCCCACCCACGCCCCCAGGCAGCGGGAGGCCTGCAGGGAGAGAGACCCTCAGTAAGAGCCGAGCGCCCTCCGCGCACGTGCGCCGCGTTTCCCCAGCCCCCCGCCAGGCCCAGTAAGCGGGATAACCTGGGGGCGGGCGGGGGCGGCTCCCGGTCCACCGGCCCACCCTTCCAGTTAGCTTAACAGAAACAAGGAGTAGGTAACGCAGGGTTTCCAGGTGCGGGCGACATGCTCCGGGCAAGCGCTGGCTTGGGGGGGGGGGCTCAGCTCCGCCACCCCCTGGTAAACACAGATCCAAAGAAAACAAAAACACAACGAGGAGAGAGCCCCTGGCTGCCTCCCACGCGCGCCCCCGACCCCACGCGTGCGCGCTCAGAGAATGCGGCCGCGAGAGGAAAAGGGACCGCAGAAAAAACCTCCGGGGCCGGCCGCGGCGTGGCGGCCGGGCGGAGCCGGGGCGTGGCCCGGGCGGCACCGCCCACTCCCGCCGGGCGGGCTCCAGCGCTCTGCGTGCGCGCAGAAATGTATATATAAAAGACAGCCGTCAAAATAGTGTTTATTTCGCGTTGCGCCCGCCCCGCTCTCCCGCGCTCTGGCTAACCGCGCGCGGGGGGCGGCAGGCGGCCGGGCCCGGGGTCGGGGGAAGGCAGTGAGAGCTGAGCAACAGTCGGAGATGCCCCGCGGCCGGCGGACGCCCCCTTCCCAAAACCCGGCCCGCTGCCGCCGCCGGGAGCCCCCGCTCTCCGCACCGCGCGACGCACCGGGCTCACCCCGAGGCGGGGCGCCAGGGCATGAGCACAGGGGCAGGGGCCTCACCGTCTCCAAGCCCAGCCTGGCCCCGAGCGGACGGACGGACGCACGGACTCGGCTGCGGCGGAAGTGGACAGCCCGGGGGAGGGGGCGGGCGGGCGGGGGGGCGCTGGGCGGCATTGCAAGCTCTGGCGGGGGCGCGGAGCGCGGCCGTCCCGGCTCGGGGCGGCGCCGGCGGGTCACTGACCGGCGCGGGTCACAGGCGGTCCATTCGGAAGGTGTCCTCCGTGGCCGGGTCGGCCAGAACCATGTCGGGGTCGTTGAGCATGTGGAGTCCGTCCAGGGTCAGGGGGTCGATCCGGAGCTCCTCCAGGGGGAACTGGTTGTCCGAGTCGAAGCTGACGTCGCCCACGCCGGCCAGCGTGCTAGTCAGTTCTTTAGAGAGGCTGGGGGGGGACTCTCCCGTCACTGGGGGGGAGGGCACACGAGGCACAGCTGAGTCCCGGCCTCCTCGGGGACACACTCGGCCCCGCACAACTCCCTGCCCGCTGCCGCCCGCCAGCCTGGCTCCCAAGGCCAAGGGGGGATGGATGAGGACGTGGGGGCTGGGGTTTCCTGGGTGCCGGGCACTGGGCCCGCATCGGGGGCTCTGGTCACCGTACAGGTGTGTGTGCCGGAGGCGGCTGCGGGTGGCACGGGGCGGGGGGGTGGCGGGCCAGGCAGGGGCCCCTCTGGTCGTCAGCGTGTCGGCTAGTGCAGGCCAGCAGCAGGGACCGGAGGGGGAGTGGCCGGCTCTGTCCTGAGCTCGGGGCGCCCACGCCCTGGTCCAGGTTGGGTCTCCCTGGCCTGAAGCCCAGCAGCGCGTCCACTTCAGGGGGTGGGGCCTGGCCTCCCTGGGTGGGCACCGACTGCAGGGCCCGGCCCCGGGGGCGCGTGGCAGGGCCTCACCTGTGAGGATGATGTTCGGGATGCCGCTGTGGCTGGAGTAGGCCAGCTGCGGGGGGTCCGGCAGACTCCCGGGGCTGCCCGCCAGGCCCATCATGGCGGCCTGCGAGTAGTTGAGCGTGGACCCCGGGCTGTAGAGACTGCTGGAGCTGATGGCACTCTCCATCATGTTGAACTGCTCCAGCTGCCAAGAGAAGCGCCCGACCTGTGACCTGTGACCTGTGACCCCTCCCACGCCTGCACTCCCATGGATGGATGGATGCTGGAGCAAGTGGCCCCAGGCTGCGGCTTCACCCCCCCAGCCCCGCCCAGCCAAGCCAGCGCTGCCTCCCAACCAATCACCGTGCAGGCCGCGGCCGGGGGGGGGGGGGGGGGCCCTTCCTGTCCTACCCTCCCACCGGCAAGGTGAGGGGAGGGCGTGGAGGGGTGAGGCCGAGGGGCAGTGAGGGGGTCCCTCGAGCTTGCGCAGCCCTGCCCCGCTCACCTGGTGGGACAGAGCATTGGCCTGCCTGGCTGCCATCTGCTGCTCGTAGAACGCATCCCCAAACACGCTGCCCAGGGCGGACGAGTGCTGTGGACAGAAGAGAGGGTTGCTGCGGCCCTGGCCCCCGACCCCGGGATGGCCTCTCCTGGGGGCCTCTGCAGCCTGGCACCCCCGAAGCATCGCCCTTCATCTAACAGCCTGGAGCCCCCATTTCCACTGCAGGGAAGGTTATGGGGTTGTGGCAGAGACACGCCCTAGAGGACAGCTGGGGAGGGAGGCGGGGTGCGGCATGTGGGCTTGGTGGCCCGTGATGGGCCCCACAGGGACACAGTTCAGGTGCAGGCCACACACACACACTTGGACGGGACGCGCACCCAGGCTGGCCACCGGCTGAGAGAGCGAGGTTCAGGCAAAGCCTCCCCATCCCGGGCTGCCTGCCTGAGACCCGGGGCCCAGGCCGGGGGGGGGGCACACGGCGCTGGTGCTGCCAAGGAGGGGGGACTGGGGACCCTCAGAGGGGAGAGATCTGCCGGAAAGGGGCCACCTGGAGCCTACACGGGGAGGCTGCTGGCGAAGTTGGGACGACACAGCCCAAGGCCACCTGGCGAACCCGAGGCTGGGAGCTCTCCGAGGGACAGGGTGGTTGTGGCCACCCCGCACGCACCCAGCCTGTGTCTGGGTTGGATGGCTGCTCAAAGACCCCGCGTGTCCTCCAGGCTGGCCATGGGCCCACAGCTGGCGCGGGGGCACTGTGCCAAGTGCAGGAGGTGGTCCCCACCCGGCAGGCGGGGCACTCCTGAGGCCCAAGCTTCTACAGGGACGCCAGGGGAGGGAGGCACAGGCGGCCAGGAGGGAAGAGGACAGTCAAATCGCCCACCTCTGGGGCTGGCACAGGGGGTTCGGCCACCGCCTGCGGTGCCGGATCCCGCGTGAGCACTGACTCCCTGCTAATGCACCTGGGATAGCAGCGGAAGATGGCGCAAATGCTTGGGTCCCTGCACCCACAGGGGAGACCCGGAAGAAGCTCCTGGCTCCTGGCTTCGGCCTGGCCCAGCCCTGACTCTTGCACCATTTGGGGAGTGACCCGGGGGTGGGGCTTGGGCACCAGGTGGGCGCCTGCTCCTGCCCTGGGGCCTTGGACTCGGGGGAGCTCAGCACACACCTGCCTCACTCGGAAGGGGGGAGGGGGCTGCCCCAGGGCAAGGCTCAGCTGGGGCTTTCACGGTGCCCACTGCGTGCTGGGCGTGGCCAGGGTGGGGAGGTGCAAGGTATCCTGGGCTTGGGGGACTGGCGGGCCGGTCCTCAGGGATCTGGCCATAGCAGGAAGCCAGGGCCAGTGTCTGCACAGCTGCACGGGACAGACAGACGCACGAGATGGCTGCCTGCTGTTTGCTCCCTGGCCGGCAGGCCAACCCGCCTAGGCTTTAGGAAAGATGAGCTGACCACTGAGTCTCCCCGAAAGAAGCCCACCTGGCCCCTCAGCCTTGTCGTGTGCAGTGAGAGAGGGGGCGGTTAATGGGGACTGGCACTGTCGGCCTGGGATGGGCCCCTGCGGAGCCCACGGTGGCCACATGGCGAGACCACAGCTCTCAGCCGGCATGGACGGAGTGCGTGCAGTCGCCAGGCTGACCCCGGCCCGCTCAGTCACTGCTGGCCGCTCGCCCAAGGATTCGGGGCCTCCCCCTTATCTGTGGAGCCTCCTGGGCCCGCCGAGGGGACGGCTTCAGGGCTCTGGGGGTTTCTCAGCGGGTGTTTCTCAGGGTGCCCCCGACAGAGGTTCTATATGGAACCCTGGCCCCAGAGCTAAAAACGTGCAGCGCAAGGGCTGGTGCTGTGGCACAGCGGGTAAAGCCACCGCCTGCAGTGCCAGCATTCCATAGGGGCGCCGGTTTGAGTCCCAGCTGCTCCACTTCCCATCCAGCTCTCTGCTATGGCCTGGGAAGGCAGTGGAGGATGGCCCAAGTGCTTGGGCCCCTGCACCCGCGTGGGAGACCTGGATGGAGCTCCTGGCTCCTAGCCCAGCTCCGGCCATGGTGGCCATTTGGGGAATGAACCAGTGGATGAAGAACTCTCTCTCTCTCTCTCTCTCTCTGCCTCTGTAACTCTGCCTTTCAAATAAATCTTAAAAACCAAAACAACAAACCACACAGCCTGTGCAGCAGCCGCAGAGCAGAGAGGGAGCCCTGTGCTTCCGGAAGACGCCTGGACAGGAAGTCCCGGGAGTGACGGTCAGGACACAGCCTCAGTGTGCTCTCCACAGGATGGGGACAGGGCACCCCAATGCCACAGCCACACTTGGAGAGCACCTGGGGTGGCCAAGGGTGCCCAGCCATTGCAGCTGGGGGGCAGGAGGGACCCCCCCCCCGCCTTGAGGAGCCTCAAGGGTGTTGAGTGGAGCACTCTGGTGTCATCAGTCCCAGCGAGGAGCCCCCACCCCAGCCAGGTGCCCCTCCCCCGGTCCTGCCCAGGGCCCCACCCCGGTGCAGCCTGGTGGGTGCACAGCGCTGGTCCGATGGTGTGTACGTGATGAGATGGAGTGAGGTGCGGGGCACAGACGGGGGAGAGACGGGGTGCACAGGGGAGCGGGGGGGGGGAGGCAGTGGCCCTTACTTGCGGGGAGCTCCCGGGGGAGAAGCCTTGATTGGAGACCGGCGAGGTAGGAGACTGGTTGGCCGGGGAGCCGGCGCTACTGCGGTACTGCTGCAGAGCCGGCGCCTGCGGCGACAGACAGGTCAGCCCCGCGCCCAGCCTGCTTCCTGGGGGAGGGGGAGCCCCGCCCCACAGGCCTCCCGACCCCAGCCCCCTGGCGCCGGGTGCCCGCCCTCGGGGAGGCAGAGCCCCGAGGCACCCGTAGAATCTTCCCAGGAGGAGGGTGGGGGCCGCGCTCAAACACCTGGGCCCTGCCACCACGTGGGAGACCCAGACCCAGCGCCCGGCTCTCGTGGAATTTGGGGCGCACCTGGGGGAAGGGAAAGCCCTCTCTAATGCGTTTTAGAAAAGGGCAGCCTCAACTCTGGAGACTTCAGAGCCCATCTGTGTCGCCCAGGCACACCTGTGCGCACGCATGCGTACACGGGCAGGCACGGTGCTGCCCCCTGCTGTCGGCCCTGGACAGGCCCCCAGCTCTCTGAGTGCCACCCACCCCCAGCACGGGGCACTCGGGACACTGGCGGCCGTCAGGACAAGCCTGCGAGGGCGAAGGACCGCGGCTTCTCTCGGCTGCGGCCCAGAGCCGGAGGGGGGGTCGCTGAACTGGACTGGGAGCCGGCGTGAGAGGAGTGAGGCCCCACTCAGCCCTTGCCCCGCCCCCTAACCCCTGCCATCCCTCAGGGAGGTCCGTCTGCTCAGTGGCGGCCCCTGCAGGCGGCAGACAGGAGCCCATCTTTCCGAGGGCTGGCGGGGGGGGGGGGGGAGGAAGGAGGGGGGGAGGAGGAGGGGGAGAAAAGAGGGAGGAGGAGGAGTGGGAGGAGAGAGGGAGGGGATATGGAGGGGGGAGATTGAGGAGGGGGAGGAAAGAAAGGGGGGAGGAGGAGGAAGGGGGGAGGAGGAAGAGGGGGAGGAGAGGGGGAGGATGAGGAGGAGGAAGGAGGAGGAGGGGGAGGAGAGGGGGGAGATGGAGGGAGAGAGGGAGGAAGGAGGGGAGGGGGAGGGGGAGAGAGGGAGGAGGGGGCGGGGAGGAGGGAGAGCAGGAGGAGGGAGCCCGCAGCCCAGCTGTCAGGCCCGGCCTCCACCACAGGAGAGGTGAGGCATAAGCTGTGTGCAGGACCCCAGGGCCAGGATGGCACCGGTCTCTGCCTGCTGGGTCAGCGGCCCGCGCCTCCCAGCAAGGGCTGGGTGTGTTTTGGGGGGGCGTCCCCTAGGCAGGTGGAGTCCCCGCCTCTCCCTTGCACCAGGGCAACCCGGGTCAAAGTGAGGGGCTGGGGCTGGGGGTGAGAACTGCCCACACCCAGCACGTGTGACCTGAGTCCGAGCTGTGGCCGTGGGGGTCACCGCTGACAAAGAGGGGGGAACCGGAAACCAGGCCGCCCGCCTGCTGCCCCACCCTACACGGGTGACCCCGCAGCCTGTGGATTCAGTGTGCTCTTCGCCCGGGCCCCCGGCTTACCGAGCTGATGTCAGTCCCCATGGACGGCTGGCCCGGGTTCTCTGGGGGGGACTGGGGGAGAGAGGACGGGACCGTGACCGCGAGCGGGGGGAGCGGCGGCCCCCGCGTCAGGCTGGCGCTGGGCATCAGGGGGCCACCCGGGGGGAGGCCGACGGGCACCTGCGGCGGCGGCGGGGGCGGCTGCTTCTGGGAGGCGGGCGGCGGCGGTGGCGGGGGCTGGGGCTGCGGCGGCGGCTGGGACCCCGCCTGGGTGAAGAAGGCGTAGGGCAGCTGCTGCTCCAGGGCCAGGGCGTCCATGGCCACGGCCTGCGGGAGAGACGGGCGTCAGGGCGCAGGCCCCAGACCGGGGGCTGCCCGGCATGGGGGCGGGGCCACCCCACAGGCTGTGTCTTGCCCCGCCCCCAGCACCCCGGGACAGGGAGCGACCCCGTCCCCCGCGGGGCAGAGGCACTTAGCTCCCCCAGGCAGTGACTACTGGACAAAAAGGAAAGAGAGCAGACCGGAGGCGGAGGCGCGGCACGGACAGCTCCGCGAGGACTCTGAGCCCAGGGACCCCCGTGTGGGCAGAGGGCAGTGTGTGGGCAGTGGCGGGGGCGGGGGGGGGGGCAGGCTCCGGGAGGGACGCAGGGACCGGGGGTAGTGCCATCGTGGTTACGTTAGGGGTTAGGGATTTAAACAACGAACATGAAATGGACAAAATCCTAGAAACACATGCACCTCCACCTGACCAAAGATAAAGGAAGGGGCCAGCGCTGTGGCCGGTGGGGGGCTAGGCGGCCGCCTGCAGCGCCGGCATCCCACCCGGGCGCCTGTTCCTGACCCAGCGGCTCCACTTCCGATCCAGCTCCCTGCTGATGTGTGTGGGAGCACGGCCAGGTGCTTGGGCCCCTGCCACCCACGAGGGAGACCCACACAGGGCCCTGGGCGCCCGGATTTGTCAGGGTCAGCCCTGGCTGCACTTACTGCCATTTGGGGTAGCGGAACAATCGGGCAGCTTGGATAAAACAAAGGACGGCCCAGGAAGAACAGGAGATGGGGCAAATGCGGCAAAGGGCACAGACGCGCGGGACAGGACGCCGTATTACGGAAAAGTCTAAGACGCTACGGAGAACGTAGCCTGCTGAAGGCGGTGGCCGCCCGCCCGAAGCGTGAGCCATCCACGGTAGGCCCCGCCCAGGGCCACTGAGTTTTGCGTTTTCTGTGCTGAGAAATCCGACAGGAAGCAGCAAGGCTCTCGGGATACCGGGGCCTCCTGGGAAGGGCTAGGGGCTCCCAGCCTACCCCGCCCACGGCCCCTTGCCTCGCACCTGAGTGATGGGAGACAGCGGCGACAGGGTGGGCGACACCTGCGGGGTCTGCTGCCGCCTGGCCTCTGTGCTCAGGGACAGGGAGCTGACGCCGGCCGGGCGGTGCTGCGGAGAGGAGCCCGGGGTGTTCATCCCTGCAGAGGAAGGAGGCGGTGAGGGCAGCTGTGAGCCCGGCTGAGCAATGGCCACTCACACCCACGGTCACACTTTGCGGGAACAGCCCCCGTGGCTCACAGAAGCCACCGGAAACTTCCTGATGGGCAAACCCCTCTCTAAGGCCCCATTTCCTGACCCTGGGGTCCCCCACCTCTGTTCCCATTTCATTCCTTCAGGAGGGGTGTATTCTGTGGGCCCAGCCAATCAGCACGTCCCCATCTCTAACACAGCTTGTGATTGGCCCCCAGAGAGGGCATGTGACCTGGCTGGTCCAATAACAACCTGCCCTGAGACTTTGGCTGGAATTCCAGGAAGGGCTGTGTGCAGCAGCAGAGCACAGAGGACAAGGGATGGAGGGGTGGCATCTGAGCCCCCAGCCAGCCACACTGGCACTGCTGAGCACCTGTCAGACCCTGGCCCTTCCCCGCCGGCCCGCGCTCCCCACGCTGGAGGGCTCTTCCTGGGGCCGCCTGAGCTGAATGCCTGTTCCTTCATCTTCTCGCAGCACCCGCTCCTGCCGCAGCTTCTGCCAGGGCCATCCCAGGGCCCCTCCCCACGCCCTGCGGCACCGGGGGCTGGGTGAGTCACATTCCACATGGCAGTGGCTGGAGCCTGCTGGGTTAATGCAGGCGCCACACCAGGAAGGCAGCAACCCCCCCGCCCCCCCACCGAGGATGGGGGAGCCCCGGGGGCCTGGCTTGACCCCCAGCTGCCTCCAATGTGGCTTCCTCATGGGGCGATGGGGGTGATAACGGCCGCCCCCTCAGGTTCACGGTGGGGCCCCAGTGAGGTCAGGAGCAGGCTGGCCCACAGTCAAGGCTGGGCAGGGCTGTCTGACTCACCCTAGGAGATCCGGGCCCATCCTGCCGAGGGCGCCGGAACAACCTCGCTCTGCCAGATGGCACGCAGGTTCTCGGGCCTGCGGAAACACACCCAGCATGTGCGCAGGGCGGGACGGGCGGCAGCTCGCAGGGGCGAGCTCTGTCACGCCTGCACTTCCCCTTGGATCCGGGTCGGCTCTGCTCGGCTGAGCCCCAAGGCGGGGGGCAGGGGGGCTGACCCTGGCCATGGCTCCTGAGGCAGAGCCCCGAGGGCCAGAGTTGGCACAGACCCTGGGCGCCAGCATCAGTGACACGAAGTGAGGACCCAGCGGCTGGGAGCCGGGTCTGTGGGGCTCTCCCTAGTGTCCACTGAGTGCCCATCACCATGTGTGCGTCCAGCAGGCCAAGAGACACTTGTGCCCGGTTGGGAGCAGGTGTCAGGGGTGAGGGAGGGGGTGGATGTGCCGGGGCACTGGGTAGGGGAAGCCTGGGGCGAGCTGGAGGGCTCTGGTTCATCTTGAGGGGCGAGACGTGGACCCGCTGCTCTTGGGCCTTCTAATTCTTCCAGAAAGTTCCACACGGATTCTCTTGCTTTTGAACCGCTGACTCAGAGAACCCCACACGTGCAAGTGTGGCCACACGAGATGCGCCCTGGGCAGGTTCTGGCCACTAACACCCGCCTGGAATTCAAGGGAAGTTTTAATCCTCGCCCAGCAGGCACGGCCGCCCCTCGGGAGGCCAGCTGGGCCGGGCGGCTGCCTTGCTGTTGAATTCCTTTGAGCAACCTGGATCACCTTGGGGAACAGGAGCAGAGCCAGCTGGAAGGGAAGTCGGGGGCAGGCAGGGAGAGCTGCCAGGTCGGGGCGGGGCGGGCCAGGTGGCAGGGCCCGCCCCGTGGCACGCAAATCCGACTGGCAGGACTGGGGGCGGTGCCAGTGAGGACAGCTCCCGTGTGCTGGCACGCAGCCAGGGCCGCGGCTCGGGCAAACGTGTCAGGAGAGGGGCAGGCTGCTGCCTCCTCACGGGTCGGGGGAGGGGGGCTGGTGTGGGGGTGCGATTTGCACACGTGCCAGGGGCTGGCGGCTTGGCCTGATTTAAGAGGCGCCCAGCGAGCAGAGCCCGTGCGAGAGGGGGGCTGGCAGAGCAGCAGGTTTACAAACAAACCCCACACTCAGATGCTCTGGGGCCCGGGCCCCATGCTCGGGCCAGCAACGGCGATGGCTTTCACATGTGCTGTGTGTTTCCCTGTGTTTGTTTAGACTGCACGCCGGCTGGAGGTGCACGGCTCCTGGGCGGGCGCCGGGGCTGCCAAGGACCCCCCAGGGGGAGGGGCTGGTGGTCTGCAGGCGGCAGGGAGGCGGTGGGGGGATGGGAGGCCGTAGCCTGCATTGCAGCCTCGGTCCGGCACAGGCGCGTGTAGGTGCTGCCTGCCTGGCCCGAACCTCGGGTTCCCATGAATCAGTGGCTTTTGGGGCCTTGCCCAGTGCCCTCTGGCTGGCGACACGGGACCAGGGTCCCACTCTGCTCCTCGCCGTTCTGGCCACGTCTGGAAACCCAGAAGAACCACGCCTCCCGGGCTTTGCCAGCGCCAAGGCCATCATCGACTCCAGGTTCCCCGCTTCCCTCGGCATCCAGAGGTCTCCCTGCCCTGCCCCAGGCGCCGCCGCCCCTCCTCACAGCCCCCTCTCCCCAGGGCGACCAGAGGGACTTGGCCAGACACGAGAACGCAAGCGCAGGGCCCTGCCAGGGAACACCCGGCTCATGGGACGGCGGGCAGGGCCGACAGAAGGCAGCAGCGAGCCGCAGGCCTGGGACAGCTGTGCAGGAGGAAATGGGGTGCACTGCGGGGCGGGCAGACTCTGAGGGGGGGGGATGCTGTGGGTGGCAGGGGCAGGAGGGTGGGGTCTACATGGGGCGGGGCTTGACAGTGGTATGTCGGGGCCGCTGAGGGACACAGGAGTTAAGGCGGCCGCCAGGGGACAGTCCCCAGAGGGGCAGGACTGGGAGCTGGTGAGGAGCCCAGGGGCTGTTCCTACCAAGCGGCTGAGGGAGAATGGAGTGTGGCACCTGGGGAGGGGCCAGGTGCTTGCCCACAGCCTTTTGGGAAAATCTGGCTCGCCACGCTGGGTTCAACCCTCCACCCCGCCTTCGCCAGGGCAGTGCCCGTGCCTGGGCTCGGCTGCGGTTAGGTCAGGCCTGCGGCCCGCGCTGGGCTCCTACCCGCCCCTGCTGCCTGCGGGATGCCGTGCCTTCTCAGCACCGTGTACCTGCCAGCTCACCCTGGCCCGCGCCGCCGATGCCCAGGTGCGTCAGGTTGGCTGTGAGGTTGCCGGTGCTGCCGGAGCTGCTGAGCGCGGGGAAGGTGGGCTCCTCAGGGTCCAGCGGGGTCGGCAGGGGGGAGGGGAAGTGGATGTTGGTGAGGTCGGGCAGGGAGCCCCCCGTGTTGTGCGTGGCGGGGATCAGTGTGGTGGTGCTCTCCTGGTCGGCAGACGGGAAGATGCTGCAGACGGAGCCAGACAGGGCGGGAGGTGAGCGTCGGGACGGTGGGCAGCCAGGGGTCCCGGGATTGTGGACGGGGAGGGGGGCAGCAACGCTGTAAAGGGCGCCCCCCGACCGGGTGCTAACACTCGGGACGAGCACTGGGTCAGGGCAGGCCGGGCCAGCCGCTCCTCCATGCCTGGGGATGATCACCCTGGGCAGCCTGGGACTGCTGCGTCCCCCGGCCCGGCCCGGCCCAGCCCAGGGTCCCTCTCTTGGGCTCGGGCCTCAGCGCACACAGGAAGCTCAGGGGGACCCCTGGGGGGACTTACTTGATTCCAGGGACATCACAGGACTTGGGCCTGGATCCCGTCTGAAAGAGAAGACGGCAAGGCTGAGCCAGGGTCCTGGGGCTCCCACCTGGCACCGCTGATCTTCCCAGGGGTGTGGGGACAGAGACCGGGGGGCCCCGTGGGGAGAGGGGCCTGCCAGCCTCGCCCACTCACCCAGGGTGAGCCAAGAATGGCGTGGAGAGGAAGGGAGCCCTCTGGGGGCCCCAAGCCGCCGCCCTCACCAGGGAGCTGTTGTGTCTGCCCAGAGCAGGCGGCCAGGGAGAATGTGGGGGACAGCTCTGCGTGCCGGGGGGCTGCGCCATGGCCATGGCCTCCCACTCAGCAGAGGGTCAGGGGACAGAAACTCAGGTGCCCGAGGCCACGTGCCCACCCTCCGCACTACTGCCACGGCTCTGGGCACAGAGCCACCAGTAGACCCGTTCTTCAGAGAGTGGGTCAGGCCTGGACCCTCAGCAGGAGAGGGTGCCCCGTTGGGAAACCACGGGAGGTCTGGAGCCGAGGCTGAGAGACAGTGCTGAGGGGTCCATGGCCGTGTGCTGCAGCGGGTTAAGTCACCACCTGCCATGCCGGCATCCCCTCTGAGCGCCATTCGAGTCCCGCGTGCTCCAACTCTGATCCCACTCCCCGATAATGCGCCTGGGAGGCAGCAGGCGGTGGCCCGAGTACTGGGCCCTGCCGCCCACGTGGGAGACCCGATGGAGCTCCAGGCTCAGCCACCGCAGGGATGGCCCGAGTACTGGGCCCTGCCGCCCACGTGGGAGACCCGATGGAGCTCCAGGCTCAGCCACCGCAGGGATGGCCCGAGTACTGGGCCCTGCCGCCCACGTGGGAGACCCGAGGGAGCTCCAGGCTCAGCCACCGCAGGGATGGCCCGAGTACTGGGCCCTGCCGCCCACGTGGGAGACCCGAGGGAGCTCCAGGCTCAGCCACCGCCACCTGGCCATCTGAGGAGTGACGCAGCAGATGAGGCATGCCCTTTCTCTAACTCTGCCTTTCAAGTCAATAAAATCTTCAATGAACAAATAAACCCAGCCGTGGAGGCGCAACTCCCACCCGGGGCCCAGGCACTGGGCATCGGCCGCTGCCCCCACACGCGCAGGAGTCGGGACCCAGGCACCCTCACCTGGACTTGCAGCTGCCGGGCCGAACGCCGGCCTTAAGCCTGATCTTTTTTTTTTAATTCTACCATTTATTTATTCCTTTGAAAGTCAGAATTAGAGAGAGAGAGAATCTTCCATCCGCTGGTTCACTCCCCAGAGGCCGCATGCCCAGGGCCCGGCCAGGCCGGAGCCAGGAGCTCCACCCTGGTCGCCCCGTGGGCGCGGGGCCCAGGCACTGGGCTGTCTCCTGCTGCCTTGCCAGGTGCCTTAGCAGGGAGCTGCGATGGAAGTGCAGTGCCGGGGACGGGACCAGGGCTAGATGGGGCGCCTGCGACCCAGGCGTCTGTCTGAGGCGCCGCCCACGCACGCAGGGTCTCGCACCCTCTGTGAACACCCGGGGATTCTGGGAGCCGCCCCTGCACACAGGGTCTGGCACCCTCTGTGAACACCCGGGGATTCTGGGAGCCGTCCCTGCACCAGGGTCTCCGTGAACACCCGGGGATTCTGGGAACCGTCCCTGCACCAGGGTCTCGCACCCTCCGTGAACACCCGGGGATTCTGGGAGCCGTCCCTACACCAGGGTCTCGCACCCTCCGTGAACACCCGGGGATTTGGGAGCCGCTCCTGCACACAGGGTCTCGCACCCTCTGTGAACACCCAGGGATTCTGGGAGCCGCCCCTGCACACAGGGTCTCGCACCCTCCGTGAACACCCGGGGATTTGGGAGCCGCTCCTGCACACAGGGTCTCGCACCCTCTGTGAACACCCGGGAATTCTGGGAGCCGCCCCTGCACACAGGGTCTCGCACCCTCCGTGAACACCCGGGGATTTGGGAGCCGCTCCTGCACCAGGGTCTCGCACCCTCTGTGAACACCCAGGGATTCTGGGAGCCGCCCCTGCACACAGGGTCTCGCACCCTCCGTGAACACCCGGGGATTTGGGAGCCGCTCCTGCACACAGGGTCTCGCACCCTCTGTGAACACCCAGGGATTCTGGGAGCCGCCCCTGCACACAGGGTCTCGCACCCTCCGTGAACACCCGGGGATTTGGGAGCTGCTCCTGCACCAGGGTCTCGCACCCTCCGTGAACACCCGGGGATTTGGGAGCCGCTCCTGCACACAGGGTCTCGCACCCTCCATGAACACCCAGGGATTTGGGAGCCGCTCCTGCACACAGGGTCTCGCACCCTCCGTGAACACCCGGGGATTCTGGGAACCGTCCCTGCACCAGGGTCTCGCACCCTCTGTGAACACCCGGGGATTCTGGGAGCCGTCCCTACACCAGGGTCTCGCACCCTCCGTGAACACCCGGGGATTCGGGAGCCGCCCCTGCACCAGGGTCTCTGTGAACACCCGGGGATTCGGGAGCCGCCCCTGCACCAGGGTCTCTGTGAACACCCGGGGATTCTGGGAGCCGCCCCTGCACCAGGGTCTCTGTGAACACCCGGGGATTCGGGAGCCGCCCCTGCTTGCCCGCCCCTTGGCTGCAGCCGTGGCCGTGCAATTCCTCAGCTGCGTGCTCACCAGGTCTGACACAGGCTGCGGCACCTCTGCCCTGCCCGGGAGCGGGGCTGGAGGCGCGTAGGCGCGTGGCTGCCCCTTTCCTGGCGGCAGCCTGACCCGCCCCGGGCTTTCACCCACCTCACTGGCCTGTCGGTGTTCCACTGCCCCGCGGGTTTCCCGGCCTTTGGGCGCCGGGAGATCTGAGCGAAGTCCCCTTGGTGGGGAGGGGCACCAGTGCACTGTCCAGATCGGCCCCACAGCTGGGAGCCCTCACCTTCTTGGTGTCCCATGCTTGCTTGGGAAGGTTCTTGTCCGATTCCGCCGGCGTCTCCTCCATTCCTGGGACTGTCAATAGTAGGACTGGGGGCACGGACGGGACGGGGAGATGGGGATCAGACATCTCTGCAGTCCCCACGGTGGCACGGTGGGGGAGGGGCGGGGCTGCCCTGAGGCTGGTGGGCCGGGGGCTTCGGGAACACCTGGGACTCTCTGCGTGTGGTGCCACTGGGCCCGCTGCTCTGCACCTGCCACTCTGGGGCCACCTGTTCCCTGCTCTGGGTGTCCGACGTCCAGCGCCCGAGGCCCTCCTGAGCCATGAGCACTAAGCACGGTGGGGGCTGAGGCTGGACTGATTCACCTGCGTGGTCAGTTAGCAGGTAGAAGGGACCAGGTAGCTGGGCACTGCTGGTGGGCCTGGAACCAGCCGTGCCTGAAGGCCTCCATCCAGGCCCTTTCTGCCACCAGAGAGCAAGCACTTCCCTCCTGTTTCCTGTCTGCTGGGCCCCGAGTCAGGTCCCACTGGAAACCAGGCTAGGGGGGAGGGCGGCTGACCCCCACCCTGGCACCACCTGGGCCCTCCAAGGGTGCGGGGAGATGAAGTCTGCACCCCAGCCCATCTCCAAGACTGCGCCACGGGTCCTGGATGAGGCTGGGCTCCAAGGTTGCAGAGCCGCCCCGGGGGAGCAGGGACGCCGGCTTCTTCCTGCCACCCGGGCCCTGCGGCCGCCCTCCCCTGCCCCGGGGGTCTGGAAGCCTGGTCAGCGTCATCATCACGGGGACAGGACGCCCTTCTGCGTGCTGGGACAGTCACACCCATGGACACGCTGCCCTCCGGGCCAGGACGTCCCTCAAAGGGCCTCAGGACACCGCCTCTGGGCCCAGCCCCAGCGCAGCTCTGTCCCAGCCCCAGGGCAGCTCGGAGCCTGCGCTTGAGACAGCCCCCGTCTGACGCACCGGGACAGGTGCCTGGGGGAGGCGAACCAGAAGGGCTCGGAGCACGGCCGTGGCCTGCTCTGCTGTGTTTCCCCAAACAGAAGCCAACATGCACGTGCAGGGTGGATGGCTCTGCCTAGAAAACTCCTAAGCACTCTTCAAAACCCAGTGCACTCAGCCCCCGCCCCTTAACCCACGGCAGAGTCCGGGTCTTTCTTGGAGGGCCTGTCCGCTCCGGGGTCCCAGCTGACCCCTGAGGCCGCCAGTCTTACCTCTTTTGTGGTGCATGTCCTGGGCTGCCCCCGTGAAGGGCTCGGGCTGGGCAGGCGTCATTGTGCTCTGGTGCAGGGCGGAGTCGGAGTTGGTCCTGTGGGAGAGAAGGTGAGCTGCACCCCCTCCCCAATCCCGCCCCACCCAGGACACTGGCGACAGGTCGGGCCGGGGGTCCCGGGTCGTTTTTACAAACTCCTGCAGCCGGCAGAAGGCCACGGGAGCACACGGCGGGCAGCGGGCAGAGGGCTCCACCCACTTCCTGCTCACGCGCACCCAGGGAGACCCGGACGGAGCTCCCGGCCTGAAAGGCAGAGCAACAGCGAGCAAGCGAGAGATCTTCCACCGGGCTGGTTCACTCCCCACCAGGGCCACAATGGTTGCAGCCCGGCCTGGCCAAAGCCAAGAGCCTGGAGCTTCTTCCAGGTCTCCCAGGCAGGCGGCAGGGAGCCAGGGCCGGGACTTGAACCTGGGCGCTGAGCGCTGAGCGCTGAGCCACCGTGTCGCTACTGCACCGACAAACTTGTTCTTTACTGCAAACATGGGACATTAATGTCCCGTTTGGGCTGCCTGGGGGTTCTGGGACCACAGGATACTCCGGCCACGGTGCAGCCATGCCCGCGGCCGTCTGAGGCCCGCAGGACCGCTGCTGCTTTCCGTCTTGCAGGGAGGCACGCGGGCGGATTATGTTTTTCCTTGAGGTACATGAACATGTTTTCCTAATCTAACGCGAGGGTGAGATCCGTCCACGATCACGTTTTCCATGGCTGCTTGGCACTGCTGAAAACGGCTCCTAATGTGGCATCCGCTGTGGGCTGGGTCCTCAGCACATGGCTAAGGCGCCACCTGGACACCCACAAATCCCAGGTCGGACTCCCCAGGATTCTGCTTCTGCCTCTACTACTGCTGTGTTTTAATTTACTAATTCAAAACGGACAGGGACAGAGAGAGAAGACCTTCCATCTGGTTCGCTCCCCAAATGTCCACAACAGCCGGGTACAAGCCCGGCTGAAGCCAGGAGCCTGGAGCTCCAAATGGGTCTCCCACATGGGCGGCAGGGGGCCAAGCACTTGAGCCGCCATCCAGCGCCTCCGGGGCGCGTTGGCAGGCACACGGATGTAAGCGGAGCAGCGGGACTTGCGCGGCGCTCTGATCTGCGGGGCTGGGCTGCAGGCGGTGGACTGGCCCAGCCTGCTCCCCGCGCAATCACTTGGGCCCCTGCTGCCCACGTGGGAGACCTTGACTGGGTTCCGGGCGTCCGGAGAGTGAGCCAACGGAGGGGATGGTTTCAACCACATATGAAGTGAAAGCCATACACTGAAGATGTAAGAACCCAAATTTAGAGGAAGGAAGGAAAGGAGGGAGGGAGGGAGGGAGGGAGGGAGGGAGAGAAAGAGAAAGAGAGAAAGAGAGAAAGAGAGAAAGAGAGAAAGAGAGAAAGAGAGAGAGAGAGAGAGAGAGAGAGAGAGAGAGAGAGAGAGAGAGAAAGAGAGAAAAGGAAAAGGCCGAGGCCCGCAGGGCTGGTGAGCTCCGTGTGGTTGGCGAGGGCCGGGCTCAGAGCGTCTGGACATTTCTCAGTTTTGGCATTTCGGAGGGACCGTGCGCTGAGGTTCCCCGCAGAACCAAAGCCCAGAGCCGCGCTCCACCTCCCACCCACAGCCACTGACCTCCTCCAGCTGGTGTCCGAGGGTGGCGACAGGTACACGGTGCCGTAGGGGCAGCTGTCGGCGTGCGCCAGAGTTAAGGGGCCCAGGCAGCAGGCTCGGACCCCACCCCCTGCCCCAGCTCGCAGGAAGCCCCGGGGCAGCCCCGGCTCCTGGAGTCCCTGAGGTCCAGGCCTGCAAACAGCTGAGGCCAGCGGGGGGTGCGCCGGCCCTTCCTGCCTGGCGGGAGCAGCCCAGGCAGGGGCTCCCCGGGGGCGCAGCCCGGCCACCTCGCAGTCAGCACTCTCCTCCTGCGAGCACACGTGCGGCCCGCGCCCGTCCAAGGCCCTGCCGCGGGGCCGAGTGCAGCTGACCCCCGTCTCCACTCTGGATTCCGGGCTGCCGGGGTGGCTCCCGGGGCCCCGAGGGCCGGGTCTCAGCACAGCTGGCCGAGCTCCCCAGGCCCCGCGGAAGTGAGAGCCGGAGCAGAGCAGCTGTCTCTGTTCAGCAGAGCGGGGCTCCTGGAGCAACCGCAGGCCGCTTGGACGCCAGTGCCGGGGGCCCGGCTGGCCGAGCACCAAGAGGGGCCGGGGAGTGGAGTGTGGGGAGTGAGGAGGGCTCTGGCCCTCTGTGAGGAAGCAAGGCAGATCTGTTAGCATCTGGCAGGCACCAAGCATCCCTCGATCCGAGTCCCACAGAGCCCGCCCTCAGCCCCACTGCCTTGGCCTCCGTAGCGCCCGTGGGCATCCACCCACGGCCCTGGGCACCTGAGCGCCCTGTGGGGTGGCCTCACCTGCCTTGGGAGCTACTTCCCACGTTCCTCTAGTCCCCAGGCCTGGCCAAAGGCTCCCTGGCTTGCAGTACCCACTTCTCCAGGGTGTCTCCCTGGATTGCCCAAACCCCCCTCGTGTGCTGCTCTGATCCCGTCCCTAGGGCTGAGGGCGGGCAGCTCCATCAGAGCCACTGCCGAGGCCGCGCCCCCTCGAGCTCTGGGATGAAGGATATCTGGCGTCCGTGTTTGTCCACTGACAGCGGCCGGCGGTGCGGGGAGCCGAGCCGGCCGCGCTCCCGGTACACTCTGTCCACCAGCCCGTGGTGCCGGGTGGTCCGGCTGGTGTCCAGGCCCGATGACTGGAAGGGTGTCTGGATGTGAGTCGGAGAGGAGAGAGAGAGAGAGACCCGAACACCAGTTACCGGCTGTGGCTGGGCCCCTCAACGCACACACCCTGGGCCATCACCCCCAGCTGGGGATGGGTTTCCTCTTGTGGCCCCAGCTCCCCAGCCTCTGAGCACTGGGGTGTGGAGGGGTTGCACGAGCCGGGACGGGGCGGTTCCCAGGAGCCAGGCTGGTGGCGTGCACTGAGGCTGGCATGCACGGGCCAGGCAGGGCAGGGGCGGCGCAAGCTTGGGCGGGGCCCAGCGCCGGCCAGGGTGCCAGGGGTGCAGACGGCCGAGCAGCCCTCCTCCCCAGCCTCGCCAGGTGCAGACAGGCCTCCGCCCTCCCCCCGGGCCTGGCCGGCCTCCTCTCCCCTACGTCACCCTGGAGGTGCCTGCCAAGAGCCGGCGGGGGCCTCCAGCCCAGCACCATTGCAGGGCCCACCTGGCCAAGCGCTCGCTCCGGGGAGGCCTCCTAGCTGAGCCCAGGGCTGCTCCTATGGAGAGGAGGCCTCCCCCCCACCCCAGGTGCGCAGGCGCCTCCCAGAGCCTGCCTGCAGCTTGTCCGGAGGGGGCCACCTGCCAGCACCCGGGCCTGGCACGGGGCCCCTGGCAGCTCCCGTTTCCCACCAGGCTCTGTGCCCCAGGGGGCTGGTGGGGGCCCACACTCTGCACGCCCTGGCCCCGCACGGCCTGCTCGCCACACAGCCAGGATGAGACTGGCCGCCCTCACTGGCTCTGGGCACACTCGGCCTCTCTGGCCATCTGGTCCACCCCCGCCCCGAGTCCGTCTTCTCTGAGCAGCCGGACAGAAGTGCTCCTGGTCCCTGCCCCCAGGAGACTAACGGCAAGAACCCCTGTGCTTCCGCAGGCACCCCAGTGCCCCAGCAGGGGTCTTGCTGGCCTGGGCCTGCGCCTGAGCCGGGGCAGGAGCCTCGCCATCCATCGGGGCACAGGCACAGGTGGGCGGGGCTGTGCGTCTTCTCCCAGAGGTGCCCTGAAGCCCGGGCGGTCATGGGCGGAGGTGGGGGTGCCGAGGCGGCTGAAGCAGAGCCGGGGACAGAACAGAGCCGGGGCCGGCTGCCCCCGTGCCGGCTGGGGCGCATGTGTTCAGAAGGCCGGCCC
The DNA here is from genome assembly GCA_949820135.1 of Sylvilagus floridanus. NCBI lineage: Eukaryota > Metazoa > Chordata > Mammalia > Lagomorpha > Leporidae > Sylvilagus > Sylvilagus floridanus. The sequence continues at coordinate 16,288,609 of OX463229.1, forward strand.
ATGCAGCGTGGGGGGCACATGCTGGGTTCTGCCTAGGGGGACCCCGGCCAGGGAGGTGCAGCAGCGGCAGCCGCCCAGGAGTCCAGGGGGACCCTCAGCGTGACCACACGCACTTCCCTAGACCAGGACACAGGGCGGATTTGGCTCCCAGGGAGCTCGGGGGCGCCCGGTGCCTGTGCGCATGGCGGGGTCTCGGGGGCTGGTGCTGGGGATCCGCGGCCCCAGCCTGGGGGCTCATTACCAGAGAGACAGGAGCCGCTGCCAGGGCCTCCCCCAGAAATCCGCCAGGCTGAAAATGCAAAGAATCAAGACTCTGAGCGGCCCGGCGGGCAGGAGCAGGCCCGAGGCGGCCCCCACGCACGGCTGTCAGGGAGGCGCCCGGGGACGCACTTGGAGCTGGGGGAGAGGTGGGGGGCAAGGGGGAACCAGCCACGAAGGGCACAGCCGTCGGCAGTGGTGCCAACGCAGGACACTCACTGTGGCACCCCAGAAACCCAGCAGGGCCAGCCTGGGGGACCCTGTCCCCTCTCGGAGGGGCTGTGGCTGGGGTGAGTTGTGTGGGGTGCTGAGCCCTAGGCCTGCGTTCGGCATGCGGTGGGAGACAGGCGAGTGGGCCCAGGCCGGCTCCCCATCCCACCCTGCCCCCCTTGCACCTGCAGACCGGGAGGCAGCAAGGGCCTCGGCCGGCCTTATCTCTGGTTATTTACGATAAGGATGCTCCCAGCGGCTGTGCGGCCTGCAGGAGCCGCTGTGTGGGCGGCTGCCAGGAAGCACTTGCAGACAAGTGGGGTCGGCGGCCCGGCCTCCTTCTGAGAACTGCTGGGCTTGTGGATTAGTGAGGCAGGACGGAGCCAAGCCCCCAAGGCCCCGAGCGCGGCCCGCAGCCGCACAGCCGGCCGACAGGTGTAGCGGCTGCTGAGCACGGTCGTGGGCGGTTGGGGGGGGCCTCCAACGAGCCGGGTGAACCCCAGCGGGGCCACGCTGCCTCCTCCCATCCACAGGACAGAAAAGGAGTGGGGGGGCGGGGCAGGGAAGGCTGCAGCAACTCTTGGTGACCCCAGCTGTCCGCTGCATCCAGCACGCACACGTCGCGACCTGGCCAGGGCAGCGTGTCCTGGGGTGGGGTCGGGGGCTCACCTGGAAGGGCAGATCCATGGTGCCGCTCCCGATCTGGTTCACGTTGGGTAGGGAGCCGCCGTAGCACTGGCCGCGGCTCGGGCCCAGCTGCAGGTACTGTGACTTCTGGAGTTGGAGCTGCGAGACAGGGGTGGGGCACTTGCTGAGCAGGAATAAAGGCTGCCGAGCAGGCCCACGACCCTGAACTTGGGCGCCAGCCGCCTGGCAAAGCCGGAGCCCCGGCGGCAGCCACGACCCCGCCGCCCACCTCCCCAGAGGCTGCGACAAAGGGGAATCGGCATTCCAGGGTCCCGCTCTGAAACATGAGGCCGGCTTTCCAGGCATGGGTGGGGAGGCCCCATCCCTCATGGGGACAGGGGGACAGGATGGCCGGGGGATTCCCCAGACCCCATCTGGTTCAGGTTGGACACAGCCCCTCCGTACATGGGCTGTGGCTCAGGCCCAGCTGCCCACGGTCTCCAGGCACCCTCTGCAAGTCCTGCTGACCTCATGGACCCCGGGCCCAGCTAAGCCCCGGCACCAGGGGCCTGGAGCTCCCTGACTGGTGACCCCAGCAGGCGGATGCTAACACTGGCCACTTCCCCTTCGAGTGAGCTCTGTCCTCTGCCAGCAGCAGCCTGACCTTTGACCCTCGGGATGCCGCCAGGGCAGGCGCGTGCCCTGGCCCCTCTGGCCTGGCAGGCGCGGGTGCTAGGGTGGGATGCTGTGTGCACAGCAAAGGCTCTCCCACGCCGTCCCTAGCTTCCTTGGGGAGCCACGGCGCTGGAGAAGGAAGGGAAGTTCGGGAACTGGCTGAGCGCCCGGGTGGAGTGCCCAGCCCAGGTAAACAGCTGTTTGCTGTGCACACGAGGAGTCCGAGCAGCCTCGTGTGCATGGGCGGGGCCCGGCTGAGGGTCTCAGCTGGGCGGCCCAGGCTGCCTCTGGACACGGCCACGTGTGAGTTCACGGGTCAGCTCTGTGACGGTGGGGGGGCAGCTGTGGGGGCGAGTTCCCCACGTCCCGACCCTGGCCCGACCATGCCTGGGCACAGTCACCGCGGACACCCTGCAGCCTCCCCACCCTCCCTCTGCGGCAGGAGCGTGTCCCCTCAGTTTCCTGTGGATCCAGCTGCGCCTCGGCCTCTCCCTCCCCAGAGGAAGTCGTAGACACAGATTATGCGTGTGCATGCATGGCTTGGGTGTGACACAGGAAGTACTCCCCCGCCACACACTTCTTACCGTGAGCTGAACTGCCGGCTCCCCCGGGATGGGACCCACAGGGCCCTCCACTGCCCTAGCCCCTCCCCGCCGCCCGCCGCTCTGAAGGGACCCCAGGCCCCGAGTACGGCTGCTGTGGGTGGAACAGAGGCCGGGTGGAGATGCTGCCTCTCCTGTAGGGGACCCAGTGCTCACACGAGGGAGCTGAACGCTCGCCCCCATGAACTTCCTGAAGGCCCTCAGATGGGGCAGGCCTTCTCCTGCACCAAAATGCACGACCTCCTAAGTCTGCCTCCCGCCATCTTTCCAGGGTCCCCGCCTCGGCTGCGCGTGGAGCTCTACCCTGGCCGTGAACCTGGCCTTGACGCGAGGGCGGGCGCTGGCGGCGGCTGTGAAGTCTCAGGGTGCAGTGCCCGAGTTCAAGCCCTAGCTCCGCTCCCGACTCCTGAGGCAGGTGTCCCAAGTGGCTGTCTGCTCTTGGGTTTGACCCGAATGTCCGAGTAGGGCCAGGCTCTGGGGGCAGCAGGGGTTGGAGGGCGAGGACGGCTGCTCCTGGGTCGCGTGTCCCCCACCCCGGAGGCTGGCGTCTCTCCCAGGTCCGGCTGGTACCGCCAGGATTCCTCCAGCCCCCGCCCCAGACCCAGAGCCACCCCCAGATCTGGGCATGCGAGGAGCCTTGGGGGCCTGTGCTGCAGGACCTCAGGCTGGGGGCTCAAAGCCCCAGGGCTGCACTGTGTCATAGTCTGGGGGCTGAAGCCACACCACAGGCATCAGCCAGCGCCCCAGGAGGATCCGGGGTAGGAGGCTTCCCGCCGCGTCCAGCTCCTGGGGCTCAGGAGCCCCTTGGTTTGCGGCCACACGGCTCTGGTCCCTGCCTCTGCTGTGATGCGGCCGCTCCCCTTGCTGTCCTGTCTTTCCTCACGTGACAACACAGCCTACCCTGCGTCCACGGATTCAACCAACCACTGAAAACTATTCAGAAAACAGGAGCTGTGCACAGGGAACGGAGCTGCGGCGGGCGAAGCCACTGCTTGTGCCGCCAGCATCCATATGCACCCTGCGGGTTCGAGCCCCGGCCGCTCCACTTCCCATCCAGCTCCCTGCTAACGCGCCCGGGAAAGCCATGGAGGACGGCCCAGGTGCTTGGGCAACTGCACCCACGCGGGAGACCTGCAGGAGGTTCCTGGCTGTGGCCTGGCCCAGCCCCAGCTGCTGCGGCCACGCGGGAACTGCATTAGCAGATGGGAGACATCTCTCCCTCTCTGTTTCAAATAAACAAATCTTAAGAAAAAAATAAAAAAAAAAAAAAAGGAACCATGCCCGCACTGAGAGCGTGCGGACTCCTCTCCTGGCCACCGTTCCCTAAACAGTGCAGCATGACGACGGCGTCCCCAGCTCTTCGGTCCCCGGGAACAGCTGAGGAGTCTGCTGTCTTTGGGGTCTCTGGAACCAGACCCCGGCAGCTGCCACTGGATTCAGGGCCCCCGATCCGGGACGTGCTCACCCCAGGACCCTCCTTCCACGTGCGGCCTGAGGAGGGGCCGCGCACAGCCAGCTCCAGGCCTGGGAGGGAGTGCCCGTGCTCCATATGGGACAGCAGGGTTCAGCAGGGGAGCCAGGGCCGCCCAGGGAGCGAGTGGCACCTGGGCCGACAGTGACCCGAGTGACTGGGGGCCCAGGGACCAGTCCCCCACAGAGACGCCCTGGCCGTGCGCCCCTTGTTTCTGCGCAGGGGACCCCCAAAGCCCCGTGCCCAGCCCTGCTCGCAGGGGCCCCTAAAAGGTGACTTCTCGGATCTCCCTGACACCCCCTTGCTGCTAGGACCCCTGCCTCACTCACCGCCAAGCCCCTGCTGGGCCCAGCCCCATCCTGGTGGGGGGTATCCCACGGCCAAGGCTCTAGGACAGCCTGGAGTGATGGGACTGTAGCTACTTTTGTGGGCTGAGAGGATATTTTGGGGGCAGCCCCGAGGGTCTCCCCCACACATAGAACATGGCCACACACCTGGCTGCCAGCGACTCGCTCTGGGGCTGGGCGACCATCACCATGGAAACCGACCATGAAGTTACAGGGAACAGGTAGGCGATGGCAAAGCTGTGCTGGGCGGTAAGGGAGGAGCTGTGGGCTCCGGGAGTGCCTCAGTTTCCCCCTCTCACTGGCAAGGCGAGTGTGGTCCGGTCCTCTGCTCCCCCCAGCCACCACACCCACCCACTGCCCCAGGGCCTCCGCCTGAAAAGCTCTTCCCACGGGGCCAGCTGCCAGCTCCCACTGCTGGGTTCACCGCCCCAAAGCCTGTACCGGCCGGGGCTGGCAACGCCACTCGGCCTCCCCTGGGGCCACCTGCTGGCCCTCAGCACAAATGAGCAGGCAGCTGGAACTAGAAGAGGAAGGAGACCAGGATCCAGGTGCTCAGGCTAGCTCCGCCCGCCCGCCCGCTCTCTGGGGTTCCGAGCGCCGTTTCCCACGCTTGCAAACCGCGCGCACAGCCTCTCTGGAGAAGAGCCCTCCTTTGTGCGTACTCAAACCGGGCTTTCTGTGTTGTTCTTTTTCGGTTGCTGAGTTCCTTTTAGGATGCATTTATTTCTTTATTTGTTTGAAAGGCAGAGCGTGACAGACAGATCTTCCCTCTGCCGGTTCACTCCCCCAAATGTCTGTGACCATCAGGGCTGGGCCAGGCTGAAGCCAGGAGCTCCATCCGGGGCTCCACGTGGGAGGCAGGGGCCCCAGCCTCCCCAGGCGGGCGTCGGCCGTGGGACGCTGGTGTCGCAGGTGGCAGCCCGGCCCTGCACCACCCGCCGGCCTCACAGGGCCTTTGCAGGCTTGAGCTCTTGCATTCAGGTTTCTGGTGCGATCTGGGGTGACGCTGGCTGGCTGTCGGCTTTCTGACCGCCCCCACCCCCACCCCGGCACACGCGGGTCCCCAGGCTGGCTGACAGCGCCTGGCAGCCCGAGTTTCTCATTAAGCGCGCACAGGAGGGGATCACCGTGGAGGGAGGGGGGAGGGCGGGAGGCCCCGGCCCCCACTCGAGCAGCCTCCCGGGTCTCCCAAGCGTAAACAGAGAGCGGCCTCGGAATGCCTTTAATCAGGCTCTCAACGCTGCCTGCCGAGGCCTGTCCTGCGGGGGGGGCCGCTGCAGCACACAGGCACCCGGTCCTGCACGCCTGGGGAAGAGCCCCCCCTGCGAGGCGACCCCGGCCCTGCCGGCTGGCCGAGTGCCCAGTGTGGGGAGACACAGCTGCACCCCCGTCTTCAAAGTGGGGAAACCGAGGCTCGCCTGAGGCAGCCTGGCCTCCGCGCTGAGCTTTTTCCAGCCAGCCGGCAGGCCGGCCTCCTGCCCTCGTTCCGGAATGTTCCAGGAGTCGCCCTGGTTAGACGCCCTTGGCTGCCCAACCCCTGGGCCGCGTGGCCCTGCCCTGCTCTGCACCCACCATCTCCTCAAAGGAACTTTCACGGGGACCCGGATGAGGCTCTTGGCTTTGGATGGGCCTAGCTCTGGCCGTGTGGCTTTGGGGAACGAACCAGGGATGGAAGACCCCTCTCTACCTCTCTAACTCGTGCAAATAAATGTAAAGAGAGAGAGACTGATCCGGCTGCCAAAAAAAAAAAAAGCAAACCACAACACACACACACACACACACACACACACACATGATAAAGTATCTTGCGCGGGCTTTTTGAAGACCCCCCATCCCGTATGCATGGATTTCAAACGCTGGGTGGGAGGCACTGAAATCAGCTTCGTCTTCAACTCCATTTGCCGCACACTGTTTGAAGGTCCCTCCTATGGAGACCGGGCAGCCCCGACGACCGCGTCCATTCTCACGGTCACGGTGGCTGCTGCAGGTCCAAGGTCCGCGCTGGGAGGCGGGGCCTCAGCATCTGAACTGGGCAGGGTCCAGGGACCCTTCAGCCCAAAGCCCCCTCGCCCGGTGCTGCCTGCCTGCGTCTATCCCACGGGTCGCTGTGCCTGGCCAGGTCCGGAGCTGTGGAGCCCCAGAGAGCCCCACCCCTCAAGTCTTCAGGGAGGACCCATGGCTGGCCACGCCCAGGGGCACCGCATGGGCCTGGAGAGACGGGGCAGGACAGGCAGGAGGCCGTGGGGTCGTTTGTGGATTCAGGTGCCTGGACGTACAGGGACGCGCCAGCTCCCGGGGGCAGGCGCCGGCTGGCGGGGACGGCCGCCCACCTGGCAAAGGCAGGCGACACAGGTTTCAAGCCGGGCAGCTCAGGGCAGCCCCGCGCAGGACCGAACCGCGTCCTCCCCAAGGCCATGCCCACCCAGGCCCCTCAGTGACCTCGGCTGAAGCAGCGAGTGGGAGGTCATCTGGGCTCCGGGAGGTCCCTCGACCAGCAACCAAGAGGACAGGTAGTCGGGGACCGAGGGGGAGCAGCCACCAGGCCCGGATTCTCCCCCGGGAGCCTCGGGAGGGAAACAGGCCACCCTCCCTGAGACGATACACCTATCCACGACACACCGCTGGGCTTATCACGCCAGGGGCCTTCGAGGCCAACCCAGCCCCTTCCCCCCACGCTCGGCCTCGGGCTGCTGCCTGGGAAGAGGGGGCCCCGGGTCCAGGCGGTGGGGCAGGGCGATGGCAGGGACCCAGCAAGGGGGGTCAGGGAACTTGGGCAGGATCTGGGGGAGTGGGGACAGGACAGGCCAGCTCCCGGGGCGGCCACTGCAGAGGGTGGGGGGAAGGCCACACTCAGACGGCGGGGGGCAGTGAAGGCCCCATGGTGCCCTGCTGGGTGGGGGTCTTGGCACCTCCCTGGAAGACTCTGCCAGATCCCCCCACAGCCACCCCAGGAGCTACACAGGGCACAGACACGGAGGTCAGCCATGGCTGCCCAAGGCCCCCACCGCAGGGAGATGGAGATGCAGTGGGCGAGGCCTCCAGGGGCTCCTGCAGCAGGCAGGGAGCGCCTGGTGCCCACTACGTGATCGCTGCCCTGGGCCACGCAGCAGGTCCTGGAGGTGCCGGTCACCTCCCCATGCTCACAGTGGCTGGGGGGGTGGGCACAGTGGCGGCAGCTTCTTAGGCTCTCTTCCCTACTCCGGGGCCTGGGGGGGAGGGGCTTCTCCGGGAGCAGCGCCCCCACCCCGGGCTGGTTCGCTCCCCAAATGCCTGCAACAGCCAGGGCTAGGCTAGGCTGAAGCTGGGCGCTAAGAGCTCCTTCGGGTTTCCTGCGTGGGAGAGGTGGGAAGGACCCCCCGGGAGCCTCTGGAGGGAGGGTAGCCCCCAGGGACGCTGGGACTTTGGTCTTCTGCCCTCCAGAGCGCTGACAGCTCGGGTTGGAAGCCTGCCCCTTGCTGGTTCTCTGTGGCAACAGCTCCAGGACACCCCAACGCGTGGCTCCCCCCACTACCCGGGGCACACCCTGCTGTTCCCTCTTCCCAGGCCAACAAGCAGGAAGTCCCAAACACCCCCCTCCAGGAGCCGCAGCCGGGCTCATCACAGATCCTCCACCACGCCCCATCCACACCCGCTCCCAATCCCCTCTCCACGCCTTTTTTTTAAAGCATGAAAAGGAGAACCCCAGTGAGAGCGCAGAATAAGGCACCCGCACAGCTCGGCCGCAGACAGGACAGCGGCCACCTGCCTGGCCCCAGCCAACCCTCACCCAACACTCTGTGCCAAGAGTCCCGGTCAACTTCTGTGACCACGCACGAGGGTGCTTTTCAAAGTTCGTGCAAAAAGGAGTCAAAAGGCAAGTCCAGAGGTTGGCTCCGGGCACAGCGGTTAAGCAGCCACTCGGCTTGCCCATGTCTCACACCACAGTGCCGAGTTCGAGTCCTGGCTCATCCCCTTCCCGTCCAGCTCCCTGCAGATGCACACCCTGGCAGGCAGCAGCGGCCCGAGTGCTCGGCCCCTGCCACCCACGGGGGAGACCCGGATGGCGCTCCCGGCTCTCGCCCGGCCCAGCCCTGGCCGCTATGGAAACCAGGGGCAAGATCTCGGTCTCTCCCTCCCTGTTGCTCTGCCTTTCAAAAGAAATGAAACCGGGGAGGGGGAAGTGTTCAGACCCAAACAGCAGAACCCACCCTCCACTCGACCGAGCCACTGTGGAGGGTGTGGGGACGCGGGCCCGGGAAGGGACTGCACGTGGGGTGAAGGTGGGGGGAGCCAGGGCCCCCAGGAAGGGCCAGGAAAGTGTGCTTGGTGGATGGTGAGCTGCGGGTCTTCTGTGTCCCCCAGAAACGCAGGCCCTGTCCCAACCGTGTGTCGCCCGGGAGTGCGACAGGCCGGAGAGAAGCGGAGCGGGCTGTGGACAATGGACTGGGGGACCTGGGAGGTCACCCTGCAGGCCAGGCAGGGCCTCCTGGGCCGCCCCTGACAACTGGGCCTCAGCCTTCTGTCTCCATGAGCCGTGGGAAGCCGCTTCTGCTGTTCCAAGTCACCCAGCCGGTGAGAGCGGCATTGGGACGGGCAGGCTGAGGCCCAGTGCACGTGTGTGCGTGCGTGTCACACCGCGAGAGCACATTCCAGAACTCCCTGACACTCGCCCACGCTCCCATCCCCGCCTCGGGGCACGCTCTGCGCATCTCTATTTGTAGCCGGGGGAACAGATCCCTTGCAGTTTGATTTTAAATCTCATCACCAGAACCACCAGCCGGGGAGGCCGCCGCTCCGCACGGAGGCTGCCTCCCCCGCCCGCGGCCCCGCGGCCCCCTGGCCCGGGCAGGGAGCCGAGGCCGGCGCCGCCCACGCCGCCGTGCCGTCTTGACAATGTCAGGCCTGGTTTCTGACAGGTGCCTGACCCAGCCTCGGGGAAAGAAGTCAGATCCCAGATGTGGCGGCCGAGGAGGAGGAGGAGGAGGAGGAGGAGGAGGCCCGGCCTTCCTCGCGCCTGGGGTCAGCCGCCCGCCAGGGCCCCCGCGCAGATGCTGCCTGCGAACCGCGTGGCGTGGGGTCTGCGTTGAAGGCGCCCAGGCGGATGCCTGCACCCCCGCCCTGCCCCAGGACGGCAGGGGCCCCGGGAAGATAAGACAAAAGCCCGATGCCCTCATTACCACCGGCCCAAAATAGCTTTTCTGCTCCATTTTCCGACTCGGCGACGGGAGTGATTACGTAAACTCACGCAAACTCGTCTGGCGACCTGGGGTCCTGGGCCGGCCAGCACCCAGCTCGGACCCCTCGGGCGCCTGCGCGGCCCCGCCCCGAGCGCCTGCTCCAACGGGCCAGAGTCCCAGCTGGGGCCGGTCCTCGGCTGTGTCCCTGTCCTCAGACCACTTTCTGGGTCAGTGGCTTCCCGCAGCTCGCTCTGTCCGTCCAGGGGCTCCTCCCGATGCGGGCAGGCCCGGGACCAGCCTCGCTGTGCAGGATGGGTCACAGGCAGCAGGGGCAGAGGCCCCCCTCCCCCCTCAGCCCTCCCTCCGGAGCCCTGGGCCGACCCGTCCCTGGTCCCAGCCTGTGCCGCCTCCCAGCCGGACGCCGGCACAGCCTCCGCCCAGGTCTCCCCACCGCCTGGAGACGCGGGCCTTGGGCCTTTTCCTTGTCCGTCCAGCTCAAAGGGTGGCACTTCCTGTTTCCAGCACACCCCCAGGTTTCCCCCTTACAGAGCCGATGGGCGGTTCACCGCGGGGGTTGGTGTGAGACCCGGGGAAGGAAAACCCGCGTCCACACAGACGCTCTCTCGCCACCACCAACAGTCACAGTGTGGAAATGGACAGGCTGTTTTTTTTTTTTTTTTTAATTCCAAAGGCAGAGCAAAGGAGACGGAGACTGGGGGTGGGGGGCTTCCATCATGGCTGGTCCACTCCCCACATGCCCACAACGGCTGGGGCTGGGCCAGGATGAAGCCGGGAGCCAGGAGCTCCATCCCAGTCTCCCACGTGGGAGGCGGGGGTCCCAGCACGTGGGCCGCCGGGGCTGTCTTCCCAGGTGCATTGGCAGGGAGCTGGATTGGAAACAGAGCAACCAGGACTGACAGACACTGCTCTGACCCATTCCGGCTTCCTGCTCACACGCGCCCTGGGAGGCTGGTGGCTCAAGAACATGGCGGGCCCGGGGGGAGCTCCTGGCTCCTGGCTGTGGCCTGGCCCAGCGCTGCTGTTGCAGGCATCTGGGGAGGGACCCAGCAGATGGGAGTGTTGTCTCCCCAGTAAGTGAGAGCAACGCGAGGGCCATGAACCAATGAACACGTAAGCAGGGACGCAACCACATGCACACACGGTGGCCACTGACACCCGCTGTGACGTGAGCACACCTGGAAAAGCCTTGGGCCAGGCGCAGCACAGGAAGCCCCGCCCACCCGCAGGCCCCGCCCACCCTGCAGCCCTGCTCTGCTCCCTGCCCGGTGCTCAGCCCAGCTGCCAGCTCTTGCCTGGGGGGCCTGGGCCTCGGGGCCCCTGCAGACCACAGGAGGGCTGCCGGGGTGACACAGGCGCCGGATGAAAGTCCCTTTCGTGAGGACACTAAGTGGGGAACAAGGCCTCTGCGGGACAGCCAGGCCCGGCCTGCAGCTGGCAGGTGGCAGCGCCGGCCCGGCTCATGCTCTGCCAAGGCCGGAACCCCAGGGACCACTGCCCAGAGGTGGCGGCCGCCCTTGTGGGACGGAGGCCACGGGGAGACACAGCCAGTCCTGGGCTCCCACACAGCCCGGCCCCCAGGATCTGGACCTGGGGAGAAAGCCCCCCCGCCCCGCGCCCAACGCCAAATCCAGCAGGTGCCCCAGGCCCTGCCTCACCCGAGTCACCGATCCCTCGAAACTGCCTGGACTCAGGCCTCCCAGCCAGCGCCCGCCAACCTCAGCTCTGCACACTCACCGTGTGCACAGGCCCAGGTGGTGCACACGCACTCACACAAATCACAGCCTCGCGAACCCACCCCGGCACAGGCGCCCCTGGGGTTGGATGAGGTGGGGGGTGTGATGGCACTGGTGGCTTTGTATAAGAGGAGCGAGGCCCCAGCTAAGGCCGTGCTCTGCTGCGCCATGGGCCACCCCGCCATACTGCGCTGCAGCCAGCGTCCTCACGGGACACCGGCACTGAGCTCTGGGACCCCACGGCTTCCGGAACCCAGAGCCGGACAACCGTCTCCAGTCTCAGGTCTTGGAGATCCTGTTCCAGCAACACAGAGCACTCGAGCACCAAGCCAGAGCCCCTGCCCTCCGGCCCCCCTCGGCCTGCTCGGCCCCGTGGCGAGCAGGAGCCACTATCCGGCCCCATTCCTGGCCAGTGTCAGTCCCCAGCAGGAGCGGAGGACGTGGTTCTGAGCAGGGCGGGGCTGCAGAGAGACGAGACAGAGACAGGATCTCTCGTCGTGGCTCACTCCCCTAGGGGCTCAACGGCTGAAGCCAGGACCCTGAACCTCTGCCGGGGCTCCCACGTGGGTGACAGGGGCCCAAGCACTGGGGCCATCTTCCGCTTCCTGGGTGCACCAGCAGGGAGCAGAGTGGCCGGGACTTGAACCCAGCGCTCCAATTTGGGACGTGGTTGCCACAAGCAGCAGGTTAACCCATGTGCCACGACACCAACCCATGGCTGTGATTTTCAGCATGGGTTTCCACACTCCCAACACAGCCCCGCCCACTGGGGTGGGGGCCCGCCAGAGTGCCTGCCCTCAGGACGCCAGCCCCTCCCTGGGCGAGCAGACAGGGGCTCCCGGCTCCGGCCTGCACCTGGGCCTCTGTGCCTGGGGTCTCCCCTCCTCAAGCACACGTGGAACATTCCAGATGGACCAGGATGAGAATCCCAGCCAGCGTGAACCCCAGACCCCATGCTGTGGTGAGCTCCAAACTCTACGGGGCCGTGTAGGAACACGGCAAACCTCAGGCCTAACTTGGGACGGCTTTTTTCAATGAGCTGTTTATTTGACTGGGGCTGGCGCTGTGGCACAGTGGGTTAAAGCACCAGTCTGCAGTGTGGGCATCCCATAGGGGTGCCGGTTCGAGTCCTGGCTGCTCCACTTCCAATCCTGCTCTCTGCTGTGGCCTGGGAAAGCAGTGGGAGATGGCCCAAGTCCTTGGGCCCCTGCACCTGCGTGGGAGACCTGGATGGAGCTCCTGGTTCCTGGCTTCAGATCAGCTCAGCTCTGGCCACTGCAGGCATTCGGGGAGTGAACCAGCGGATGGAAGACCTCTCTCTGGCTCTACCTCTAATTCTGTCATATAAATCATTATTTTAAAAAATAAAATAAACTGTTTATTCGAACGCAGAGGGACAGAGAAGGGAGAGACAGGAATCTTCCATCCGCTGGTTCACTCTCCAAATGCCAACAGCCAGACTGTGCCAGCCCCAAGCCAGGAGCTCCATCCGGGTCTCCCACGGGGCTGGCAGGGGCCCCAGCACCGGGGCCCTCACTGGTGCAGGAGAAGGAGAGCGGCCGGAACTCGGACACAGAACACGGCATCGCAGGCAACTCCGTAACTGACGCCGAGAGTGACCGGCGTTCGGAAGACGCTGCACTTGGAACCATGCGCTGGGCCTTGTCCCAGGCCAGTGCTCTGTGGCCCAGGCCTCACTGGTGACTCCGGACAACGGCAGTGAGTGCAGCTCCCAGGGACCCCATGGCCACGACGCTGCACACGTCAGGGCAGGGGAGGTGGGTTGCAGGCATTTTCACTTAGGTGGATTTACTGGCACATCCCCCCACTGGAAGAGGAGCAGCGTCCATGATCGTGGCGTGGAAGTGGGGGAGGGGAGGCTGCGTGAATGCGCAGAGACACAGCAGGGACCGTGGAGGCCCTCAGCAGCTCCTCCGCCGGCCACAGGGACTGCACTCCCGGGTATGGACTGGAGACCCTGATGAGGCCAGCCCCGGGGACAAGCGTGTTAGCCGCCACCTGCAGCGCTGGCGCCCCCTACGAGCGCTGGTTGGAGACCTGGCTGCTCCACTTCCGATCCAGCTCCCTGCGACTGCGCCTGAGGGGCAGCAGTGATGGTTCACGTGCTGCGGCCCTGCCACTCATGTAGGGGCCCGAAGGGAGCTCCTGGCTCCCGGCTTCGGCCTGGCCCCGCCCAGCATTGCAGGCATGTGGGGAGTGGACCAGTGGATCCAAGATGTCTGTTTCTGTCTCGGTGAGTGACGCCATGGACGCCATGGAAATGTCCAAACAGGCAAAACTCCACAGAGATGGGAGCAGGGAGGGCCACAGGGAGGGGGGGGCACAATGGTGCTCATCACTCTCCAGTAGCCGACCTGGGGGTGGGGACTTAGCTGAGCAGGTGAGACTCCGGTCAGGGTTTTTTTTTTTTTTTTTTTAATTAATTTATTTGAATGACAGTGTTACACAGAGAAAGGAGAGGCAGGGAGAGAGGGAAAGGGGGAGAGAGAGAGAGGACAGAGGAGAGAGAGTGTCTTCCTTCCGCTGGGTCACTCCCCAATTGGCCACCATGGCCAGAGCTGCACTGACCTGAAGCCAGGAGCCAGGAGCTTCTTCCAGGTCTCCTGCGCAGGTGCAGGGGCCCAAACACTTGGCCATCCTCCACTGCTTTCCCAGGCCACAGCAGAGAGCTGGGTCGGAAGTGGAGCAGCCGGGGCTCGAATCAGCGCCCCTAGGGGATGCCGGCACCGCAGGCCACAACATTAATCCGCTGAGCCACAGCGCCGGCCCCAGTCAGGGTTCTGATGCCTAGTTCTGGCTTCTGACCCAGCTTGCTGCTAAGGCGCACCCTGAGAGGCGGTGCTGATGGCTCGTGGTCGGCCCCCAACACCCCTGCGGGAGACCCGATGGAGCTCCCGGCTCTCGGCTGTGGCTGGCCCAGGCCTGGCTACTGAGGCATCTGGGGAGTGAACCAGCAGATGGAAGCTCGCTCGCTCGCGCTCTCCTTCTCTCTCTCTAATAAATCTTCAAAGCTTTTTAAATGGCTACTCCTGCGTGTCTTTTGCCCCAGTAGAAGAAAACTAACGACCTCCCTGGGTTCGCAGCAGCTCGGGCACACACATGGCCGGGATGCGGCCGTGGCCGCTGCGTGCACGCCGGGAATGAGGCTGGCTACCGTCACAGGGCCCCTCCCACGGCCGCCGGGAAGGGGCGGAACTGCCCGGCAGCGACCCTGGGGCCGGACGGGCCCACGCCAGAGCCCGGCACCCGGTGGCCACAGCTGTGACCTTCCTGAGGGCTGAGGAGCGCGTCCAACAAAGTGGGGAGTGCTGGCCAACTTTTCAATCTTATTTTTTCTTTCTTAAATGAACTGAAACATCAGAGTTGCTGGCTTTTCCTGACACACGGAAAGCCGATGGCCCGGAGTCCAGGCCGGCACTTACCAGCCAAACCCCAACCCCCCGCAGGGAGCGGAGACACAGAGCCCACCTACCCACCCCTGCATCGGAGCCTGCCCTGGGCCCCGAGAGGGAGTCCTGGCCACGGTTCCTGGGTGGGTTGCAGACCCAGGGCTCCTGCTCCATCCCCTGTTGCAGGGGGGCAGCTGTGTGGCCTGACCCAAGGCCTGGACGGAAGTCGCCCCCCCCCCCCCCGTCGGTGAGGTGTCCCTGACCCCATTCCCCCAGAAGCAGGCCATCGGGTCCCGGAAGGTGCAGAGCTGAGGCGGTGCCGTGGCCACAGAGGTGGGGAACGCAGGTCTCACCGGCCCCAAACCCCAACACCAGTCCTGCTGCCCGCCCCCGTTACCCGTCGGGGCCCGGCCGAAGCGGATGACGGCTCCCGCTTCTGGAGGCTGGCACGGCCCCGGCACCCTGACCCCAGCCCCTCCGCGTGGCCAGCAGCCCCTGAAAGCCTGCACGTGTGGCCCAGCCAGCAGGACAGGAGGTCTCAGCAGAGCTGTGCAGGCCCACGGGGGAGCCCACCTCCACGCACCAGTGCTTCTCAGCGGGAGGCTCCAACCAGGGGATGCGGGGGACCAGCACCCCCAGCAGGAGGCCCATCGAAGGCCGCCAGGGTGAGCATCATGGCGAGGGGGTTCCAGGGAGCCCAGAGCCCTCGCCCAGGGGAATGTCACCCTGCGTGGGCACGAAGCCGCTGGCAACACCGAAGGCGGAGTGACCCGAGCTGCCCCCCCATCAGCTGGGAGGGACAGGACCCAGGGGCCGGGCAAGGAGGGAGCAGCGGCGTCCAGGCACTGGGGTCAGCAAGGCAGGAAGGGGACCTCGACCCCGCTGCTTTCCAGGCCGGCGGGGCCCAGTGCCGTCTGAACGGCTGAGCAGGCACCTGCCAGAGAAGAGTCCCCAGGGCGGCTGGTGTCCGGAAGGACAGCTCCTAGGCTGAGCCCCGGCTCCCCAGGTGGACTCCCTGCACAGACACACCCCAGCCAGCCCCAGCCGGCTCTGGGCAGACGACACGTGTCTGTTCCCAGGGCAGTTCCGAAAGGCACGTCCCCCACCCCAGTGCTCCCTGCACCCATGGCCACACCCCTCACTGAGGGCTTCCTGCTACTGTGGCCCCAGGAGTGAGCTTGGGACAGCTCCCACCGCACCTGCGCACGCAACCTCCTGACAGCAGGCCTCAGCAGCTGGTGCCCACTGCCAGGCATGGTCAGGGCCCACTCGTCCACGGGGTGGGGCAAATGTGGGGACGAGGAGTGGCACCAGGCGGGGGCAGTCCTGGCCCAGCCACCATCTGAGTGCCACTGAGCTGGGGACAACGGGCAGGGGTCCATGGGAAGGCCCGATGGCAGTGGGAAGAAGGTGGGCCAAGCAGCCTCAGCCCATGCGCACTGTCCAGGGCCACGGCCTCCGCTCTGCTGTCCCCTCTGGTTCCTCCCCAGGGGTGTGTGCTATGCATGGCTCCCGCTAGGGGCCACCCGCAGCCCCCTCCCAGAACACCCCTGGTGGCTGGCAGAGTGTCCGCCACGGCAGCCCCAGCTGGGCCCCTCCCGTCCTCATCCCGTCCTCGCTCCTCTGCCCCCACCCCTGCCTCTCCCAGCTGGCTACCAGTACCACACCCCTCCTGATGTCCAGGCCCGGGGGAGCTCCCCCAGGTCCCTGCGGGGTCCAACCTGGCAGCTGCCTCCCCTCAGCAGATCCTGAGCCCTCCAGGCCCCACGCCTCCCCCTCCCAGCCTCTCCCGCCCCCACTATGCACCCCCCACCTCCCCACCTCTGGCCTCTGGACCACATCCCACTCCCCACTTGGCCCTGAGGCCCTCTGGAAGCCACCTCCTCCCCTCTCTGCCCTCCTCCACGCTGCCCACTCTGGGCCTCTCTACAGGCTGTTCCTCCCCGCCCCCGCCTCCCTCCTGCACCAGCTCTCCTCCTCCTGGCAGCCCTCCTGGGAGCACCAACTGCGTGAGCCATGGGCCTCGGGGCAGTTCAGGCACCAAGAGAGTTTCAGAGGCTCTAAGGTGCAGCTTAGAGATGGGGAAACCGAGGCAGGAGTCAGCCAGCCGGAAGCCGACCAGGTCACCTCCTACCCACGGCAGCCCGCAGAGCCAACGTCATCCCTACCAAAAGTCTGACAAGCGGTTTCCCAGACACAGAGAGGCCCACCCTGGTTCCCAAGGCACAGGAAGTGGGGGTGGGGAGGGGCGGGGCGCAGGTACAGAGGTGCAGCCCCTAGAGTTGCGCAGCATGGGGTGGCCGTGTTCCAGAGTGACTGGCTTAGCAGCACAGCCGGCAGACGGTGGGCGCCGCGGCACCGTGGGTCAAGGCGCCCACCCCGCCTGGTGGAGCCCTGGCTCCCGCACCCCTCCCTCCCAGCTCCCTGCTGCCCACAGGGAGACCCACATGGCTCCTGGCTTCAGGCTGCCCCGCCCCGGCCATGGGAGCCACTTGGGCAGGGAACAAGCAGGTGGAAGATCTTTCCCTAATTCAGGCTTTCAAACAGAATAAACCCTTGAAAAATAATAAATTAACTTAAAAAGTTTTAAAAGATTTATTTATTTATATGAGAGGCAGAGAGAGAGAGAGAGAGAGAGAGAGAGAGAGGTCTTCCATCCGCTGGTTCACTCCCCAAATGGTTGCAATGGCTGGAGCTATGCCAATCTGAAGCCAGGAGCCAGGAGCTTCTTCCAGATCTCCCACGTGGATACAAGGGCCCAAGCACTTGGGCCATCCTCCACTGCTTTCCCAGGCCACAGCAGAGAGCTGGATTGGAAGTGGAGCAGCCGGGACTCAAACTGGTGCCCATATGGGATGCCAGCACTGCAGGTGGTCGCTTTACCCACTACGCCACAGCGCCAGCCCTGCAAATAATTTTCAAGAAGGGCATCAAGATCACTTAAGGGGCTGGCACTGTGTGGGCTAAGCTTCCACCTGCAGCAGCAGCATCCCATGGGGCACTGGTTCAAGTCCCGGCTGCTCCACTTCCCATCCAGCTCTCTGCTGTGGCCGGGGAAAGCAGTGGAAGATGGCCCACGTGCTTGGGCCCCTGCACCTGTGTGGAGACTGTAAGGACTGGCTCAGCTCCAAGCACTGCAGCTGTTTGGGGAATGAACCAGCAGATAGAAGACTCCTCCCTCCCTCCCTCCCCACTCTGTAACACCACCTCTCAAATAAATAAATCTTAAAAAAAAAAAAAAAAAAGGCCGGCGCTGTGGCTCAACAGGCTAATCCTCCGCCTTGCGGCGCCGGCACACCGGGTTCTAGTCCCGGTCGGGGCGCCGGATTCTGTCCTGGTTGACCCTCTTCCAGGCCAGCCCTCTGCTGTGGCCCAGGAGTGCAGTGGAGGATGGCCCAAGTGCTTGGGCCCTGCACCCCATGGGAGACCAGGATAAGCACCTAGCACCTGGCTCCTGCCATCGGATGAGCGCGGTGCGCCGGCCGCAGCGCGCTGTCCGCGGCAGCCATTGGAGGGTGAACCAACGGCAAAGGAAGACCTTTCTCTCTGTCTCTCTCTCTCACTGTCCACTCTGCCTGTCAAAAATTAAAAAAATAAATAAATAAAATAAAAAAAATAAAAAAAAAGACCATTTAACCAGGAAGGAGTCTTTTCAACCAGTGGCTCCAGGGAAACCAGACATCTGTACACAAGGAAGGAATGTGGCCCTGACTTCACATGGCGCGTGAAAACTAACTCGGGAGGCAGCAAAGACCTCAAGATGAAACTGTAAAACCATAAAGCTAAACACACACAACCACACACACACACACACAACCACAAACTACAAGCATGGGCCGGCACCATAGCTCACTTGGTTAATCTTCCGCCTGTGGCACCGGCATCCCATATGGGCACCGGTTTCTAGTCCCGGTTGCCCCTCTTCCAGTCCAGCTCTCTGCTGTGGCCTGGGAGTGCAGTGGAGGATGGCCCAAGTGCTTGGGCCCTGCACCCGCATGGGAGACCAGGAGGAAGCACCTGGCTCCTTGGCTTCGGATCGGCGCAGCGCTGGCCGTGGTGGCCATTTGGGGGGTGAACCAACGGAAGGAAGACCTTTCTCTCTGTCTCTCCCTCTCACTGTCTAACTCTGCCTGTCAAAAACAACCTACAAGCATGGGCGTTTGACTTGGTGGTTAAGATGCCACGCGGGACACCCACATCAGACATCAGGGGGCCTGGGTTCAAATCCCTCCTCCACTTCAGATCCAGCTTCCTGCAAACGCGCACCCTGGGAGGCCACAGTGACGGCGCCAGCGGTCGGGTCCCTGCCACCTGCGTGGGAGACCCGGATGGCGCTCTGGGCCCCCGCCACCCGCGTGAGAGACCCGGATGGCGCTCTGGGTCCCCGCCACCCGCGTGGGAGACCCGGATGGCGCTCTGGGCCCCCGCCACCCGCGTGGGAGACCCGGATGGCGCTCTGGGCCCCCGCCACCCGCGTGGGAGACCTGGATGGCGCTCTGGGCTCCTGGCTTCAGCCTGGATCAGCCCTGGCCATTGTGGTCATTTGGGGAGTGAACCAGTGGAAGGAAGATGCTCTCCCCCCCCTCCCCCTCTCCCCCCTCCTTCTATGCCTTTCAAATAAAATAAAAATGTTTCTGAAAGATAAAATATTAACTACAGAAACACAACTATATATAACTAAAAGTCTAAAACTCTTAGGAGAAAACGGGAAAAGCATCAGAACCCCGGCCTTGGCAATGCTTTCTTGGCTCTGATACCGAAAGCGCAGGCAACAAAAGTAAAAATCTATATACATTGGACTTCATAAAATCAAAACCACTTGTGCATCAAAGGACACCGGTGACGGAGAGAAACGGCCCCTCTCCCCGGACAGGAGGAGAGACTCACAGATCATGCAGTGCGCGGGGACAAGCGCCAGGGATACAGAGGGGACGCTCATGCCCCCTCGACACACAGCCAGCCCCCTCGACAGAAACAGCTGACCCATGGCGAGCAGCATCTGACTGCGGTTAGGCCGCCACTCGGAACACCCGCGTCCGGCCTCAGAGAGCCTCGTTTGAGTCCCAACTCTGTTTTTAATTTGAGAGGCGGAGGGAGGGAGGGGGAGAGAGAGAGAGGGAGAGAGAAGGAGAGAGAGAGAGAGAGAAAGGGGTCTTCCATTCACTGGTTCACTCCCCACATGGCCACAATGGCTGGAGCTGCGCCGATCCGAAGCCAGGAGCTCCATCCGGGTCTCCCACATGGGTGCAGGGTCCAAGCACCTGGGCCATCCTCCACTGCCTTCCCGGGCCACAGCAGAGAGCTGGACTGGAAGAGGAGCAGCCGGGACTAGAACCCGGCGCCCATATGAGATGCAGGTGCCACAGGCGGAGGATTAGCCAAGTGAGCCACGGCGCCGGCCCCAGTAAATTTTTTTTTAAAGGGAAAATAACAAAAGAAAACAAGCACCATGTCCTGCGATGTTCCCACCAGAAAGGCACAACCTCAGCCCCGTGGCTGGGAACCACGGTGCCCCAGCCAGTGGTCACGGACAAGGCGCGGAGGAGCCGCCGGGGAGCGGGGAGCCCAGGTGCCGCGGCAGCAGAGCGCAACGTGAGAGCCTGGGCCAGGGGAAAGGGGTTCGTGAGGGGAGAAACGGGCACAGCCTGGAGCTGGGCTCACAGACCTGCACAGCGCGAGTCCCATGCGACCACGGCGCCCCAGTCCCGCACCATGTTCAAGGTGAAGGGAGCCAGGTGCGAGGCCGTGGGGACTCACGGCCCTGCTTCTCCTAAGACTGACAGCAGCTGGGGCGGACACGGCACAGCCGTCAGGACGCGTGGGACACCTGTCGAGATCCTGGGGAACCAGCGGCTCCCTCTCCGCTGACCCTTGGGGCTCCCCGCGGTTGGTGGCAGGCATCCACATCTCCTTTCACGCAGAGGCCAGAGGCCAGAGGCCACGGCTGCCCGTGGGCAAACCTGGACGCTCTCAGGGCAGTCAGCCACCCTCAGGGTCTGTGCGTCTGTCCTGCGATGACGGCACAGCCACTCCCACCCGCAGCCACCAAATGGGAGGAAAGCAGAGGGACTCACAGGGCGCAGTGAACTTGACCTCAATACGGAAGGGGAGGGGGCTGCCTGGGAAGGTGTCCAGGTCGGCTGGCTTTGCCCTGTAGACACGCCTCGCCTCCCCCGGCCCCCAGCCAGAGGGCCGGCCCTGCAGAGCCAGCCCCGGGCGCCTTGCCTGGCTCTGCGCACACTTCCGCCCGAGGTTTCCCGGCCAGGGACCAGCTGGCAGGCACCCGGCCGCCCGCCCTCTGCACCCAGGTGAGCCGTGCCAGAGGCGCAGAGGGAAGGCGAGGGCTTTGGTGTTGCTGTTTTCCATTTCAATGCAAGATCTGAAACGGAAATGATTTCCTTCCCTGTTTAAAAATATTGCTAAAATGTTGCTACTAAAAAACAGGGGAGGGCAAGGCTAAGAGCGCTTTGCCGCGGCAGGAAGGGGCGGGGCGGTTCCCGGGAGGCCTCAGCCTCAGCCTGGCGCCCAGGTCCAGGGTGGTCTCGGGATGGGAGGGCCGGACACTCCTCACTCCTCCGGGGAACGAGGCATAGACCAGCACGGCAGCCATCCGCGTCGGCGTCTGGGGGCCGCCTTGGCACCACGCCAGCATCCCTGCAAGCCCCGGGCCCACCCTGTCTCAGAGGCTTCTGCTGCCCCCAGGTCTGTCCCCACGCTGCAGCCACAGGGATCTTTGCTGAACCTGAAGCTCGAGTCCTGCCCTGCTCAAAACCCTTCCCCGGGCGCCCAGCCGCGGGGAGCCCACAGTGCTCGCGCCCTGGGCCAGGCCAGGCTCTTCCCACCAGAGGCCTCCCCGGCCCCAGCCCCAGGCGTCTCCCTCCGCTCAAGAGGGACTGCACCCCATCCTTCCACCCCCGGCTGCTGGGGCGCGTCTGTGCACCCCATAGGGCGGGGTCTCCATCTGACTGTTCTGTGAGGCACCCCCAGTGCCTGGCACACAGCAGGTGCTCAATAAATACTAAAGCAATGGCCTTTCTGAAGCCAAACCAGCCGCGGCAGGGCAGGCTAGGAGCGCCGGGGACCTCACACTACTCTGGGCCCCGGGGCCCCTTAGCACCTAGGACAGGTTCTGGGTTGGGAGTAGGGCCCTGCGCACGCTCCTGGGGCTGGAGAGGGAAAGCCAGACCGTGGGGCAGGGGACTGGCCGGCTTGATTAAGAGCACCCATGGGGTGGGCAGGCGTCCGGCGCGGCGAAGGCACCACTTGGGATGCCTACCCCCTGTGTCAGAGCTGGGCCGGGGTCCCGTCTGCTCAGCCTCCCACCCCAGCTCCCTGCAAGGCAGCAGGGAGGGCTCCAGCACCCGGGTCCCTCCCACCCACGGGGAGAGCCGGCTGGGATTCCAAGCTCCTGGCTTTTCTTGGCCAAAAGCTTTGCTGAAGGTATCTGGGAATCTAAACAGAGCCTACGGTGTGCCGCCCGGGCACTGCTGCACCTACCAGGCACCTGCCCAATGCCCCCCCCCCGCCCCACCTCCAGGCTTTAACAGCATCGAGCTCACGGTGAGTACCTGAGCGGCAGGCTCCCTCCCAACCCACGCCCACGTTTCCCCTCCATCTGATGGGGCAGCGACCCCTGGGGACCCAGGCTCACCAGGGGACACAGAGCCCAGAGGGGCCGTCCTGGGGAAACCAGGGAGCAGGCGGAGGCTGGCAGCAAGGCCGGGGCTGGGCACCCCCAGGGGGCTCAAGGCGCCACTTTCTGCAGAGCACCCTCCCCCCAGTGCGGCCCCTCCGTGCCCATGGGAGAACCCCAAGGAGGAGGCCCAGCCCAGGTCTGTTTCTACTGGGCAAACAATAAATATTGACACTCTCCCGTCCTTGGCCCTGGAGGCATGCCGGGACTTCCTTGTTTGCGCACCTGGACCCCCATCCGGCCACACCTGGCAGGGGCAGGGGCAGGGATGGGGAAGGGGTCAGAGACGTTCCAGCTCCAAGTCGGTGGGGCTGCTCCACCCCCCGCCCCCCATAGCTCCTGCAGCCCCCACCTGTCACCTCTGGTTCCCGCGATGCAGCCTGACAGCCCCCTCCCCAGCAGGGGGACTCCCAGGCTGCGGCACACCCCGCCGCGCCGCAGGGGGCTCCGGGACACACAGGCAGGTCCGCGTGCACCCCGGGAACAAACACCAGGGGTCCCAGGCTCACAGAACAGAGGGCCAGCCTCTGACATCCCTGCAGCCAAAGAACTGAGGCTCAGCGATGGACGCACTCAGAGCCTGCTCCAGACCCTGCACCTGAGGCTGAGTGAGCTCTCGAGCCCCGAGTTCCCACCTGTGCAAGGGGGGCAGGCCATAGACCCCTTCCCGAGGGCGACAGCAACCGTCCAAGGAGCAGACACAGGGCTCCGCCCACTCTTGGCCCCGCTGGCACTCACGTGCCCTCCTGATAGAGCTTTCCGAGGCTCCCCATCACCCAGAGCAGGGCCTGGCCTCCCTCTCAGCCTCTCCCTCACACAGCTTGAGCGCCCAGATCCCTTCCTGCACACCCAGCCCCGCCCTGCCCGGCTGGCTGCGTGATACAGGCACTGGCCGCTCAGTTACAGCCACTCTCTGGGCCTGCGTCTTCCCCTGTAACACAAGGAGGCCGCCCTTGGCAGCCCAGGGCCGTGGTCATGCCCCTGGAGGCTGGCACCTCGTGCGGCTGGGGTCTCTACCCAGCCTCCTCACCTGCACACGCACCAAGGGGTTTCCCAACCACGGCTGAAGGTGCTCTGGGGTTGGGGGCCTGTGCACCGAAGCCAGGAACCTGGAACTCCATGGGGATCTCCCACACGGGAGGCAGGGACCCCCGAGGACTCACGCCACCACCAGCCAGTGCCCAGGATGTGTGCACACTGAGCAGAGGCCGGCAGGAAGCCGGATCTGAAGCGGGGCCAGGACTCCGCACCCCAGGGCCAGTCCTAAGCCACGCGCCAACGCCCACTGCTGAATTTATGAGGCAGAGAGACAGACAGACACAGACACTCCACAAACGCCCACAATCGCCGGGGCTGGGCCAGGCTGAACCCAGGCTCCCCCGTGGGTGGCAGGGACCTGAGGGTGCGCACTATCAGGGAGCTGGGATTCCAACCCAGGCACTTGGATAGGGACGAGGCGCCCTAAGCACGCACCCTGACACACAGCTCCTGACGGACGCTCCCTTGGCACCGTGCCCGGGACAGCCTCACCACAGGCCAGACCCCACCCCTGATGTCCACAGGGCAGCACCTGGGGTGGCCTCTCCAACAGGTCTCGCACAGCCCCACGCAGAGAACGGCCAGCACTCAGCTTTCAGCTCCGGCCCGGCACGGACCCTGGCACAGCCCGGCCGGCGCAGCGGGGATCTGACCTGAGGGATGCCGACGGGGTGGAAGACCTCCCAGACTGGATGGACAACCAGCGACTCCAGGCATGGGCCTGGGTGAGGACAGACCTGCCCACTGCCACATCCTCCCTCCAATCTAGGTCAGTGGGTCTCAAAGAGAGGACGAGACCATTAGCCTGGGGGCCAGCGGGTAACGCTGCCGCCTGCAGTGCCGGCATCCCATCTGGACAATGGTTCAAGTCCCAGCTGCTCCACTTCAGATCCAGCTCTCTGCTGTGGCATGGGAAAGCAGTGGAAGATGGCCCAAGTCCTGGGGCCCCTGCACCCACGGGGGAGACCCGGATGGAGCTCCTGGCTCCTGGCTTCGGATTGGTGCAGCGCGGGCTGTTTTCACTATTTGGTCACTGAACCAGCAGATGGAAGACCTCTCTCTCTCTTTACCTCTTTGTAACTCTGCTTTTCAAATAAATAAGTAAATCTTAAAAAAATTCTCTCCGTGAAGGAGATGGCAAATATCACAAAAAACTCAAGTCTGCCCACGTCCCATGAGAGCAGCCACAGGCAACGTGTGAATGCATGGATATGGCCCCTGTTCTAATAAAACTTTATACAAACAGTCACGGTTTGCTGAGCCCTGGAATCGTGGGTTAAGATACTGGGTCAGCATTTTTTACAGAACAGGACGGAAAGGACCACAGGGTGCACCACACAGTAAGGACTGGGCTCTGGGACAAACTGCTTTTGAGCGCGTGTTTGTTGGCAGGCATCAGGGTCCACGAAAAACACGTGGAACTGTGGGTCATGGCCAAGAAAGCAAGGAAGCTGGGGGGGCTCTCGGCGTAACCACCAAGACACCGCTCAGGAGCCACAGCCTGAGCTTGGGTCCCGGCTCCTGCACACCCTGGGAGGCAGCGGTGATGACGAAGGACCTGGGCCCCTGCCACCCTCAGGGGAGACCCAGATGGAGCTCCCAGCCCCGGCTGTCATGGCCGTCGAGGGAGTGAACCAGCGGATGGAGCGCGGGCTTGCTCTCTCTCCCTCCCCCCCCACCAGTAACGCTGACTTTCAACATCAGTAAGAACCTTAACACCTTTTCCAAAGACGCAGCACGGCTCTCAGCTCTGCCCATGGGGCTGGCCACGGGGGTTTGCCTGCCACCTGTGAGATCCCGTGAGGGAAGCACCCAAACTGCACAGAGGCTCCCCGGAAATCTCACCTCCGTCAGCAACCGGGCCAGCTTGACCGAGAAGCGTGCTCTGTGCGGGCCACGGAGGGCGCGGTCCTCGGCTGGGTCCAGATCCAACAGCCACGGCCTTCGTGGCGAGAAGCAGTGCAGGCCACACACACAAAACGCTAACACGTGGGGCTGGCCGGCGTTGGAGCCGCAGCCGGTAAAGCCACTGCCAGCATCCCAAGTAGAAGGTGGTTCTAGTCCCAGCTGCTCCACTTCCGGTCCAGCTCTCTGCTGTGGCCTGGGAAAGCAGTGAAAGATGGCCCAAGTGCTTGGGCCCCTGCACCCACGTGGGAGACCCGGAAGAAGCTCCTGACTCCTGGCTTCGGAGTGGCCCAGCCCTGGCCATTGTGGCCACCGGGGAAGAGAACCAGCGGTTGAAAGACCCCTTTCTCTTTCTCTCTCTTTCTTTCTCTCTCTCTCTCTCTCTCTCTCTCTCTCAACAGCATCCCACAGCAGCCTCCAGGACCACTGTGGTGATGGCGGCAAATGCTGATTCCCAGGCCCAGGTCACAGGGAAGCGGGGGCAGCTTGGGAAACGGAGTCTCACAGAAGGTTCTAGTGTGGGGGCGAGCGATTGGCGGTGTCTGGGCTCCTGTCCCGGCTTCCTGCTGATGGCTGAGAGGCCGCAGGTGACCCCTGCACCCACGTGGGAGATGTGGATGGAGCTCCTGGCTCCAGCCCAGCCCAGCCCCGCCCCAGCGGCTGTGGACATTTGGAGCATGAAGCCGTGCGTAGAAGTTCGCTCGCTCACTTGCTCTGATTTTCAATTAAAACATGTTTTTAAAAATTTAACGGGGAGGGCCGGCGCTGTGGCTCAATAGGCTAATCCTCCACCTTGCGGCGCCGGCACACTAGGTTCTAGTCCCTGTCAGGGCGCCGGATTCTGTCCTGGTTGACCCTCTTCCAGGCCAGCTCTCTGCTGTGGCCAGGGAGTGCAGTGGCGGATGGCCCAAGAGCTTGGGCCCTGCACCCCATGGGAGACCAGGAGAAGCACCTGGCTCCTGCCATCGGATGAGCGCGGTGCGCCGGCCGCAGCACGCCGGCCGTGGCGGCCATTGGAGGGTGAACCAACGGCAAAGGAAGACCTTTCTCTCTGTCTCTCTCTCTCACTGTCCACTCTGCCTGTCAAAAAAAAAAAAAATTGAATGGGGGGCTGAGGTTGGGGCCTGAGGGTTAACCTGCCACCTGCGACACCAGCACCTCCTAGGAGCAACAGTTCGAGTCCTGGCTGTTCTGCTTCCGATCCGGCTCCCTGCGGTGGCCTGGGAAAGCAGTGGATGATGGCCCAAATTCCCGGGCCCCTGCACCTGCATGGGAGACCCGGATGGAGCTCCTGGCTCCTGGCTTCAGCCTGGCACAGCCCTGGCCGCTGTGGGCATCTGGGCACTGAATTAAATGAACAGATGATCTCTCTCCCTCTCCCTCTCTCTCTAACTCTGCTGAACTTTCAAATAAACAAATAAACCTTTTTTCAGAGTTAAGGGGCTAGCCTGTGTACTGCTCCTTATTTACCGGAAAGGCAGGCATAGAGAGAGACCTCCCTTTGGCTGATTCACTCCCCCGGCGCTTCCCGGGTGCTGCAGGCTGGGGGCTGGGGCTGGGGGTCCTGCGGCCGCCGTCACAACGACCACAAACCAGGCAAAGTAAGACCACCGAAGTCTGCCCCTCCCAGCTCCGCACAGAGCCAGGCTCCTGCCCAAGGCTCCGGGGGTTTGCCTGCTCAGCCCGGCCACGTCACGCCAGTCTCTGCCTCTGCCTCGCCCCCCTCCGTGTCCCCCGGGTCCCTGCCGGCTCCTCTTTCTACACAGACAACACCACCAGGTTTAAGGCCACCTTAAATCCAGGAGCAGGGGATCTCTGCGAGGTCCTGGTCACGGATGGGGGCGGGGCCGGGGCGGGGCCGAGCCAGCGGCTGGGGGCGCTGGGTGAGGGTGTAGGAGGGTGAGGGTGTGGGAGGCGGAGGCGAGGGCGGCTCACCCGGCAGCTCAGAGATGGCTGCAGATGGCACCAGACAGCACAAGCAGCCGGCACAGAGGCCACTGGAGCCAACGCTGGACTGAGGGCCAGGACCGGGGGCGGCATGCACTTGGCGAACCCGAGCCGCCACTGTGCCACGCCTGCGGCCAGTTCCCTGAGCCCTGGCCACGGCGCGCCGCTCCACCTGGAAGCCTTCCCGGCCCAGGTGGTGCTCCGGCGTCAG
Source organism: Sylvilagus floridanus (assembly GCA_949820135.1). NCBI lineage: Eukaryota > Metazoa > Chordata > Mammalia > Lagomorpha > Leporidae > Sylvilagus > Sylvilagus floridanus. Next base: position 16,315,913 of record OX463229.1, read on the forward strand.
CCATGTGCGCAGCCCCCAGCCCGGAGCCCCAGGCCAGCACCTCGCTCTGAGCTTCCTCCTCGACACCTGGGGGCGGCCGCTAGCCCCACGCCTCCTCCACACCCAGCCGAGGCACACGGCGCTCCCCAGGGGAACGAGTGAGCAGAGACCCCACTCAGCACACACCCCAGGGGACGCAGGAGATGGTAGTCCAGGTCCATGCAATAACGTGGACACAGGTGACCACAGCAGTGTGGGTCGCCACAGCCGGGAAGCAGCCCCGAGTGCCCAGCGATGCACGAATGGATGGACCCACATCAGGAGGCTCGCACCACGGAACGCCCCGGGGCCGCTGGCGCAGGCGCCCACCTGGGGAGACAGCTTACGTTAGGGGTGAGGCTTGGGTGCTGGTGACAACGGGGGTGAGTCCTGGGCCCCTGATGCCGAGTGAGAGAAGCCAGACACAGAAGGCCACATGGTGTGTAATTCTATTTATACGAAAGGTCCAGAACAGGCCAACCGCGGCGACAGGAAGCAGATAGTGGGTGCCAGGGGCTGGGGGGAGGGAACGCGGCCGGGGCGAGGGGGTCCTCAGGTTGACAGGCGACGGCTCCACACTGGGGACGCGTCAGAAGCCACGGAACAGGGGACAAACAGAGTCGCCCCTCGGAGCCTCCCCCCGAAGACCCACTGCCCCTTCCGTAAGAGGGGGCTGGGTTCAACCTGCGCATTCCCCGGAGGCTCCCAGCCACGCTGCGCTGCTCGCAGACCCCATGGGTGCCGGGGCCCAGTGCACACCGCCGCCTTACGAGGGAAGCGTCCCACGGCCCCTCACGCCTCCCCTCTCCTCCCCACCTCCCACCCATCCTAAACTCACAAGTCCTCGGCCTCTGCGCCCGCCCTGCCCTGGACCTGGGGCCCTCTGCCCCAGCTCTCATGGGGGCCCCTGCCTCGCCGCCCTTGCTACACCTGGCACAGGGTGTGGCTTCTGCCCCAGCATGCGTCACCCTCCCAGAGCATCTGCTCCTGCCCCCCCAAGCCTCACTGGTTCCCCCAGAACATGGCCCTCACCCCTGCCCAACACAGTGCCTGTGCCAAGCCAGGCCATGAGAACAGCCACGGGGTGGAGTGTACAAGCTGCCAGCTTTGCGGACCTAGCATCTGAGGCCCAGAGAGGTTGAGGAGGCTGCCCGAAGTCACACAGCACAGCATCACCACACTCCTGACAGGGTGGGAACAGGCTCGCGGGCTCTGCACTCCCCTGAAGTCGCACCCGTGCAGCCCCAGCCACGACCCAGAGCCCCCCGTCCCCAGCCTGGGATCTGCTCACCTGGCTGGTCAGGTGTGCCCCTCACCCCCAGGTGAGTGCTGGCCTCTGGCACTCACGGGACAGGTGCAGCTGCAGCCTGAGCCATGCCTCACCTGTCTGCAGGTGCACGTGAACCCCTGGTGTCTAGCGTGGGGAGAGGCAGGAGCCACGCCGCAGCCCCCAAGGCAGGGCAGCCTGTCCCCCGCGGTTCGGGTGCACCTGCCACAGCCGGTGGGGGGAGGGGCTGGCCCACCTGGTCCGAGACAGCCGAGCGGCACAGCCACACAGTACACTGGAGCGACCCACGCAGGGCAGCGTTCCCACCCCCCCCCCCCGCCCTCCTTGGACCCCAGGCTTCCCAGTGCCGGCCACGGCCGCCAGCCACGGCTGGGCCCTGTGCGAGGTCACGCGGCGCCGGGCGGTGTCGCTGACCTTCACTCACAAGACGCCGCAGGGGCCGCAGCCGGGGACGCCCGCCTCCCACATAGGAGGGCCTGGGTTCGAATCCCAGCACTGCTTCCTGCTGATGCCCACCCTGGAGGCAGCAGGGGACCAGGGCTCGAGCGCTTGGGCCCCTGCCACCCATGCGGGAGACCTGCTCTGAGCTCCTGGCTCCCGGCTTCCACCTGGGAAGGGAAACAGCAGACGGGAGCGCTCGGTCTCTCTCTCCAACAAACAAACAAATAAATGCTATGTTTTGGCATCCTCGGTTCACGACAGGATGGCCCAGAGTCCTCTGGGGGCAGAGTCACCGCCCAGGCAAGAACCCTCTGGGCCTAAAGATTCACCCTCTGTTGGCTCCGCCCATGGCCACGATCAGGTTACAGGAAGGCGACAGGGTGAGGGGAGGGGGCCCAGGGCCATCAGCGGAGTACTACTCAGCCAGGAAAAGGGCTGAGGTCCGACACCTGCTACGGCGCAGATGGACCCAGAGAACCTGACGTGGACTGAGACCACGTACAGGGGCCGCGCTGTGGGGCAGCGGCTTCCGGGGGCACCAGTTCCAGTCCCAGCTGCTCCACTTCCCATCCATCTCTCTGCTGATGGTCTGGGAGAGCAGCAGAAGATGGCCTGAGTCCTTGGGCCCTGCACCCATGTAGGAGACCCGGATGGAGCTCCTGGCTCCTGATCGGCACGGCTCCACCCTCTGCGGGCATTGGGGAGTGACCCAGCAGATGGAGGACCTCTCCCTCTCTCTCTCTCAACTCTGCCTTTCATGTAAAGAAATCAAAAACAAAGACATAGAACTGTACCCTTTAAATAAACAGTGTAAGTGAACGATATCTTAATGAAGTTGCTATTTTATCTTTTTAATCTTATTTGACAGGTAGAGAGAGAGGGAGGTCGCCCATCTGCGGGTTCACTCCCCAAGTGCCCGCAGCAGCTGGGGCCGGGCCGGCGGAAGCCAGAAGCCCAGAGCCCCACCCGGGTCCCCCGTGTGGGCAGCAGGGGCTCCGGTCCTGGAGCCGTCACCGCCGCCTCCCAGGAAGCCGGGGTGGCAGAGGTGGGACCCCCAAAGCCAGGCATCGGACACGGGACGCGGCCGCCCGGGCTCAGCCCCTCACAGAAACCTCCTTCCACGACGGCCCAGTCCCAGCCCACGCAGGGACCGGACCACAAACCGCGCGTGGCCCCTCGCTCGCTTCCGGTCAGGCTACCAACACCCAACACCGCCTGCCGGCCAGCCAGGGGACACACAGGTCCCGCCGGGAGCCCCAGACCCGGGCACACGTTCCTTCATTCATTCATTCGGTCACTCATTCATTCATTCGCCAGCCGCCTCTTGGACGGCAGCAGCCATGGCCGCGGGGTAGTCATACACGCACACCCTAACCCTGAGGTCGCGGGTCAGAGCCGGGGACCAATCACAAAACAACGGGACCCGGGGGTCCATGGGGACCGGGGTGGGGGTGGGAGGTCAGGCCTGGGGTCACGCCCCGACGGGAGAGGCGGGGTGCCTGTAGCTCCCACCCACACCTGCGCCCCCCCCAGGCCCGGGGGGCGGGGTCCCGCGGAGATGCCCCACCTCGGGTCGCCTCCCAGACCCTGGAGCCAGGTCTTGCTCCATACGCTGGACAGCGAAAGAAACGGAGACCCCAGGCCCCTGGCCGGAGCAGGGCCACAGGGGGACAGCTGGGCCCCCAGCCCCACGAGCCAGCTCCGGGACACACCTGAGCACCCCTGGGCCGCCCGCCCGCTCCCCGCGTGTGGCCAGCGGTCCCCCGCCCACCGGGAGGCCCAGCCCCAGCACCCGGCCCCTCGGGCACCCACCCGACCCCAGGCGGCCCCCCGGAGGTCTGCCAGCAGGGACACCTGCTCCTGCCCCAGCACCCAGGGAGGCGGCGCCGCGGGAGCGCTCGGCTGCAGCCAGGTACCGGGATGCAGCACCTGGCTGGCGGCCGCCCCCCGCGCCGGTCCCAGCGACGCCCCGGCACCTGCTCCCTCCCGGCGGCGACCCCCGGAGCGGCGACGGTGCGGGGTCACGCGTGCCCTCAGGGGCGGCGAGGCGCGCACACCTGGCCTGTCCAGGTGGCGAGGGGGCGGGGACACCTGTGCCCCCTCAGCTAGGGAGGATGGGGGCCCCGTCCCGCCCACGGCGCCCGCAGCCGGGGGACACCTGGCCCCCCACCCCGGGCCCGGCGAGCCCCGCCCCCGCGCGCGCCCCCGCCGCGTGCACGCGCCCCTCCCTCCCTCGGCCCGCGGGGTCGGCGCCCGGCAGCCCCCTCACCCGCGCGGCCCGCGTCAGGCTCAGGTCTTTCATGACCTCCTCGAAGGCCGCCGTCTCCTCTGCCTGCTTCTGGTTGTGCAGCGCGATCTTCTCGCTGAATTTCCGCGGATTGTTCGAAGTCGCCATCTTCTCGCCGCCGCCGCCGCCACCGCCGCCGCCGCCGCCGCCTCCTCCTCCTCCTCCTCCTCCTCCTCCGCCTCCTCGCCCCCCCAGCCGCCGGCACCACCGCGCAGGCGCCGCTCGGGCCCGCGGGCGGCGCGCAGGACGCAGGCGCGGCCGCGGTCGGGAGCGCGGCGCAGGCGCAGCGCAGCCGGCGCGAGGCGCGGGGGCGAAGGCGCATGCGCGCGCCCGGGAGGCGCTCTCGGAGCGCCAGGAGGGCCCGGGCGCGCGCGTGAGCCTCCGCGCAGGCGCAATGAGTCCCCCGCCGGGCCCGCTACCTAGCGGATGCCTGGTGCTGGTGCCGGGGCCGGGGGCCGGCCGGGGCGCCTGAGCCCGCGGAGAGGAGCCAGCCTGGTTCAAGGTGTTGGCCTCCCATGCATGCTTTGAGCACCTGCTGTATACCAAGGACAGCTGGGCATAGGCGGGAACAGTGGCTCCAGTGCTGGGGTCCCTGAGAGCCCGGGTCGGAGCGCCTGGCTCCTGGCCCCTGGCGCGTGGCTCCAGGCTGGCCCAGCCCTGGCTGCTGTGGCCTTTTCCCAGGCCTCTGAAGGTGGGGTGTGGGTGTCCCAGTGCCTCGGGCCGGCTGGTTCTCACCGCCGACCCCGAGAGGTCACGGAGGAATAGGGGCGACAGGTGCTCCCGGCGAGGCCCGCCCCAGAGCCAGGGGAGCCCCAGACCTCTAGGGGGTGCAGTGGGCGGAGCTCGGCGCCTCCCCGCCCCACGCCGGGATCTGTGGACCCGGCAAATGCCCGGCCCCCCTCTCTCGCTCACACCTGCCCAGAGCCAGCTTCCAGACACAGGCGGAGATGGGGTGCGGGGGGCTTGGGGGCCCCCAGATGCCCGCAGGGCACCGTGCCCGCCCTGTGCAGCCCACCGCCGGCCTGGAACTGGACCCGCCCCCAACCCCGGCCGTGGGTCAGAGGAAGCTGCCGGCCTGGTGTCGGCCGCGGGGCTGGACAGGGGACTGCGGCCCCCGGTGCTGGGGCAGGGTGAGGCCCTGTGCCTCCCAGCCACTTCTCCCTGTATGGAAGCCACGCGTGCTCTTCGTCCTTCTGGGCCGGTCTCAGGCTCACATGGAACTTAGGGGACAGGTCCCCCCTCCCCAGGGGCCCGCGGACCCCTGCCCTCAGCAGCCGGCACTCCAGTCTTCCAGAAGTTTCCACGCCCACATCTCTGCCCGGGTCGCTCTCCTCCACCGTCTCATCTTTTAAATTTATTTATTTATTTATTTCAAAGGCAGAGAGAGAGAGAGAGAGAGAGAGGTCTTCCATCCGCTGGTTCACTCCCCAGATGGCCACAACGGCTGGAGCTGTGCCAATCCGAAGCCAGGAGCCAGGAGCTCCATCCGAGTCTCCCACGCGGGTGCAGGGGCCCAGGGGCTTGGGCCATCTTCCACTGCTTTCCCAGGCCACAGCAGAGAGCTGGATGGGAAGTGGAGCAGCCGGGACTCAAACTGGCGCCCCTATGGGATGCCGGCGCTGCAGGCAGCCACTTTACCAGCTACGCCGCAGCACCAGCCTCGCCGTCTCATCTCCAGCAGCACCCTGTGGCAGGGCCCCCCACTGCTGCTGGGGTCCCGGCTGCGTGAGCTCAGCGTGTGCACTCACCCCCCAACGGCAGGGCAGCACGGCGGGAGCTGTGTACCCTCACTCATGACCTTTATCCTTTGAAGTCTCTGAGCATTGGGGGCTCCTCTGCCACTCTGGGCCCCAGAGCTAACACACAAGACCAGGTGCGGATGGGGAGATCAGCAGGTGCTTGTTGAGTGAATTCCTGTCCTGCCCGGGGAACTCCTACTCATCCCTCAAAACCCACCTCAAACGTCCCCTCCTCCCGAAAGTCCAGGTTCAGCCAGCTCCGGGCACTCTCTGGGCAGCCGTGATGACATGGAGCTGTGTGTCCGGGGGTGGAAGGACCTGTACCACGGACGCACCTCATGAAACACTACCTGCTGCGTCCAGTAGGGGGCGCTTCCTCCTGCCTGGGTCTCACTGTTCCCTGCCAGGCTCCAGCCGGGCTGCAGCGCTGTCCCAGGGCCTTTGCACAGGCTGGTCCCGCTCCCAGAAATGCACTCTCGCCACCAAAGCGTTCGTCTGCCGACAGCCTCTTGCCAACAGATTACATTAAAAAAAAAAATTTCTAACCCCTGAGCGGTTCAGTCTCCCAGCCGCGAGACCATGGGAGCGGCCGCTGGCTGCCGCTGGCAGATGGAGCAGATAAGGCGTTGAGAGCACTCAGCTCGGCGCCCGCCTCGCCCCAGACGCTCGGCCCGGAGACGAAGCCCCTCCGGGAAGCTGGTTTCTGAACTGCGCCTCCTTGTTCTTCCTTATATGGGCTCCGCGGGCTGCGGACCAGGGCCACTTGGAGCCGAGCCGCGAACCGAGCACCCGGGACTCAGCTCTGGCTTCCAGACCCGGCCCTGATGGAGAGCTGGGGTTTCTTCTCCTTCTAACAACGTAGTTAATTATTTGAAATGCACACACACAGAAGAGAGACAGAAAGAGAGAGACAGAGAGAGAGAGCGCCCATTCATTGGTTCACTGCCCAAATGGCCACAAGGGCCAGAGCCACACCCACCCAAAGCCAGGAGCCAGGAGCTCCATCCGAGTCTCCCACGCAGGTGCAGGGGCCCAAGGACTTGGGCCATCCTCCACTGCCTTCCCAGGCCATAGCAGAGAGCTGGATGGGAAGTGGAGCAGCCAGGACTCGAACCGGCGCTGATCCAGCTCCCAGCTCTGCAGGTAGAGGCTTAACCCACATGAGCCCCAGCGCTGGCCCTGCTGGGCGGAGGTTTTAAAGGTAGATGAGAGCTGGGTCTCCTCACACAGCCAGAGGCTAGGACCCAACCGGAGCCAGGACTGCAGCCATAGCCCCCCCACCCTGCCATGGGGTGAGCTGAGGTTGGAGGACCCGGGTCCTCATCCTGCCAATCCCAGCTTGAGCGCGGGGCAGACGGTGGCACAGGCGGGAGAGCGTGCGGGGGGACAGCCAACAGCCTAGCTCCTGCCCCCACGCTGCCCGCACCGGGGGACACCTGCGGCCGCCCCCCCAGGGCCACCCACCATGCCTGTGGCCTCTCCTCCCAGGCCCTCCGCGCCCAGGACACACACAGACGAGGACCTGTCCCCCGTTGACCTCTAGGGGGCAGTAGCTGCACAAGCCGGAGGGCCGGCTGCAGCCCCAGCAACGGGCCCCCCAGCCAAGTGTGGGGAGCCAGTCCCCAGTGCACGGTGACCCATGTTGGAGCACCCTCAGCCCCGGGGGCCCATCCGTCCCTGCGTCCCCACCCCGGGCCACGTGACTTTGCCAATTTCCATTCCAGATGGAAGAGATGGCCTCACGCCCTGGTCTGGGGCTCGCCCGGAGTCGGGTGGATGAACACTGTAGCATGTGGTGGTTCTGCGCTGTGGCTTTATAGCCTAAGCCTCTGCCTGCAGCGAGGGCATCCCACAGGGGCGCCAGTTCGAGTCCCGGCTGCTCCACTTCCCATCCAGCTCCCTGCTGATACGCCTGGGAAAGCAGCAGATGATGGCCTACATGCTGGGGACCCTGCACCCGCGTGGGAGACCCAAAGGGAGCCCAGCACTTGCTCGCTCTCTCTCTCTCCCCCTCTCTCTGCAGCTCTGGGACGAGCGACCGAGCGAGGTCGCGGGAGGACAGGTGACAGATAGATCGGAGCCCCCGGCTGACTCACGGCCGTCGCGGTCGGGTCCACCGGGGTTCTCTGTCGTGCAGCCCGGGGTTCCCAGGCGTAGGATGTGGGACAGGCCCACAGGACGTGTGTGGTCAGGAGCTCCCGACACTAAGAAGGGGGGCGGGCGGCAGAGCACACAGGCTCTCTGGGTTCCCTGGTGCCCCCGAGCCTCGTCCTCCAGCCAGCCTGCCGCTCTGAGCTCCCAGGTCCCCACACCCACCTCGCTGTCCACCAGCCAGAATCTTTTTTTTGTTTTTTCATTGCTTACAAATAGAAAACCCCTTCACGGTTGTAATTCTGAGTGTCAGGTTACAAGTGTCACAGTATCTGATTGCTGGTGTCAGGCCATGGCAGCTCTCGGATTCCAGCCGTCTGGAAAGCGAGGGGCATCTCTCTGGCTATCTTAACTTGCTCCTCATGGCCACAAGATGGCTGCAGAAGCTCCTGGCATCGAGTCCCCCCTGCAGGAAGCAGCAAGGGAGGAAAGGGCCCTCCCCTGCGCCCCCTCCCCACCCCTGGGCCTCTCCCTCATCCAGAAATGCCCGACCCCTCACAAGGGCGTGCTGGCCACGGCTGGGAAACGCGCCCAGATCCCAAACAACCCCCGCCAAAGGCACTGCCAAGAATGGTTCAGTTGAATCTGAAATCAACGCCTGGGGCTGGGTACGCTGCTCTGGCACCAAATCAGGGTGCTGCTGGGGGGAGGGGAGGGATTGGCGGCCATGACGGCCCGGGAAAGGCGAGCCCCCCGCCCTGTGGGCTGCGCGGTGCGGGCGAGCTCCGCGGAGCCTCCGGCCCGTGAGAACGAAAGGGCTGGAGCTGCTGGCTGCGCACTCGAGCCAGGGGCAGGTTTCCAAGCGGGCCAGGTCCGGGGCGGATTCCCACCTCGCTCGGCTCCCCGGAGGGGGCCCCCCTTCGGCCCCCAGCTTGTTGCGAGGCCCCAGAAGTCACACTTGGCCTCCGAGCGTCCCAGGGGACTGCGTTTTCCCACAGCCGAGCCCAGGTGCGGCGGGGGGGAGGTGTCCAGCCTGAGGAGGGGCGGGGTGGGGGCTCCGCTGGCTTTCGGGGCGGCCCGGGAGGGGGTGGGAGGGGCGCGCACACCCGAGCGGGTCGGCGTCGAAGCGCGAGCGAGCGGGCCCACGCGGGCAGGCGTGCGGGGGCATGCGTGCGGCGGCGCAGGTGCGTGTGCGGGAGCCTGTGCCGTGCCGGGGTGCGCAGGCGTGCCCCGCCTTCCTCCGAAGGCCGCGAATGTTCGTGGAGTGAAGATCCAAGCCAGTTTCTGCTAAATTAAAAACAGCTTTTTCGTGTTTAAAGTTTACAATACGAAAAATAATTTTCCTTTTTTCCCCGGGGCGGGGAGTGTGCGCGGGCGCGAGCGGGGAGCGGGAATGGGGGCGGGGAGGCCGAGGGAGGGGCCGCCCCCCCCCCAGTGCATTCCACCCACCGAGGCAGGCGTTCCGCACCATCCATCCGATCCGGGTAGATGCGGCGCCCCCCGCCAGGCCCGCACCCTGCCAGCTCATTGGGGACAAGCTGTGCGGAGGTGTGAGATGATCCGGGGGACTTGCCGCTGGCAAAGGCTCCCGCTGCCCCCCTGCGGGGGCCGCCCGGCCCGGGGGAAGCGCAGGTTGGGGGGCGGGGCTGGAATGCGCTGGGAAGTCCCTGGAGGCCGCCGCTTCGTCTCGGGGCCCTGGCAGTCCCGGCTCAGTTCGGGTTCCCGGTGCCCAAATTCGCGTTTTAGCACCCGCACCCCCCACTCCCACCGCTACCCCCACCCCCACCCCGCCGCAGTGGCTGCCGGGGTGCACATCAGGCTGTCTGGCAGCCCACGGGCGCAGCGGCTGGGGGCTCCCCTGGGGGCTCACGGGGCCCAACAGGTGGTGGCTGGGCCCCCCCCCCCCAGGCCTGCCGGGAGGAGGGGCTGCCTGGCCACGCGAAGGGTACAGACGGGTACAGACGGAGACAGAACCTGCGGGGGACCGGGGAGCCGGTCCCCACCCCCCACCCTCCAGCCCCAGAGTTGCACGGGGGCGCGCAGGGGAGGCCCGGCCCCCCTCCAGCTCCCCCGCGCTCTGGAGAAGGCCGCGGCGGGGGAGGAGCCCCACCCGTGAGGACACGGGCCCAGCATCTCTTCACCATAACATTTTTATTAAATAAACGGGAAGCGCTCGGCAGCGCCGTCCGCCGAGGCCCGAGGTTAATTCGCTACGCGGCCAGTGGGGTCAGGAGGCGCGGCGAGGCAGACACTTTAAGTTGCCCCGAGAGTACAAAACCCGGAAGACGGCGGCTGCCGCTTCCTAAAAAGAAAAAGAGAGAACACCACAAAAAAGTCAAGGTTCGGAGGCTCAGACCTCAGACACAGGGGCTGCAGCCGTCCCGGCAGGGTGGGGGCCGCGACAGGGCGCTGCGGCAAGGAGGGCCCGGCCCCACCCCGTGCAGGGCCCCGGGAGCCGGGTCCCCAGAAGGTGAGCAGCGCCATTCAGGGGCCGGGCCCGGACAGCCGGGCAGGAGGTGCCAGCCGCGGGGTGCACGCGGGGATTGATGCTGGTTGGCTGGGGGGGGGCTGCATCCTAGGGGTCAGGGCTCGGCGTCAGCGAGCTCAGGTGCGAGCCGGGGAGAGGATCGAGGCGAAGCCACCACCAGGCGCTGCGTGCCCGCTCTCCAGCCGGGGGCCCGCAGGGCAGGCAGGGTGCTGACAGGCTCCCTGGGCTTCAGGAAGGGATGGGGAAGGCTGGAGAGACCCCTGCCCGGGAGGGACCCCCCCACCCCCACCCCCAGCCTGCAGGGGACGGAGCTCTCATTGCGCATGCGCTGACAAAGCCGCCCGCCCCCGCCCGAGGCCCCCTTGGAGGGGCCCGGGTAGGTGGGCAGGTGGGCGTCCGGAGGGGGCGGGCGAGGGCGAGGGCGGTCCCGACCGGGGGCTACCTCCTGGCGCTGGCCCGCGCGGCAGCAGCACCGGGGCGCAGGCGATGCCCGCAAAGGACTCGGGGAAGTGCAGGTCGCGCTCCCACTCGTCCGTGTCGGTGTTGTAGACCTGCACGATGCCCGTGACGTTGTTCAGGCGCCAGTTGTAGCCGCCCACGATGAAGATCTTGCGCTCCAGCAGGCAGCAGCCAGCCTCCGACTGGCCGGCGCGCATGGGGCTCACGCTGGTCCACTGGTCCGTCTCGGGCACGTAGTACTCCACGGCCAGCACGTCGAAGCAGCGGTCCACCTGGTCCATGCGGCCGCCCAGGGCGTAGATGCGGCCGCCAGCGCCCACCATGGCGTGCAGCACGCGCGGCTCGCTCATGGGCGCCTTGAACTCCCACTGGTCGGCCACGGGGTCGTAGCAGTGCAGCGCCTTCTTGTCCTCCAACGAGACGCCGTAGCCGCCCGAGATGTAGAGGCGGCCCCCGGCGGCGGCGCCCGCGTGGCCCCAGGTGCGGCGCTTGAGCGAGCACGCGTAGCCCCACTCGTTGCGGCGTGGGCAGTACCTCTCGACCGAGGCCAGGCTGCCGGCGCGGTTGCGGCCGCCCGTGGCGTACACCATGCCACACAGCACGTTCAGCTGGAACTGGATGCGGCTCTCCTGCATGGCCCGCAGGCGCAGCCAGCGGTTGCGCTGCGGGTCGTAGCGGTAGCAGGCGTCCACGGCGCCCTCGCCGCTGCGGTACTGCAGGTGCTGGCCGCCGGCCACGTACACGAAGTTGTCGAGCACGGCCACGCACGTGTGGCTGCAGGCCAGCTCCATCTCGGTGAGCTCGCGGAAGTGGCGCGCGCCGGGCTCCGGCAGCTGGTACACCTTGCCGCTGACGGCGCGGTCGCTGTCGGTGTAGGGCGTGCCGCCGAAGGCCACGAGCGAGGGCACGTCGGAGCGCACGGCCGTGCGCGGCGACTGCATCTCGTGCTGCCGGAAGGGCAGCACCTGGTAGTTGAGGGCCTCGAGCAGGTACTGGCGGCACAGCGCATCCTCCACCATGATGTCCAGCGTCTGCACGCTGTCCACCAGCTCCGCCGCCTGCATGAGCGGGAAGCGGATGTGGCGCAGCACGTGGCTGGCGCGCGGCCGGCGCGCGGGGTCGTGCTGCAGCCAGCGCACGGCGGCGCGGAACAGGTCGACCTCGGCGCAGCTCTGCAGCCGGTTGCTCTGCAGGAAGAAGACCAGGCGCTCGAGCGGCAGGCGCAGGAAGTCGTCCTGCCGCGCGATCTGCAGGAAGTGGCGGAAGGTGAAGGCGTCCACGGACTCGCGCAGCGACGCCAGGCTGAAGGCCGTGGCCATCTGGCCGATGTGCAGGCACGTCTCCACGCTCATGGCCGCTTTGAGGAACTCCTCGCACAGCTCCACCACGGGCAGCATCTGCAGGAACACGGCGGCGCCCAGCACGTCCTGCACGCAGTCCAGGTCCAGCGTCACCTCGGCACTGTAGGCGAAGTCGATGATGTGGCGCAGGCCGCGGGCCGACACACCCTTCAGCTCGATGACGTCCTGGCTCGCCTCCCGCATGCCGCCCGTGAACATGGCCCTGGGGGGGGGCAGAGACTCAGCGCATGATGGGGTAGAGAGCACTGGGCTTGGGGGGAGGGGCTGGACGCTCATCAGAAACACCCCTGCTGAGTCCTGGCCCTTGGCTTTTGGGGCAGAGGGGCAGGAAAGGTAGGCCCAGGCCAGCCTCATCCCGGGGAGCCTCATGGGAGCCCCCAGGCTGACCAGGAGTCCAGCCCTGGAGGGGTTCAGACCACACCCCGTGGGGACCCTGACCTGCACCTGCCCTGGGGAGGTGGCTCCAGCTTTGGCAGCCACCACCTGGGGACACGGTGGTGACGAGGGTCCCCAGGAACCGAGCACCCACCTGCAGCCACGTGAGGGCCACGGCTGTGTCCAGATAGCGGGGCCCCAGATGGCAGAGACCCCAAGCGAGGGAGCCCAGCTCTGTGCCGGCGCTGCCCTGCTCTGGGGGCCGGGGGAGGGGCTGCGGGAAGAGGGCCGGCAGGTCCCAGGAGCCTGCACTGCGGTCAGCGGCGAGCAGGGGACGCCCTGGCCGTCGGCCCACTCCAGGCCTGTCCGCGCAGCACGCCGGCACAAGCCGTCCCGGGGGCCGCGGGGCAGCTCTGCCGCTCCCCGGCCCTGCCCGTCCCCACCGAGGCAGTTGCCTTTTAAGGCCTCCTTGGAGGGAGCGCGGGCGCTGCTGAGGGGCTGGGCCCACCCGGCCCCAAACCCAGAACAAAAATAGCCATGGAGCCCCGGCAGGCTCAGCTGCCACAGCTCCCCACAGGGCCTGGGGGACACGGCACCCGGCACCCGGGCCTCAGGGGACATGGGCCTCTGCGGCCGGCAGGCCTGGGCAGGGACGCACCGGGCACCCATCCCCCACCCCGGGCGGCCCGGCTCTCTCTGGCAAGGTGTGGGCAGTGGGGATGCAGGGGCCCGGCCTCAGCACAGGGGCAGACAGACGCACCCCCACAAGGCCAGAGTCCTTGGCTGTGTGCATCCTGGGCCCTGAGGGTGGGCTCTCACGGCAGGGACATGGGCCTGATCAAGCCCTGCCGGACCCCCGAGGCCCGGAAGAGCTCCCAGCAGGTACTGGGGGTCCAGCAAAGACTGAGGACAAGGGGCTGGCACTGAGACATAGTGGGCTGAGCCACCGCCTGCAGTGCCAGCATCCCGTGTGGGCGCCGGTTCAAGTCCCGGCTGCTCCACTTCCAGTCTAGCTCTCTGCTGTGGCCTGGGAAGGCAGTAGAGAATGGCCCAAGTGCTTGGGCCCTGCACCCACATGGGAGACCCGGATGGAGCTCCTGGCTCCTGGCTGCGGATCAGCGCAGCTCCAGCCATTGTGGCCATTTGGAAAGTGAATCAATGGATGGAAGACCTCTCTCTCTCTCTCTCTCCTTCTCTGTGTAACTTTTTCATATAAATAAAATCTTTAAAAAGAGCGGGAGCCTGAGGACGACCTGGCCAAGCCCCGCCTCCCCACAAGCGAGCTGCACCCCAGAGCTCCCGGGATTCCTGCGCATTTCCGGTCTCTAAGAGAGAAGCAGGCGGGACGGGCGTGTGGCCTGGAGGTCAGGACGCCCACGGCCCACGTCGGAGGGCCTGGGCTCAAGTCTCGGCTCCGGCTCCCGACCCCTGACCCCAGCTTCCTACTGGTGCGCACCTGGGAGGCAGCGTAATGGCTCAGTACTCGGGTCCCTGCCCCCACGTGGGCGCCCCAGGTGGAGTGTCTGCCTGACCTCAGCCCTGGCCTCCGTGGGCGTGGACGGAGTGAGCCAGCTCCTTCTCGGTCTCTCAAATTTGAAAAAAAAAATTTATTTGAAAGGCAGAGTTACAGAGCAGTATACAGAGAGAGAGAGAGAAAGAGAGAGAGGTCTTCCATCCACTGGCTCACTCCCCACATGGCCGCAACGGCCGGAGCTGCGCCGATCCGAAGCCAGGAGCCAGGGGCTCCATAGGGTCTCCCAGGCGGGTGCAGGGGCCCCAGCGTTGGAGCCAGCACTGCAGCCTCCCAGGCACGTGAGCAGGGAGTGGGAGTGGCAGTGGAGCCGGGACTTGAACCAGGCGCTCTGACGGAAGCTGACGGCGCAGCAGCAAACACGTGCCCCAAGTCTTTGTCTTTAACATCTGCAAAAATAAAGAGAAAAAAGGAAACCCGACGAGCAGGCACTCACCTGAAGTAGTCGCTGCAGGCCGCCAGCACCACCTTGTGCGCATGGAAGGCCTCTCTGTTGACGGTCAGGGCCACGTCCAGCAGCTGGCCCTGCGCGCGCAGGGCGGCCAGGCCCTGCAGGAGGCTACTGCTGTGGCCTGGCGCCGAGAAGCGGCACTTGAGGGCCCCATTCTTGTCGGCCACGCTGCGGGGAGAGCAGAGCGGGGCTCGCGGCTGCACTGGACCGTGCGAGCCGACCCCGCGTGGGGCTCCCTGGGCGGGAAGTGTCCAGAACAGCCAAGCCCAGGGAGCATGGGGCTGCGAGGGGGCTGGGGGCGGGGCTGTCAATGGGGGCGGGGCTTCGAGGGCTGGGGGCGGGGCTGCCAGGGCAGGGCTCCTTTGGGGTGGGGGGCTGAGAGTATTCTGGAACCAGAGGGGACGGTGGCCGGACACCGTGACGTACAGAATTCCACTCCCCTGTACACTTTAAACATCGTCAGATCTATGTTAAGTGAATTGCATCTCAGAACCCTCCGCCAGCTCCCCCAGACACACCAGGCCCTCCCCCGGCCCCACCCCTGCCCCCAGCACCATTGCTCTTTGTCCATCAGCTCTGGTTGAAGGAATCGAAGACTGAGGAGCTGAGGAGGCCTGCGGGCAGCCCAGGCCCCCGGAACGCAGGAGGAGGAGCCCCAGCCCCCACCCCACCGGCCCCCTGCACCCCCGCACTTGCTCTCCCTCTGCCCTGTCCAGCGCCTGCCCACAGACCCAGGCCAGGAAGGCGGGAAAGCCCCAAAGCCGCACGGGCTATTACAGCGCTGATGGCGCACAGGGCACACAGTAGGTCTTCACCCGACTCAGCTGAGCGCACCCTGGCTGCCGCCCCGGAGGCTACTGGGAACGCGTGGGCGCCGGGGCGTGGCCTTGCTGTCAGGGTCCCGGAGGCGGGCGTGGAGTGCTGGCCCCAACCCGGGCCAGGTGGGGAACCCCAGAGGCGGTCATCTGGGCTGGTGCCATGCATGTCGGTGGCCCGGGAGGGTGGGCGCACAGCCCTCCTGGAGGTCAAGGAGCAGAGGAAAGAAAGGGGTCCAGCAGATGATGAGACCCCCCCCATGCTGGTCTCGCAGCCTCTCCCCTGCCAGGCAAGGGGAAGCCCACCTCCTGCCCCCTCCCCCTGCTCTCCACCCAACCACTGACCGTGCCCCCCACCCTTTCTTCAGGAGCTGCTGGCCTGGGACTTGGCTGCTTCTGGTTGTCCCAGACCCCAGGCCCTTTGAAAGTCTGACAGACGATGAAGAGTCCCGGGCTCCGGAGACCACCGCAGGCCCGGGCTTCCCTCCCTGGCTGACACCCGCCTGGGGTATCTCCAGACTCAGGCCTGGCGGGTGCTTTTTTATTAAGATTTTTTATTTATTTGTTTGAGGCAGAGTTATAGACAGGGAAAGGGAGAGAGAGAGTGTCTTCCATCCGCTGGGTCACTCCCCAGATGGCCACAATAGCCGGAGCTGCACCGATCCGAGGCCAGGAGCCAGGAGCTTCTTCCAGGTCTCCCACATGGGTGCAGGAACTCAAGCACTTGGGCCATCCTCCACTGCACTCCCGGGCCACAGCAGAGAGCTGGACTGGAAGTGGAGCAGCTGGGGCAGGAACTGGAGCCCCTATGGGATGCCGGCACTGCAGGCCAGGGTGTTAACCCACTGTGTGAGCCACAGCGCAGCCCCTTGGCCGTGTCTCACAAACGCCTCACCTCCTCACCAGCACAAAGCCATGTCCTGCACAGCCTGGGAGGCAGCAGCGACGCTCAAGCGCCTGGGCTCCTGGCTCCTGGCTTCGGCCTGGCCCAGCCCTGCTGCTGCAGGCATTTGGAGAATGACCGGCAGGAGGGGGCTCACTCCTCTCCTCCGCCTTTAAATAAAGTAAAAATGAGATAAACTCCTTTGAAAAATTTAAAGGACCTCCCTCCCAGTGGGGCGCAGACAGGACAGCAGTGGGGGCCCCAGGGCACGCTCGGCCCGGGACAGCCTGGTGCGCTCCTCCAGCCCAGCCCAGCCCCACAGGGCTGGGAGGGGGGAGCCCCGGGCCACTCCAGCGGCCAGGACTGGGGCGGGGCCGGGCGGGGCCAGGCCCCTGGGTGAGGACCCAGTGCACTGTGCACAGAAAGCCCGGCCGTGACCCCATGGCCCTGGCCGCGACAGTCAGGGCCCCAAGAGCTGAGCCGCTCCAAGGAGGGTCAGGACTCCCCGGGCCCCAGCAATGCCCACCACGCCCCTACAGCCGCTTTCCTGTCCTAGAGATGGGACAACTGTGCCCGCAGCCCCGCCCGACGCCCCCAGACACACCAGGCCACACCAGCCCTGGGGAGCTCTGGGAGGGAGGAGGCCAGCAGGGGCCGGAGCCCCCCACGCAGTGTGGAGCCTGGCGGGCCCAGCCTGGGCGGAGTGGGCAGGAGTGGGCGGAGCCGATGACTAAGGCCCTCTGGGAGGCGGGAAAGGGCCCATTACTCAGGCCTGCCCCAGACAGGGGGCGGCTGGCGTGGCGGGGCCACGGGTCCCCAGGAAGGCGGCGGCGGCCCTGGGCTGGCCCAAGGCTCCAGACGGCCACTCGAGTCACGGTCACCCGCACGTGAGTCATCCGAGCCCGTGCGTCAGCAGCCCCCATCAGGGCCGCCCCTGGAGGCCGCTCGCTGCCCGCCCGGCTGCACCCTTGGCCCAGATCTGGCCTCTGAGCGGCCCCCGCCCCCGCCTGGGCTCAGGGCCGTGCTGACCACCAGTCCACCACTGGCCACTGTGCCCCCAGCGTCATCAGGCACCCCCGGCCGGCCAGGGCTAAGCCAGACAGGAGGACAGGGCCTGCCGCCCCTCCCGGGGACTCCTCTGCGCAGGGCCACGCGGGGGCTGCTGTAAGTGGGGCAGGCGCTGTGGACACCATCAGGCGATCGCTGGCTGTAGGATCCCCAGAGCTCCTGGGGATGCCCCAGTGTTACCTGCTGGTTGGAGGTGCCCCTTGGGTGGGCTTCTCCCTCCCCCACCCTTCATGGGGTCCTGAAATCCCAGGGTCTCAGGCGGAGTTGGGGGGCAGCCGGAGGAAGTACAAGAACCCCCTGGCTGCCCTGTGCCCTGGTGACAGGAGCCCTGCTGGGGCGGGGGGAGCACCTGCTGGGGTGGACACCCCTCCCCTGACCAGGCCCCGGATGCTGGCCCCACCCCCACGGCCGGCTGGCTTCCCGAGGCCGCGGGAGAGACGCAAAGCCCCAGAACAGTTCCTTGGCTAGAACGGCCCAAAAAACAAAAACAACCAAAAAAAAAAAAAAAGGCAAGAACAGAAAGAATTCCATGGAACGGCTCTCCGGGGTTTTGTAAAACCCTTTCCCACCCCCACGTGGAGCGGGGCGCTGCCCCGTGCACAGCCGGCTCTGACGCGCGGGGACGCCGCTTCCCCTCGCCCGGACAGCACTTCCACTTTCAAAGCCAATTTCGGTTTTATGGCCCACGTGGGGCGATGGGGCTCAGCGGAGCCGCGCAGCTGGTTGGCTCGCGCCCCGGCCGATGCGGGGCTGGACTGCGGCGTCCGGGCCACCCCGCCCAGGGTCCCATGGGGCAGGGACGGGTTTCAGAGGCGGCAGGGACAGCAGCCGGCCCGGGGGCCTCTGCCCCCCTCCAGGCTCCCCCCAGCCAGCCCCAGGCGGATGACTGAGATCAGAGGAGATGGGCAAGGCGGGAGGAGGGCCACAGACCCACAGAGAGGAGACAGAGACCCATGGGAGTAGAGTGAGACAGACTGGGGGGGGGTGACAAAGACCTGGGGTGGGGCACAGACCCAGAAGTGGAAAGACAGAGACCCCTGGGGGGACAGTGACCTGGGTGGGGGGCCACAGACCCAGAGGAGGGGCAGAGACCGATGGGACGCAGCGTCAGAGAGAGGGAGGGGGACACAGCCTTGGCGGGCAGAGGCCCGTGCTAGGGAGGCTCAGTGCTCCGCAGGCACTGCCCGCCCTGGAGCCCCTGGTCACACACCTCACCCCTGCCTCCCCCGGAACCCTTCTCCATGCAAAGCCACCGAGGGAGCCCGGGCCAGGCTGGGGCCCTCACACAATGACCCACCAGAGTCCTGCCTCCAAGTGGGGAAACCAAGGCACAGGGGCCCAGCCCCGGCACCGCCGCAGGCTGCTCCTGGCTCCACAGGCATGCGCCTCCAGGGTGGAGGGTGTGAGCGCCGAGGGGCACAGCCGGCAGCGTCAGAGACGCCCGGCCGGTGGCCCTGGTGACCGTACATTCCCCAGCCCCGGGCGCTGTGCTGGCCCTCAACCCGCAGGCCGGCAGCGGCCCCACGCTCACGTCAGCCAGCTGCCTCCAGGGACGGCTCGCCCGGGGCCCTGCCCCTCCGCCCTCTCGCCCCCCAGGCAGAGGCCCCTCCCAGGCCACCCCTCCTTAGAAGGGGCGGCTCCTTCCAGGGCCCCTGGGCTCCCGAGGGGCCAGAGGGCAGTCCAGGGCTTCTGGATGGACAGGCGTGAGGCCCGGGGTGGGCACAGGTCCTGACCAGGACAGCAGGCGACGTCTCAGAACCAGGATGGCAGCCGGCTGGCAGGAGGGGGCAGGGCGGGGCTGGAGACCCAGAGAGAGAGAGGTGGGGGGGCAGGGAGGGACAGATGGAGACACAGACGGGGGCGGGGGGGGGGGGCTGGGCCGTGGCCCTGAGCCTGGCTCTCCTTGCTGGCTGGCCTGCAGCCTGTCCTGTTCTCAGCCATGTTCAAGACAAGGCCTCTGGTGGGGGGGGGCGAGGGCACCCACCCCTCCACTGTCTGTGTGTGTCCAGGACGAGCAGGTGTGCCGGTCCGGCTGGGCGGCCGCAGAACCACCAGGACCCCCTCCGAGAGCAGGGGCTGCGGGCACAGGGGCACAGACGCCCACGCTTCGTCTCCTCCAGGGGCCTCCCCCACCCCGGATTCCAACCTGGCCCTGACCACCGCTGGAGACAGGAGCCTGGCCAGATGTGCCTGGAAGGAGGAAACACCCAGGGCTGGCACCACCAGACGACCTCCAAGGGACAGCCGGCCGGGAGGTCACACCAGGCGCGGGGGCAGGCGGGTCGCAATGCCTGAGCCCCGCCCACCTGCCTGTCACCCACACGGTCGGGGGTGGGGGGGGAGGCTGCACCTGCTGCCAGGGGTCACCACAAGCTCAGTGCCCCTGAGGCTGAGTGTAACCTCTAGCCCCACCACAACCTCTGACCTTTGTGTCTGGGAATGTGGGGCGTGGGAGGAGGGCCCCCCGCCGAGCTCTGCCTGTGGGTGGCGCCCTATTCCACACTGGCTGGCAGGACGGTCCAACTAGTTAAACCAAGCAGTAAAACCCCAGAAGGAAACGGAGGGAGCCCTCAGCCACCCTCCCTGGCCAGCAGCAAGCTCTCTGCCTCTGCGGCACCCGCCCCATCCTGGCTCACAGCCAGACCACAACGCCAGGCACCCCCCACCCCGGTGCAGGGCTGCTGGAGTCAGACCCAGGGGGCTCCACTGCGGACCCCACTTTACAGACACGGAGCTGAGACCACACAGGAAACCAGAGGCAGAGGGATCCAGGCCTGCAGGCAGGCAGGTGCTGGCCCGTGTCCCCCAGCCCAAGGTGGGTGCGACACAGAGGGGCAGCAGAGGCTAGGAGGGCCGAGGTCACTTCCCGAGACTCGCTGAGCATGGCTGTGGGGCTGCCATCAGAAGTGCCAGCAGGAGGCCCTTGGCCCCGACCCAGGGCAGGAGAGGGAACTCTACTGGCAGATGGCGGCAAGGCCGGTGGGCTCGCGCTGGGGGCCCCACACGTCTCACCCCAGCTCTGTGTATCTCCCCTGCTCCTCGCTCCACCCAGAGCCTCACAAACCCTGGCCCTTCCCTGCCCAGCCTGCCCTGGAGCTGCGGGCAGGAGGGTTCTGCCTCCTGCCTGGTGCCCCCTCCATCCCAACAGGCCAACTGGACAAGTGGGTGCGTGGACGGGTGGACGGACGAGTGGGCGGGTGGGTGGGAGGGTGAATAGGTGGATGAATGGGTGAGTGTTGGGACAGACACGTGGGCGGGTGGGTGGGTGGTGGATGCATGCTCACATGGACGCACAGGTGGTCGGGTGGGTGGGGCAGCAGCACTGGGCTAGAGCCCAGCTCCTCCCTGCAGGCTGCTCACCACCCCCAACATGGGCTCCCGGGACCAGCCCTAGTGCTGGCTCCGTCAGTCCACACTGGAATTGATTCCGGCCCGCACACCTTGGTTCCTGCAGTTCTAGTGCCGAACGGCCAGCGCCTCCCGCTCCCCGCTCCCCACTGCTCAGTCTGCCAGCGCCTCTGCTGCCCCCACCTCTGAGCCTCCTCAGAGCTGAGTCTGCCTCCCTCACCGCCCGGCTGGGTCCTCGAGCCAGGGCTGACCAGTGGGCAGGTCCCAGGCCAAGCCCTCCCACCTCATTCCCTTGCGCTGACGTGAGGCTGCATGGGGTCAGACATGGGGCCACTCCAATGAGCAAAACCCCTTCGCTCCACAGCTCCACAGAGCAGGCAAGTAGGAGCACAGGAGACCCAGTGCGATTCCAGCGCCCCAGGGCGGCCCCCGCCCACCACCTTCCCTGGCAGGGACGCACGCTCATCCCGGCTGCCACTGGGCCAGACACAGGCGCCCCAGGCCCAGCCAGGGCCTTCTGACAATGACATAGCCGTCAATGGCACGAACACGTCTGCTTTAGGGGTGCCTGCACCCCTCCACTCTTCCGTTCTCTCAGCCCAGTGCTGGTCAGGCGGACCCCCAACCTGGACTCAGAAAAGAGACGCGCAGCCCAGCCTGGCCAATCAGGGCCTCCCAGATCCCTGGCTGAGGATGGGGGCGTGGCCCGCCTGATCCAATCAGTGCCTTACCTGGGATTCTGGTTGGAGCCAGCAGACAGAGGCTTGTACCCCTGTGAGGTGGCCAGGTGCAAGGAGAGCCGTCTCTCCCTGAGGCTGGCAGTGCCCAGCCGAGAGGGGAGGCAGGGCTGAGATGGGAGTGGCAGATTCGGGGGGGGGGGGATCCTTCCAGTCCTGGACCTGGATGCATCTAAAACCAGACTCCCTGAACTTTTGGCTAATGTGAACTCTGTGAATATTATTTTATTCTGGAGATTGATTTATTTACTCAGATTTGAAAGTAAGAGAGAAAAAGTAAGCAGAGGATTGATCTCATCCACTGGTTCACTCCCAAAATGGCTGCAACAGCCAGGGTTGGGCCAGGCCAGAACCAGGAGCCTGAGACTCCATCCCGGTCTCCCACGTGGGTGCAGGGGCCCAGGCACTTGGGCCACCCTCTGCTGCTGTCCCAGGGGCATTAGCAGGGAGCTGGACTGGAAGTGGAGCAGCCGGGACTTGAACCGGTCCACACAACGGGATGCTGGTGCTGCCGGCCAGGCCATAGTGCCAGCCCCAAACTGCCAGTGGGCCGAGTTTCTGGCTCTTGCAAACAAACAGGGCCCGCGAGGTCTGAAGCCTCCGCGTGTTCCAGACAAGCCTCTGGAGAACCGCGTGGCCCTCACACCTCTGCAGTGCTGCCTCTCCCTGCCCGCATAGGAGCTGCCTGCAGGCCCCAGGGTGCGAGGAAATCACACCAAGGGCCCCACACTCTGCCCACCGCTCCTCCCCCTGGAAGGCCCGCGGGCTGCCGTACCCCCGCCAAGGCCAAGTTCAGCAACCCGAAACGCTCACATGCTGCAGGCGTGACTAAGGCTGGGACGGCACGGGCCGACGCCAGGGGGCCTCGGCCAGGAAAATGCCCCCTTGTCATCCGTGCGAGTGACTCACGCGGAGTGTAAACATTTGTGCCTCTCACTGCCCTGCCTCACGCGAGGACAGTGGCAGGAGCCGCCAGTGAGCGAGACCCAGGAAGGACGCTAAGAACCGGCGCTGAGGGTGGGGGCAGAGGCCGGGAATCGGAGGGCTCTAGGCGCTCCGTGTCTCGGGCCTCGCATTCCCCCAGGACGGCCAGCCCAGACTGCTCCCGCCCAGGTCCCGCTCTGACCTCTGTGGAATTTCACAGTTGTGGCTGCCACCACCCCCCACCCTGGTCCCCGCCAGGGCCTTTTATGGGCAATCGGGCCCCGGGGTGGGCCGGGCGCGTCCCCCAGGGCTCCGGGCACTTCCTCCCGGCTCCCGGCACTTTCAGCGCGCGGCCCCGGTGGCGGCCTGCTGGCGGCCTGCTCTCACGCTGGCCGAGCCCCAAGTGCGCTCGGAGAAGCAGGCAGGCTCGGAAGAAGGGCGGGGGAGCAGGAAGGGACCGGAGGCCTGGGGTTAACAAGTGTTAAGAGAGCTCGTCCGCACAGCTGCAGCGGCTACCATGAGAGGAGGCTGGGCCGGCCGGCAGTGGGGACCCAGAGGGCCTGGCCCCGCTCCCCGCCGCAGACAGCTGGACAGGCAGAGCGGCTGCCCTCGGCCTTGGCCAGCTTCAGCTTTCACACGCAGCGCTTGGGCGCTGCTCCTGAACTCAGCGAAGCACACGCCCCGTGGCACTGACCACGTACCGACCACGTACTGACCACACACCCGCAAAGCTGCAGGGGGTGGGGGGCAGGCTGCCTGTGGGGTATTCACTGGGCCCACGGGCAGGACACCCACTGGGGCATAGCCGGGGCTGAGACCCCCACAGGGACCAGGATGCCTGAAGCCCTGCCCTGGGGGTGCAGACGTTTCTGGGGGCCGTGGGCCTTAGGCCCACGAGATGTGCCTTGACGGTAGGGCACCATGGAGGGCAGGGCAGCCAGGCCCCCAAGGAGGCGGCACTTGAGCTATGCAAATCGCTAGGCCAGAGCTGCTGGCCTGTGCCAGAGATGACAGAGCCGGCAGGGCTGCGGGGGGGCGGGGGGGCACAGGAGAAGCAGAGTCTGCTCTGAGATCCAGAGAGCCGCCGGCAGGTGCCAGGCGACAGAGTGATGTGGCCTGCTGCCCACCTGCCCGCCAGGTCACCCGCCCCATCACTGCCCCTCTGAGAGCCCTCGCAGTGCCAGGGGCGGTCAGTGCGTCATCATTGAAGTTCAACCTCCAACCCGCCCAAGGGCAGCGTCCATGCTGCACCCCCAGACTCACCTGGGCCAGGCTCCCCTGTGCTGCCACCACACGGGCTCCCACGGTCTCCCTCCCTCACAGGGAGGCTCCGAACCTCCTGGGGGAAGCAGGAGCCTCTAGCTTGGCCTTGGGATTACGTCATAGCAACCAGGAGGAGACGCCTGCTTCCCTGACTCCCTCCCGCCCGCACCCCCGCACCGCAGCAGGCAGAGAGGGGGGCCAGGAAACCTCCCACGAGGGCCATGTGCTGGGAACGATGGGACACCTGTCCCCGACGTCCCCAACACCACTTCCGGGGCCCCAGCCCCCTGAGCCGCTGAACTGCTTCCAGCCGGGCCCTCCAGGTTCCGCAGGAGGCCGCCCCTCTCAGCAAACGTGGCCGGCCCGGGGGCTCCCAGCTACTGGTGGAGACGAGCTCAGGGCCAAGTGTGCAATGTCAAAGCAGTTCCACAGCAGGAGCCCCAGGGACCCCGCTGAGGGGCGGGGCAGGCGAGAGGGGCGGCCCCCTCCCCAGCCCTGGGACCCGGATGTGGCCCCCGCCCACCTGGCCCGTGGTCACAGTCTGCACGCGGGCGCCAGCCTGGCACGCCCAGGCTCCCGAGGCAGCTCAGACCCAGGGCACAGGCACGAGCGCGGGAGCCCGCCAGGCTCAGCGGGCACAGCAGGCGCCCCAGCAGGACACCGGCCACGCGCGGCTCGCCCCAGCCCCAGCCACGGCCCCTGCTGGAAACGGGGACCAGCGGAGCCCCCAGAGCTGCCACGTTTCCCTCTAGAATCCTCCTTCCTCGGCCTCGGGCGGACGAGGAGGCAGGAAGAACGGGCTTTTCCGAGGCCAGGCGGCCCCGGCGTCTTCCCGGCAGGGGCCTGGGCGTGCGAGGAGACCACGCAGGAGGCAGCCAGAGCGCCTGTGGAGAACCCTACCCGAGCCAAGGCCATGGTGGCCACGACTTCCTACGGAAACACCTGCGTCCCTCACCCGATACCCCCAGCTCGGCCGGGAGTGCTGAGGCCCCGCCCAGGCACCCTCGGGGAGGACGGGCGCGGCTGCGGGAACGCTGCCCACGGGGCCCCCCGCGGCGTGAGATCCAGCGCGGGGGCTCCACGCCCCCCCCCCGCCCCTCCCCGGCAGCGGCCCGAGTGGCCCGAGCCTCCACGGCCTGCAAGGCTGCCTGGACCGTGCAGGGAGGGGTCCGCGTGGAGAACAAGTGTCCTTTGTGCGCCTGAGCCTGCAGCCAGCGCCCGCCAGCCGCGGCCAGCCCCGAGGTCCGGCTCGGTCATTAACAGCCGACTCCGCTAGGCAACGGGGTTTTTGTTGATCCCTGGAGATGAGAAGTTAGGATTCGCTTCGCTCTCGCCTTCTCCCCCTCGGTAGCAGGGAAGAGACTGGAACGACCTTACATAAGGGCGGGGCGGGGGCGGGGGAGCGGAACAGCCCCCACCCCGGCCAGATGGCGGAACCCTTGGTGAGAACTGTAAGGCCAATGCAGGCGCTGCCCGGCAGGCCAGGAATCAGCACCCCGGGCAAGGCAGCCCCCGTATCCGACGGCAGCCCCCCAGGTTCCCCACGGAGGCGAATCCCATGCAGGGCCCTTCCCAGCCGGGGAGATTGCGCCCACGCCTGCCGCCCTCCCCGGTCACGTTTCTCGGACACTCGCTCCCTCCGCACCACCACCCACGGTGCGCACAGACCACGGGCACGGGAGGCACACGCCCTCCCCCCAAAGGCGCTCCCACAAGCGAACACGCCAGCTGACATGAGGGCACGGTCACGTGACCCAGCCATGCTGCTCCCCCCACACCTCCAGAGAACGCAGGCAGGCACTCATCAAAGCTCCCGCAAGCCAGGACGCCGCGTCCCACAGACAGGGGCCTGGGCGCCAGACCCCGTGCCAGCTCCTGATCCCAGCGGCAGATTCTGGGGGGCTCGTGGTGTCGGGTTCGAGTGGCCCCCTGGGTGGGGGGGGCCGGGTGGTTCTCCCAGCTTTGCCGCAGGCCGGCCCTGGCTACTGCAGAAATGCCGGAGTGAACAAGGTGGAAGCTCCATCTGTCTCCCGCTACTTCTTGAAGAAATGGAAGGTGGGGGGCCGGCGCTGTGGCGCATCGGGTAAAGCCTCGCCTGCAGTGACGGCATCCCACAGGGGCGCCGGTTCTAGTCCCGGCTGCTCCACTTCCCATCCAGCTCTTGGTGTGGCCTGGGAAAGCAGTGGAGGATGGCCCAAGTCCTTGGGCCCCTGCATCCACATGGGAGACCTGGAAGAAGCTCCTGGCTCCTGGCTTCGGATCTGCGCAGCTTCAGCCATTGCGGCCATCTGGGGAGTGAACCAGCGGATGGAAGACCTCTCTCTCTCTCTCTCTCTCTCTCTGCCTCTCCTTCTGTGTAACTCTTTCAAATAAATAAATAAAAGTGCCCCAAGGCCTGTACTCTGGAACACAAGAGGAGGAGGAGGAAGGTGGGGTGGGAATGGAGCAGGCGCCGGGCCAGGCTGGAGCACAGGAGCGCACGAATGTCCCGGTGATGCTACACAGGCCATGCACAGAGGACCCCAGCTGAGCTCCCTCAACACCTGGTCCTCAGCCCGTGCGAGGGCGCGACAGGTTGGGCTGCTGCCCGAGACACACCGGGTCCAAATGGAAGCGCCAGTTCCAGTCCCAGCTGCTCCACTTCTGAGCCAGCTCCCTGCTAACGCATCTGGGAAAGCAGTGGACGAGGGCCCAGGTGCTGGGCCCCTGCACCCATGTGGGAGACCTGGATGGAGCTCCTGGCTCCTGGCTTCAGCCTGGCCCAGCTCTGGCTGCTGTTGTCACTTGGGGAGTGGACGAGTAGACGAAGATTGTGTGTGTGTGCATCGCTCTGCCTTTCAAATAAATCAATCTTAAAAAGAAAGAAAATCCCACTGTTCTACTATCTAAGGGGGGACTGCCCCCAAGATGCAAATGTTTTAAAAATACTTATTTGTTTATTTATTTGAAAGGCAGAGTTATGGGGGGGGAGGGGGACAGAGGGGGGAGGGAGAGACAGAGAGAGGGTGGAGAGAAAGGGCAGGGGGGAGAAAGAGAGGGAGAGACAGAGAGATATCTTTTGGGGCCAGTGCAGTGGTGCAGTGGGTTAACGCCCTAGCCTGTGGTGCCAGCATCCCATATGGGCACGGGTTCGAGTCCCAGCTACTCCACTTCCAGTCCAGCTCCCTGCCATGGCCTGGGAAAGCAGTGCAGGATGGCCCAAGTGTTTGGGTCCCTGCACCTGCGTGGGAGACCCGATATGGAGCTCCCATCTCCTGATCAGCTCAGCTCTGGTCATTGCGGCCATGTGGGGAGTGAACCAGCGGATGGAAGACCTCTCTCTCTCCTCTGTGTAACTCTTTCAAATAAATAAAAATAAATATTTTTTTTTTAAAAAAAAAAAAGAGAGAGAGATCTTCCATCCGCTGGTTCACTCCCCACACGGCCACTAAGGCCAGGCTGGGGCAGGCTGGAGGCGGGAGCCAGGAGCCCCACCCGGGCTCCCACGTGAGCGTGGGGAGCCGCCGCGGGAAGCTGGAACGGGAGCGGGCCAGGCCTCTGTCGCAGGATGCCGGGCTGGGCTCGGGCAGACCCGCTCCGCGAAAAGCAGAGAAAGATTCCACCATCAAAGACACAGGGAGCCAGGGAGGTCGGGAAGCAGTGTCCAGCTCCGTCGGTTACTGGGCGGACGGAAACTAAACGCAGAAGGCACAGCGCAGACCCGGAAGGCCGGAGCCTCCCTGCGCGTGGCGAGGACGGAGAGCAGCCGGACTCCCTGGGCACCGCCCCTGCGCATGCGCAGGACTCCTATTAACCCCCCCCGCGCATGCGCACCCTGGGCGACAGCGGGTGACTTGGGCCCCTGCCGCCGCCGTGGGAGACCCGGATGGAGCTCCTGGTTCCTGGATTCGCGGAGCCCCACCCTGGCGGTTGCAGCCATGTGGAGTGAACCAGCGGATGGACGATCCATCTCTCCCCGCCTCTCGGTCACTCTGCCTTTCAAATAAATAACTTACAAAAAAGAAGAAGAAGAAGCCGCCGCCCTGCGGTGGATGCGCAGACCACAGCGCGCGCTTTGTTCATTTGCTCTCGGGGTGAGACGCGCACCACCACCCAGACACCCCAGAGGCTAAGGAGAGAGGCAGCACGAAAGGCCCGCGTCGTGGACAGAGAATTCCTACTGCACGGAGCGGGATGGCCCAGGGGCTGGACGGGGCGCCGCTGGCTGCACAGCCCCCCACCCCGGGCGGGGATCTGGGGCGCCACCGTCCTGCGCGGTGACTGCGGTGGCCACAGCAGTTCAGCAACTGGACTAAAACCTGCTGGGGCCGGCGCTGGGGCCTAGCGGGTAAAGCCGCCGCCTGCAGTGCCCCCATCCCATAAGGGCGCCATCTGGGGAGTGAACCAGCAGATGGAAGATCCCTCTCTCCCTCTCTCTCCCTCCCTCTCCCCGCCCCTCTCGCCCGCCAGGATTCAGGGCAGGGACCTGTTTTCTGCTGTCCCCTTTGGGCTGTGCCCCTTCTACTCCCTGGCCCCCTCACTTGCCTGGCCCTGCCCACCCAGGAAGCGGCAGGGTCTCCGCACGCTCTGTGCTCTGGCCTGGCCATCACCGGCCCCCGCCCCGACACACACGCGTCCACCGCCTGCCAGCTGCACACGTGGGGCCTCCGGACCCCATCCCTGAGCCCAGCGAGGAGGACCCACTCCAGTCTTATCATCACACACAGACAGGGAGCCGGGGCTGGGTGTGGGTGTGGGGGGCGGCCGTCCTGGGGTCCGGATCACCCAGGCCTGGCCCAAAGGCAGAGAAAGGGAGGTGCACGTGCAAGGAGGCACCAACAACCCTTATGCAAATTCTGGGGCTCTTGCGACCCCCCCTCCGGGCTTCCCCTTGGAGGGACTCCCTCTAAGACCTTTCTCCAGGTCCATGGGGCTGGTGGGAGAAAAGGACCCACACCCTGTTTCCTACAGGCCCTTGGGGCTCCCTCGCTCCCCAGGCCCGTCAGAACCTTCGAGGACCCCCACCCCCCAGGCCTCCTAAGCCTCTCGGGCCCCAGGTGCACCTGAGTCTCCGTCCCCGGCCGCCCACACGCCCCCAGGAAGCCCCCAAGACGCCCTCAGCAGCCAAGACCGCCCACGGCCCCCGCGCGGGCCCTCGCTGCCTCCCAGACCCCTCGGCACCCCCAGTTCTCGCGTGGCCCCCACAGCCAGGGGCCGCCGGGCCGCAGGCTGAGGCTTCAGGGCCCTGGGCGCCCAGCCCCGCTTCCCGACCCCGCGCCCCAGGAGCCCAACGGTCCCCGCGGAAGCCGCTGCAGCCAGGCCGGGCCTCTTCCCGCCCCCCCGGCCCGCGCCCCCGAGGTCCCCCCGCAGGTCTCTCGGGCCCGGGGCAGGTGCAGGCCCACCTTCGGGCCAGGTCCCACCTGCTCGGGCGCTCAGGGCCGGCGCCCCCGCCGAAACCGCCGCTGCCGCTCGCGCCGCCGCCGGACTCCGCCATCTTCCGCCGCCGCCGCCGCCGCCGCCGCCGCCGCCGCCGCCGCCGCCGCCGCCGCCGCCGCCGCCGCCGCCGCCGCCGCGCTGTCGAGTGACGGGAACCGCGCGCGCCGGCCCGGGGACACGGCCAGCCGGAGGCGCGGCGGGCGGGGCGGGGCGTGGCCTGCGGGGGGCGTGGCCGCGCCGAAACCCAGTCGGCGGGGCGGGCCCTGCGAAAGGCGGAGCCTACTCTGCTGAGAGGCGGGGCTGAAGCGAGGAAGGGGCGGGGTTCTGCTGGGTAGGCAGTGAGCAGGACCTATCCTGTTGAGAGGCAGGGCCAGAGTGCAGGGGGTGGGACCCAATCTACAAAAGGGGCGGGCCTGTGGCGAAGGGAGGAGCTTATCTTACTCAGAGGCGGAACCGTTACAAGTTAGGGTTTGGGGCTGGACCTTGGAGTGAGGGGTGGGGCAGGGTCAGAAGGTCCCAGGGGGTGCAACGGGGCAGGGTCTTGTCTGGAGGGGTCGGGGTTCTGATAGAGGCGGGGCCAGCTCTGGAGAAGGGGCGTGTCCAGGGCATGAGAGGGCGGGGTCTACGGAGGGCGTGGTCGGGGTCCGGTTGCTCAGTTTAGGAGCCTAAGACCAAGGGAGCGCCTGGTCTGAGGAGGGGCGGGATGGAGGTTAGGGATGAGGGGTGTGGTTCTAACCAGAGCAAAAGGCAAAGCTGGGTCTAGGGGCGGGTGGTCCAGACCAGGAAGGGGGTGTGGGCTGTGGGTGGGCAGGGCCCGGTGAAAGGTGGGGCTTGGTCTCTGCAGAAGAGGCGGGGCCTGCGTTCAGGCGTGGTCAGGCTTACAGATGGGGTGAAGCAAAGTAAAGGGGTGTGGTTAGTGGGCGGAGTCTGCTGTGAAAGGCGGGACTTGATCTGAAAGGGGGTTTCAGGTGAAGCGAAGGGAGGGGACCAGGTGTGTGGAGGGGCAGGTGTCAGGGAGGTGCTGGGCGGGGCGAGGATGGGGGGGGAGGGAGTTAGGGGAAGGTGAGAGGGCTGGACGTGGGGAGACCAGCCGCTGCGCCCTAAGAACCCCTCTCCCCCACCCCCCGTCCTCCACATCCTACTGGACTAGTGCCCTCCGTGGGGCTCAGACCTCCAATCGCTTGGGTCCCGCATCCTCCACCAGGTCTTGCTCCCAGCACCCAGGACCCTCCGACCAGCGCTCTCCGCACCCTCACTCCCGCTCCCCGCAGGCTGGCACCCCCAAAGTCCATTCACAGGGCCCTGCCGCTGCAGGGGGTGGGGTGGGGGCGGGTCCTCGCCCTCCCTCCATCTCCTCCCCTTCCTACGTTCATCCCACCGCACTGTGGACCCCTAGGGCCCACGGCTTCCAGAACTTTCCAGGCCTAACCCCGAGCCCTCCACACAGCCAGCACTGGGGGCAGGGGGCGGCCCTGGGCTGTGAGGGGCCTGCTGGGGGTGGGCCTGTGCTGCATCTCCGGCGCCGTACACAGTAGGTGCTCAATGATTGTGTGGCACGATGACACGGAGCAAGCTGACAGACCCCAGGAGCTGAGGGGTTCTGCCGGCCTCTCCTACATGCAGTCGACGCTCCATAAATGTTCATTGCACGCGGGCCTGGGCGCCCTGCACGCATGCCCCGGGCCTTTGTTTCGTGTGACCCACGCTTCGTACATGCCCACCGCACAGACAGCTGTGCCCAATGGCGTCCATATGTACAGATGCTTCGTAAACCTCCAGACTTGACCCCCAAGGCAGACACACAGACACCCAGCTCAAGATGACCCGGGAGAGGTTTGCTGGGCACAGAGGTCTTGGCTACACCAGGAGCTGCCGGCTCTGGCAGCCAGGGGCTGGGCCAGGCTGGAACCAGGAGTCAGGGGCTCCCTCTGGGTCTCCCACACCTGAGCTGTCTTCAGCTGCCTCCCACGATGCTTCAGCAGGGAGCTGGGTTGGAAGCGCAGGACTCGAACCAAGCACTCTGACATGAGGTGCCAACATCCCCAGGCAGTGGATTTAGCCGTCTGCGCCACCATGCCGGCCTCTGCAGGGCCGACACCTTGAATTCGGGACATGGGTTCAGAGGCAAATACTCCCAGCCGAAATCGGCGCGGCTCATCCCAGGGTGGCGGCCACGGAGAGGTGAGGGCAGAAGTCCCAGCGACAGGTGCAGGAATCGGAGATGGGACGGATGGAGAGTTGGGGTGAGTCCGGGCTAGGCCAGGGTCTGACCTCCCCCGGGTTCTCGACCTGAACCCTAGAATGGCACAGCAGGTGCAAGTGGGGGCCAAGGACCGGCCCAGACGCCAGCACGCGCCTCGTCTCACGGTGGGAGCCGCAGGCAGGGCCCCCAGTGGCCTGGCTGCCCCCTGACCCCAACAGGCAGGCGCCGTGTCACCTGCTCCTCCACCCTGCCCGGCTGCGAGGCCCTGGACGGCTCCTGACCGCCGCCCGGGCATAGTAGAGGGGGACAGGAAGACGTCCGGGCAGGGTGCCTGGTCTGGGGCCAGCGTCCACCGTCACCCCCGCCCCGGAGCTCTAGGGGCCAGCTGCTGAGACACCCCCAAAGCTGCCCTTCATTTCTCTGCAGGATGCACGGGTTGGTGTCTAATAAATGCTTACCCTCTTTGCTGCGGCCCCGGATGCTGCCGCTCATCCCCCCTCCACTGAGCCGCGGGTCCCTGTCGCCCCCGCGCGACGCCCACCATCTCTCTCTGGCTCCGCCGCAGGTTCCCGAGAGCTGACTCCCGTCTCCCCAGATGCACGCTTCTGTGTCCCGCTTCGTGGCGTTTTGTCCACGCTGCTCATGCCACCAACAACTCTACCTGGTAGAACGTTCTCATCCATCCCAAAGGAGACCCCCCCGCTGCCCGCAGCTCCAGGCAGCCCCTCCCCCGCGTCCTGGCTTTGCCTGTCCTGGGTGTTCCCGGCCCGTGCAGTCGCACACTGTGGCCTTCCGCGTCTCCAGGGCTCCCACGCGGGGAAGCAGGTGTAGCGCTGTGCTCCTTTTCGTGGCTGAGTACTATTCCACCGCGTGGCTGGGCCATGGCTCACGCGCTCAGCTGTCAACAGCCACAGGGACTGAACTCACCTTTTGGCTGCTGTGGCATCTGAGGACGAGAATTTGTTTGAATTCCTGTTTCTAATTCTTTTTTTTTTTTTTTTTTTTTTGACAAGCAGAGTGGACAGTGAGAGAGAGAGAGAGACAGAGAGAAAGGTCTTCCTTTGCCGTTGGTTCACTCTCTAATGGCCTCTGCGGCCGGCGCACCGCGCTGATCTGTTGGCAGGAGCCAGGTGCTTCTCCTGGTCTCCCATGGGGTGCAGGGCCCAAGCACTTGGGCCATCCTCCACTGCCCTCCCGGGCCACAGCAGAGAGCTGGCCTGGAAGAGGGGCAACTGGGACAGAATCCAGTGTCCCGACCAGGACTAGAACCCGGTGTGCCAGCACCACAAGGCTTAGCCTATTGAGCCGTGGCGCCAACTCTAATTCTTTTTTAATTTTCATTATTTTCACTTTATCTGTAAGGCAGCGAAACAAAATCGGAGAGAGAAATTCTCTGTCTGCCGGTTCACTCCCTAAATGGCCTCAATGGCTGGGGCTGGGCCAGGCTGAAGCCAGGAGCCAGGAGTTCCATCCAGGTCTCCCACGCAGGTGCAGGGGCCCAAGGACTTGGGCCATCCTCCACTGCTTTCCCAGGCCACAGCAGAGAGCTGGACCAGAAGTGGAGCAGCCAGGACTTGAACCGGCGCCCATATGGTGGCAGGCAAAGTGGCGGCTTAACCCACTGCCCCACGGCACTGGACCCATGTGTCCTTGTTTCTATCCCTCTTTCTTTCAAATAAAGAAATAAATCTTTTTTTTAATGGCATTTACCCAGGAGAATTGAAAACAGGTGTTTAAACAAATACATTCATAGCAACGCGGTTAACAACAGCCAAACATTGCAGACAGCCCCACTGTCCTTGCATGGAAAAGTATAAATAAACCTCGGCGACCTGCACGGTGGAATGTCACTCACGCAACGACACGAAGCCTGGAGCCCCGACCACCCTGCTTCCGACCCAGCTCCCTGCTAACGTGCCGGGGAGAGCAGCGGGGGATGGCCAAGTGCTTGGGCCCCTGCACCCGCGTGAGGGACCCGGATGCAGCTCCTGTCTCCTGGCTTCGGATCGGCGCAGCTCCAGCTGTTGTGGCCATCTGGGGAGTGAACCAGCAGATGGAAGACTCTCTCTCTCTCTCTCTCTCTCTCTATGTATATATATATATATATAAAACTGACTTTCAAAAAAAAAAAAAAAGAGTTGAGATGCTGCCTGGTTCCCGTCCCAACTCTTACTAATTCTTTTTTTTTTTTTTTTTTTTTTAGTTATTTACTTATTTGAAAGGCAGAGTGATTGGGGAGGGGGAGAGACAGAGACAGATTTTCCATCTGCTGGTCACTCCCAAAATGGACACCACAGCCAGCGCTCAGAGCGTGGAGCTGCATCCGGGTCTCCCACGGCTCTCCTGGGCGCCTCAGCGGGGAGCTGGATTGGAAGTGGAGCAGCCTGGACTCAAACCCCAGCTGGCGTCTCAACAGCCGTGCCAAACACCCGACCTGGACCTGCAGCATTTGCCAAAAGCCTCCTGCCCAGGGCTGGGCACAAGGGACCCTCCCTGGCCAGACCATGGCGGGGAAAGGAGTGAGCGTGGCTTCCTCAGCCTCCTGCATGCTCTCTGTGGCACCCCAGGTGCTGTCCCCCACCCTGGAACCCAGGCCCCCCAGGCGTTCCCTGCGGAGGAAGAGGAGGAGGGGCAGAGAGAACAGCAGCGGATGTGGGCGGTGCTGAGTTCCAATCCCATGCATTGCATTTTGGATTATTTGACTTTCTGATGCATTCCTGGCGCCCGCCCGCCGCGCGTGCATTTTGAGCAGTGGGAGACCTCAGAAAGCCCACAGGACGGGCGGGTGCAGGACACAGTGGCTCAGATGCTGCTCAGGAAGCCGACACCAGTGTCGGAGCGCCTGGCCCAAGTCCCGGCTCTGTTTCTCACGCAGCTCCCCGCTCACCCACCTGGGAGGCAGCAGGCGATGGCTCAGGCACGTGGGTCGCTGCCACTCCTGTGGGAGACCCAGATTGAGTTTTGAACTCAGCAAACATGAAGCCTCTCTCCTTCTAAATTAAAAGAAGGCAGAATGTTCTAGAATGTTCTGGGGCTTTCTGGAAGGTTCCAGAATGTTCCAGGAAGTCTGGGTAAACCTAACGCGAAGGGACTGAGGAGAGGTGGCCCCCGCATTGGCTCGGCGAGGGGAGCAGCCCAGGCAGAGCAGCAATGAGGGTGTCGACAAAGATGTATTGCCAGCAGCCTCCGCGGTGTGTGGGACACAGCTGTGACCGGGACAGCAGAGGGAACATTTATTAAACCAATCATCACACAAGCAGACAAGTGATCGCTTAATTGTCAACATGACAAAGCCCTGGGTTGGGGATGTGGGGACTCTGAGGGGCCCAGGTTGAGCTGGGTTGGCAGGGGCACAGAGGGGACAGCCCCTGTGGGTGCCCTGAGGAGGCAGACGGTGCCAAGAGCAGGGTGGGGACAAGGGCGGCCAGGCCTGGAGACCCCCAGCCCCAGCCCCAAGAGGCAGCCGTGAACCCCCACCCATCCCTGGGGGGTCTGTCCCCTGCTGGCCGCACTGGGGAACCAACAGTGGTTGTCGTGGCGACCCAGACACCTGCCCCCTGGTTGCTCTGATGCCAGTCACAGCCTAGGGTCCCCGTGCAGCACAAGACAAAGGGGCAGTGCTCGGGCGACAGAGAGCCCCAGGGAGCAGGGCCCCTGGCCTTGTGGTGGGAGAGCTGCTCTCCCCCAAGTCTGCAGGAGGGCCCCGGGGCTAGTCCCCCCAGGCCCCTCCCCTGGCGTGGCAGGGGCCCCTGAGGGCACCCTGGCTTGTGTGGTCAAACTCCTCAGCAGCTCTAGGTCCGCAAGGTGCAGCTCCCTTGGTGACTTCCACCAATTGCCAAGGAGCGTGGGTCGTGCGGTGCAGCCCGCCTGAGTCTCAGAGGGGCGCTGAGCAGGCCCGGCCCGAGTCCTGTCAGGGAAGAGGAAGTGGACAAGGGTGCCCAGGAGCTTCCCACTCAGTCCACACGACAAGGTGTAGGGGGCCAGTGCTGTGGCATAGCAGGTAAAGCCGCCACCTGCAGTGCCGGCATCCCACATGGGCGCTGGTTCGAGTCCCAGCTGCTCCACTTCCAGTCCATCTCTCTGCTGTGGCCTGGGAAAGCAGGTGATGGCCCAAGTGCTTGGGCCCTTGCACCGGCATTGAGACACGGATGGAGCTCCTGGCTCCTGGCTTTGGATCAGCACAGCTCCGGCCGCGCAGCCATCTGGGGAATGAACCAGCGGATGGAGGACCTCTCCCTCTCCCTCTCCCTCTCTCTCTGTGTAACTCTTTTGAATAAATGGAAAAAAAAAAAAGCATTTAAAAGAAAACAGGAGAGCTGGAGCGGAAGCCGGGAGCCTGGGCCACCGCTGCCAGCCCTGGGAACAGTGGTGAGCAGCCCATCTTTGACCCCCAAGATCGACAGTGGGGAGCAGCAGCCACTGACTGTCCAGGGACACGACGTCCTTGGAAGGGAGATAGGACAGGCTGCACAGTGTGGGAGGGCAACGGGGAGTCCTGCGGGGGGTGCTGGCCGACCCGCACCAGGGATGAACTTGGCTAGGGAGGGCCCATGCAGGCGCGATGCCCGATCCCCGGCTCCCAGACCCCCGGGGAAGGGGACGCCATCTTCAGACAGAAAATGATGTCCTGGAGCAGGCGTCTGACCTACAGGGGGAGCCACAGGCCAAAACGCGGGGGCCACGCAAAGCGCCTGGGATGGAGCCCCTGCTCTGTGGCCTCCGAGCCAGCTCCCTGCGCATACTCTCCCTGGGAAGCAGCAGTGACAGCGCAGCGGCTGGAGTCCCTGCCACCTGTGTGGGAGACCCGGCGGGAGCTCCCAGCTCCTGGCTTCAGCCGGGCCTGGCCTGGGCTGTTGCAAACATTTGGGGAGTGACCCAGCGGCTGTGAGATCTCTCTGACTGCCTCTCAAATAAACAAAACCATTTAATTCTGTTACAGGAGATCCACAATGAGGCATAGCCATGGGTTATAAATGTGGTCAAGAGCCCCGAGTTTGGACAGGTAGATGTAGACAGTACTAGGGAAGCCAGTGCAGAGGTCCTGGGGCCCGAAGGTAGGTTCCAGGGATCCAGAGCCTCGAGTGGGCGGGGCTTAGTGAGCAGGGGGCGGAGCCTCCTTAGACGAGGTAGAGGTGAGTGGGGCAGACTTGGGAGGCGGTGCTTGCTGACGCGTTTGGACGCTGGGGCTCTGTGTGGCCGCAGGAAACCCCAGAAGTGGGTGGTGCCAGGGATGGGATTTGCTGCATCCCAGATGGAGCAGGGGGGCGGCTGGAAGGGGACGCAGGGAGGAGGCGGTGAGAGAGCGGCAGCAGCCTGGCCCCCGGCGGTTGCCAAGGAGATGAAGCGAGGCGTGGGGGCTCTGCTGATGGAGTCGGGTGGGCGGGTGGACGGGGACGGAGCCGCTGAGACCGGCGGGGAGGGGCAGGCGGCGAACAGACATGGGCGGTGACGCGCAGTGGCTGGGCTGCCCACGACGCCCAGCTGCCCACACCGCCAAAACATACTGCTTGGGACGCCACATCCCGCTCAACTAATTGGGTCCCGGCCTCTCACGTGGGGGACCCCCATGGAGCCCAGAACGCGTGGCTTCTGCCTGGCCTGGCCCCGGCGGCTATGGGGACTGTGGGGGAGTGAACCGGGGATGGAAGAAGCCGCCCCTCCCGCTCCGTGCACGGTGATGGTCCCCAGAGATGGAGGCGGCCCCCCAGGGGAGCTGTGGTCTCCATCAGGAGACCCTGGGAACAGCGCCGGCCCCTCTCACTCCGCCAGGGCTCCCGCATCCGATGTGGGAGCCATGGGAGCCGGCAGAGAGCCAAGCCCAACCCCCCAGGGTAGGGCGGGCAAGGGGCGAGGGGACCGTGCTCTGAGCCCTCCGTCCCCCACGTGGTCACAACACTCTGATCTGTGCCTCACGTGGCAAGGACATGAGGGCCCAGGATGGGGCAGGAGCCGCTCGGGTCCGGCGGGTGACACGAGCCACCCATCTTGGGGACACCCATGGGGGGAGTGTGACCGGAGCTGGGCAGTCGGGGGCCTGGCCTTCAAGGAGGCCGCTGGCTTGTGTCTCTCATGCTACTGGGGACTCCTGGGCCTTTCCTGCTGCTGCAAGACCAGGGCCCTGGGGCAGGTGCGGGGGGCAGGGGGTGCCGCCCGCCGCCCCCGTCGTTGGAGTGCTTGGCTCAAGTTCTGGGTTTCCCGCGAATGTACCTGGGAAAGCAGTGGAGCACGCCCGCGTGCTGGGGGCCCCCGCACCCACGCGGGAAGCCCGGATGGAGCTCCTGGCTCCTGGCTGCAGCCTGGCCCAGCCCTGGCCGTTATAGCCATCTGGGGAGTGAACCAGCGGATGAAGACCTCTCTCTCTCTCTCTCTCTCTCTCTCTCTCTCTCTCTGTAACTCTGCCTTGTTTTTTTTACAGGCAGAGTGGACAGTGAGAGAGACAGAGAGAAAGGTCTTCCTTTTGCCGTTGGTTCACCCTCCAATGGCCGCCGTGGCCGGCGCGCTGCTCATCCGATGGCAGGAGCCAGGAGCCAGGTGCTTTTCCTGGTCTCCCCATGGGGTGCAGGGCCCAAGCACCTGGGCCATCCTCCACTGCACTCCCGGGCCACAGCAGAGGGCTGGCCTGGAAGAGGGGCAACCGGGACAGAATCCGGTGCCCCGACCGGGACTAGAACCCAATGTGCAGGCGCCGCAAGGCGGAGGATTAGTCTGTTGAGCCACGGCGCCGGCCTCTGCCTTGTTAATACATCTTCAAAAGACAGGGTCCCGGGGCTCTCATCCATGGACAGACAGACAGAATCAGACTCAGCCGAGGGTCTTTTGTATCCGTGGTTTATTCTCCCCCACCCCATGCGGCACCTGCAGCCCCAGCCGCCCTCCCTCCCCACTGGGAGTGCCCCTGCCCCCTGCCCCCTGCGTGGGGAGCTGGGACCTCCGGGACAGGATGGGGGAGGGGATGGCTCCAGCGGCCTCAGCCCCCCCCCCCCCCCAGGGGGAGAAGAAGAGAGAAGAAAGGCGACCCGGGACTAGGGGCAAAGCCACAGGACAGAAGATGAGGAAGAGCATGGTGGGGGAGGTACCAAGGCCGGGCAGCTCTCCCAGCAGGGAGGGGGCTGGCAGGATGCTCTGGATGGGCGGGGCGAGAAGGTCGTGGGGAGGGAGAAGCCCAGGGCGGTCCCCGGGCCGGCCGTGGACTCGCAGGCGCAGGCAGCCGGGCCCCGGCAGGTGGCGGTGCTACAGCTTGGTGAGGTCCAGCTGCAGCTTGTAGGGCGGGGGGCTGCCCTCACAGGCGTGTGACGGGGGCGGGTACAGGGGCCAGTCCGGCTCCACCAGGAAGCCCTTGTGCTGCTCCAGGGTCAGGGGCTACAGGGAGGGGGCAGGGGGCAGAGGAGGGCCGCTGAGCCGCACCCCCGCGCCCCCCACCCCCACCCTCCTGCCCCTCCAGTCACGCAGCAGGTGGGAACGGGGGTGACCCAGGCCTAGACTGGGGGCGCCGCCCTCACCCACCTGGAACTTGAGGTGCTGGCCCGGCGCGGTCACCAGGGTGGAGCAGCTGAGCCACAGCATCACCAGCACAGACAGGAAGAGGCAGCAGGCCAGGATCCAGCGAGGCAGCCCCGAGCGCCTGCCGGACCCAGCCCGCACCGCTCAGCTGCCGGGGCGGGGCCAGGGAAGACCACACCCACCCCGGCCCCTCCCCTGCCCCACCCCCGCTCCAGCCCCAGGCCCCAGCCCCGGCTCCGCCCCAGGCTCTGCCCCCAGTCACTGCTCCGCCCCAGGCTCAGCCCCCAGGCCCCAGCCCCGGCTCCGCCCTACGCCCTGCCCCCAGACTCGGTTCCACTCATGCCCCACCCCACCCCCGGCTCCGCCCCAGGTTCTGCCCCCAGTCACTGCTCCCCCAGGCCCCAGCCCTGGCTCCGCCCCAGCGCCATCCCCAGCTCCGCCCCTGCCCCACTCCAGCCCCGGCTCCGCCCTACGCCCTGCCCCCAGACCCTAGCCCCGGCTCCGCCCCAGGCTCTGCCTCCAGCCCCGGCTCCGCCCCTACCCCACCCCCAGACGCGGCTCCGCCTTAGGCTCTGACCCTCCAGCCCCACCCCCCCAGCCCCATCCCTCCCCGCCCCCAGCCCTGGCTCCGCCCCTGTTCTGTCCTAGGCCCTGCCCCCGCCCCGCCCCCACCCACCTGGACATGCAGCTGAGGAAGTCGTTGTCCTGCGCCTCTTCCGGCTCCACCTTGGCCTTGCTGCTGGTCTTGACGCGGATCTTGGCCTTCCTCACCTTGTCCAAGGGGCCTACCGGGTCTGAGTGGTGGAGGGCCCTCAGCGGCCGCCGGCCACCCCGCCCCAACAAGGCCACTGTAGCTGCGGGGAGGACCTGGGGCAGGGGGCATAGAGTCTGGGAATGGGGGCCAGACCCTGACGGGCGCAGCATGGAACTCTGGGAGATGGATGGCACAACCCTGGCAGGCAGACCATGGAACTCTGGGAAAAAGATTCAGGAACTCTAGGACGTGGACCACAGAACCCTGGGAGATGGACGGAGGGGTCCTAGGAGGTGGAAGGCAGGACCCTGGCAGGGAGACCATGGAACTCTGGGAAAAGACTAAGGAACTCTAGGGGAAGGACCGAGGGACCCTGGGAGATGGACCAAGGGACCCTGGGAAACAGACCGAGGGATCTTGGGAGACAGAGGGACCCTGGGAGATGGACCCCAGGATCCTGGGAGACAGACCGAGGGACCCTGGGAGACCGACCAAGGGACCCTGGGAGACAGACCTAGGGACCCTGGGAGACAGACCTAGGGACCCTGGGAGACGGACCCCAGGATCCTGGGAGTGCAGGAACGGAGAGGTGGCAGTCTCAGTCCTTACCCACGTGCACCTCCAAGGCCTCGGGGTGGGATCCCCGCCAGGTCACCTCCACTCGCTGCAGGTGGCTCCCCTGGAACCCCAGACTCTCGACGACAGGCTGGGTCTGGGCCAGGAGCAGGACAGCACAGGGGAGACCATCGATAGGGCACACCAGCGCCATCGTGGGCTACAGTGCCCCACACCTGCCATGGCGGGCTACAGTGCCCCACACCCGCCCACTGGCACCCACTTCCACTGGGGAACAGGGTGGAAGGACCCCCGTCTCTGACGTCAGGGGCGGACCCACCCTCCCGGCTTCCTGCCGTAGACCACGCCCACAGAATCACAGGGATGGGTGTGAGCCCCTGGATCCATCCGCGCCTGAAGCTCGCCCAACACAGACTGCCCGTGAGCCAAGAGCCGATGCCCTGGCCACCCACGCAGCCTCTGAGCGCTCACCTGGAACACCACCACCTTCCCGTTGTCCGTCTGCACGTAGTAAATCCACGTGGAGGAGACAAAGCCTTGGGCTGAGTTCACAAAATCATTGCAGAGGGTGGAGAAGAGCTCCAGGAGGGAGAGGGCCCCGCTTGGAGCCTCCAGGACCTTTCTCTGGGGGAGGGGGAGGCCCAGGATGCAGGCGTGTTACCCACGTAGGGTACTGAGCAACAGGAGGGGTGTTGGGAGAATTCGGGGTGATCGGACTTGGCTGAGGGGTGTGGAGCAGCAGGTCTTTGTAAAACACTTCAGGGCTGCGCTGGTGTTGGGCTGTGTGCCCTCGGGGAACTGCATTCCCCTCTCTGGGTCCTACAACGGGACACCTCTCTTCCCTCAGGGGACTGCCACCAAATTACAAGATACAGCTGCCAAGGGCCTGCGACAGGGTAAGAACCTGACCTGGCCAAGCCTCAGGGCAGCTCCCCAGCCCAGCCAGGACCAACCACACTCAGGACTTCTGTCAGTGTCAGGAGGCCACTCCCAATGAGAAAGGGCGCCTGGGGCGGAGGAAGATGGGGGAGGGTTTCCTGGAGGAGCCCCTGCCCAGGGGTGTCTGGCTGGATTGTGCGTGCCTCCGTTTCCCTGATGTGCCACTGGGACACTCACTTAGGGGCAGTGCTTTCTGTCCCCCTGCCCGGACCCGGTGGCCTTGGGAAGCTGCTCTTCCTGGACCCAAGACCTCTGGCCCCACCCCCACCCCGGGGGGAGGGGGGACAGCGGCCATCTGCTGTCACAGGCGCCTGGCAGCCCTGGCGGCTTGCACTCCTGCCTCTCGCCCAGTGCTAAGCGTGTGGCGCGGGCTCCACCCCGCACAGGGCCTGGGACCCCGGGCGCCCACCTTCTGCTCCGGCTCGGCCTCGGCCAGCTGGCCCTGGCAGCCCTCTCTGCAGGCCTGCTGCTCCGTGTGTTTCCCGTAGGCTTCCACGCAGGCTGCAGGGAACGGAGTGGGGGCGGTGACCGGGCTGGCCCTTCCCTCGCCACCTCTCCCCCACCCCCGCCGCCGCCCCGGAGCGCTGGCTGTTCACCTGCTTCGCACTCGCTCTGCGTGGCATTGGGCTTGGAGCTCCTGGCCACGAAGCGGCAGATGGAGAAGAGGCGGCAGCCCCGCTCGCAGGCGCTGATCAGCACGGCCCTGTCATACGGGGACTCGGAGGGGGCCGGCAGCCCCGGCTGGGGGGTGGGGAGGAGCAGATCCGGGGCTCAGGCGAGCGGGAGGGGCGAGAGGACGCAGGGAGACTGATGCGGGCTCTTAGCTCCCAGGGGCAGTCGAGGCAGCGCAGCCCCCCTGGGGCTCCCTAGGGGTGCTCAGGCCTGCGGAGGGTGGCTCGGCCTCTGGCGGGGGGGGGGGGAGGCTAGGATGAGGACTGGTAGCCCAGACCGCGGCCCAGGGGACGAGCTGGAGCAGAGGGGTGGGGGTTGGGACCCCGAGGGTCCCTGCGCCACAGACCTCGTGCCCAGGAGGGAGGCGCCAGCCCCCACGCCACCCGAACTCCCCCTCTCCAGCCCCTTTCCCACGGGAGACACGGCCCCTTCCCCATCCCCGGGACCACCAGCCGCTCCCCCACCGGAGGGACCCCCTCCCAGCCCCCTCCCCGATGGGAAGAATCGGGTTCCGGGGCGGGCGCCGCGAGCGCCTCACCTGTGAGGGCCGCGGGCCAGGGTCGCGCTCGCGGCACCGCTGCTGGCAGCTCTGCGTGTCCCCGAGCTGCGGGGCGAAGGGGTCGCGTGCGGGTGCCGCCGAGGCCGCGGGCGGCGATGCCAGCAGCAGCAGCAGCAGCAGCAGCAGCGGCTGCGGCTGCGGCGGCGGCATCCGCACCACCGCAGCCATAGCCGGGCCGTGCGCGGGGGGCGCGCGGGACTCGGGCTTCGGGGCCAGCGCTGAGGATGCGGCGGCGGCGGCGGCGGGGACCGGGGCGGTGACGTCACCTGAGCGAGGCAGCCTGGGAAGGGGGGGCGGGGGATGCGGAGAGCGGGCGGGGGTGGGATGGGGTGGGGGGCGGTGCTGTTGCGCCGACGGTGGGGGCAGGGCAGGTGGATCCCGGGGGGCCCAGGGGGCGCCTCGCTGTCCCGACGCGTGGGGGGCACCTAGGCCAGCGCTAAGGGCAGAAAGGAACCAAGTAAAAGGATGGGACGGG
Organism: Sylvilagus floridanus; assembly: GCA_949820135.1. NCBI lineage: Eukaryota > Metazoa > Chordata > Mammalia > Lagomorpha > Leporidae > Sylvilagus > Sylvilagus floridanus. The sequence continues at coordinate 16,358,573 of OX463229.1, forward strand.
GGGGTTCTGTTTCCAGGGGTGTCGCGGAGGCCACGCGGGGACGCATGGGACGGGCACGGGGCGCTGGGAAGGGTCAGGTGCATTAAGTGGTTGGTGGAGGCTGAGGACGGGGCGGGCGTCTTCGCGAGGTTGACTCGCGCCAGGGAGCCCTCGGAGCCCTTCCCTGGGAGGCACGGACCGAAGGGGCTCTGGCTCTGGCTCCGCCCCCTCCCCAGATTGGGAGCCCCGAACCTCCGCGGGAGGGGCACGGAGGTGCACACGGTGTCAGGGCCGCCCAGAGTCTCATTTCGGGAGAAAACTCAAGGACACTTGAGGTTTTCCCATCTGCGGCGCCCCAGGCGGGAGCCGGACCTCGGGCCGAGGGGGTCCCCCCCACCCACAGCGTCTCCTCCGTCGGCTACCGGGCCCTGCCTCAGTACCAGGATAGCCGCTGGTCGCCCGCGTATCGGGCGCAGGTGCCAGCGGAGACCGCACCGCAGCCCCCGCCGCCGCCCGCGCGCCCCGCCCTCCGCAGACCCGGCGGCAGCTCGCGGGGTCGGCGGGTCGGAGGGCGCCGCAGGGTCCGGCCCGGGAGGAGGGGGCCCAGGGCGGCGGCCCGGCGCGCCCCCTCCCCCTGGCCGGCCGCCGCGCTTTCATCTCCGCGGCCCCGGTCGGCCCCCACGTGGCTTAATCAGGCGCGGCTGTGCCTGGCGGACCCGAACATCTGGATCCCGGCGCGGCCCCTCCTCCGCCCCGCCCCGCCCCTCCCGGGCTGAGCCGCGGCGACCCAGCGGCGGGGGGCCTCCAGCCCGCCGTTTGCCGGAGCGTAGAGCCTGGGCCGCCCCGCGTCTGAGCCACGCGCACGCAGCCGGCCCGCGGCTTGGGCAGCCTCCCCGCGCGATTCCACAGGTGGGAAGCAGGCTCCTGCGCTCCCGCGCGGAGCCACGGACGCAAGCTCACGCACGTCCGTCCCGTAGCCCCGCCCCGGTGTCCTTCCAAGCAAAAGGCTCTTTCCAACAATTGCCGGAGAATCTGTGAAGATGCGCGCGGGGGGCCCGCCCTATCTGCGGATCAAGCCACTGAGGCTCAGCGGCCGAACCCGGCCCCTTAGGGAGAGACGCCGCATTGCCCTGGGAGGCGGTCCCGTGGGCAGCATTTTAGGTGCAACGCGAGAGAGGGACACCTCCCGCCTTTAGACAGAAGGGGAAACTGAGGCTGGAGAGGTTGGGCCATGCGCCCAGGTGGCCCAAAGGGAGAAGGGAGAGAGCGTGATTGCCGCCCCCCCCTTTCCGCTCCTCCAGGCCACTGGGGGGGAGCGGAAGGAGGACTTGACCCCGGCCCCCCAGGTGAGCCCCCGCGCCCCTCCTGCGGTTCCCGAGGGAGCGGGCCCAGGTGAGGGGCGGGCAGGACGACGGCGGCCGGCAGGGGTCGGGTTTCAGGAAATCCGCCGACATTCCTCCGGGGCTTAAGAAGGAAAGTTGACTCGGCGCCGCCCCTCGCCCCCCCACTTCCTACCCCCCGGGGCGCCCGGCCGGGGGCGGCCGGCTGGGGGGCGGGGGGTGCGCTGCGGCCCGGTCTGGGCGTGAATCAGCAGCGGGCCCGGCTTCCGGGAAGCGGTGGCTGAGGTTGAGGCAGGCAGCGGACAAGCGCCCTTTGTCCCTCCCTGCCCTCCTCACGACCCTGCTGACCCCCACTCCCAGGCTGGGTTCAGGCGGGAGGAGGGAGGTAGCAAGGGTGCAGCTGCTGCCTCCTGGGACTTGGGGGGGGGCCGAGGACCCAGGCCTGCGGTGCAGGGTGCGCTGCGCGGACCCCGGCCAGGACCCAGGGCCGACGGCAGTCCCCAGCTCGGTACTGCTATCCCCCCAAAGTAGGAGTCACACACAGGCCCCAAACCAAACGCTCGGAGTCTCACTGCCCCGGGCCTCCTGGGACCCCCAGCCTGGGAGGAGACAGGGGCCCTTGACCTTGGCAGGGTTGGTGAATGAGACAAGCAGCCCTCTGTCCTCTTCCTTCTCCCTGGCTCCCGGTCCCCCATGGGACCCTAACGGCTCCCACTGCCCCTGGCTGGCGCCCAGGGAGCTGGGGCTGCAGGGCACCCCGACCTAATCCCGACCTCTCAGCCCGCCCCGCCCCGGGGTGGGGGCTCCACCCTCGGTCTGCCCCACTTGCTGCATTCCCAGCCCAAGCAAGCCAGGCCTTCAAGCACTTGGGTCAATATTTGGTGAGATTCTGTCACCGCTGGTGCCTGTGCAAAGAGGGCCTAGGGAGGAAGGGGTTAACTCACGGGGACTTCAAGGGCACTGACGAGCCCACCTCCTGGCGGCGGGGGGGGGGGGGGGTCAGCTCCTGGTGCCCTAAGTCAAAGACTAGGAACCAAGGTCACCCGGAGGGCAGAGGTCTTGCTGAGGAGTGGGGGCGGGGTTGGTGCAGTTCTCTTCCCCGGGAGTACCAGCGAGGAGGCACCTGGGCATCACAGGGAGCGGGGGTGGGGGTGGGGGTCTTGCGGCCACGGGCGCAGGCTCTGAGAATCCTCCATGCGTGCAAGTGGCAAATGTTTGCTGAATTCTCCTCTGGCAGACCCTGCCTTTTCCCCCACCCCCCACCCCCAGTATGGGGTCCCTCAGGGTGTTCAGACCACACGAAGCCAGCCTAGCCCAGTGCCAAAGCTGAGCAGCAGGCAGAGAACGGGGCCGGAGAAGGACAGCATCCGGGGCCTCCCTCCAGCGGCGGTTACGCTGGATAGAAGAGAAGGCGCAAACTTGGGGGAGATTTGGGGACCAGCCCAGGAGCCCCGGCTTGGCGACACCAGTGGGGGGCTCTCGGGGGTGGAAGGAGGGAGGGAGGAGGGGGAAGAGGAGGAGAGAGAAGGGGGCGAGAGGGTGGCAGAGCTGTTTGGCTGCTTTCTCTGGGACAAAGGCTTGGCAGCTATGGGGAGGGGGCGGCGGGGAGGCGGCCAGGGGAGGCCCAGCAGCATCCTGGAGGGAGCCGGTGGGGCCCGGACGCCGCCGAGGTGGGGAGAAGGGATCAGGAGAAGGGAGCGGAGCTGTGTTTTGGAATCACGGCCAACAAGCTTTGCTGATGGATTGGAGGCGTGGGAAGACAGAAAGAGAGCGTCGTCACGCGCGCTTCCAGGTCTCTGGCCTGAGCACCTGGGTGCACGCGGGAGCCCTGCCCCCCCTAGACTGGGAGAGGAGCCGAGATGGGGGGTGGGTGGGAATTCAAGAGTTTGCTCCGGGAGTCTGAAATCCTTTGGGGGGGGGGGGACGGGCAGACAGCTCTACATCCCCCACCCCTCCCCCTTCAGTTTTGGGGGGAGGGGCAGGGAGCATCCCAGAACACCCAATTTCAGCCCAGGACCCACACCTGGCAGGTGGGGCTGTGGCACAGATTGGCAGGGGGAGAGAAACGCCTGGCGGCCGCCCCTCACCACAATGGGGAGAGGCCCCCTGCTGTGCCGGGTGGAGCCCTTGTGTCCTTGCTTGCCCGTTTCCCTGCAAATCTTTCAACTGCCTGGATGCCGCCCCTGTGCAGGAGGAGAAACTGAGGCACAAGAGGCCTGGTGAGCCCCAGTGCCCTCCCAGCCCCCAGGGTCCCTCCTCAGGCCTCACCCTCTAGTTGGCTGTTTTTTTTTTTCCTGGAATCTGAGCCGTGCACCTAAGTAGTTGAAGGGGCAGCCCCAGCAGACCCGGTGGGGACCCCTGAGGGCCCCTGGGGGGCTGCTGGGGTCTCTAAGGGAACCCCTGGAAAGGGGCGTTCCATCCCTTCCCCTCCAGGCCACCGCGGGGCGGGGGCAGGACGGAGACCCAAACCACGAGGCTGGGGTCGCCGGGCTCTGGGGCTTCGGGCAGCGCCGTCCGTCCCCGCGGCCTCCCAAGCCCACCACCCTTCATGTCGTGGGCGCCTGGATCCGGTGGGGACAGACTAGAGAGGCATCGGGCGCCCAGGCCGGGAGGGGTCCCGAAACCCGAGCAGTGGCCAAAATAATAACACGGGGAAGGATCTTTGCGCAAAAAAAAAAAAAAAAAGGAAGACAAACTTGTGTGTCGCTCCGGGCGGCGGCTCTACCTGGAGCTTGCAGGCGGCGGCCGCCGGGCGATTACTCACCGCGTGGCGCACCCCACCCGCGGGCCGCTGAGTGGATTTTTCCGTGGGGAGGGGCGTGAAGGAGTCTCCGGAGGGAGTCCTCCCGGGAAGCTGTCCCACCCTGGATGCGGGACCCGCGTCTTCGGAGGCCCCCCATCTCCCCACGCGGGGGCTCCCTCCCCGGGCTCCGCAGCGACCCCCGACCCAAGCAGCCCCAAAACCATGGAGCGCGAGGGGACCGCAGGGCCGGGGGCTCCGTGCTTTCTGCTCTCCTGTAGCAAAGCCCCGAGCGGACGCCGCTGCGCAAGGAGGACCGAGGAGAGGCGGGATAAAGTGGAAGGGCCGAGCCTGGTGGGACCCGCAAGCCGAGGGTGAGGGCTGGGAGCAACTTTCGGGTCCCTGGGGAGGAAGAGGGGCTGGAGGTGGGGGGGTGGGCGGGGCTCAAGGGGGCGCCCAGTAGGGGGGGCGGAGCCAGAGCTAGGGTGGGGGCCCAGATGGGGGATTGAGGAGGCACAGGGAGGAGCTCGACAGCGGTTGGGGACCGCAGGGGCACGGGCTGAGACAGGGTGCGAGGAAGGGCGGCGAACGGGTTGGCGGGCGCCGGGTCCCAGGCTGGGGGCGGTGGTGGGGAGCCTGGAGCTGCCGGAGTTGGGAGAGGAAGGTCCCGGGCCCGTAGGGGTTTTGAGTAGGGGGCTCCAGGCGGCGGGACGGGGCGCGCGCAGTTCGTGGCGGGGCGGAGGCCGGACGGGCGGGGCGCGCGGTGCCCGCGGGCGGGCGGGAGGTGGGGAGGCCGGTGCGGGGCCCGCCGCCCCCCCGGGGCCGGGCCGGGCCGGGGGCGGGGCCGGGCGGGGCCAGCGGCGCATTAGCGCCTTGTCAATTCGGCTGCTCAGACTTGCTCCGGCCTCCGCGTCCGCGCCCAGCGACGTGCGGGCGCCCCGGCCCGCGCCCTCCCGCGCCCCGCGCCCCGCGTTGCCGCCAGAGCCGCCGCCCGCTGCGCGCCCCAGGCAGCGCCGGCCCCATGCCCGCCGGCCGCCCGGGCCCCGCCGCCCAATCCGCGCGGCGGCCACCGCCGCCGCCGCTGCCCCTGCTGCTTCTTTGCGTCCTCGGGGCGCTGCGAGCCGGATCAGGAGCCCGTGAGTACCCTGCGCCCTGCTCCCCGGCTCCCGCCCGAAGCGAGTGCGGGCGCCCCGGGGGCAGCCGCGGGGGGAGGGGGCGCAGGCGCCACCTGGACGGCCCGGGAACAAAGGAAGGCGCCCCCGGCGCGGCCCTCGGGGCGTCCTCACCTGTGGGACGCACTGTGCCACAGCCCCCCACCCCCCCCCCGGCCCGGGAGGTCCCGCTTCCGCCCCTCCCGACCTTCCCACCTGGTCCGCCCGGCCAGGCCCCCTGGGGGTCGGGGCCCAGTGGCCTGGGACCCTCTGCGCGTCGGGACGCAGCGGGCGCACGCGTTCGCATCCGCGGACTCGGAGCCTCGGGGATCGCGCGGGCCAAGGCGCCCTGGCGGGGGCTCACGCATTTGGCGCGCAGGGTGCGGGCCCCGAGTAGGGCCCCCCCACCCCGGGCGGAGGGATGAGCCCCGCGGGGAGGGCGGGGCAGGAGGGGGGCCGCTCTGGCCGCCTGGCGCGCGGCCCGGGGTCCCCGGGGACGAGCCTCTCCGCGGGCCGGCGCCGCCGCCGCCGCCGCCGCCGCTGCCGCCGCCCTCCCCCTGCGGGACCCCGCGCACGGGGCTCCGCGGAGTCCCGGCCATCGGCGGCTCCCGGAACCGTCTTCGGTCGGGCCGCGCCGGTCTGAGAGGCTGCAGCGAGAGGAATCTTTGTGAGCGAGGGAGCGAGAGCGAGCGGGAGCCCGTGGCGTCCCGGGGGGCACGGCGGGCCCAGGCGGTTCGGGGTGGGGGGGAGGCTCCCGGGGGAAACCTCTCCGCTCTGTGGGGAAACTCCCGGTCTCGAGCCCTCTGGGCCGGGACGCGTTCTCCCATGCAGAAGCGCCCCGGGACACACCCAGAGACACACAAAGGCGCACACTGGCGTGTGGCCCGTCACCCTCGCCCCCAGACACGCGCACACTGCGGCCCAGATGAGGGTTCGCACACCATGGCGGGCGCGCACACACATTCCAGCCGCGGTCACACGCCCATTCCGCCAGGGAGGCGACCCAGGGGCACGCACGCAGCCAGACAGTGCCTCCAGAAAGGTCACTGGCCAGCACCCACCCCTGGAGGCGCGCGCCCAAAGGGCAGCTTGCCCTGCGCCCCGGGGCCGTCCGGGGGCCACCCTCAGCTGCCACCTTTGTTTCTTACGGGGTGAGGGCGGCCGGCCGCAGTGGGAAGCCGGCTGTGGAGCGTGTGTTTTTTCCTTTAAGGAGAGAGAAATTAAATAAAAGATTCTCACACCTCGGCAATATGTTTCTACTTATGTCTTAGCACCTGAGAGCAGGCCAGTGGGTTGTAAAAGGGTCTGCAGGTCCCCGCGGGGCCAGGCCATCGGGACCCCCCGTGGGGACCCCGGGCTGGAGGCCGCCCTCCCGCCCCGGCCCACAGAGAATCTCACACTTTTCCCTTTTAAAACACATGGCACTGCCTTTTTAATAAAGGCAGTGGCTCCAGATTGAGAAGGAGGGAAAGAAATAAATTTTTAAAGGCCTGAGCTCTGTGGGAAAGGAGGGGGAGGCAGGGGTGAACCCCGGATGGGGGGATCCACTTTGGGGAGCCCTCCGGGACTCCTCCCCCAAGCCCCGGCTGAGCCCCGAGCCCTAATCTCACTGACTGCTTCTGGCTGCCTCTTCACCTACAGCCCAGAGGGTCTGGGTCTGGTGCCTTGTCCCCCTTCTTTGTGGGGGTCTGAGCCGCCACTGGGGCCCCCCGAGCTGGAAGGGGCTGTAACCCCGGTAGTTCCTGGGTTCTGCACCGGCCTGGGCCCTCTGACCCTGAGGGTCTCATTGCGTGCAGGTAACATGTACTCCTCCCATCCAGGGCCGCCTCCCGGGGTTCCTCTGACCTCTCCTGCAGCTGAGGGGGTGGGTACTGGCCTGTCCAGGCCGGCCTGGCCCTGCCTTCTCCCCTCGGCCCCCACCCAGACCCGGGAGGGCAGCTGCAGCTGTCGGCAAAGCGGGCCATGCCAACCCCGGCCGCCGGGTGGGTGTGGCAGAGGGGCAGTGCCCCCCAGCCCGGACCCCCCAGAGAGTTCCTGCCTGGCCTGCGACTGGGGGGGGGGGCAGGACAGGCGTGACCCACCCTGGGACGGGGGGCCTGGGGTCCTGGGGCAGCCTGGCTGTGCCTCCCACCCTGCTGGTGCGGGGCAGGCTGGCGGGCGGGCGGGGGGTGGGGGGGGACAGGCAGGAAGCGGTGGGTGGGCCAGGGTAGAGATGCTGGCACGCCCCAGTTCATGCCGAAGGAATTCCGAATTAGCGGGCGGCTGGCTGCCTGGGACCTCCGGGGCGGCCCCCTGGCCCCCCGCCCCCGCCTCCTCGGCTCTGGCCCGCTCTGCCGGCTCCTTCGCACGGATGCTAGGACCTCCAGCAAGCCCTGGGCCAAGCCCCAAATGCAACTTCGATCCCAGGCTCCAATAAGACATGGCCCTCCGGCCAAGTTGGCCCCGGAACAATCCGTCAGGGCCGGCCCGAAAACCGTGTCCACCCCACCTCGCCCATCTGGGGCTGGCACTCAGGGGGCCTCCCAGGGGAGTTTGGATTGCCCTGTCCTTGGCCGACATCTCTGCGCGGGGGGGGGTCCTTTAGCAAAGCAAATCTAACCGAGACCCTCCCTCTGTCCAGCTGGGGAGGGGGCTGCTGCCCCAGGGCCTTTCAGACTGCTTGTCCTGCACACTCCGGCCCCAGGATATTTGCACTCCCCCCCCCCCCAATGCTGTCTCCTGGGTCTTGTTTATTCAGGTCCCTGCCCGGACAGGCTTGGGGGAGTGTGCGAAGGGGTTGCTTCTATGGCTCCTGCTTTGTTCTCTCTCTTGTTGATTGTTAGATGCTTCTCCCCCCCCCCCCCACTCAGACCCACAAGGACAGGAATTTCCTATCCTGGGGGGGGCGGTGGAGGGTCCCCAGCTCTCAGCATGATAAATGAGTGAATGAATGGCTGACTGAACAGATGAGTGGATGACTCCTTACGCCATTTGGGGTGGAAGGACTGGGCCCTCCTCTAGCTCAGAGAACCCATGTGGGTGGTGCCGTGGTGCCCACTTCCCAGATGGGCAAAATGAGGCTCTCAGAGAGGCTTGAGCTGGGGGTCTGCCCCTGCTTCTCTGGGCCTTGGTTCCCCTGGGGCGAATCGGGTCTCCAACAGAGGATGGACGTCCCGGGCTGTCCTGGTGGCCTGCGGCAGAGGAAACACCAACCAAACAAACCGGTGGAGGAACTCCCTGGCCTTCGTGGGGGCCCCAGAATCCGAGAGCTTTCTCATACCCATTTTGCAGATTGGGAAAACTGAGTTGAGGCCCACCAAGTCCCTTCGCCTGGAAGTGGGCAGCCTTGAGCTTTGTTTCCATAGCCACCTTCCCCACAGTGCAGAGTGAAAGTTCAGAGGCCGAGAACCGTCTAGGCTCTAAGCCCGCCTCCCCCACCCGTCCACCTGTCTCTCCTCTGATGGTCGAGGCCGGGGGACCCTCAGAGACTCAATGTTTTCATCCATGAAGTGGGCAGAAGTTGAGGAGACAATGCAGGCCACGTCGTAGCCTGGTTTTTATTTATTTGAAAGGCAGAGAGGCCAGAGAGAGAGAGGAAGGGATCTTCCATCCGCTGGTTCACCCCCCAAATGGCTGCAGTGGCCAAGCCAAAGGCAGGGGGCCAGGAGCTCCATCCGGGTCTCCCACGTGGGTGCAGGGGCTCAAGCACTTGGCCCATCCACTGCTGCTTTCCCAGGCCACAGCAGAGAGCTGGATGGGAAGTGGAGCAGCCGGGCCTCCACCCGGTGTCAGTCTAAAGGATGCATAGGCGGCCACTTAACCCGCGGCACCATGGCACTGCTCCCTTAGCCTGGGTTGGGGACTATGACGATGCTCGAAGGAAGGCTTTGTCCAACAGAGCCTCAGATTCCATGTCTGTAGTCTAGGCACAATCACACGCGGGTCATACTCGGGGGGGCCGCCGTGTGTCCTCAGAGGGCCTAGCCTGGTCAGGGAGGAGGAGGGGAGGGGTCTCAGGCTCGGCAGCACCCCTCCAGGCCTGACCGGGAACTCGTCTTTGACCCCAGACACAGCTGTGATCAGCCCCCAGGACCCCACACTTCTCATCGGCTCCTCCCTGCAGGCCACGTGCTCCGTGCACGGGGACCCACCGGGGGCCACTGCCGAGGGCCTCTACTGGACCCTCAACGGGCGCCGCCTGCCGCCCGAGCTCACCCGCATGCTCAACGCCTCCACGCTGGCCCTGGCACTGGCCAACCTCAACGGGTCCAGGCAGCAGTCGGGGGACAACCTTGTGTGCCACGCTCGCGATGGCAGCATCCTGGCCGGCTCCTGCCTCTATGTTGGCTGTAAGTGGGCTCCCCTCCCACACACACCCCAGGGGTCCCGGAGGGGCACATGGCATGGGCCCGGGGCTGTGAGGTGGACACAGGGGGCCCTGCGACCCGCGCCTGGGCTCCAGCCTCCTCCTGCCGCCCCTCTCCTTCCCCAGTGCCCCCAGAAAAACCTTTCAACATCAGCTGCTGGTCCAAGAACATGAAAGATCTGACCTGCCGCTGGACGCCCGGGGCCCACGGGGAGACTTTCCTGCACACCAACTACTCGCTTAAGTACAAACTGAGGTTGGTGCAGGCCCGCGCGGGCTGCGCGCCCCTGGGCCGGTGCTGGCCGGCCGGTTCGGCTCCGAAACCCCTGCCCGCCCGGGTGAGGTCTGGAGGCCCAGAGGGAGCCCCGGCCCCGTGTCCTGTCCCCGCAGGTGGTATGGCCAGGACAACACGTGTGAGCAGTACCACACAGTGGGGCCTCACTCCTGCCACATCCCCAAAGACCTGGCTCTCTTTACGCCCTACGAGATCTGGGTGGAGGCCAGCAATCGCCTGGGCTCCGCCCGCTCCGACGTGCTCACCTTGGACATCCTGGACGTGGGTGAGCCTCCCTGCTCCCCTGCGATCTGTTTCCCGAGAGGGGGAGGAGCGTGTCCCGCTTGCCCCGCCCCCCCAGCCAGAGCCCCGGCTGCATCCCCAGATAGGTCCCTGCTGGTTGGTGAGGGCATCCATACGGTAGCCCCGCGGCTAGGCTATCCCCACTCTGCAGAAAACACCTGGCCCGGCCACCCCCCCCCCTTCTCCGGCAGCCCAGGTGTGCGGGGAGGGGGGGCCCGGGGAGCAGCGAGGGGGCGACCAGGTCGGGAGGCGCCCCAGGAAGCCTGGGCCTAGAGCTGGGGTGTGTGTGTGTGTGTGCAGGCAGGAGGCAGGAAATAGATGATCTGCAGCCGAATTGAGCCTAATCTAATTAGGGTGTTTCTCAGCCCCAAAGCAGGCCTGTGCCTTAACCCTTTCAGCCCCGCAGCGCGGCCTCAGGGGGAGAGGCCAGCCCGCCGCGCTCCCCCCACTCTGTGTCTCTCTGCCGTGCTCCGTCAGTGTCATTCTGAGGATCTTGCCGAAAGGGGGGGCGGGCTGCAGGTGTGGGGGGGCGGGGGGCGAGTGGAGGGGGTTCCTGACGGCCCCCTGGCCTCCAGGGCATGGTGAGCCTAATTGCATTAGCCAGGCGATGTCTGTGGCTCCACAACCGCTTTGAAGCCAGGGTCCTATTTCTCCTGTCACAGATAATAACGTTGATAAGAGCGCTTCCTGCATGTCCTCGCTCGTAATCCACACGACCCCGGGGCGGGCGCAGAGGGAGGAGAGGGGGACGCAGGCAGGTGCGGCACAAGCCACGTGCCCTGGGCTCCACGGCCGGGGAGCTGGGAGCTGGGGGCTGGGGGGCTTGAACCAGACAGGCTGTCAGGGAGCCAGCGCCATCCCCGGAGACCCCACACGCCCGCCCGCCCGCAGTGACCACGGACCCGCCAGCCGACGTGCACGTGAGCCGCGTCGGGGGGCTGGAGGACCAGCTGAGCGTGCGCTGGGTCTCGCCGCCCGCGCTCAAAGATTTCCTCTTCCAAGCCAAGTACCAGATCCGCTACCGCGTGGAAGACAGCGTGGACTGGAAGGTGCCCGCCCCGCCCTGCCCCGCCCCGCCAGCCCCGCCGCGCCCCTGACCTGCCTCCCCCAACCCCCGCCCCGCGCCGTCCAGGTGGTGGATGACGTCAGCAACCAGACCTCGTGCCGCCTGGCGGGCCTCAAGCCCGGTACCGTGTACTTTGTGCAAGTCCGCTGCAACCCCTTCGGTATCTACGGCTCCAAGAGAGCGGGGATCTGGAGCGAGTGGAGCCACCCCACGGCCGCCTCCACGCCCCGCAGCGGTGAGCGCCGCGCCGCGCCCGCACTGGTAGCCTTGGGGGCGGGAATCCCCGGCTCTACTAGACCTGCCACGGGGGGGCGGGGGGCACCGGGGCTGACCCCTCTCCCGCTCTCGCTGCCGCCTCCCCCCCTTCCGGGACTCAGTTTCCCCTTCCGAACCCGAAGGGACTAACCTCCCCCGGGGGGTTTTCTCTGAAGGCGCAATTGCTGTAAACGTCTGGCCTCCGCGGCCCCAGCTGGACGCGGGGGTCCGGACACCCAGGCCTCCCATCCTCCGCCCTGGGACTTCCACCCCAAGGGAGACCCTCCCCCCTTTCTCAGAGACTCTGGGAGGGGCCGTGCACGGGAGCGCCCTCGGAATGATAGGGAAACTGAGGCTCCCAGAGCTAGGGAGGGGCAGCCCCTGCTCCACCGCGCGGCTCCCCAGCCCCCAGCCCCGGGCCCCTGCAGGTTCTGGGGAGGGCGGGAGGGAGCGCAGCCGGGAGGGGCCTGAGCCTTGGCCCTCGCTCGTGCCCAGCACCTGCGATTCTTGCATGGGAGCCAGCAGGCGGCTGCAGCAGCCGGGGAGGCGGGGGCGGCGGGGGCTCCGGGGCCGTGCCAGGGCCTGTCAGCGGGACCCCAGCTTTATTTATGATGTGAGGCCGATGTCCTTATCCGCCGGCCTGCTCGGGGCCAGCTGCGGCCAGCGGCTGGACCGAGAGTTAGGGCCTCTCACCTGGCTCCTCTCGTCTGCTCCCGGGCCGGCCCTGGAGGTCGTCCCCTTGGGATCCACCCCGTTGCACGTGGTCTCCGCCACTGTCTCCTGTGTTTCCCTGCCTTCCTAGGCCTCTCTGTCCTTGCTCCCAGGGTCTCTGTCCCTGCTGGGACCCTGTCTCCATCGTCCCCTCCCATCCGAGCCTCCTGGGCTGTCCCCTCCTTGTCCCTATCCCTTAATGTCCGCCTCTCTGGCCCTCTCACAGGACCCCTCCCCCATCTGTCTGTGACCCCTCTGGCCTTGCCCTCTCTCCTCTCTTCCTCCCCATTTCCACGCACACCTGGCTCAGGCCACAACAGCGGGGTCCCTGGAGGGAGGAGCCCCTCCCCCCCCCCCGCTGCGTCTCATCTCCCCAAGGGGCGCAGCTGGGCTGTCGTGCGGGGCCCTGAAGAGAAGCGGGCTAGCTAGGGACCTTGCCCACCCGGAACGCGGTCCCGCGGCGCGGGGGGCCCTCCCGCACGCCTGCCCGCGCGCGCCCCCTGCCGGGCGCGCCGTGACACTACCGCTCCCCACCTCCCCACCCCTACCCCCATCAGAGCGCCCGGGCCCGGGCGGCGGGGCGTGCGAGCCGCGGGGCGGCGAGCCGAGCTCGGGGCCGGTGCGGCGCGAGCTCAAGCAGTTCCTGGGCTGGCTCAAGAAGCACGCGTACTGCTCGAACCTCAGCTTCCGCCTCTACGACCAGTGGCGAGCCTGGATGCAGAAGTCGCATAAGACCCGCAACCAGGTAGGAGGGAGGGGCCTGAGGCGCTCGGGGCTGGGGGCGTGCAGGGGCAAGCGGCGGGCAGCAGGCCGGGGAAGCGCACGCGCGCAGCCCTACACCGCGGCCTTCTTTCCAAGCACAGGACGAGGGGGTCCTGCCCTCGAGCAGACGGGGCGCGGCGAGAGGTAAGGGGGGGCCCGGGGGCCACCGGCATTTTTTTTAGCTTTTCCTTTTGAGCCACATGTGGTAGGTGTTAGCTTCCCCGAGCATCCCCGGGGATCTCGAATCGCCCGTGAGCTCCTGTGGCCCCGCGGATGCCCCAGAGCCTGGCCCGGATGGGGGGTGGGAGAGGAGGGCCCAGAGAGGCGCCTCTGACCCTGGCCAGGACCTGAGTGCTGACCCAGTCCCTCTCTGCCTGCAGGTCCTGCCACATAAGCTGTAGGTGCAGGGGCCACCCAGCCCGGGGCCCCTCTGCACCCTCCTCCCTCCGCAGGAGCTCTGGCGGCCATGCCTGCCCGTGCGAGGCCACCCCTGGGTGCACCCCAGTGTGTGGGTGGCTTCGGCGGTCCTGAACCCATGCAGCGGCTGGGAGTGAAGCTACCCAGGGTCCCTTTCGAGAGTCTGTTTAAATAAATGAGCTGTTTGGGTGCCCTGACTGTGAGGGTGAGTTGTGGGGGCACAGCGTGGGGCTGGGGGGGGGGGTCATGAGACCCTTTGGAAATGGACTGCCAGGAGTTCAGCCGCCTCGGGGCACCGTCAAATGGCCAGTTACTGGGAGTGGTGGTTGGGGAGGTTCCCAGCAGCCCCCTCGCCCACACACCCCAGGACACGGACATGGTGCACCGGCCACGAGGTCCTTTATTAAGGGGAGTGCGTGCAGCCCTGGTGGGGGTGGGGGCCAGCAGCCCAGCGGGGCAGGACCTGGCCAGCTGGCGGGGGTCAGGGCCGGGCTGGGCGCCACCGGCCCCCTTTCCCGGCTCCCTCGGCGCGCCCCTGGGGAGCCACCATCACTCGGCGGAGTCGGCCTCAAACTTGAGGTCTTGGAGGACCTCGCTGATCGCCTCCATGGTTTTAATTACCCTACAAGAGCGGATGGGAGCTATAAATACAACCCAGATGGGGCGAATTAGCCGCCACGGCGCAGCCCGCGCCAAGCCTCCAGGCTGCCCTTGGCGCGCGCTTCTGAGGGTGCCTGCAAGGCGAGGGGCGGGGGCCCAGGGACAAGGAGGGGGACCAAGCCTCGTGCCCTAGGGGTTCCGAGCGTGGTTGGGGCCGGGAGAAGGCAAACGGCAGGCGCGTGCTAGCCAGAGGAGCGGGGATCGTCTGGGCTCTGCGCGCACCCTGACCAGCGTGCGGCTCAGGTGTCCCCGATGCGCGCACTGGGGCTGCCGGGCGGAGCGAGGCGGGAGGGCAGCCCGCTCCCGGGCGGGGTGGGGGTGGGGCAGTCGCCTCGCGGGTGCGCGCCGCGCGCTCATGCACTCACTTCATCTTCAGCCGTTCCGTTTGTCCCGCGTCCTCCTGCCCCGCCAGCTCCGGCGACTCCGCCAGCTGCAGCAAGGCCACCTGGGGGGGGCGAGGAAGTGGGGGACCTCGAGGCACCCAGAGAGAAAGGGGTGGGCGCTGTGCGGGAGGAGTCTCGGGGCAAGGCAAGGGTGGGCGTGGCCCGACAGGACGTTCCGGCTCGGGATGGGCGGTGGGCGTGGAGTAGGCGGGGCCTCTCGGTCCCCGGCCCGCGAGCGGGGTTAGAACCCCTAACGAAGGCTCGGCTTGGGGGACGGGGAGGGTCCTGCTAGGGAGGGTGTGGCCTGGGAATATCGCGGCGGGGCGCGACGTGGGCGTGGCCTCAGAACCCCAGGCACGTGGGAAGCGGGACCTAGGGTCCCCTCTCCCGCCGGCTTGAGAGGCGAGAAAGTGAAAGACAGCGGGGGTGGGGGCCAGGGACTAGAAATCAGGACAGGAGGGGCCGAGGCCGGAGGGGCCCCGCAGGGGGCGCGCCGTGGCCTCACCGTGGTGAGACGCGTCTGCTCCAGCTGCTGCAGGTTGCGCACGTGGCCAGCGAGCCGCGGCTGCGCGCGGGGCCCGGCCAGCTCGGCCTCCAGCGCCAGCACCTCCCTCGAGGCGGCGGCGAAGGCCTGCGTGACCTCGTGCACCGCGCTCCGGTAGCTCGGGAAGTCGTAGTCGGGGCCGCTGCACACGTACCGGCGGTGGGCTCTGCGGCGGACGGGGGTCCTGAGGCCGCGCCCCCCGGTTCCCCGCACCCGAGGCACCCGGGACGGGGCGCCCCACTCCGCCCTCGGGGCCCGCGCCCGCACTCACTCGTCCAGGCGGCGGAAGGCCTGCGCGCGCTCGGCCTGCAGCTGGTGCACGCGCTGTACCAGCGTCCAGATCGGCGCGTCTTTCTGCGAGGCGGGGGCACGGCTGTGGCTTAAGCCGGCGCCCCTGGCCCTGCGCCGCCCGCCCCCCGGCCCCCGTCCGCGCCCCGGCTCACCCACGGCCACGCCGGCTCCTCGCGCTCCGGGGCCCCGGGGCTCGCCGCGGCCCCGTCGGGCACCATGGCTGTGCGCGCGCGCCGCGACCCGGAACAGGCCGCTGCGACGCGCAGGGCGCCCCCTGCCGGCCCGGAGGTCCGCGGACACAGAGCCGCGGCTGGTCTACGGCGTGCTGCCCACAAAGACCCGTTCCCGACACAAAGCACAGGTGCGCGGGCAGGAACTAGGCGACCCGCCACAGGGGCTTGTGTGCAAAGGCCCTGAGGCAGGAATACGGGCCCTTGAGCATCGTGCCACTCGGGGCACCGGGGAGCTGGCCTGGGGCCCGCGAGGTGCTGTTGCGGGAGGACCGGGGTCCTGTCAGCCCCGCCCGACAACAGAGCCCCAGGGCAAATGCTCGTTTATTTCTTGAAAGCTGAAGTGTGGGGGTGGGCGGAAAGGGGGCTCCCTCCGCTGGTCCAAGAGCCAGGGCTGGGCCCCAAGCCGGGAACTCCTTCCAGCCCCTGTGCAGGCAGGGCCCGCGCACCTTCTGCCTCCCCGGCCGCCTCAACAGGGAGGCTGCTCAGCAGCGCCCCCCCCAGACGGCCAAGGTCAGGCCTGTAGGGACCCCGTCCCCGCGCGCGGCGGCCACCCCCCACACAGAGCAGCCACGGGACACCGGTTATGCTCGAGTGACCAGGGGAAGCTTTATTGGGGGCGGGGCGCGCGGAGACCACGCCCCCCGGGCGGGGGCGGCCTTATTTGACCTTCTTCTTGGGGCGCAGGTTGTTGGTGTGCCCGCACTTCTTCTTGCGGCAGTTGACGGCGCGGGGGTGCAGGCGGGCGTAGCACCTGCGCGGGCAGGGCGTGCGGCGGTGAGGGCGGGGACCCCCTCTCCCTCCCCTTCCCGGCGGGAACCCCCTCCCACGCGTACTTGCGGCAGATCATCTTGTCGCAGTTGTACTTCTGCGCCAGCTGGCGGAGCGAGGGCTCGATGATGCCGCCGCGCAGGCGCAGCACCAGGTGCAGGGTGGACTCTGCGGGGCGGGCGGCAGCTCAGGGGCCGGGGTCTCTCCCGCGCCGCAGCCCCACCCCCCCGCCCGCGGAGCCAGGAGCACGAGTCAGACCCAGACGCGGGCGCCCCAAGCCGCGCACCCCCAAGCATCCCCCCGGACCCTGGGTCCCCGCCTGCCCAGGAGGCAAGCGCCCCCCCCCCCCCCCCGCCGCCGCCCATACCTTTCTGGATGTTGTAGTCCGACAGGGTGCGGCCGTCCTCCAGCTGTTTGCCCGCAAAAATCAGACGCTGCTGGTCAGGCGGGATGCCTGCAAGAGGGCGAGCGGGGGCCTCAGCTCCTCCCGGGGAGGCGGGGGTCCCCCAGCACAGCCCCCCTGTCCAGACCCAGACTCATCACAGCCAGGGGAACTGGGGCCTGAGACCCAGCCTCATCGCATGCACAAGGGGTCCAGGGACCCCAGCCCAACCCCATCACACCTACGGGTACCCAGGGCCTCCATAACACACACGGGGACCCCCAAGCCCGGCCCCATCACACGTATCCGGGGGACCCCAGACCAGCCCCCACCACACCCACGGGACCCAGGGAGCCCCATCGCATGTACACGGGGACCAGGACCTCCAGCCCGGCCCCACTCACCCTCTTTGTCTTGGATCTTGGCTTTGACATTCTCGATGGTGTCGCTGGGCTCGACCTCGAGGGTGATGGTCTTGCCCGTTAAGGTCTTCACAAAGATCTGCATCTCGGCGCCCGCGGAGCTGGGGGGCGCACGGCGGTGAGCGCCGCCGCCCGCGCCCCCCTCCCCACGCAACGCCCCGCGCCCCCTTCGCCCACGCCTGGCCTCGGCCGCCGGGGCCCGGCTCCTCGGCCCCGGCCGCCCCGCTGGCTCCCGCGACCCCTCCTCTCGCCCTCACTGCAGCCCCGGGCAGCAATGGCTGCCGCCGACACGTGCCGGGGGCTCGTCTACACTCGCAGTCTCATCAGACACGGTTAACCCGGACGCCGCCACCAAGGGCAGCCGGCCCGCAGAACGCGGTCCCCTTGAAGGAGCCGCCGCCGCCGGCCGCCCCCACTGCCCCCGCCGCGGGCCTCGCTCCAGGCCCCGGGCCCCGCGGGCCGGCCCGTCCGCACGGCTGCGGCTGCCCTCGGCGGCGCCCCCCGAGCTCGGAGCCCCGGCCGCACACCCCCCGCTCCGCCATCCCGCCTTCCCCCCCGCGCCCCCACGCGACCCCGCGCGGCCTCCGCCACCGACCCGCTCGACCGCCTCGTCGAAGAGAAAGAGGACGGCGGAACCGGAAACCGGCGATGGGCCGCCGAGAGCGCCTGCGCGCCGAGCGCTTGCGTCACAATCCCCTCGGGCCCCGCCCCGGCGCCATGTTCAGTACTGGCGATCGAAGCCACGGCGCGTGTGGGCAACTCCCTTCCGGGTGTGCGCTCTCCGCCCCCGCCCGGCGGCCGGGGTGCCGGGGTGCCGGGGTGCCGGGTCTGGTGCGCGGACGCGCGCACCTGGCCAGGTGTTTGGGCCTCCAGCCTCCGGGGATACTGCTGAGCAGAGGCGGGCTGTCCTGAGCAAAGCCATTAAGCAGAGGGCCTGGGGGGACAGGCAGGAGGCCCAGGGCCCGGAGGTAGGCAGGGACTGCTGGGCTTGGTTCGTAGAGCCCTGTCCCGCAGGTGCGCACGGACAGACCAGGTAGGGCAGGTGAACCGGTGCATCCGCCCCCAGAAAGGTTGGTGGGCGGCGGCCAGGCACGGTCTGGAACGCGGACGGAGGCTCTGGGGTGGTCCGGCCTGGAAGAAGTGAGGCCACCTAGTCCCCTGGGCACCTGGCACGGCCCTGTGTCTCCCTGCGCATTCCCGGAGCGGGAACCCGCCCTCTGGCCCGTGCCTTCCCAACACCGTCTCCAAGTGCTCCCAGAACGGGGTAGCCTTGGGAACGAGACCCCATCTTGGGTCCACCTCGAGGCTGCGGGAGAGGGAACTGTGTCGCTGGCAGTGGGAACAGCACGTGCGAGGCCCAAGGCGCTGGTGGGGCCCCGGGCGCTGCGGGCTGCCAGCCCCTCACCCAGAGCAGCCAGTGTGCGTGCGCCTCCAGCACTCCCCCACCCCACCCCACGCCGGCGGCTCTGGTGCACCTGCCAGGCCCAGATGGAAAAACCGCCGGAGCCAGACGCAATGTTCCCTCTGCAGTCGCGGCCTCTCTTTATTGATAACTTCGCAATGGCGTGTGAACATCGGGTACAAAAATATTCCCTTCAGCTCTGCCGGCCGGGGTGGCCGGGCCGGGTTTCCATCCTGCTGCCCCCCGCCCAAGGGAGGAACGTCCAACTCTGTTAAAGGGGTGGGGTGAGGTGGGAGCTTGTCCCCCCGCCGTGGGGGTCCAGGCCCGGGCATCGGGCTGTGGCCTCCGGGGATTGCCGCAGGGGTCTGCGGACGTGCTGCGGGGGTCCTGCGGCCCCCCCGGGGGGGGGCCTGTCCCACTAGCCCGGGCCGCCCGCCCGCGGCGCGGGGCTACTGGCCCTGGGGCTCCTCCTCGGACTGGCTGTGGCCGTTGAGGGCAGGGGAGCCGGGCCGGGCGTGGGCCAGGTCCTCAAAGCCGGGGCTGAGGGAGGGCGAGACGGTGTCGGGGCTGGTGTCGTAGGAGCCAGAGCTCTGCTCCGAGGTGGCGATGGTGGTCGTGGTGCTGGGCGGGATGGGGTCCTCCTCCTCATCCTCCAGGAGTGAGGCTTCGGGGATGTCTGGGAGAGGAGGCGGAGGTGGGGCCCCGACGGCCCCGCCCCCCGCGGGCCACGGCCCCGCCCACCTTGCAGGGGGAGGGTGAGGCCCAGGCTGCTTTGGGGGTGCGCCTGGCTCCGTCCTCACTGCTGGGCCCTGGGCCGGCAACCGCACCTGCCCCGACTCCGCTCCCTGCTCTGTGCCCGTCACGGGCGCATTCTGCAGAGGTACCCGGGGCTCGCTCGGGGAACGCGGTGGGGTGGCAGCCAAGGGCGCGCTCGGGCTCCGCGAGCCCCGCGGCTGTGAGCTCAGGCCCTTCTCCGACACGGTGGAGACTCACAGCGCCGCCCTGCCTGGGGGTCGCGAGGACCCGGCGAGGCTCCGCCTTGGGGGCAGAGGTGCCGCTGGGAGGACCTTGCCCACTGCCCCCGCCCCGCCCGGGGACACTCACGGCTGAAGGCCTCGGGGTGCTGCCGCGCCAGCTTCCCTTTCAGGGTCCTGCGGGCGGGACAGGAGGGAGAGCGCGTGGCGGCGGGGCGGGGGCGGGGCCGGCGGCCTCCAGGGCCTCCCCAGACCCTTTCTGCTTTCTCGGCTGTCTTTCCAGGCCTATTTGCTTATTGGAAGGCAGAGCGCCAAGGGACGGGGAGGCAGGGCGGCTTCCGCCGCCGGTCCGCTCCCTGAACGCCCCCCAGTGGCCGCGATCGCGGCAGCCCCAGGTGTGTGGGCAGGGAGCTGGATCGGAGGTGCAGCAGCGGGGACTCGAACCGGCGCCCGGACGGAATGCCAGGATGCCGGGATGGCGGCGTTGCGGGCCCTGGCTTCGCCTGAACGCCACAGTGCCGGCCCCCGGGGGCCTTGACAGCCTGTGCCCGTCAGTGCACAAGAGCGGCCAAAGGGTCTGCTGCCCGCCACGCCCCCTTGCTGCCCCAGGCAGCCCAGCCCACACGCAGTCAAGGAAGGCGTGTGCTGGGGGCCCTCAGGCTGCTCCTCTTCCGGTCCAGCTCCCTGCTGTGGCCTGGGAAAGCAGTGGACAATGGCCAAGTCCTTGGGCCCCTGCACCCGCGTGGGAGACCTGGATGGAGCTCCTGGCTCCTGGTTTTAGCCTGGCCCAGCCCTGGTCATTGCGGCCATGTGGGAGTGAACCAGCGGATGGAAGACCTCTCTCTAACTCTGCCTTTCAAATAAATAAATTAAAAAAAAAAAAAAAAAAGCCAGGATCCTGGCGCAGAGTTGGGCACCCACCTGATGCGGCGGAAGATGCTGTCCAGGTCGCGCTTCATCTCGCCCAGCGCGCGCGTGTGCTGCAGGAAGCGCTCGCCCATCTGCTGCAGGCGGCCGCTCGACAGCTGGTTGAAGTTGAGCAGCATCTCGTTGGTCTTCTCGAAGCGGTCCAGCCTGGCGCCAGAGAGCAAGGCTCCTATGCAGCCCTCAGCGCCCCAGGGAAGGGTGTCCCCGTGACGGCGCTGCCTCCCACTGGGACCCCAGCAGCTTCAGGGTGCTCTGGCCAAGCCCTGGCATGCGGGGCTGTGGGGGTCTGTGTCCTGCTTTGTCTACACCCCGTCTGGGAGTTTCCCCAGGGTCAGGTCTGGGGCTGGCCCTGTGCGTGGCGGGTAAAGCCACAGGCAGTGCCAGCATTGCCTATGGGCGCTGGGTCGAGTCCCGGCTGCTCCTCTTCCGATCCAGCTCTCTGCTGTGGCCTGGGAAGGCAGGGGAAGATGGCCCGAGTGCCTGGGCCTCCACCACCCCAGGTGGAGCTCCTGGCTCCTGGCTTTGGCCTGGCCTAGCTCCGGCCGTTGTGGCCATTTGAGGAGCGAACCAGCGGAAGAAGACCTCCCTCTCCCCCTCTGGCTGTCACTCTGCCTTTCAAATGAACAAAAATAAATCACTCCCAGGATGCACTGGTCCTCCTCTCCCCGGCGAGGCAGCTGGAATCGGGGTGAGGCTGTGGCAGGCTCCGAGCCCCGCCTGTGGGAGGCAGGTGTGTCCCACCACCCTCGCCAAGAGACCCTGGGCGCTCCTGACACAGCTCCGTGCCTCTGGTCCTGCTGTCTCCCCGCCTCCCTGCCCAGGGAGGAGACCGGGGGAGCCAGCATGCAGATCTCGCTCCCTGTGTTGGTATCAGGAGCGCGGCCAGAGTGGGCTCCCGCCACGCGCGCCCCAGGCTCACATGTTCTTCTGGGCCAGGATGATGGCATTGACGTCCTCGGCGTTCACCATGCTCAGGACGCGGCTGCAGAAGACCCCGGAGGCCGAGTCGGGGGCATCCATGTCCTCCTCCTCCTCCTCCGCGGCCTGGAGCAGGCAGGAAACAGACTGCAGGGGGCTCTGGCTGCTCCGGATCGGTACAGCTTCCCGGGGTCTGGGCGCCTGCACGGAGCTGCTGCCGCTCCAACCCCCACCCCCACCTCTGCACCTGCTGCCCCCACAGAACACGCGCGGCAAGGCTGCCTCATCAGGTCGCCCCCATGGGGTCTGCGGCGTGGAGCAAGGGGTTAGGGCTCCACGTGTGACAACCGCATCCCATGTGGGCACCAGTTCGAGCCCTGGCTGCTCCACTTCTGGTCCAGCTCTCTGCTGTGGCCTGGGAAAGCAGTGGAAGATGGCCTAAGTGCTTGGGCCCCTGCACCATGTGGGAGACCCGTTTGGAGCTCCTAGCTCCTGGCTCAGCCCTGACCACTGTGGCCATTTGGGGAGGGAAGCCACCACCGCCACATTCACCCACCCGCCAGGGTCTCTGGGCCCGCCCCTGCAGACCCGGCTCTGACGGGGTTCACCTGTTATTAGCATGTCCCAGGCACTAGGAGCCCCACGACCCAGACATCCCGGACGGTGCCAGCTCCCGCGGACACACGAAGGACCCTACCACGGTGGGTGGGGCCGCCCAGCCTCGAGGCCCAGTGGTGGTGGGCAGGGGGGTGGGAGGGTTAGGACAAATCTGGAACCTTGGCATAGATTGGCCGCCAGACCCACGTGCGGGATGACAGACAGGCCCATTTACAGCTGGCCAAGACTCGGAGCTCAAGGCATCCACCTACTGAGCGCCTACTGTACGAGGCACATGCTCACTGCGCTCGGCGGTCACACAGCCCCCGAGCCCAGGCCAGGGTCCGAGCACCCGAGGCCCACGGGCAGCGTGCCTCCGGCGGGCCCCGCCCACGGGGGGGCAAATGCTTCCTACGACAGCTGATAAAAACAATTTTTTTCCCCATGAAATCGCCTTATTTGCCAATGTTAGCAAGGAATTATTTTTATCCAAAACATCACGGGCGCCGGGACTGCTCGCACCCTGAACTCGGCCGGTGGCTCGCCGCCCCTGGACACGCGCTAGGACTATCCGCAGAGCAGGGCCACCCACGCGCTGTCCTGGGATCAGGGCAGAGGCTCCGACCCCGGGCCTGTCCCCGGGCCTGTCGCTGGCTGCCTCTGTCAGGAAGCCTTCAGATTGCACATCCCAAAGGGAACTCACGCAGCAAGGGCCCCGGTTTCAAGTGTGGGAGGGAGGTATCAGTTTTCTCATCCAGGAAATGGGAATGGGGGGTGAAGGCAATGTGGATTGGGGGCGGAGCTTGGAGCAGGTGTTTCCCCACGGGGTCCAGCCTTTTAAGGAGGGCCTCCCACGTGACTGCGAGAGGCGGAGCTAACTACACAGCGTCGCACTGAATTCCCAGCCACCCCTGCAAGGGTCGCCCACACCGTCGGCTGAACTCCCCAATCCGCGCCCCGCTAAAGACAGCCCGGGTGGGGCGGGGCTTGGGTCTACACCCGCAGGCTCCGCCCACACGAAGCGGGGAAACAGGCACCGGCAGGTGAACGCCCAACTCCAGGTCACACCGCACCGTCGGAACGCTGGTGGCCCCAACGCCCGCGCCCCGCACGGCGCGCCCCACCCCTGGGCAGCCCGGGGACGGCGCCCGACCCGGCCCGGCTCCCCCGCCGCCCCGGCGTCCCGCTCCCAGCCCCGCCCAAGCTCAGCCCCGGCGGCGGCGGCGGCGGCGGCGGCACCTGCACATCTGGCAGCCTCGCTCGCGCTTCCGGGATGGCGTCCGCGCCGCCGCGACGTCACCACGCACAGGCGCTCGAGGCGGCGGCGCACTCTGGGGCCGACGTGCGTGCGTGCGTGGTGGGGGCTCGGCAGGAAGGGGCGGGGCTCGCTCGCCCTGCGTCACAGCCCACGTCCAATCAAACGGGCTCTCGTGCGCCTGCGCAGTCCGCGCGGCTGAGCCGCCGGAAGGGGTTAGGTCGGAAGGTATGTCCAGGGCTGATGTCCGCAGTCTCCCCAGTCCGTGAGAGCTCCCAGTCTCCCGTCGCTTTGGATAATCTTAGCATTTAAGAACTTTTTTCTAAGATTTTTTTATGTACTTGAGAGGCAGAGAGAGAGAGAGAGGTCTTCCATCCGCTGGTCACTCCCCAGATGGACACTGGGCCAGGCCGCAGCCGGGAGCTCCATCCGGGTCTCCCGCGCAGGTGCAGGGCCCGGCCTGCTGCCCCCAGGCCTTCAGCCCGGGCCTGGACCGGTCCCGAGCTGCAGAGACTGAAGCCAGCGCTGCCGCCTGGGGCGCGGGCGCCACAGCGCGTCCCTCCAACAAGGATATTTTAAAAATAATTTTTATTATTTTGGGGAGGCCGGCGCTGTGGCATTGCGCGTAAAGCCGCCTCCTGCAGAGCTGGCATCTCCTATGGGCGCCGGTTCGAGTCCCAGCTGCTCCACTTTCGGTCCAGCTCTATGGCCTGGGAAAGCAGCGGAGGATGGCTCAGGTGCTGGGGCCCCTGCACCTGCATGGGAGACCCGGATGGAGCTCCTGGCTCGTGCGCACCGGTGGGAGAAGCTGGGACGCAGACCCCAGCTCTCTGATCTGGGATCCAGGCTCCCAGCGGGCGTCTTGGTTATGTTGTTACTGCCGCCTCTGCTGAAAAGCCCCGGGGACTAGGATTCTTACTGAATTTGACAGTTTTTAAAGACTTTCCCTCCCGCCAGGGTGGCCCGTGTTCTGGGACCCCAGGGACCACTTAGGTCCTGCTTAGGCCTGGAAAAAAAAAAAAAGAGTCAGAGGCAGACGCCCCCAGTCTTGCGGGGCTTCTGTGTTTGGAAAGAATAGGAAGGACCCTTCGTGCGCAGGAACCGGAGCCGTTGTGAGCGCTCGTTTTGGGAGCAAGGGAGGTTGCGGGGAGGCAGGTGCATTTGGCTGGGGTTTTGAGGTTGAAGTAGGGGTTTTGCAGGCAGTGGACGTGACTTGGGGCTGAGGGGAGAAAGAAATATGATGGGAAACCACACAGTGTGGGCTTGACCGTTGTAAGAACCGGAGTGGGGGGAGAGGGCCTCCGTGAGCCAGTGATGGACAAGAGCTGAGAGGGCCCCTGCTGGGGGAGCTGCTTGCTGCGTGGCCGTGTGCAGGCTGCCGCAGGGGGCCCTGCCAGAGGCCGGGACATGTTTCTGGGAGCCCCAGAGCAGCAGGGGCAGGGACTTGGGGGCCTGAGGACTGGAGACAAAATGTCCTGGTGTCGTGTGTGTTTATGGGAGAGGGTGGTGAGCCCAGGGCCGCCCCGTCCAGCAGGAGAGGCCCATGGGAGGGCACTCGCAGCCCCCTCCTCTGCCCCCTGTTTCGTTGCATCCTATGTGGGCACAGCCACCGGCCACCCTGGCCAGGGAGGGGACCTAGCCCACATTGCCCTCCATGGCCGCGACCTTGAACAAGCTGCTCCGTGCCTCGGTTTCCCTGGCCATACATGAAGCTCTTGGAGTTGTACTAGACACCCCTGTTTGTACCTAAAGAAGGCTGATGTGGTGCCAGCATCCCATGTAGGCACGGGTTCCAGTCCCGGCTGTGCCACTTCTGATCCAGCTCTCTGCTGTGGCCTGGGAAAGCAGTGGAGGATGGCCCAGGTCCTTGGGCCCCTGCACCTGTGTGGGAGACCCAGAAGAAGCTCCTGGCTCCTGGCTTTGGCCTGGCTCAGCTCTGACCATCTGTCAAGTGAACCAGTGATTGGAAGATCTATCGATCTCTCTCTCACCCTGCCTTTCAAATAACTAAATCTTAGTAAACAGGAACACAGAGCGGTGAAGGTTTATATCCAAATGTGTCCAAAATTACATCAACTGTAAATAGACCAAATACTGGAGGTAAAAGGCAGGGACGGGCCAGCAAGGACAGGGACAAGGCCGGTGCCCACGATGCCCACGCCCATCTGGGAGCTCCTGGGTCTGATTTCTGGCCCGGCCCTGCCTGCGCAGACCCCAGGGGGCGGCAGTGATGACGCAGGGTAACTGGGTGCCCCCCGGCCCCCAACACATGCGGGAGACTCCTCTGAACGCCCAGCTCTTGGTTTAAGCTCCAGCCACTGTGGGCGCCTGGGGCTGAATCGGTAGATGAAAGCCGTCTCTCTCTCTCCCCGTCTCCCTCCCTCTCTCTCTCTCCCTCCCTCCCTCTCTCTCTCCCTCTCTCTGCCTTTCAAATAAGTGACCAAGTACAAGCCAAAGACAAGACCGGCGTGCACAGAGTCTACTCTGGAACAAGATACTCAGAGATTAGGGGAGCACAGGACAGCGGCCAGTTCCCTCCCTGGGAAACCTGACCCTCGGACTCTGTGTGAGGCCCAGGATGCATTCCACCAGGGTCTGCCTGTGCATGCCAGGGGACCAAGCACTCTGGCTGTCGGCCACCGCTTTCCCAGGAACGTTAGCAGGGAGCTGGATGGGAAGTGGAGCAGCTGGGACTCGAACTGGCGCCCCATGGGATGCCGACACTGCAGGCTGTGGCTTTACCGGGTAGGCCACAGCGCCAGCCCCTGGCCTAGGGTTTGTGTGATGCCCCTTTCTTGGTAACTTCTCACGGCCCCCTGCTGGTTCTGTATGGCCTGTCTTTCACAGCGACTTCCCTGGGCGCCCGGGACCTCGTGCCTGGCAGGTGCTCAGGGCTGGAGGGGGGGGGGGGCTGGGATCCAGCAGCAGGCGTCCGGTGGGCAAGGCAGAGGTGAACTAACCTGGGCAGGTGTTGTTGGGAAGCATGCATCCTGGGTTCGAATGCTGGCTCCTCCCCTTCCGATGGGTGCCCAGATGCCCATGTGGGAGACCCGGATGCAGCTCCGGCCTCTGGGTTTCAGCTTGGGCCAGACTTGGCTGTTGTAAGTACTTGGGGAGTGACCCAGATGGAAGATTCTCTCTCTCTCTCTCTGCCTTTCAAATAATTCGACAAAGCGGCTAGATGTTGTAAACCACCAGGCTAACCTGGTCTTGCCATGGGGGTGGTCACGGAGGGCTCCCTGGAGGAAGCAGACTGGGATCTCAATCATATATTCACTGCATTCATTTGTTCAACTATTGAATCACTGCATTGCCTGGCAACCCCCACACCCATCGGGGAGGCGCTGGGTGCAAAACAGGAAAAAAGAAAAAAAAAAAAAAACTCCCCGCCAGGACAGAGCAAAGTGGGGGTTGGGGGTGTGGGAGCGCACCTCTAAGCCAAGGAACGCGCAGATTTTTCTGGAAAGGGGCGGCTGCCCAGGAGGAAGTGAACCTGCGAGGGAGGAGCCAGTGCCCCGGCTTCAAAACAAGACGAGAAACTTCGTCCGGCCCTGGCCCCGCGCTCCCCCTCGCCCTCAGTCCCAGCGTGCGCGCAGCAGGGACCTCTCTGGGGCCCCTGCGCGCTCAGCTGCCCGCCCACCTAGCCGTTATTGAGCGCCTTCTGCATGCACCAGGGAACCCTCCAGGAAGACAGAGACCCCGCGGGGTGGGGGGAGCATAGTGTCCTTGGGCACATGGCCCCCGACACCCCTCCCCCCCGCGCCTCACAGAGCTGGGGCCTCGGGGTGGACTCCCTGGACCCAGCCGGCGCTTCCTAAGGCCCCTCCCCGCAGCCCCCCGAGAGTGCGAGCGTGACGGGGGGTGTATCCCCATTCAGCAGACGAAAGCTCAGACCCGAGCCTGGAGCGGCGCCGGGCGGTGGGCGCGGACCCGCGGTCGAAGTCCATCCCAGAGGCCCCCGCCCTGAGCGGCCGGGAGGCGTCCGCCCCTTTAAGAACGCCCAGCGGAGCCAAGCAGGAAGGGGGCGGTGCCCGCGCCCGAGACGGACGTGCGCGCAAGCCAATGCGCGCGGCAGAGGCGGCGGCGGCGGCCAATGAGCACAGCGGGGGTGGGGCCCGGCGCCCGAACCTGGTTCCCGAGGCGCGGCGGCCGCGGCTGGGGGCGGGGAGGGGGGCGCAGGACCCCAGGTGGGGGTCCCGGAGCCGGAGGCACGTGTCCCGGGGCGCCGGTGGGGTCGCGCTGGCCGGGGCCATCGATCGGGCCTCGGCGGGTTCCGGGGCTCGGCGCGGCGGGGGCTGCGGCCGATGGGCGGGGCGAGGGGCCGCGGGGGAGGCGAGCGCGGGGCGCGGGGGTCGGGGGTACCTTAGGGGGGCTCGGCCTGCTGGGAGCGACGGGGCTGGCGGCCCGAGGGAGCGAGGGAGAGCCCGCGGGGGGGCGCTGCCGATCGCTGCGTGCAGGGCCGGGGGTGCTCGCGGGAGTCGGGGGGCTCTGAACTGGTGGCGTCAGACGGGCGTGGGGCGCTGGGGGCGTCCCGGGGGCGGAGAGTGCTGAGGGGTCGGGAGGGGAGCGGCAGGGGACGCCGGGGCGACCGAGCGGCCGTGGGGGGGGCTGGCCCGGGCTGGGGGCGAGGGGCATTCGTGCGTTCGCAGGGGGTTGTGGGGGGCCCGAGCCCCGGAAGCGGCGGGCAGGTGAGGGTTAGGGAGGCGGTACTGCGGTTCCTCGGCGCTTGGGGCCTGAGGGAGCCCTGGGGGTCGCTAGGGCTAGGGGCTCCCAGCAGGCCTGGGCAGGGAAAAACCTAGGAACAAGCCAGGCCGTGCGGGGTGGGGTGGGGGTCTCTCCCTCGGAGGCTGCTTGGTGGGGGGCCCAAGGGGGCCTGATGGAAGTGGGTTAGGGCCAGGGTCCCAGAAATAGGAGTTAGGGGTCAGGATGAGCTGAGGGTGTGGAAGGAGAAGGCTGGGGTGGGGGTGTGGGTGGTGGGTGCCCATGTCTGTCGGAAGAGCTGGCTCCCCTTGGGAGAAGGGGAGGTGGAGGTGGGCAGGCCCTGGCTGGAATCCATTCCCTACAGAGCCTGGGAGCCCTAAAGATGGCTTCCCTGAGGCCTGGGGGTGCTCCGTCCCCACCAGCACCCGCCCAAGCCCCCAGGGTCTGTCCCTGCCCTGCGATTGCTCCACGTGACCTTGGACCCTTAGCTTTGCCCCACTGGCTCTATTTTCTAACCTGCAGAATGGGTGGGTGGGGGTTGTGTGTGGAGAGGGATGGTTCCTACTTGCTGAGGTGTTCATAAAAATTAAATAATCATTAGCTCTAATAATAGCTAACACTCAGCCTCATGCCTGGCGCTTGAGGCGTGGGTTGTTTTGAATTCCCTCCTGGGAGCTGGGGTTGTTGTACCCACTGTACGGATGAGAGGACTGAGGCCCGGGCGTTCCTGAGGCCCCCTGCGAATGGTCAGCCCTGGGTGTATGTGTCGGGGGGTGGGACAGAGGAGACTCCAGGGAGCTTACCTCCCTCCCGTCCGTCCCCCCCCCCCCCCCCCCGTCCCCAGGGCCAGTTCCCGAGCCCCCAGCACCATGGCTTCCTGCGCTGAGCCCTCGGAGCCCAGGGCCCCGCCGCCGGCTGGGGTCCCGCCGCTGGAGGACTTTGAGGTGCTGGACGGGGTGGAGGAGGCCCAAGCTGAAGAGGAGGAGGAGGAGGATGATGACCTGAGCGAGCTGCCACCGCTTGAGGACATGGCACAGCCCCCGCCGGACGAGGCCGAGGAGCAGCCAGGGGCCCTGGCCCGGGAATTCCTGGCTGCCATGGAGCCGGAGCCTGCCCCGGCCCCGGCCCCCGAGGAGTGGCTGGACATCTTGGGTAAGGAGCGGCGGGGTCTCGGGCTGACCTTGCTGACAGTGTTACAATCGCTGAAGTCCACTCCTGGTGTGCTCGCTCTCTCTCTCTCACTCACACACATACAGAGCTGCCAAGAGGCCCAGGGAGGCTGAGTCACCTGCCCGGAGCCGCACAGCGGCCGGGCGCCCGCAGCTCCCTGCCCCAACTGCATCTCTGCCCAGCCCTCGGGTGACACTGAGGTCGGGTGGGGTGGGGTGGGGGTGGTGGGGGCTGCTCCACGTGGTCTTTGTGAACCGTTCTGAAGGCAGGGACCAGGTGAGCCCGCCCCCTGATCTCGGGCACTCATTAGTATTCCGTGGAAGGCGTGGGTGTCTCCCTACCTAGCAGTGCGGTGCCCACGCAGGTGCGGGGCTGACAGCGACGCCCCAGCCACGGCACTAAGGAGCAGAAATGCCACCACCCGCACTGCCATTCATCCGAATCCCCACTACCTCTAAAAATAACCCCAGGGAGTACTGAGGCTGGCCTGGCCTGCATGCCTTTTTTTTTTTTTTAAGATTATTTATTTGAATGAGACAGAGAGGCCATCCGTCCGCTGGTTTACTCTCCAATGCCAGCAGCAGCCGCGGCTGGGCCGGTCTCCTGCAGCCGGGAGCCAGGAGCTCCATCCCGGGGCTCCCACGTGGGTGGCAGGGACTCAAGTCCTTGAGCCATCACTGCCGCCTCCCAGGGTGCGCGTGCGCAGGGGGCTGGCTCTGGACACAGGGCTGCTGGGACTGGAACCAGGCGCTCCGATACGGGGGTGCTGGCACAGCACACCGCTGGCCCTGTGTCTGTGACCACCCCATCCCCATTTCACAGATGGGCGACTGAGGCTCCGAGCTGCTTGCCCGAGGTCACACAGCGCCCCCTGGGCTATGTCACAATTTGAGAAGCTGTTGTCTGCTGATTACTGCCGAGCTCCCGACACTCCCCCCCCCCCCCCCCCCCCCCCGAGCTTGGCACTGTTGGTTTAGTTTGTGCCGGCCGCTCCCCGAGGTCAGCACCTGGTGCCCGTAAGCCTCCCGATGTGGGGGTTCCCACACTGGACGTGGGGCCTGTAGGAAGTTGGGGAGCATCACAACAATCTAGAAGGTTCTGGGATATGTGTGGAAACCTCGGTGACCCTAACCTGTAGGCTGGGGTCCACTCAGGCTTGTGAAGTGTCCTGGAGCGCTGGAACATTCCAGAACATAGGGAAGTGTGTGGATGTGTGCAGCCACAGGCCGTGTCGGGCAGCCTTGCTGGGGCTTTGAGGACACTCGGGAGGGCCCTGCGGGAGGTTTCGGGCCGCGAGTCCTGACCCAGGCGGCTCGCCGTCCCCCTGCCTCTATGACCTGCCCTGTCTAAGTGTGTGCGTGGGGCGACCGTGGGCGCTGAGCCACGTGGCTGTTCCCGCCGTGGTGTGGGGGTGGCTGCCAGAGTAGACACTGTTCCCTTCGAGGGGTGACCAGGGGCTGCCTTTGCCAAGTCCTCCGGCTCTGTTTGTGTTTATTTTTTTAAGATTTTATTTTTTTGAGAGGTAAAGTTACAGACAGTGAGAGAGAGAGAGAGAGGTCTTCCATCCGCTGGTTCACTCCCCAGATGGCCGCAATGGCCGGAGCTGGGCCGATCAGCAGCCAGGAGCTAGGGGCTCCATTGGGGTCTCCCACGCGGGTGCAGGGGCTGAAGCACTGGGGCCAACACCTGCTCTTCCCCGGGGGCTGGGTCAGAAGCTGAGCAGCAGAGTCGCGGGCAGTGGCTTCACTCGCTGTGTCACCGCCCTGCCAGCTGTCACCGCCCATCTCCTGAGCCGTCCCTCTCCTGAGATGGGCCCGTGGGCGTCCCTGTCCCACGGAGCGCAGGCCCCGGGTGACGCCGTGTGTCCTCCGTCCGCCGCCAGGGAACGGGCTGCTGAGGAAGAAGACGTTGGTCCCGGGGCCGCCCGGCTCGAGCCGGCCCTCCAAGGGCCAGGTGGTCACGGTGCAGCTGCAGACGTCGCTGGAGAACGGCACGCGCGTGCAGGAGGAGCCTGAGCTGGTGTTCACCCTGGGCGACTGCGACGTGATCCAGGTGCTTGGGGCGGGCGGGGGCATGGTATGGGCGGAGCTCGGGGCAGAGGGCGTGGCATGGGCATGTGGAGGGCGTGGTGTGGGTGGAGCTCCGGGCAGAGGGCGTGGTATGGGCATGTGGAGGGCGTGGTGTGGGTGGAGCTCCGGGCAGAGGGCGTGGTATGGGCATGTGGAGGGCGTGGTGTGGGTGGAGCTCGGGGCAGAGGGTGTGGTGGGGCGTGTGGAGGGCGTGGTGTGGGTGGAGCTCCGGGCAGAGGGCATGGTGTGGGCAGGGCAGGACAGTACAGAGGGCCAGGTGGGGTGAAGGGCGGAGCTGGGGCAGAGAGCGTGGGTGGTGCTGGGAGCACAGGCCGTGTTGTGGGTGGGGCAGAGGGCATGGCATGTCGGAGCTGGGGGGGCAGAGGGCCAGGTTGGCCAGGGTATGGGCGGAGCTGGGGCACAGGTGTGGGAGGGTGGGGCGTGGGTGGGACAGAGGGTTACAGAGGGCCAGGTGGGATAGGGGGTGTGGCATGGCAGAGCTGAGGGGTCAGAGGGCCGGGTGGGGTGGGGGTGGGGCAGGGTATGGGTGGAGCTTGGGGCAGAGGGCGTGGTGTGGGTGGGTGGAGGGCGGGGAGTAGGCGGGACTGAGCATGGTACAGAGGGCAAGGTGGGGCAGAGGGCATGGCATAGCAGAGCTGGTGTGGGGCAGAGGGCTGGGTGGGGTGGAGGGTGGGGCAGAGGGCGTGTTGTGGGCGGGTTGGAGGGTGGTGCTGGGTGCAGGCAGAGCTCAGGGCAGAGGGCGTGGTGTGGGCAAGTGGAGAGTGGGGGAGACATGGGGTGGAGCTCGGGACAGAGGGCGTAGTGTGGGCAGAGCTGGGGCAGGGTTGTGGGCGAGTGGAGGGTGGGGCAGGGTGTGGGCAGAGTTCAGGTGTGGGTGGGTGGAGGGTGGGGCGGAGCATTGGCGGAGCTTGGGGCAGAAGGCGTGGTATGGGCTGGCAGAGGGTGGTGTAGAGGACCAGTAGGGTGGAGGGTAGGGCGGGGTGTGGGTGGAGCTTAGGGAGAGGGTGTGGCATGGGTTGGTGGAGGAGGGTCTGGGGCGGCCTGACTCTCACTGGCTCCCCCCCCAGGCCCTGGACCTCAGCGTCCCTCTCATGGACGTGGGTGAGACGGCCATGGTCACTGCTGACTCCAAGTACTGCTACGGCCCGCAGGGCAGGTGAGCGCCCCAGGGACCCAGGCGGAGGGGAGGGAGGCTGGCGCCCGCCGCTTGCCTTATTTACTTTTCTTTTAAGATCCTTTGATTTATTTGTAAAGCTGAGTGACAGAGAGGAGGAGAGACAGAGATTTAGCTGCTGGTTCATTCCCCTCAGTGGTCCCAGTGGCCTCAGAGCCAGGAGCCAGGAGCTCCATCCAGGTCCCCTCGTGGGTGGCGGGGACCCAGGTAGCTGGGCCTGCTGCCTCCCAGGGTGCCCATGCGCAGGGAGCTGGAGCCAGGACTCGAACACAGGCCCTCTGATAGGAGGCACAGGCATAGCAGCCAGCAGCCTGTCTGCCCATTTTACAGAAGAGCAAACTGAGGTCCAGAGAGGGCACTCACTGCACAAGTTACACAGCAGGGGCCGGCAGATGGGACTTCCAGGCTGTTTCCAAGGACGGGCCGGATGAGGACCCCACCCTGGTCCAGGCCGGGGCTGGGGCTCCTGGGTCTGAGAACCACCCCCGCCTGGTCCGGGCTAGGGCTCCCGGGTCTGAGAGCCACCCCCGCCTGGTCCGGCCGGGGCTGGGGCTCCCCGGGTCTGAGTGCCACCCCGGCCTGGTCTGGGCTGGGGCTCCTGGGTCTGAGAGCCACCCCCGCCTGGTCTGGGCTAGGGCTCCCGGGTCTGAGAGCCACCCCCACCTGGTCCGGCCGGGGCTGGGGCTCCCCGGGTCTGAGTGCTACCCCGCCCGGTCCGGCTGGGGCTGGGGCTCCCCGGGTCTGAGTGCTACACCGCCCGGTCCGGCTGGGGCTAGGGCTCCCCGGGTCTGAGTGCCACCCCTGCCTGCCCTACTTCCCCAGCAGGAGCCCCTACATCCCCCCGCACGCGGCCCTGTGCCTGGAGGTGACACTGAAGACAGCGGTGGACGGACCGGACCTGGAGATGCTCACAGGGCAGGAGCGCGTGGCCCTGGCCAACCGGAAGCGGGAGTGCGGCAACGCCCACTACCAGCGGGCGGACTTCGTGCTGGCTGCCAACTCGTACGACCTGGCCATCAAGGCCATCACCTCCAGCGCCAAAGGTGACCGCGGGCCAGGTCCCGCCAGCCCCCCCACCCCCGGGGCCAGGGCCAGACCAAATGAGTCCCCGGGTCCCCTCACGTTGGCCTACCCGTGTTAGAATATTCCCGAGTGTGGCCAGACCGCAGCTGTGTCGCTGACTTGAGGCTGGGAGCCGTGCCATGGGGCCTCGGGGTGGGCTGGCTAAGTCCAGGGCCTGGGCTGTGGGGTGGGTTGGGGGGGCTGGGGCCACGGGGTGCGCTGCGCGGTCCTCTGGGCTGGGGGTGCGGCCGCGGGTTGTGCTGGGTGGTGTGGGGGTGGGGTGTGGGCTGGGCTAAGCTGTCCTGGCCTGGGGGCAGGTGGCAGGGTGGGCCAGGTGGTCTGTGTCGTCCTGGGGCACATGGTGAGCCAGGAGGGCCGGGGCTGGGGGTGCATGGTGAGCCAGGAGGTCTGGGGCGGGGGGGGGGGGGGCGCGTGGTGAGCCAGGAGGTCCGGGCCCACCGGCATGTGGTGCCTGGGAGGTCCGGGGCTGGGGGCGGGGCGTGGGGTGGTCCGGGGCGGGGGGTGCATGGTGAGCCAGGAGGTCCGGGTCTGGGGTGGGCCAGGAGGTCTGGGGCGGGGGGGGGGTGCGTGGTGAGCCAGGTGGTCCGGGTCTACCGGCATGTGGTGGGCTGGGAGGTCCGGGGCTGGGGGCGGGGCGCAGGGT
The DNA here is from genome assembly GCA_949820135.1 of Sylvilagus floridanus. Classification (NCBI taxonomy): domain Eukaryota; kingdom Metazoa; phylum Chordata; class Mammalia; order Lagomorpha; family Leporidae; genus Sylvilagus; species Sylvilagus floridanus. Next base: position 16,392,533 of record OX463229.1, read on the forward strand.
GGTCCGGGGCGGGGCCGGGCGCTGCCCGGCCGCCTCGCTGAGAGCCACCGCCCACAGTGGACATGACCTTCGAGGAGGAGGAGCAGCTGCTGCAGCTGAAAGTCAAGTGTCTGAACAACCTGGCGGCCTCGCAGCTGAAGCTGGACCACTACCGCGCGGCGCTGCGCTCCTGCAGCCTGGTGCTGGAGCACCAGCCCGACAACATCAAGGCCCTCTTCCGCAAGGGCAAGGTGGGAGGGGCCCCGGAGGGGGTGGGCTCCCCGGTGGGGGCGGGGCCTGGGGCAAGTGGGCAGGATCCAGGTGGAAGGGGGTTGGGGCCTGGGGAGAGATGGGCGGGGCATAAGGGCAAAGTGGGCGGGGCTGCTCATCCAGGCTTTCTCCTGCCATGTGGCGGGCCTGAGATCTCCATACCCAGGGACCCTCGTGGGCCTCGATAAGTTCCGCGCTCTGCTGTGGCCCTCTGGAGTGGCCCTCCCCGCCACCCCAGCCCTGGCCCCGTGTTCGTGTTCCTAGTGTCCCCACTTGCCAGGCAGGGCCCGGAGGTGACCCGCCGTTGTCTCTCTGCCCTGCTGAGGGCCCGGGCTGCAGCCTCTCCCGCCCCTTGTTCAGTCTCCAGCCTTGCACCCAGGCCGGGCGCATAGTAGCGCTCTGTAGGGGTGCATCAGGCCTCCTGTCTTTATCTGAAGAGGCAAACAGCCGGCGCCCATCTGCTGGTTCACTCCCCAGATGCCAGTCTGGGCCGGGCCAGCAGGTCCCCTCCCGCTGGGTGGCAGGGGCCCACGTACTCGGGCCATCGCGGCTGCCACCAGGTTCATCAGCAGGGAGCCGGCCTGCATCTCGGGCCCCGATCTCAGACATGGGTGTCCCTGGCGGCCTCACCCATCGCCTCCACAGAGTTGATTTTCTCCTGCACTTGGTGGGAGCTGCGGGGGAAGGGGCACGGGCTGAGGGGCAGGGGGGCTGCTCCAGGCGAGGCTGCGTGTTCCCCTGCCTTCTGTGGTCTCGGGCATGGGGCGCGGGGCCCCTCGGCAGCATCCTCCCGCCACGCTGGACTTGGTTTGCTTTGGTCCTTGTCTCTGTCGGTCGGTGCCGGGACCCTGGGGAGAGGGTGGGGTTTTTGGCACCTCTCAGAGCGGTAAGCTGGGGAGACTGAGGCAGAGATGCCCCCGCTGTCGTTGGTCAGAGGCGTGCCGTGTGCAGGCTGTAGACGTGGGGGAGGGAGGCTACGGTCTGTTTTCTTCTGGTTTTAGAGATTTATTTATTTATTTGAAAGTCAGAATTACAGGGGGAGAGAGAGAGAGGTCCTCCATCCGCCGGTTCACTCCCCAGATGGCCGGAGCTGGGCCGAGCGAAGCCAGGAGCGTCCCCCGGGTCTCCCCCGTGGGTGGAGGCGCCCGGGGTCTTGAGCGGTCACTGCTGCGTCCGTGGGTTCAGCGCTGTCCCGTCCCCCCACCCCACACGCAGGTCCTGGCTCAGCAAGGGGAGTACAGTGAGGCCATCCCCATCCTGCGGGCGGCCCTGAAGCTGGAGCCCTCTAACAAGGTGAGCTGGCGGCCCCGCCCAGGCTGTGGGGCGGGGCAGAACCTGGCACCACCTGTGACCCATACCCATACTCCCTGCCTCTAGCAGGGGTGGGGCAGGGCTGAGGTCACCGCCCCCCAACCCTTACCCTCATCCCCAGGCTCTGGCGGGGCGGGGCGGGCGCGGGGCAGAGCCTAGGCCACCGCCCCCAACCCTTACCAGCATCCCCAGCCTGTAGTAGGGGCAGCTGCCGCCTCCCGCTGTGGCTCCTGCTCACGCCTGCCCCCCCCAGACCATCCACGCGGAGCTCTCGAAGCTGGTGAAGAAACACGCGGCCCAGCGGAGCACGGAGACCGCGCTGTACCGGAAAATGCTGGGCAACCCCAGCCGGCTGCCGGCCAAGTGTCCCGGCAAGGGCGCCTGGGTGAGCGGGGCCTCGGGGCGTGGGTGCCGCAGGAGCCCGGGCACGGGGGTTTCCCTTCGTCCACGAACAGCTGTGTCCTCGGCGACGGGGCAGTGCGGCTGGGGACACAGCAGCCCTGGTCCTGTGTGGCCACGGCTGGTGCTGCAGATGGGCTCCGTGTTGGGGGACGGAGGCTCTTCCCAGGGAGGTTGGGGCTTTGTTGCATAAGTAGGAGTTTGCCGGGAGGCCTGTGCAACACCCTCCAGCCACCTGTCTCCTCCTCGTCTGCAGTCCATCCCATGGAAGTGGCTGTTTGGGGCGACAGCCGTTGCCCTGGGGGGCGTGGCTCTCTCCGTGGTCATCGCAGCCAGGAACTGAGCCTCTGGGCGGCCGCCGCCTCCCTGCGCACCAAGGACCCCAGCCCGTGCTCCCTCGCTCCGCCAGGCTCCCCGTCCACGGCCCTCCCCGGCCTCGCACTCTCCTCCGGGCTGGGGGCAGCAAGGATTGGGGGGCCGCACGGCCCGGCGAGCTGGAGAGACTGAGGCCCCGCCGGGGGGAAGTGAGGTCAGCGGGCCCCGTGTCCAGCCCGGAGGGAGGGGCCCTCGTCCTTCCAGACCCAGCCCCAACCCTGCCCCCAGGCCCCGGCCTCAGTCTCTCCTCTCCACAGGCCTGGGGGCGCCCTCCCCCCCACACCCCTCCCCGCCTGCTGCCCTCTGCCCCGCCCCGCACCGGTGAAATAAAACCCCGCCCCCGCCCCGCACTTGCCTGCCTCCAGTGTTTTCTACCTCTGCTGCTTGGGATGTGGCCGGGGGTCCGGCTTCCGGGACTGAGCCAAGACGGGATCTCTCAGGACATGATGGGCCATTTCACAGGGCGGGGAACTGAGGCCTGGAGCCGGTGCCACCAGGGCAGGAGCTGGCTGGGTGCCCTGGAAGCTCCTGCCCGCCCCCACACCCGTGTTGAGCCCTGGCACCTGTTTCCCCACCCGAGATTGGGGGCTCCGAGTGCCCCTGGCTGGAGGCCATGGCATGGTCTCCGTGGGATCACGGCTTTACTGGGCGTGCTGCCGGCATGGGGAGAGCTGTGGGTGCCTGAAGAGGACCCGTGAAAGGTGTGTCTGGGGGCTGGAGGCGTCTGTAGGCAGCCTGTGTGCCATGGTACTGCTCGTGCAAAGGCCCTGGGGCCTGGTCAGACAAGGCCAGTTCAGGGTGGATGCGGTGGGACAGGCCCTGCAGGGCTTTGGGGGTCGGGGGCAGCAGCTGGGGTCAACTCCAGGAGCCCCCACCGCCTGACCTGGCTGGGCTCCCCCACCCCCTGTGCCTCAGGAGCTTCTCCCACCCAGGCCAGGCTCCCTGCCTCCTCCCCCCAACACAGCAGGGTGGGCAGAGCCAGCATTGGGACCTCCGTCTGCCCAGCACTGAAGATCCTTACCCACGCTGCCCTGTCCTGAGTGTCTCGCCTGAGCTGGTTCCTGGTCAGCCCACAAGGGGACGACACCTGCCACAGCCACGCCACAGCCATGCAGCAGGAGGCGGCCGCTCCTGGCTCGGGCTCGGGCTCGGGCTGCCTCGCCCCAAGGCCTGTCCTCACAGGGTGCTGGGGCAGGGGCTATGGGCATCCCTCGGACGTGGGCTGTGATGCTGGCCCACGGGGTGCCTTGCGGACCAGGGCTGTGGGAGAGGCCCCTGCAGGCTCACCCAGGTGCCGACCGCATGCCGGGATGCATCTGTCCCCATTCCGGCCCACTGTTATTAGAGAAGCAGAAAGAGGGGGTTCCCACACCCTGATTCACGCCCCCGATGCTGGACCGGGCTGGAGCCAGGACAGGAGCTCCATCCGGGTCTCCCTGTGGGTGCAGGGGACCCAGGCATGTGGGCCATCTTCTGCTTTCCCAGGCGCGTCAGCAGGGAGCTGGGTTGGAAGAGGAGCAGCCAGGATTCGAACCCATGTGGCTTAGCTCCGGTGCCGGCTGCTGTCTGAACTTCTGGCCTGCCCAGCAGCACTGGAGCAATGCTTGGACCTTGAAGTCATGGCCTGACTGCCAGGGCAGCAGAGCCGGGGAACGTCGGGGCCACGGCGCGGCCTCAGCTGGTCCTTCCAGCCTGCCTGGTCTCGGCGGGGCGGGGCGGGGCGGTGCGCCAGGCACTGCCTCCCGGGGTGCAGGGTAGCAGGATGTTGGACCAGCAGGGGCTCCCATACCCGACAGAGCTGTGCCACACGGCACTGTAACCAGCAGAAGCGCTCCGAGAGGTTCGGCAGGTCAGGATCCTACTTACCTTGTCGGCTTCCACAGCCCCCAACACGGAAGCCACCCAAAGGCCCCACTAACAGGGTGGGATGAAGCAGGCCAGGCCCATAGGAGGGCACATCACTGAGCCTGGAAGAGGAACAGACATGGGCTGTGGGCGTTGGTGCACCCTACAAACAGCAGCTGGATGCTACGTGGGACTCCGGGCTAGGAAATTTCCAGAACAGGCCGATCCTGGGGCCAGGGAGTGGCTGCTGATGGGGCGGGGGTCTCGGGGGAGGTCTGTTTTTAGGGATGCAGATATTCCGGATCCTGATAGAGGTGATGACTGCACAGGGCCAAGGGAATGCCGCTAAGTTATGCACGTTAAATGGATCGATTTTGCGTGCAAAATACAGCTTAAGAGAACGTTTGGAAAAACGGAGCCAGCCTCGGGAGGGTCTCTGAGGGTGCGCAGTCTTCTCCCGGCAGAATCCTACTCTTACCGAAGAGTTTACAGATTCCCCCTCCGGGTACCGCCCGGGAATCCCGCCCACCCACCTGCGAGGGAAGCCCCATCGGCCCAACCCAGCGTCCAACGCGCTCCTCGTTTACATACCCACGCCCACCAAGCCGGACTGCCGCGGGCTCCACCCCCACCACGTGTTTCACGCCGGCCCCGCCCCCTCCACGCCCTCGCTGCGGCTCCCAGCAGAAGCCAAAGACGGCAGGCGGAGGAGCGCTCATGAGTAATGCAGCACGTCAGCGGCCGGGGGGCGGGGCTGAGGCGCGCCGGGCTGAGTCAGGGTCGTGAATAATACCTGCGGGGGCGGGGCCCGGATGGGTGCGCGTGTCCAGGCGGAGTTCCTGTGCGGAAGTGGCCGCCTCTAGAGCTAGAGCCCCACCCCCATCCGCGAGAGGCGGGGCGACCTGCGGGCTGCTTCTTATGAATATGCAGGAGGTCGGGGGCGGAGCGCGTGGGGGCGTGACCTCCGCAGCTCATGAATAATGCAGCGCGTCAGCGGGCGGTGGGGTGGGGGGAGACATCTGGGTAGGAGGAAGCAGTGGACAAAGGGGAGTCCCGAAGACGAGGTGGGCTTGGGGAGGCCGGAGCTCTGTCGCCGCTCTGCACCCAAATCGCCAGGCCTCCCCTCCCCCGCACGTGCCATCTGAGCTGCCCAGATAACGGGACCTCCCCGGGCGGAGCATGCGCCGTGCGCCCCGGCTCCAAAGCCCAAGGGGTTTGAGCCAGGGCTCCCAGGAGGCGACCGGGCTGGAGCACGGGACCGGGACCGGGGCTGGGCGCCGCGCGGGATGGAGCGGCCCGAGGGCGGAGAGGGCCTGCGGCTGCGCGCGGCGAGGGTGTCGGAGGTCTCCCAGGTCCCCCCCCCCCGCCCTCCGACACCACCCCCTAACTTGGCAGCGGCGACCCCCGCGGTCACATGCAGCTTCCTACCGTAGGCTCCGTCCTTCTGTTACCGGAGAAATTTGCAGGGTTCTTGTCTTCGCGCAAGAAAGAATTCAGGCGTGAGACAGAGAATAGTGGGAGGTAAAATAGCAAGGTTTATTAGGGAAGGGACATCCATAAAGACGGATGGGCACCTCTCCAGACAGAGCCTGAGAGACTGTGGGGGAGGGCGAGGTTACATGTTGAGCTGAGAGATTACACCTGACCAGGTCAGGCGGGCAGCCCAGCAGACAGGCAGAGGGCTGAGCGCGCAGTCCGGTTGAGGCCGGGGGTTTTTAAGGAGATGGGTCTTGCTTCCCCACCTCTGCTCCTCTTGGAACAAAGGGCTTTTTGGATGTAAATAGAAAAACTCCTGAGTTTTTCCCTGAAGGTATCAGACAGGAGGAAGGCTAGCTGGTGCCATCCTGAGTTTGAGGAAGGGTGAGCAAGGCCCCCTGGAGAATGGGGATCCCGAGCAGGGTGTTTGAAGTGCAGATACTGGGCTACCTCTGGGAGAAGGGGCGGGGACCCCCACCAGGCAGGTTATCAGGTAGGAGGTGGGCAGGGCGGGATGCGAAGGCCGCCACCTGAAACCCTGTCAGGAGGACTCTGAGATGCAGGTGCATATGCTGGACATAGAGGTTTTCTCTTTAGGCCTTTTGTCACACACATAAGCTCATAACTGACTTCCTACCTAACACTTCCGCTCGTCCTCCATGGCCGCGGCCGGCGGCGTGGGGAGTCCGGGCCAGCGAGACCCGAGCCCGGGCGGGCAGGAGGCTCCCTGGGCTGCAGCGCGCCCCGCCCCGCCCCGCGCGCCTCCGACCAACGGCGGCTCCGAGCGGGCGAGGGGCGGGGCCTGGCCGGGAGGGGTGGGGCCTCCACCTTTGTTTCCCACCTCTGGGCTCTGGGGACCCTCCGGGTGGGAGGTCGCCCTGTTCTCCAGCCCCACCCCGGGCACGGATGCGCCCTCGAGACGCGGAGCGCCCGCTGCGTGGCTGCGGTCAGCCAGAGATGCGAGCGCTCTTCACGCGGTGGCCAAGAATTCAGCTTCACCGCGGGCAGGCGTTTGGTGCCACGGTGAAGACGCCCACATCCCCTATCTGGAGTGCCGGGGTTCGAGTCCCAGCTCTGCTCCCAATCCCAGCTCCCTGCGCCTGCGCACTGTGGGAGGCGGCAGGTGACGGCTCAAGTACTGGGTGTCCCTGTCCCCCAAGTAGGTGACCTGGCCTGGCCTGGCCTGGCCTAGATGGGCTGTTGCGGGCATTTGGAGAGTGAACCAGCAGATGGAAGATCTACATCTGTCTGTATTTCTGTCTATGTCTCTCAGTCTTTCAAATGCAATATAAACTGTAAGAGATGCTAAAGTTTAGGGCTGGTGCTGTGGCACAGTAGGTTAACCCGCCACTGGTGAGGCCATATCCCGTAGCAGAGTGCTGGTTCAAGTCCCAGCGGCTCGCTTCCGATCCAGGTCCCTACTAATGTGCTTGGGGAGCCAGTAGATAATGGCTCACGTACTTGGGCCCCTGCCACTCATGTGGGAGACCCGGACGGAGTTCCAGGCTCCTGGCTTTTGCCTGCCCCAGACCTGGCTGTTGCAGTCATTTAAATGTCTTTAAAAATGACAAACATGTTAAAGATTGATTTATGTTAAAGGCAGAGTTTCAAAGAGAGGGAGGGAGGGAGGGAGAGGGAGAGAGATCCTCTACCCACTGGGTCACTCCCGAAATGGCCACAATGGCCAGGGCTGGGCCAGGCTGAAGCCAGAAGCTTCATCCGGGGCTCCCACATGGGTGGCAGGGGCCCAAGCATGGCGGCTATCTTTTGCTGCTTTCCCAAGTGCATTAGCAGGGAGCTGGATCAGAAGTGGAGCAACCGGGACTCGAACCGGCGCCCGTGCGGGATGCCAGCACTGCATTGGTTTAACCCGCTAGGCCAACAACGCTGACCCCATTAATAATAAAGTTTAACGTGAGCGTGTGGTCAACAGAGAGAACACCATGCAGCGATGAAAAGAATGAATTTACCATGGAGACCGAGATTAACGCCTCATCGAGATACCACTGCAGTGGGCCAAATTGCAAAAGACGGTGGCAAGTGTTGGCAAGGATGTGGAGCCAACAAGACGCTCCAGGGCTGGCGGCGGAAGTGACAGTAGCTCAGTGGTGCGGAAAGGGGTCTGGCACCTTCTGCCCCAGTACGTGGGCATCCTACTGCCAACTGTTTACCCCCCAAAGAAAAAGAGTGGCGGGCATTTGGCCTTGTGGTTACGACACCCGTGTCCCAGAGGGAAGTGCCCGGGTCTGGTTCCCCACTGTCTCTCACCTGGGACCGGAGGTGTGGCGCAGCAGGTCGGCCATGGCTCCACCTGCCTGAGCGCCCGATCAGAGCCCCTATGCTCCACTTTTGCTCCAGCTTCCTGTGGAAGCACCAGTGATGGCCCAAGTGCTCAGGCCCCGGCCACCCCTGTGGGCCACCTGGATGGAGTCCCCGATCCCTGGCTTTGGCCTGGCCCAGCCCTGGCCATTGCAGCCATCTGGAGAGTGAACCAGCAGATGGAGTCTCTCTCTCTGCCCGGGGACCCCCCCCCCCAATAAAGCGGGCACCAGGAGCACGTGTGCCAAAAACCACAAGAGCGACCTTTATTGGGGGGAGGGGAGTACAGACGGCAGCAAGGGCCCGCCCACACGCAGCTCGCGCGGGGACAGGACACAGTCACTGCCGCCTAGGGCTAGGTCGTCCAGGGACTCTCGCAGATGACCCAGCTTGCAGTCCTCCTCCCCTACCCCGCTGCGGCGACTTCTGGCGGCGTGGGCTCGGATTTGCAGCTCTCGCCCTGGCCCTGCGCTCCGGAAGAGGGGGCAGGGATGGCTGCATCCTGTGGCCCTGGCCGCACGCGGGACACACGCAGGTATGCGGCTGCCAGGTTTGACCCGCCCTGTGGGAGCAGAGAGAGGAGGCGTCACTCGGCTGCACCGCACCCCAGGGCCTTTGCAGGAGCTACTGCCCCGCCCCCACCCCAGGAGTCCAGAAAGGGTTCGGAAAACGGAAGTCACAAGTACACAAATGAAGAAATCAATAAAACCCAAAACGTGGAAATTCAGGCATCCAAGAGGGGCCTTCGAAAACTTCATGGAAAAATGCATCCGGGGGGAGACGCTGGGCCCGGACCGCAGCATCCTGGGTTCGCTCCCTGCCGCGGGCTTTTCCAGGAACTTCTTGAACACCTGCCTAGGCACGGATGGCAACTCTTATTTATTTTTTGCTCTTGCACCAAAAAATACACTTTTCCGCTGGTTCCACTTTCCACAACGCTCTGGAAGTGCTAGGGCAGGGACCCCCGCGCGCTGGTATGGCCCATCCTTCTTGGAGGTCTCCCTGGGGCCTGAGGGGCCGAGAGGGGGAGTGGGAGAGAGGGGCGCCCTCCTTAGCAGGAGCCCCGCTCACCCGCTCCTGGGTCCTGGCGCAGCCCGGGTGGCACCCTGGAGGAGGAGGCCCCCTGGCCACCCGGGCACCCCTCCCACGTGACTCGCGCAGTGACAGTTGATTGCATCAGGTTTCAGAACCAGCTCCAGCGAGTTGAGTTCCTCCCTGGGCGTGGCAAACTCTGGACCCCAGATCTGCCCTCCCAGGAGGGGGCAGGAGCCACGCCTCCTCGCCCCGCCCCCGCCCTGGCTGCAGAGTCCCTGCAGGAGCGCCCCACCCCGTTGGGAACCCGGGCGGCTCCGTTCCCTGCACCTGCAACCTGGGGGCGGGGCCATCTCAACCCGACTCACAGGGGCGCAGGGCAGGGGGCGCGGGGGTCTCCCCGGAGCCACTTACATTAGGCCCTGAAGAGAAGGGGGCCGGCCCTCAGATCGCGGCCGCGGTTGGCGCGCAGCCGGGCCAGCAGGTCCTCTCCAAAGCGGGCTGCGTCTGCGCGCCCCGCCAGCAGGAGCAGCAGCAGGAGGAGCCGAGCCCCTGTCACCCTCGACGGAGCTCCCGGCTCCTGGCTCCGGCGTGGCCCAGCCCTGGCCATTGTAGTCATTTGGTGAGTAAACCAGCAGATGGAAGATCTCTCTTTCTCTGTAATTCTATCTTTCACATAAAATAAATCTTGCTCTGGCTTTAGCCGGGCTCTAACCTGGCTGCTGTGGCCATCTGAGGAGTGAACCAGCAGACGGAAGATCTCTCTCTCTCCCTCTCTCTCTCCCTCTCCCTCCCTCCCTCCCTGTCACTCTGCCTTTCAAATAAATCTTAAAAAAAAAGTTATTGAGAGGGGCCAATGGCTGTGGCGCAGCTGATCAAGCCACTGCCTTCGGGGCCGGCATCCCACAGGAGCACCTGTTTGAGTCTCGGCTGCTCCACTTCAGATCCAGCTCCCTGCTAAAGTGCCTGAGAAGGCAGTAGAAGATGGGCACAAGCCCCTGGCAAGAGCCTCGGGGCTTTGGCGGCAGCAGCTGACCCAAGTGGAACCCCTGGGGCCAGGCCCTGCCTACCCCCACCCACCCACAACCCCCGTGGGCCAGCAGCTACCTTGATCCCCTGGGGCCAGGCCCTGCCTATCCCACCCACCCCCAACCCCCATGGGCTAGCAGCTACCTTGATCCCCTGGGGCCAGGCCCTGCCTATCCCACCCACCCCCAACCCCCATGGGCCAGCAGCTACCTTGACCTCCATGCATAGGCCGCTGTTCTCACCTCATGCAACTGCAGCTGTGACTCCATTTGGGCACAGAGCAAATCCAGCTGATCTTGTTGAGCCTTGGGAGAGACGGGAGAAGTGAGGGAGCCGGGTGGCGGGGGCAGCGCTCTGCAGACCCACCATGCCCCACAAGCTCGCGCAGAGGCACACGCGCTGGGGACGGTACCTTCTTTTCCAGCTCCCGGCGGAGCTTCCTCACCTCCTTGTCCTTCTCCAACAGCTTTAACAGCAGGCGCTAGGAGAGAACGTACACTGTCACGCGCCCCCGGGAAGGCGCAGAGGCCCAGCCCGGGAAGAGAAACTCGTCCACGTCTTGGCCCTCAGAGCCCACGGTCCCAAGTACACTGGGCCCGCATCACGGAGAGGTAGGAAGCACTCGACTTATGTCTTTAAAATTTTTTCTTCAACACTGAACGTGTATTTCTTTTTCAATTTTTAAAAAGTAATACTAATTGTAGAAAACTTTAACAACCAACAATCTCTATAAAGAATCACCAAAATCCACTGTCTCTGCTAAGTCCCAAGTCTATTTGGCTGTTCTGTAACCTGCCTCGTACCTCTCCTGAAACAGGCACTTATGTCTCAAGTTACTGACGCGTGGCCATTTAAGGAGGCCTCTGGAGCGGGGATGTGGTTTGGGCAGGCCAGGCACAACTGCCGAATCTCCACCCCTTCCTCAGTGACTCAGCTGGGCCTCAAGGCCAAGGCCACACGAGGACTGGGCCTGCACCTCCCTCCCTCCCTCCCTCTCCTGAGACCCACCGAGGGCACCAGCCATCAAAGCTCCAGCCGCCGAGAGTTTCCCAGATTTATCCGGACAGAGAACCACCCCCATCTTCACTTCTCCCCCCATTTTTTTCATCTTGAGGATCAAGTCACAGTCCATGTAACAGACTGGAATGTGCTGTAAAAGTCTAGAATTGGAACTGTTAAGAAAAGTATCTACTTTTTGAAGGCTGTGAATCCCTAATACAAATAGGGGACGTGGGAGTCCCAGGCCCTGGTGATTTGTAAATGCGTCGTGGTACAGCAGGTGGACAAGCACCGGGGCCCCCACACTGCCGTCCAGCCTTGCGCCTCGAGCTTCCAGGCGGCCAGCTACAAGCCCCGAGGAGCAGGCAAGACCAGAGACTTCGGTTCCCATGCAGGTCAGGACACTGAGACCAGAGCAAAGCCAGAGCAGGGCTCCCCCTCTGGCCCGGATTCGGCACCCAGCCCTCTGGCTGCCGGGCGCCACAGTTACCGCATTCTGGGAGTTGACCTCTGCCAGCCGCTCTGGCATTCCTTGCTCCTCCATTTTCACGCTTCGAATATCTGGAGGAAAGGAGAGGGAGAGAGCCAGGTCATTGAGCGACAACCCAGACGTCCACAACCCACGGTTCTTCTCCAAACACCACTGCCGATGTTGAAGAAGAAGTCGGTGGACACCCAGAAAGCCCACGTCCCCCGCCACACCCCCCGAGCCCTCTCCCATAGCTGGTCTGACCGGCCCTGGCAGCCCCTGCTCTGTGCACCTGCACATCGCTGCACCTGGACTGCACCCCCTGGCTTCACAGGCTGGGAAAGACACGTGTGTGATTGCACAAAAATGACATCGCACTGCATTCGCATGCTGCAACTTTTTTTTTTTGGGGGGGGGGGACAGGCAGAGTTGATTGTGAGAGAGAGAGAGAGAGAGAGAGAGAGAGAGAGAGAAAGGTCTTCCTTTTGCCGTTGGTTCACCCTCCAATGGCCGGTGCACTGCAGCCGGCCCACCGCACTGATCCGATGGCAGGAGCGAGGTGCTTCTCCTGTTCTCCTGGTCTCCCATGGGGTGCAGGGCGCAAGCACTTGGGTCTTCCTCCACTGCACTCCCTGGCCACAGCAGAGCTGGCCTGGAAGAGGGGCAACCGGGACAGAATCCGGCTCCCCGACCGGGACTAGAACCCGGTGTGCCGGCGCCGCAAGGCGGAAGATTAGCCTAGTGAGCCGTGGCGCTGGCCTGCAACTTAGTATTTAAAAACCAATCTTATGAGGGCCACTGCTGTGGTGCAGTGGGTTGCAATGCCGGCCCGGCATCCCATAGGGTGCCAGTTCAAGTCCTGGCTGCTCCTCTTCTGACCCAGCACCCTGCTAACGTGCCTGGGAAAGCAGTGGAGCTGGCCCAAGTGCTTTGGCCCTTGCACCCATGTGGGAGACCGGGATGAAGCTCCTGGCTCCTGGCTTTGGCTCAGCTCAGTCCTGGCTGTTGAGGCCATTTGGGGAGTGAACCAGTGGATGGAAGATCTGTCTCTGTAACTCTGACTTTGAAATAAAAGAAAAGAAAAAGAAAACAGAACGTCTGGGGAGGCAGAATATCTTCCATTGCTGGTTTACTTCCCACCTGCCGGGAAGCTCCTAGGGCTCATTAACAGGGAGCTGGGGTCAGGAGCCAGAGCTGGCACTCAAAGCTTCTGCTACCAAGTGCAGACTCCCAGGCAAACGTCCCATCTGCTGTCCCACACGCCCAGCCCTCGTCCCGGCTTCTTGAAGGAAAGATGGAGATGACACACACATGCATCCAGCAACCACAGAGGATCTGAGTTCATTCCCAATTCCAACTTCCTGCTAATGCTCAACCTGGGAAACAGCAGACGACAGCTCAAGTCCTTTAGGTCCCTGGCACCCAGGAGACTCAGACTAAGTTCCAGGCTCCATCTCTGGTCCAGCCCAGGCCTAGCCATTGCAGGGATCTGGGTCGTCACCCAGTGGGTGAAGATTTCCATCTCTGCCTTTCAAATAATGGGAAAAAAAACACATATGGGACATTTATAAAATAAAGCTGGGGAGTTGGCATATACAGGTTGTCCTCCAAAACATCTCCTGAGGCCGAGGACAAGGCCACTGAGCCCTGCCTTGGCTCTCAAACCGGCAGCACGAGGCCCCAGGCAAACGACAAACACACCTCCTACACCCCAGAGCTGCGGACGGCAAGGACGGGAGATGCTTTATGAAGTGCGGTACTCCCAGGTGCGGAGCAGTGAAGGGATGCATTCAACTGGCCCTGGACAGACACAGAACCGCTTCAGAACCCGCCTCTGAGCAGAGAGCATCAGGAAGTCTGCCGCGATTCCAAAGGGGACGCAGCGAGCCCTCTCCAGCACGCACTGGAGGCAGCAAGCAGCTGGCGGGACCAGGCTGCACACCTTCCCTCGCTGGGCGGCGGCCAGGTGTCCTCCCAGGGCCTGCACATGGCGGGGCTCGGATTCTTGATAACTCAGTGTCCAATTTTAGGGGTTTATGTCTCCCAATGTTAGGTAGGAAGTTAGTTATGAGCTTATGTGTGTGTGACATAAAGGCCTAAGGAAAAGACATCTATGTCCAGCATATGCATCTGCACCTCAGAGTCATCCCGGCAGCCCGGCAACATTCCAGGGGCAGTCAGGCCTCCGCATCCTACCCTGCCCCCTTCTACCTGATAACCTGCCTGGTGGGGGTCCCTGCCCCTTCTCCCAGGTACAGCCCAGTATCTGCACTTCAAACACCCTGCTCCGGATCCCCACTCTCCAGGAGGTCTTGCTCACCCCTCCTCCAAACCCAGGATGGCGCCAGCTAGCCTTCCTCCTGTCTGATACCTGCAGGGAAAAACTCAGATAAGAGTTTTTCTATTTACATCCAAAAAGCCCTTTGTTCCAAGAGGAGCAGAGGTGGGAAAGCAAGACCCATCTCCTTAAAAACCCCCGGCCTCAACCGGACTGTGCGCTCAGCCCTCTGCCTGTCTGCTGAGCCGCCCACCTGACCTGGTCAGGTGTACTCTCTCTCCACTGCCCCCCCCCCCCCACACTCTCTCTCAGGTCCTGTCTGGAGAGGTGCCCATCCGTTTTCACTGATGTCCCTTCCGTAATAAACTTTGCTATTTTACCTCCCACTCTTCTCTGTCTCATGCCTGAATTCTTTCTTGCGCGAAGACAAGAACCCTGCAAATTTCTCCGGTAACACCAAAAGTGCTTTTCTACTATAGTAGGGGGAAAAGACCATCTCAAGAGACCTGAAACAGGCAAATGTGAATTATTTCACTAGTAACGTGAACCTGTTTCCCAAAAAGGCAGACAGGTCTTCCACTCACTGGTTCATTCCCTAGATACCTGCACCAGTCCCTACTGGGGCCAAAGTCTGGAACCCAGAACCCAATCCAAGTCACCCATGGGTGGCAGGGAGCCGGAGCTGGAAGCAGAGTCAGGACTTGAACCTGCGCACTCTGACACTGAACATGGTGTCTCAACTATGCCACAGCCACATGTCAGATCCCTCGCCAACCCAAATCTTGCCAGCAAAGGTCCAACCCACGGAGTCATGACACGACCGCTGTTGATCGGTTCTCGAGGAACTTTTATTCTTAGTGATAGAAGAAGGAAAGGAGAGAAAGAGAGGGAAGCAGCCGAAAGAAAGGAGGAGAAAGACTGAAGAGGCTGCTCTCCGTTCCCGCCCCTAACATGGTCTTTTATCCATTCCCAGTCCCCCAGGGCTAGGGCGAGTAGTCCATCAATCAGATCAAAGGGTACTCATAGTCTCAGGTCAAGGTGTATCTCATCCCATCAGGTCTTTTGCAAGTCTTTTGTTCAGGTTGTTTGCAAGTCTTTTGTTCAGCACTTCCTTGACCTTGTACTGCTCTGCAGGATGAGGCAGTGCAATGAGGAGGTCCCCACAGGTGGCCGGCCTGTGGTTCCCCACAGCCACACACATACCTTTTGTAAATCAAACTCTTTACTTTGAATTACTCGCAGGGGCAGCACCGCGGCATAGCAGGTAAAGCCACCACCTGCAGTGCCGGCATCACATATAGGTGCCTGTTCGAGTCCGGCTGCTCCACTTCCAATCCAGCTCTCTGCTATGTCCTGGGTAAGCAGCAAAAGATGGCCCAAGCCTCGGGCCCCTGCACCCACATGGGAGACCCGCAAGAAGCTCCTGGCTTCCTATTGGCGCAGCTCCAGCCATTGCAGCCATCCAGGGAGTGAACCAGCAGATGGAAGACCTCTCTCTGCCTCTCCTTCTAACTTACAAATAAATAAATCTTAAAAAAAAAAAAAAAAGATATATACTTGCAGCCGTTAAGAAAGAACAGAGTGCCCCCAATGTACTCTGTACCCAGCTTCCTCCAATGGGAACATCCTGCAAAACCACAGCATAGCGCGGTAACCAGCCCAGACCACAGCCTCGGACCCACACCACCTCCTGCTGCCCTTGTCCGACCTACCAACCTTCCGCCATACCTAGCCCACTCAGCATTTCTATCATTCTGACATTTCAGCAATGTCACAGTAAGAAATATGGAGGGCCGGCGCTGTGGTGCGACAGGTTAAAACCATGGCCTGAAGCACCAGCATCCCATATGGGCGCCGGTTCGAACCCCGGCTGCTCCACTTCCAATCCAGCTCTCTGCTATGGCCTGGGAAATCAACAGAAGATGGCCCAAGTCCTTGGGCCCCTGTACCCACATGGGACACCCGGAACAAGCGCCTGGTTCCTGACTTTGGATTGGCTTAGCTCCAGCCACTGCAGCCATTTGGGGAGTGAACCAGCAGATGGAAGACCCCTCCCTTTCTCCGTCTCTCTCTCCATCTCTCTCTCGGTCTCTACTTCTCACTTTCAAATAAATAAAATAAATATTTAAAAATAAAAAAAATTAGAGTATGGGGTGGGCACTTGGTATAGTGGGTTAAGCTGCCACCCCATGTGGGGGATGGTTTGAGTTGCAGCTGCTCCACTTCTGACCCAGCTCCCTGCCAGTGCGCCTGGGAAAGCAGTGGACAAATGGCCCAAGAAGCAGCTCCTGGGTCCAGCCTGGCTCAGCCCTGGCTGTTGCAGCCATTTTCTGCCTCGCAAATAAATCAATCTGGAAAGAAAAGTAGTCTCAGAAAAGGAAGAAGAGCGACAGTGTATGCACCCCGTCAAGATCACTGTTGCACGCACACTGCCTCGAAGTTCCCGTCAACAATCACTCTGGAGCGCCTGGCTCCCCAGCGAACCCCACTAGTGATGCCCGCATACTACACCAGAAAGCCTGGCTCTGGATCCCAGCTCTGCTCCCGCCTCCCGCTTCCTAACACGAGCCGTGAGAGGCGGGTCTACCGGCCAAGCACTGGGGTCCCTGCAACATGAGGGAGACCTGGCTTCAGACTGGGCCTTCCCTGGCCGCTACAGGCTTTGGGGAGTGAACCAGCATATGGGGGACCCACGTGTGTCTCTGCCTTTCAGATCAAAAGAAATCAATCAAGATTTCACAGTGCGCTCTCTCCTTTACTGCTAAGTAGTACTCCATGGAATCCACGGAGCAGTTAACTGTCGCCCGGCTGAAGGGTACCTGGGGTTGTTTCTGGTCCCTGGGTCTATCAGAGACAGCTGCAAAGAACCCTGCTGTGTGAGCTCTGTGTGAGCAGAAGCTGCCGCCTCTTCATCACACAAACCCAGGAGCCGGCTCACATGGTAGCTGCTGATTAGTGAGAAACCAGCGGGGCGGACGCTGCGCGCCACTGCACTGCAGAGGGCCTGCTGGCCACGGCTGCCCAGCTTCTGATGCAGCTTCCTGCCAGTGCAGCTGAAAAGCAGAGCACCACGGCTCGAGTACATGAGTCCCCGCGGCCCAGACGGAAGACCGGATGGTGCTCTAGGCGCGGCTGCAGCCTGGCCACATCCTGGCTGCTGTGGTCATCTGGGGAGTGAACCACAGGATGGAAAAATCCCCATCTCTCTCTCTCTCTCTCCCTCTCTCTCTGCCTATCAAATAAAGATTACAAAAAAAAAGAAAGAAAAAAAAAGAAACTGCCACAAATTGTTTGTCAGAGTTGAAGCCTCGGATTTTAAGTTAATTTATTTGATTGAAGGTTCTGTGACACAGAGGGTAAAGCTGCCACCTGCTCCACATCTGGTCCAGCTCTCTGCTATGGCCTGGGAAAGCAGGAAATCCTCCGATGGGCCAGGTTCTTGGGGCCCTGCACCCACTAGGAAAGCCCTGGAGGAAGCTCCTGGCTTCAAATCAGTACAGCTCCAGCCACTGCAGCCAAATGGGGAATGAAGCAGCGGATAGAAGACCAACCCCCCTCTCTCTCAGTGTAACTCTGACTTTCAAATAAATAAATCTTAAAAAAAAGAACTTTATTTATTTAAGAGGGAGAAGGGAGGTCTTCCACCTAATGGTTTACTACTCAGATGGCCACAAAGGCCAGGGCTGGGCCAGAAGAAAGTCAGGAGTCTGAAACTCCATCTGTGTCCCCCCACCCCGGTACCAGGAGCCCATGCACTTGGGCCATCGTCTGCAGCTTTGGCGCACTAGCAGGGAGCTGGACTGGAAACGGAGCTGCAAGGCTCACGTGGGATGCCGGCACCGCAGGCAGCAGCTTAGCAAGCTATGGCACTAGGCCAGAATAGCAAAGCCTTAGGTCAAAGTGGTCCTTCACCACGCTCTTCTGTCCATCCACTCGGCTTTGCTCCCCTGGGCTCATGAGAAGCATCCAGGCCTCCCAGCCACTGCTTCTCCTGTGAGAACTCTGCTCAAGCCACCCACACGACCAACGCTTTTACCAAGTGTCCCCAGCAGCCGTGGGGCTGCTGATTTCCATCCTGTTGACGTCTGGACTTTCTTAAAATTATGAATACACAGCAAAAAATAACCTGCCAAAAATCTAAACTTACCAATGAAAAGCAAACCTAACTTGCAACATTTTTTAAACACACACATTCAGACAGCAGCAGGTAGTCTGCAAGGAAGCAGCAGAGGAGTGGCCCGGAAGGTGAGTGACTGCCCAGTAAGACCTGACCGCTGGGCTTGACCCCGGCCTGAGGACGCTCAGAAAGGGTCACCGGGGGGATCAGTCATCAGTCTGCCATGTCCGAAAGAGTCACCACGGACCCCAACTGCCAAGGGAACCACTTCTCGCCCTTCCCCTCAGACCACCAACATCACCTGGAGCAGATGTGCACAGAAAGGACACCCAGGCCACACTGTGACTAAGAGGCCCTGCAGGGATCACTCCGTCCTCAGAAACGCGCTGAGATTACCCCATTCTTGTTTTGAACCTAACAGCTACATTTCCAGCCTTCTCCTTGTACAGCTTTTTAGTGAAAGGAGAAACAGATCTCAACTAGGTGATGCTTCCACAGGAGAGCTGGAATCGGACCTTAAAAGGATATGGGTTGCCAACTGCTCCGCAGTGCCATCACCTGTGCTGCTCTTTGGAAATCAGCGCACTGCTGGGGCTCCTTCGCACACACCCGCCCAGCCCTCTTAGACTTATTTCAGCACTGACTTCCGCTAAACAGTGAAGGTAAGAGTAACCTACCTGCTCTAGGTAAGAGCCACTCACGGCAGGGGGCCCTGACTCTGTGGGCTAACCTGCCAGGTGGCCTGCTGTCCCAAACCCCTCCCTATCTCCCAGGGCTTTGTTAAAATACAAAACCTTCAGTAGACAGCACCCAGGATAATCCTAATTCCTGGAAAGATGCAATCAAAGCACAGTTCAAATAAAAGGCCAGGGCCTCAGGGCCTCACGGGTGACAATCAGCTCCCTGAGCGCTGGGGACTGCCTGGCTCACAGGCAAGCCCGAGGAGTAAGGCCCAGGTTCCCAGGAACCCACTCCTTCCCTGTGGGGCAAAGAGCAACAGGACACTGGGAAGACAGTCAAAGAGGGAAACAGAAAGGTGTGCTTCAGCTTCCCAAAAGCTTTTCTGGGGACACATCTCGCTAAGGACAAACAGGACAGTGTCCACTGTTTAATCCAAAGAGGTTTCTAGAAAGCTCCACCCGTCCAGAGAGCATGAGCAGACCCCCGTTTTATCTCTAGGATCAGAATCCTGTCAACGTGGTACGTGACAGGAAACATTTAAGAAAAGAAAAACACAGAGGGCCGGTGCTGTGGAGTGGCTGGTAAAGCCACCGCCTGCAGTGCTGGCATCCCATGGGGCGCTGGTTCGAGTCCCAGCTGCTCTACTTCCAATGCAGCTCTCTGCTGTGGCCTGGGAAAGCAGTGGGAGATGGCCCCCCAGTCCGTGGGCCCCTGCACCCGCGCGAGAGACCTTTAAAAAGCTCCTGGCTTCCGATCGGCGCAGCTCCGGCCGTTGTGACCATCTGGGGAGTGACCCAGCAGATGGAAGACCTCATCTCTCTCTCTGCCTCTCCTTTCTCTGTGTAACTCTGACTTTCAAATAAAATTAGTCAATCAAAAAAAAAGAAAGAGTGAGCCTCAGACTCCCGCTCTCAGAACCAAGGACCTCTGAAGAGCATGAGAAGCCACAGGAATTTCAGCCCCACAAACGGGGTGAGCCAGGCTCGCTGAGCTCCGGGCCCACGGCGAGCCCGAGGGTCAGGGCCTGGTGCTGGCAGGGCCGCGTCTCCAACCCCCAGTCCCGACTGAGGGCAGCCCCAGACAGCGCTAAGCCTGCACAGGCTCCATTCACAAATCCCGAGGACCAGGAGCCGCCCACGTGGCCGCCACACAGCGCTGTGGGCCAGGCGCGCTGGGGCCTAATCCCACCCCTTCCCAGCCGTGCACGAGGCTCGGTCTCCTCACGCTTCGTGCAGCCCGCACTCCTGGAGCTGCCCCAGGAGACCACGCGCGACGCCCGGCGGCGGCTTCCGTGAGCAGCTCCGGCGTGGACCCCACCCACGCTGAAGAGGAAGGGATCTGCCCCCCAAGAAATGCAGCCTCCAGAGCATGGAACCCCGAGTCCGCTTCCCTGCCCGTGCGGCCCGCCCCCGGAGGAGAGACAGCGAGAGGCGGCTCACTCTCCCCGCCTGTGCACATGGAACCGGGGAGAGTGTGCACGGCACTGCACACCCCCCAGGAATGCACGAGCCGGGGCAGCACTCCCGAGTAGGCCCCGGCTCCCCCTCCTCCCAGCCACAGCGCTCGCGCCAGAGCAGGTTCTGAGCAACGTGGACCACGATCGGCATCAGCGCCACCACCTGAACCCAGGGAGAGCTGAACCCCCAGCCCCCGGCCCGAGAGGAGCCCCTTCATCCAGAGGGAGGCCTGGGAACCCCACGAGCCCACTAGCGCGCTCGCCACCCGCAGAGCCCGGCGAGGACCAAGGAGGCGGCGTGTCCCGCGCCGGCACAAGGAGCAAGAGGCGGCGCCGCGGGGCTGGGGGGTCGCGCCCGCGGGATGCTCGGGGCCCGAGGGGGGGGGGTGTGCCCAGGCACGTGCGCGCGTGCGCGGGGCCCCCCGCCGCGGACAAAGCCCGGCCCGGAGCAGGGGGCGGGGGCGGGGGCCGGGGCCCGATGCGCGCGAGCGGCCGCCATCCTGTTTCTTCGGCACAATGGCGGAGAGTAACGGCCGAGCGCGGGAGCGAGGCCGGCGGGGCACAAGGGGCCGGGCGAGGGCGGGGGGCCGCGGGGCGCCGGGCCCGGGCCGGGAGAGGCAGAGGCGGGAGCCGGCCCCGGCCGGCCGCCACATTGCCGCTTACCTTCTCGGCGTCCGCTTCCCCGACCGCAGCCGCCGCCGCAGCCCTCCTGCCACAGCGCGCTGGGGTCTCCCCGACACAGCCACGCGGTGCGCACCGGGCTGCGGACCCCAACTGCAATGGCGCCAGGAGGAGGAGGAGGGGCCGGGGCCGTGGGCGGTTGGGCGCGCGCCGGGCACGTGCGGGGACACGTGACCAGCGGAGCCCCGCCCCCTCGGCGTCGCGTGGCCGCTCGACGCAGGCCCAGCCCGGCTGCGAGGGAGGGGCGACAGGCCCCAGCCCCAGCCCGCGGGGGGCGAGGCGGCGCCTGCGGGGGTCCTGCGGCCGGAGTTCGGGCCAGGGTGTCGGCCCTGAAGTCGGCCCTGCCCAAAGTCCATGAAGGGGGCGCGCAGGGCCTGCCCTGGGCCTGAGTGTCCCTCCCCACGCAGCGCGAACCGCCTCTGCCAGGCGGGAGAGAAGTCGCCCAGGCCAGAGCGGGCCGAGCCGAGGCCGGAGCCCCTCCCGGGACGCCCACGCGGGTGCAGGACCCAAGCACGCGGGCCGCCCGCCCCTGCGTGGTCTCCCCAAGTTGGTTCTGTGGGGCCAGCGCCATGACGCTAACCCTCCCCTGCAGCGCCCGCATCCCTTAGGGGCTGCTCCTCTAAAGACCCCCCCTCTAATGACGGCCCAGCGTGGAGACCCGGATGGAGCTCCTCTAAAGCCCCCCTCTAATGACGGCCCAGCGTGGAGACCCGGATGGAGCTCCTCTAAAGACCCCCCCCCTCCAATGACGGCCCAGGTCCCGGGCCCTGCACCCACGTGGAGACCCGGATGGAGCTCCTCTAAAGCCCCCCTCCAATGACGGCCCAGCGTGGAGACCCGGATGGAGCTCCTCTACAGACCCCCCCCTCTAATGATGGCCCAGGTCCCGGGCCCCGCACCCACGTGGAGACCCGGATGGAGCTCCTCTAAAGCCCCCCTCTAATGACGGCCCAGCGTGGAGACCCGGATGGAGCTCCTCTAAAGACCCCCCCCTCCAATGACGGCCCAGGTCCCGGGCCCTGCACCCACGTGGAGACCCGGATGGATCTCCTCTAAAGACCCCCCCTCTAATGACGGCCCAGGTCCCGGGCCCCTGCACCCACGTGGAGACCCGGATGGAGCTCCTCAGACGCCCCTTCTAATGACGGCCCAGCGTGGAGACCCGGATGGAGCTCCTCTACAGACCCCCCCTCTAATGATCGCCCGGGTCCCGGAGCTCTGCACCCGCCTGGAGACCCGGATGGAGCTCCTCAGACCCCCCTTCTAATGACGGCCCAGCGTGGAGACCCGGAGGGAGCTCCTCTACAGAACCCCCCTCTAATGACGGCCCAGGTCCAGGGCCCTGCACCCATGTGGAGACCCAGATGGAGCTCCTCTACAGAACCCCCCTCTAATGACGGCCCAGGTCCAGGGCCCTGCACCCATGTGGAGACCCGGAGGGAACTCCTCTACAGAACCCCCCTCTAATGACGGCCCAGGTCCAGGGCCCTGCACCCATGTGGAGACCCGGAGGGAACTCCTCTACAGAACCCCCCTCTAATGACGGCCCAGGTCCAGGGCCCTGCACCCATGTGGAGACCCAGATGGAGCTCCTCTACAGAACCCCCCTCTAATGACGGCCCAGGTCCAGGGCCCTGCACCCATGTGGAGACCCGGAGGGAACTCCTCTACAGAACCCCCCTCTAATGACGGCCCAGGTCCAGGGCCCTGCACCCATGTGGAGACCCGGAGGGAACTCCTCTACAGAACCCCCCTCTAATGACGGCCCAGGTCCAGGGCCCTGCACCCATGTGGAGACCCGGATGGAGCTCCCCTAAAGACCCCCCCTCTAATGACGGCCCAGCGTGGTGACCCGGATGGAGCTCCTGGCTTCCGATCGGCGCAGCTCCGGCCGTTGTGACCATCTGGGGAGTGACCCAGCAGATGGAAGACCTCATCTCTCTCTCTGCCTCTCCTTTCTCTGTGTAACTCTGACTTTCAAATAAAATCAATCAATCAAAAAAAAGAAAGAGCCTCAGACTCCCGCTCTCAGAACCAAGGACCTCTGAAGAGCAGGAGAAGCCACAGGAATTTCAGCCCCACAAACGGGGTGAGCCAGGCTCGCTGAGCTCCGGGCCCACGGCGAGCCCGAGGGTCAGGGCCTGGTGCTGGCAGGGCCGCGTCTCCAACCCCCAGTCCCGACTGAGGGCTGCCCCAGACAGCGCTAAGCCTGCACAGGCTCCATTCACAAATCCCGAGGACCAGGAGCCGCCCACGTGGCCGCCACACAGCGCTGCGGGCCAGGCGCGCTGGGGCCTAATCCCACCCCTTCCCAGCCGTGCACGAGGCTCGGTCTCCTCACGCTTCGTGCAGCCCGCACTCCTGGAGCTGCCCCAGGAGACCACGCGCGACGCCCGGCGGCGGCTTCCGTGAGCAGCTCCGGCGTGGACCCCACCCACGCTGAAGAGGAAGGGATCTGCCCCCCAAGAAATGCAGCCTCCAGAGCATGGAACCCCGAGTCCGCTTCCCTGCCGTGCGGCCCGCCCCCGGAGGAGAGACAGCGAGAGGCGGCTCACTCTCCCCGCCTGTGCACATGGAACCGGGGAGAGCGTGCACGGCACTGCACACCCCCCAGGAATGCACGAGCCGGGGCAGCACTCCCGAGTAGGCCCCGGCTCCCCCTCCTCCCAGCCACAGAGCTCGCGCCAGAGCAGGTTCTGAGCAACGTGGACCACGATCGGCATCAGCGCCACCACCTGAACCCAGGGAGAGCTGAACCCCCAGCCCCCGGCCCGAGAGGAGCCCCTTCATCCAGAGGGAGGCCTGGGAACCCCACGAGCCCACTAGCGCGCTCGCCACCCGCAGAGCCCGGCGAGGACCAAGGAGGCGGCGTGTCCCGCCCCGGCCGCCGGCGCGGGATCGGCAAAGGAGCAAGAGGCGGCGCCGCGGGGGTGGGGGGTCGCGCCCGCGGGATGCTCGGGCCCGAGGGGGGGGGTGTGCCCAGGCACGTGCGCGCGTGCGCGGGGCCCCCGCCGGACAAAGCCCGGCCCGGAGCAGGGGGCGGGGGCGTGGGCGGGGGCCGGTGCGCGCGCGGGGCCGCGGCGGGAAGGGGGGCGAGCGGCCGCCATCCTGTTTCCCCCGCACAATGCGGGAGAGTAACGGCCGAGCGCGGGAGCGAGGCCGGCGGGGCACAAGGGGCCGGGCGAGGGCGGGGGGCCGCGGGGCGCCGGGCCCGGGCCGGGAGAGGCAGAGGCGGGAGCGGCCCCGGCCGGCCGCCACATTGCCGCTTACCTTCTCGGCGTCCGCTTCCCCGACCGCAGCCGCCGCCGCCGCCCTCCTGCCACAGCGCGCTGGGGTCTCCCCGACACAGCCACGCGGTGCGCACCGGGCTGCGGACCCCAACTGCAATGGCGCGAGGAGGAGGAGGCGGGGCCGGGGCCGGGGCGGGCGGGCGCGCGCCGGGCACGTGCGGGGACACGTGACCAGCGGAGCCCCGCCCCTTCGGCATCGCGTTGCCCAGCCCGGCCAGGGAGTGGCTGCTGATGGGGCGGGGGTCTCGGGGGAGGTCTGTTTTTGGGGATGCAGATATTCCGGATCCTGATAGAGGTGATGACTGCACAGGGCCAAGGGAATGCCGCTAAGTTGTGCATGTTAAACGGATCGATTTTGCTTGCAAAATACAGCTTAAGAGAACGTTTGGAAAAACGGAGCCAGCCTCGGGGGACCTCTGGGGGTGCGCAGTCTTCTCCCGGCAGAATCCTACTCTTACCGAAGAGTTTACAGATTCCCCCTCCGGGTACCGCCCGGGAATCCCGCCCACCCACCTGCGAGGGAAGCCCCATCGGCCCAACCCAGCGTCCAACGCGCTCCTCGTTTACATACCCACGCCCACCAAGCCGGACTGCCGCGGGCTCCACCCCCACCACGTGTTTCACGCCGGCCCCGCCCCCTCCACGCCCTCGCTGCGGCTCCCAGCAGAAGCCAAAGACGGCAGGCGGAGGAGCGCTCATGAGTAATGCAGCACGTCAGCGGCCGGGGGGCGGGGCTGAGGCGCGCCGGGCTGAGTCAGGGTCATGAATAATACCTGCGGGGGCGGGGCCCGGATGGGTGCGCGTGTCCAGGCGGAGTTCCTGTGCGGAAGTGGCCGCCTCTAGAGCTAGAGCCCCACCCCCATCCGCGAGAGGCGGGGCGACCTGCGGGCTGCTTCTTATGAATATGCAGGAGGTCGGGGGCGGAGCGCGTGGGGGCGTGACCTCCGCAGCTCATGAATAATGCAGCGCGTCAGCGGGCGGTGGGGCGGGGCGTGGCCGGCGCGGCGGCGCTGGAGCCGGGCGGGCGGGGGCTGGGGAGCGATGGTCGCAAGATGGCGGCGCTGAAGGAGGCTCGGAGCTACGGGCTGTCGTGCGGGCGGGTGAGCGACGGCAGCAGGGTGTCCGTGTTCCACGTGAAGCTCACCGACAGTGCCCTGAAGGCCTTCGAGAGCTACCGCGCCAGCCAGGTGAGCGGCGCGGCCGTCGGGGACGCCGGGCTGCGGGCCGGCCTCACGCGCCGGCGGCGGAGGCGCCCGGGCCGGGGGGCGCGGGGTCCGCGGAGGGCTGCTCGCGCGGCCGCCGGGCCGCCGGGGCTCGGGGCGGCCGCCGGAAAGGCCTGGCCCGCGGCGGGGGCTTGCGTTCCCGCCCGGCACCGGCAGGCGGCGGCCAGGCCCCTCCTGAGGCGGCACGAACCCGTGCTCCGGGGCCGGGGGGCGTCCGCGGCGTTTCCCCGCGCGCCCGGCACCTGGGCCGGAGCTGGATCGTGCACCTGGTGGTGGAGGTGGGGCGGGCGGCGCTGTCGGTGCCCGGCGGTGGGGGTGGGGGGCTCGGGGCTCCCGTGTCTGCGCCCCTGGAAAGGGCAGTGGTGGGGAGGGGGCCGTGCCTGCCCCTTGCCGCCCAGGAGGAGATCGGCGGGGCGCTTGAGCAGAAGCTGACAGCCCGTCCCAGCTTCCTGCCCGGCCTGGCTCCCGGGTCCCCTTTGCAGAAGGGAAAAGGCTTTATTTGGGGAGGTGGCGAGGGGCGGGAGCCCTGGTGCTTTCCTAATGAGGCTGCCGGTAGCAGGTGGGCCCCGGGGGGAAGCGGGGCTGCCCAGCTCGGCCGCTGTGGCTGGAAGTTTCCAGGGGTCGGTGGGCGCCGGCTGGGGCAGCTGGAGGCCTTTCCGTCCTCCCACCGGGCCAGGGCCTGGGGGGTGTCTGTGCGCCGCGTTGCACCTTCTTTCAGGTCTAAGTTTGGGGCCCCCCTGGGGCGGGGGTGGCACGGCCCCCTCCGGCAGCCCGGGACGGAAGTGGTCAATGCCCAGTGTTGGGGGGGTCAGCTTGGGAAGCAGGTTGTCGCCTCCCCTGGGAGGCGGGGAGTTGCGCATTCTAAGGTGGCCGGGTCGGGGGGCTGGAGCCCGTCCCGGGGAGGCGGGGCTCCCTGGCGTGTGTGTCTGTGTATCCTGGGGCTGGGGGGGAAGGGGCGGGGGAGGGAGGAGGGAGACTGACCAGGAAGGAGCGAGGCTGGCTTCCTGCGCGGGGCTCCGTCAGCGCCGGAGTCGCGCTGGGAATCTCTTCCGTGTGCATCCTGGAGCCCACCCCCCTCCGCGGCGTCTTCCCACTTCTTGGGGGGGGGTCCCTGGTGTCCCCCGTCTCCGCGCTCCCTTTCGTAGAAGGGGGGCTGTCATGTTTTTTTGGAACAGCAGATTGTCACCTTGTCAAAGGCGCCCCTGCAGGTGGGAGGAGGAGGCGCCCGGCCCCCTGGTGGGGCTCCAGCCCGAGACGGGAGGCGGGGGACGCTGGCTCTGCGCCCTGCCCCGGTTGCTGCCCTCTCCTGCTCCCGTCGCCCTGGCTGCCACCTCGTGCCCTCGCGCTGCTATTTTTAATGTAGGGTGTGGGTTACATCCCTGACTAAACCGGACCTTCCCGGGGAGGATGGCTCCCCCCAACCCCTGCCCCGACCCCCTGGCTGCCCGTGAGCTTCCCCCGGGTGAGGTGTTGGGGGCCAGCTGCAGGGTTCCGGCTGCCAACCGCTGGTGGACGTGGCTGTCGCTCTGGGCAGAGGGGCGGTGGGTGTGATGGGTTCTCAGCAGGTGCACAAGGCCCGGGAGCCTCCACACACAGGGGTTTTGTTGTGAGGGGTGGGATGTTCCCTGAGGCTGAGGGGTGGCTTTCCCGCTCCAGGGGGCCTCCAGTCTGTGGTCCCCGCCCCTCCCCACACCGTGGGGACCCAGCAGCTGGCCAGGTCAAGGTGCGGCACCGCGTGCAGTGCCAGCTGTGCGCTCCTCTGAGTGGGACCCCCGAGTGGGCTCTGCGGCGGCTCCCAGGGGTCTGCCCCGACGGCCTGGGCTGCTTCAGCCTTGGGGGGCTGCGAGGGCCCAGCTGGCTGGTGGGAAAACTGAGGGCCCAGGCGGAGGTCTAGAGGCCTGGGGGTCGGGGGTGATTTGCATCTTGTCTGCTGCTGCCTCCCGGCCCCTCCTGGCCCTGGGCCCTTCCCTTCGGAACTGGAGGGGAGAGGGTCCCGGTTCCTGAGCCCCTCTGTTCCGCAGTCTCCTCTCCATGTTCACAGCGCCCCAGCCCCCATGTTCACAGCGCCCCAGCTTGCCTCTGGCCCCCCAGGCCTGGGCAGGGCTGCTCTCCGCCCGCGGTTTGTGTAGGGCTGGGGTCCTCGTGCTGCCCGATGTGGAGGCACCTGCTCAGTTTGGGCCGGGCACCCCCAGCGCTCCTAGAGGCGGGACACACGAGCAAGGAGCCGGCAGGGCTGTGCAGTGGTCAGGGTCTGGGGGCCGGGGCGGGGGAGGTGACACGGAGCTGAGGGGCCCAGGCACACATAGGCCCAGGGACCCAGGGCAGGGGGAACGGCGGGGTGTGCTGGGGTGCGAGGGAGCCGTGGCGCCCGTTTGGGCTGACGCAGGCACCTCGGGAGCTTCTTTGGGTCCCTAAGGCTGCCCGTCCTGGAGCTGGACGGCCGGAGGCCTTTCCTGCGGCCCCTCTCACTGCAGTGCCTGAGCAGGATCTCGGGTGGGGTTAGGAGGGGCCTTGAGCCACAGGGACGCGGTCCTGGGAGCAAGGGGCCGTGCGGACTGCAGCCTTGTCCAAGCGGGGAGCGGCGAGGAGCCCCTCCCACTGCCCATGTCACTTGGTTCAGCGCCCGCCTTGCCGCGGGAGCGCTGCCCATGGCTCAGGTGAGGACGGGCGGCCTGGAGGCCCAGTCACCGCAGGGCCTCCCAGCCAGGAGTGGCTGAGAGCCTGCTGGGGGTCAGGGTTCCAGCCGGCCCAGGCTTGGGGTCCCAGCTGCTGATCTTGGCAGGGGTGGGCGGGGGGTGCGGGGGCGGAGCCTCTTCCTGGGCCACGTGACCCCACTGCCTGATGGTGTGTCCTGAAACCCACCCCTCTGTTGACTCATCGGCGGGGCCAGAGTTCATCACCCTGGCAGCCGTTCTGACATCACACCCGGATGGATTGTGACATCGCCAGGGAGACCTCAAGGGGACGGCCAGCTGACTTGAAAAACAGGCGGAGTGCTGGCCCGGGTGCCCGGCTGTGGCCCTCTGCCTGTCCCTGTTTGCGGGTCCTCCCCTCCCCCACGTCGCACTCTGACTTGGGCAGTTGGGATTCCTCCTGGGTCTGAGTTGCAGGGCGGGGGGGGGGGGGGGCAGGGCCTGGGGATGCCCAGAGGCCTCTGTGCCCGCACCCTCCGACTCACACGCCGGGTCCCTGCGACCCCGCCCCGCACCCCGACCCCGACCCCGCCCCGCACCGAGCGGCCACGTGCGTGGAGTCGGAGGCTAATTATACCCTCCTGGACGGGATCCCGCCCTGGCCAAGCAGGACGCGGCTCCCGGCTGAGTCACCCGGATCCCCTGGGGTGCAGCTGATGTTTGTGGGAGTCATGGAATGCGGGGCAGTTCCCCTCTGAAGTTCCCTAACTGTGTGGTCAGCGCAAAGGCCCCGTGGCGTACTAAGGGGACGGCCCCTTCCCCAGTCACACCTTGCCTGGCCGCCCGCACAGTGGGCTCCCAGGCTCTTGTGCGTTGCTTCTGGGCGGCTCGTGCACAGCGTGGGCCCTCAGCGGGCGGCGTCTCCAGTCTCCGGTGTGTGCTGGGCGCCGTGCCTGAGCCTGAGGACCAGCGCCCGTGTGCCTGCAGTTCCCTGGTCGGAGCTGGCACGGGCCCGAGGCTGCACTTCCTTGGCATTGGGTTCCATCGAGACCTTGGAGACCCAGAGGAATGTGGTCTGGTCTGTGGTGCTGGCTGGGGCGTGCTCAGGGAGGCTGGAGGAGGCCATGGACAGAGCAGGTGGTGTACGGGAGGTCACTTGTGCCTGGGCCTTTTTTTTTTTTTTTAAGATGGATTTATTTACTTGTAAGGCCATTACAGGGGAGGGCGGTACATCTTCCGTCCACTGGTTCACTCCCCAGATGGCTTGCAGCAGCCTGGGCTGGGCCAAGCCAAAGCCAGGAGCCAGGAGTTCCATCCAGTCTCCCAGGTGGGTGCAGGGGCCCAAGCACCTGGGCCATCTTCCGCTGCCTCCCTGGGCGTGTTGGCAGAGAACTGGATCGGAAGAGGAGCAGCAAGGACTGGAACCGGCGCTCGCACGGGATGTTGGGGACACGGGCGGCGGCGGCTGCACCCGCCACGCCGCGGGAATGGGGTGTTTCTGACCCCCCCTTTTCTCTGTGTCATGGACACATCTCCAGGCCTCACTTCAGGCGCCGGGCGGTGTGGCACAGCAGGTTGGGCCGCCGTCTGGGACGACAGCTTCCCTTCGCTTCCGGTCCAGCTCCTGCTAATGCACCTGGGAAGCGGGTGATGGCGCAGTACTGGGGCCCCCGCAACCCACACGGGAGACCTGGACGGAGCTCCTGGCTGCTGGCTTTGGCCTGGCCCAGCCCCTGCTGAGATGGCCATCTGGGGAATGAACCAGCTCTCTGTCTCCCACCCCCCACCTTCCCATAACTCTGCCTTCCAAATAAATACATCTTTAAAAAAAAAAAGGCCAGCACCGCAGCTCAACAGGCTAATCCTCCGCCTTGCGGCGCTGGCACACCAGGTTCTAGTCCTGGTTGGAGTGCTGGATTCTGTCCTGGTTGCCCCTCTTCCTGTCCAGCTCTCTGCTGTGGCCCGGGAGTGCAGATGGCCCAAGTCCTTGGGCCCTGCACCTCATGGGAAACCAGGAGAAACACCTGGCTCCTGCCTTTGGATCAGTGCGGTGGGCCGGCCGCAGTGCGCCGGCCGCAGCGGCCATTGGAGGGTGAACCAACAGCAAAGGAAGACCTTTCTCTCTGTCTCTCTCTCACCATCCACTCTGCCTGTCAGAGAAAAAAAAAAAAAAGCTTTGGCTTCATTGTTAGGCCTTGCTGTTCACCAGCGAGGCACAGGGGTCCCGGTGGTCAGGGGCCACAGCCAAGCCGCGTGCCGCGGTGGTGCCAGCCTGAGCCCGGGTCTCCCCGGCGGTAGCGTGGTCGTGTGTGCAGTTGGAAGGTGGGTTTGCATGATGCGGTTGCCCCGGATGTCCCTAGCCTTTCTCCTGCTTCTTGGATTTCGTTCGCTCCCGGTGCCGGCCCACCCCGCGGCAGATCCTGCGTGGTGACTTCTCTGGCCGTTGGGGAGCTGCAGTCCGAGCTAGATGGGCTGTGTCCTGAGTCAGTGCCTGGCGGTGGGTGTCGCCCCCGGCTGGCCTGGGGAGTGGGTGCAGGAAAGGCTGGGTCGTCCCCCCGCGTGCCCGTGTGCCACCTGTAGCACTGGGGAGCTGTGGCAGCTGAGCCGAGGCCAGTCCTCACTGGTCTCTGGGGGACGCCCTCCCCTGTGCCCCAACCTGCTGCCCCTTGGGTGGCAGGCCACTCGCGGGGGCCGAGGGCCCGGCTCCGGCGGCTTCCGCAGTCAGCCTAGGCCGCGCCGGTCTCTGTGGGCTCAGCTTCCCTCCTCAGAAAGGAGAGCCCCTCGGGACCCAAACTGCCCTCGGCCGTGGCTCTGCTGGCAAAGGCAGCGGCGGCAGCGGCTTCCCAGTTTCCTTAGTGACTCCCTGCATGGAGCTCACCACGGTGAGCTGGGCAGGGCAGCCAAGCGTCTCCTGCCACCCTGAGTGACGGGCAACCCTGGCGAGGGCCCAGCTGGCGTCGCTCCTGTGTCCCGAGGGGTCGTGGGGTCTTTGCCGTCCCTGCCCGGTGGACATTGGGTGACTTTGGCCTCCTGGACACATCAGCGGTGCCGCCGTGGACACAGCACACAGGGGTCTCTCTCAGTCCTGGCTTTCGGTTCTCTGGGCCGTGGGCCCAGCGGTGGGGTTGCTGGCCGAGCATGGACTCCCCGGGCTGCCTGTCTCTGTGGCTGTGTGTTCCCTCCCCCTCTGCCCTCTGCTTGGTGGCCGCCGTCCTCGCCGTGGGAGGCGGTCCTGGAGCCTCGTCTGTGGCTGCGATGGCCCAGCAGGCCTCTCACGCCGGCCTGACCACGGACCAGCTGCCCTGAGCTGCGTGGGGCGCCCGGGCGTCGGGTGGGCACGCGCTGGCTTCGGGCCACACCTGAGCCACAGCCTCGAGCAGGGAACCGGCCCTGATGAGAGGAAGGGGGTGCAGGGGTGCTCACTTGGGCCCACAGTGGCCGGGAAAGTGGGCTGGGTGGAGGTGACCATGACCGTGGCGGCTTCTGGCAGCATGGTGGCGGGGCCCAGTCCCACGGCGTGGCTGCCACTTCCTGAGCCTCCCACCGCCATCCAAGCAAAGGCCCTGGAGGGGACAGGGCGGGTGGGCGAGGAGCCCGGGTGGGCGCCGACGTCAGCGCTGGTGTCTCCGGTCAGGGGGAGGACGTGGGCTTTGTGGGCCGTGGAAAGCAGCCCGGAGCCCACTGCGAGGCCTCCTGGCTGCGTCCCCGCTCCTGCCCTTGGCCTGAGGCCTCTAGGGATGTGGGTGGCAGGGAGGCGGAGCAGCGAGGTTTTCTGGGGCTCCTGTGGCTGCTGGGAGTGCCCGTGCGCTCACCCGGGACGCACGGTCCCTGGCCGGCCGGCCTGCGTGTGTCCCTGAGGCGGCCGGAGAGGCTACGTCGGCTCCAGAGGGCTTTCTCCTTTCCCCTCTTCTTTTTCCGACGGTGGCTTTTGGGGAAGTTCAGCTTCCTGCCCTGGCGCCTGGGGGCCCCTCCCCGGGCACGTGTGGGGGCAGTGACTTAGGGTCTGGATGAGGCCCAAGGGAGCAGCCCGGGCCCCGCTGGGGCCGCCTCCCGGCCGCGTCCCCCCAGCTCTCTCTGTCCCTGAGGGGTCAGTGCTAGAGCCGACCGGTGGATGGAGCTGAGGCCTGGAGGCCCTGCCCCGCGTCCCTGCCGGAAACCCAGGTTGCAGTCCACTTGCTGCGCATCGGTCCCACCCTCCCCTACGGCCGCCGGGGCGTCGTTTCCAGTGTCGAAGGCAGGGCGAGCCGCCGCCTGAATGAAGGCTGGGTCTGGCCCTCTGCCCGTCTCTGTCTCTCTCTGTCTTTTAAGATTTATTTTACTTACTCGACAGGCAGAGTTAGAAGGGAATCTCCCACCCGCTGGTTCACTCCCCAAGTGGTCACAACAGCTGGGGCTGGGCCAGCCCGAAGCCAGGAGCCAGGAGCTTCCTCCGGGGCCCCAGCACTCAGGCCAGCCTCGGCCGCTTTCCCAAGAATTGCAAGTGCACCCCATAGGGGGTGCTGGTGTCACAGGCCGTGGTTGAACCCCCTACACCACGACACCAGCCTTCTACCTGTGTTTTTCTAAACTTAGAGAAGTCGAGAGACAGGCAGAGAGATCGCTTCCAGCCGTTCGCTCATCCCCCAGACGACAGCAGTCGGGACTGGGTCAAGGCCAAAGCCGGGAGCGGGGCGCTCTGTCCAGGCCTCACTCCCGGTGGCAGGGCCTAAGACGCCTGCTGCCTCCCAGGGTGCCCATCCGCCAGGAGCTGGGACTTGATACGGGATGCAGGCTTTTCAACCCGCGTCTCCCAGCCTGTGTGTGTAAATGCGGCTTCGCTGGGACACAGCCAGCGGCTTGCTTCCCTGTCACCCGTGGGGGCTTCTGCATTGAGACAGAGACTGTCTGGCCCCCCACGGATGGAGCCTGAGTGGCCGGGGGCGGCAGGGAGACTTGGGCTGCTCATGCGAGTGCTGTCCTGGGCTGGCCTGAGTGCTCGGTGTGTCCTTGTGTTCCAGCCCCCTTTTCCCCAGCAGGTAGCGTGATGGCTGGCCTGAGAGGGCGGGGCCTGGCTCCCGAGGGCCCTCACTGTGGGCGCCCGTGGCCTCAGAGCGTCCCTGCCGCGGGAGTCCTGGTCCCTGGGAGCTTTGGTCAGGGGCGTGTCCAGCGTGGCCCGCTTCCAGTGGGACTGGGCTTTTTATTTGTGACCTGTCTGTGACCTTTGCAATTGAAGCCAGCACTGGACGGGTGGGCGGAGCTGCCTTGGCTGCAGTGGGACGCAGCCCCCGCCTCCTGGGGGTGGGGCCTGGACTCTGGGCAGGCGGGGCAGGGGCCCTTTGCAGCTGGGCGCTGGCCACAGCCCCTTGTCCTGTCAGCTCCGTGGTCACGTGGAGGAAGTGTCCCGATGAGTGTGTGCTGGCCACAGCAGCACCAGAACCCGCCCGCGAGAGCGCCCCAGCCAGGGCCGGTGCCCGCTCAGCGTCTCGGGTCACCGTCACCTGCCTGTCCCTGCAGGGCGCCAGCTCCTGCGCCTGGGGCTTGGGCACACCTCTTTTTAAAAGATTGATTTTTATTTATTTGAAAGTTAGAGTTACAGACAGAGGGAGAGATGGAGAGACAGAGAGATCGAGTTTCCATCCGCTGGTTCACTCTCCAGATGGCTGCATTGGCCAGGGCTGAGCCAAGAGCTTCTTCCAGGTCTCCCACGTCTTCCACTGCTTTTTCCAGGTCATTGGCAGGGAGCTGGATTGACAATGGAGCATCCGGGACTTGAACCGGCACTGCGGGCGGCGGCTTTACCTGCTATGCCACAGCGCCAGCCCCTCCTCTCATCTTTCCCTTTGCAGGAGCGGCCCCGTTGCAGGGCTGGGCCCCGGCCGGGTCACAGCCAGGAGAGCGGGTGCTTTTCTCCATTGTTGGTGGCGGATGCTCACAGAAGGCTGTTCCAGCGAGATGTGCTTCGCTCACAGGGGCTCGGGAGGGAGGGGACAGCCAGCACCCGCGGCCTGCCTCCCGCTCGCCTGTGTCCCTGTCCCCTGATCCGGTTCTGTCCTAGAGGTGGCGCCTGGCCTGCGGGCCGGGTCCCTGTTTGTGTCTGAGCCAGGGAGAGGAGGCTCTTGGCCGTCACATGGGGACCTGTCACCCCACAGAGGCCTGGGGCTCTGCTGAAGAGGCAGCTTCCTGGGCCGTGCTGGGGCGCTCTCGTGGCTCCTGCTGTCTCCCTCCACACCCGCCCTTCAGAGGCGGGGCTGGCAGGAGGGCCCGGGGCTGTCTGCGGGCTCCTGGGGCAGGTCTGAGGCTCGGTGGTCCTGAGGAGTGCCACATGCTGTGGGCGTGGGGGGGCAGCGGGGCCCTGGGGGCGGGAGGGCCTGAGGGTGTCACGGGCAGGTCACGGGAGGGTCCCTATGGCAGGTGGTCCCTGAGCAGGTGCCAGAGACCCTGCGCGCTGAAGAGTGCCCCGGGGGCTGTGCACGGAGCAGCCTGGCCCTCGCCCACGGGCACTGGGGGCAGGGCAACCAGGCACAGCACTGTGTCCAGGTCTCCAGGAGACCCCTCCTCCCCCTCCCCTCTCTGAGTGCCCTGTGCCCCTGCCTGGCCGTGGACTGCCCTTCCCCCATCTCTGAGTGCCCTGTGCCCCTGCCTGGCCGTGGACTGCCTGTCCTGTGCGAGTGCCCTGAGCTGTCCCCAGGTGTCCTGCAGCCCCTGGCGCCCTCCTTGTCCTACCTGAGACTCCGAGGCCCCGGGAGTCATCGCCTCCTTTTACCCAGGGCCCCTGGTTCTCGGCCCCAGGCAGCGGCTCTGGTGTTGCATGTGCACTGCACGTGCGCTGGCCACGTGCAGGTCAGCATGTCTCACGTGCTTCGTCTGGTTTTTACAAATTTGTTTGAAAAGCAGCACAAGACGCACGTGCGCGCTCTGATCTGCCATCCACTGGTGCACTCCCTAAATGGCCAGTCAGGGCGGGCCCAGCCTGAAGCTGGGAGCCAGGTGCTCCATCCGGATCTCGCGCATGGGTGCAGGGGCCCAGGCACCTGGTCCATCATCCGCTGCCTCCCGGGTGCAGTAGCAGGGAGCCGGGGCAGAGGCGGAGCAGCCGGGCCTTGAACTGGGACACAGGCATTGCAAGCGGGAGCTTCCCCTGCTGCACCACAAATTTTACCCAAGGAAAGCGGCCAGAAACGCTGCTTTATAAAGCAGGCGCCGGTGGACCGCGCCAGTGGGGCCGGGCTGGCGCTGCCTAGGAGACGGTGGCCCTTGCCAGGTTCCTGGCCTCGTGGGGTCCTGGCAATGCCCCCTGCCCGTGTCCGTGTGCTGTAGACAGGAGCTGGGGCGCCGGGCTGGCACATGCTCAACACAGCTACCCTGGCCGGCAGCAGGGGCTTCGGGTTCTGCACTGATGGACCCCCAGCCCCCCCATTAGCCCTGCGGGTCCCTGACCCACACGAGCAGCCACGTCTGCCCTCCGACCCGGCGTCTGTCGTCACTGCCACCCCTCCCTCAGAGGTGGGGTTTGGAGGAGCCTCTGCCGGGCCTCTTGTCTCTGGAGCTCAAAGTCTTGTCTTTGGCTAGGTGCAGCTCGGGGGCTGACTCAGGCACGCTTGTCTTGGGTTCTTCATCATCTCTTTTTTTTTTAAGATTGATCGATTTGAAAGGCAGAGTTACAGAGGGGCAGAGAGAGAGGGCGAGCGAGCGAGCGCGGTCTTAAACCCAGTGGCTCACTCCCCAGGTGGCCGCTGTGGTCGGAGCTGCGCCGATCCAAAGCCAGGAGCCAGGAGCTTCTTCCAGGTCGCCCACGTGGGTGCAGGGCCCAAGGATCCAGGCCATCCTCCACTGCTTTCCTGGGCCACAGCAGGGAGCTGGATCGGATGTGCAGGCTGAGTGCCCCAGGCCCGCTGGGCACCACAGCATCGCTGGCACAGGTGTGGCCTTCACCTGAGAGGCCTCCGCCCCGTCCTGGCTCCCTCCTGCCTCCTGCGTGCCTGCAGCCCACCCCAGGCACCCGGTCAGCACAGATGGCCCCTCCATCTGGTCTCAGCCACGTGTGGCTGTCACCTGGGAGGCCACATCTGTCTCTTGGCCGGGGGTGACACCCTTAGGCTATCGAGTCACGGTGCAGGGTGCTGCCAGCTCCGCAGGGCTCTGGACAGTGGGTGGCCCCGTGTGGGGTCTCTTCCACTCGGGACAAGCCCCTACGTGGGTGTGCTGCTGGGCATGCCTGAATGCCAGCCCCGAGTCTCCTGTGCCCAGGCCACCCCCACAAGGGTGCTGGGGCCCTGCTAAGCAGGCCCCCATGGTCCTCTCTTCCTCTGGACTCCACCTGCGCGGCCTCCTTCCCTGCTGCCCGTCCAGGACGGGACCTAGGCCCTGATGGCGCCGGGCGCTGCCTCTCACCTATATCTGTGGCTCCCGGGTTTCTCCTTGCCCTTTCACGCATTGCTGCCATCCCTTGGGCCCCCGCTGCGGGGTCCCGTCATGCTCGCCAGCTCCCGAGTGACCAGGCCTTGAGGGGGAGGCAGGTGGGGGCTGCCTGGCATTTGGGGTGCCTCTGTAGGGTGTCCCCGGCCTGCCCCCTCCTGACGCAGGGCTCGACCTCCGAGCGTTGGTGCCAAGCAGAAATGGTCCCCGGCCCCTCCGTGCTGCTCCCTGATGGGACAGCACTGAGGTCAGATGGCTCCCGCGGCCCCGCCCCTCCTCCCTCTGCGTGGCTGTCACATCCGCTGTCCCTGGGGGCCTCCGGGGTGTGCAGAGCACCCAGCACCTGCTGAGGTCACCAGTTTCCTTGGAGGAGCCGGTACCCCCCCCGCCGTGTTCTGCTTTGCTCTCCGCCCTCTGTGCCCTGCCCCGCCGGGGTGGGAGGTGGGCTCTAGGACCCGCAAGCAGAGGGCATGGGCAGAGCGGGCTGGACCCTGTGGCGTGGCTGTAGGTTCACAGTGTCAGTGTCGCGCGCACCTCTGAGTGTCACGGGGGCACCCTCTCCCAGGCAGCGCTGGCAGCCAGGTGCCGAGGGGCTGGCGCAGCCCGGCCTTGGTGAGGGTCTTCAGGGCCTCTGCAGTTGAAGAAAACCTTCTGTCTGGGTCAGCCATGTTTTTCCACTGTAGAAGTTGGAGGGGGGTGCTGGTGCCGCGGCTCACTAGGCTAATCCTCCGCCTGCAGCGCCAGCACCCCAGGTTTTAGTCCCGGTCGGGGCGCCGGATTCTGTCCCGGTTGCCCCTCTTCCAGGCCAGCTCTCTGCTGTGGCCCGGGAGTGCAGTGCTTGGGCCCTGCACCCACAAGGGATCGGCGCAGCTCCGGCTGTGGTGGCCATTTGCGGGGTGAACCAACGGAAGGAAGGCCTTTCTCTCTGTCTCACTCTCACTCTGTAAAAAAAAAAAATTGCGAGGGGTTTCCTGGGAAGGTGGCGGTGCTGGCCCGGAGACGTTCCGTTTCCTGTGTGAGCACAGCTGGGGGCAGCAGGAGTCCCAACAGTGCACTTCTGGGACAGGGACGTCATGAGCTCTTACCCGGGTCCTGGCCTGGCCTCAGTGAGAGATGTAGCGTCCTGGGCTGGCTCCGGCTGCTGCTGATGAGTGGGGAAGTGGGAGATGAGGTTTTTTAAACGTTTATTTATTGATTCAAAAGAGTTACATGGGAAGACAGGGACACAGGTCTTCCATCCACTGGTTCAGTCTCCCAATAGCCATAACGTCTGGGGCTGGGCCAGGCCAGAGCCAGGAGTCAGGAGCTCCATCTGGTCTCACACATGGGTGCAGGGGCCCAAGGACTTGGGCCATCTTCTGCTTTCCCAGGCCACAGCAGAGAGCTGGATCGGAAGTGGAGCAGCCGGAACTAGAACCCGCGCCCATATGGGATGCCAGCACTACAGGTGGAGGCCTAACCCTGAAGCGTTAGTGTTTGAAAGTAGCTCAGGTTTAGGTTCACAGCCAGACGGGCAGAGGGCGCAGACGTCCGTCCCGCCCCATCCTCACCCTGGGCTCCCAGGTGCCCTGTTCCCATCACGGCCCCCTTGGCACAGGGCGTCCCGTGGCACCGGCCACCGGGTCTCGGCTGTTTCCCTGCTCCACCTCCTGTCGCTCCCACGCTCTCTGCTAAGCCGTGGCCGCCGCCGGAGCTGGGCCGTCTCCGGGTGTTGCCCACTTGGAATCCACAGTGGGCAGCATGGCACGTTGGCCGCTGTCCTCCGTGTCTGTTCACAGGCGGGTACAGGTCCTTAGGGGGTGCTGCCAAGCGGGTCTCCGTTCACCCGCGGCGACGCTTCGGAACAAAGCCGCCGTGGCTCTCTGCATGTGCCGCCGTCTTGCAGCTCCTGTTGGGACGTGCTGAGGAGCAGCCCTGCCAGCCAGGCGAGTCCCTGGGGTTCCTGGCACTAGCCGCGCGCTGCAGTGGCCCCCGGTGGGCCTTTGGTTACTGCCTGGGGAGGCTCGGTGTCACGGGTGCCCACCTGGCCTGGCTGGAGCCGCCTCTGACCTGGGGCGATCTGGATGTCGCTCGTGCCGGGTCGCTTCCTGTACTTGACCTGGTTTCATTCATGCCTGAGCCTGGGAGGATGGGCTCCGTCGCACTCAGGGCGCAGAGGAAGTGCCCCGGGCGTGGCTGTGGCTGTGGCTGTGGCTGGGCCTCAGCAGCTCCTGTGCCGGGTGTGTGCGCCTGCCTGGCCCAGCGTCCCCTCCGAGGAGCGCGGGAGCTCTGTCTGCCAAGTTGCTCTGGGTGAGGCCGTGGCCGCCGTGGCCCGGCTCTCACGGGTCCCTTCCCGCCGACACCCCCGCACTCAGCCGTCCGGGCCCTGGCACCATGTCCTCACCTTTGCCCCTGTGCAGGGCCCAGCCGGGCCCTCAGCTGAGCCTCGGTTTCTCCTCTGAGACGGCACCTGCCCCGGAGTTCGCGGGGACTGAACGGAGGGCGTTCCCGGTGGGGCAGACCCAGAGCCGCCATCTGGCCTTTGAGTGTCCTCCTCCCCCCGGCCTCCTCCCATCCAGACCGCCCACATGTCCCGAGCAGAGCAGGCTGTGCAGGGGAGGCGCCCTGCCCGCTGCGGCTGAGGCTGGCCCTGTGCCTCGGCCCTCCTGTGCCTCCTGCCCCAGGGTGGATCGGGAGCTGGTGGGGCTCCAGGAGCCACCCGGCAGGCACCTTGCACGCCCAGCCCGGCCAGCCGCTCTGCACAGTCTCCCTCAGCTGCAGGCCCTGCCGATGCCACAGTCGCCAGGCAGCCGCCGTGTCCTCACACTCCTTCCCACCTGGGGTCCTCCACAGACCACGCCCAGGCCGCCTTCGGCGAGCCTTCCAGCCTCAGCCTCTGGCCCTGGCTCCAGGGGCTCATGCAGGTCTGCTCGGGTCTGTTCTGTCTCCTTGCCTGGGGGCTCAGGACCTTGCCCGCCTGTGGCTGAGGGGGCGTTTGGCCCGCCTGGGCTCTCCAGTGGCCGTGGCGCTCGCTGGTTCTGCAGCCACACCTGCTGGGGTAGCGGAGCCCTCCAGCTGCCGCCCGAGGGGGTGGGGGCGGGGTCAGAGCTGGGGAAATGCGGGTGACTGTGGGCGGCCACGTAGCAGGTGCCCAGGGCCTGGGAAGTGGGTGCTGCGGTCAGTGTGGGGGTGGCAGTAGCCAGAGAGGGGCAGTCGGGAGGTTTCGCTTGCCCGGGGAGGGAAGGGGCTGTGCCTGGCCGGGCTTCCGTGCACTTGCCTGGGTGAGAAGCTTGCTTGCTTTTTCTTTTCTTTCTTTCTTTTTTTTTTTTAGATTTATTTATTTATTTGAAAGCCAGAGTCGCACAGAGAGAGAGGTAGAGAGAGAGGTCTTCCATCTGCTGGTTCACTCCCCAGATAGCCACAACGGCTGGCACTGTGCCAATCTGAAGCCAGGAGCTTCCTCCGGGTCTCCCACGTGGGTGCAGAGGCCCAAGGACTTGGGCCATCTTCTACTGCTTTCCCAGGCCACAGCAGAGAGCTGGGTCGGAAGAGGAGCAGCCAGGACTGGAACTGGTGGCCATATGGGATGCCGGCACTTCAGGCCAGGGCGTTAACCAGCTGCGCCACAGAGCCGGACCCTAGAAGCTGTCGAGTCTCTATGTGGACTGCCAGGTCTTGGGCATTGTCCCCACAGCAGGCACCTGTGTGCCGGGACAGGAGAGCCGTGAGGGCTGAGGGGCGCTCACTCCTGCCTCCCTGGCCAGCTCGTGTGGTGGGGCGCAGGCAGCCAGACCCATGACTCCCCTCTGGGCGGGAGAAGATGCTGCATCCCCGCCGTCCTCCTGCAGGGGGCATCTCGCCACCACCCTGTGAGAGTCTCTGGTGTCCCCCTGAGGTGCAGCCCCCTGCCAGGGGAGCTCGGCCCTCCCCACCCTGGCCAGCGGTCTTGGGGGACAAGGGCGCCATTATGCTGCCTGGAGCCCAGGGCGAGCTGCTTCCAGCCACAGCACAGAGAGCATCGTTGCTAGAAGGTGCCGGGCAGAGCCTCCTGGCACGGCCTGGAGGGCAGCTCTGGTCGACAAAGGCCTGTCTCAGCCGGGTCCCTGAGTCCCCCCGATGGCACACCCCACCGAGTCCTGCCTGTGTAGAAGTAGTCCCGCTGGGCCTGGGCCCGCCCCTCCTCCCTGGTTACCCTCATGGGCTGGGCTTGGTGCAAAGGACACGGGTGACCTGTGCTGGCCTCTGTTGTCCCCGCTGGCCTTTGAGGCCACACAGGTCATGGTTGCAGAAACAGCAGGTGAGGTTGTGTATTTGGGGTGGGAAGAATCGGGAGAGGGGTGTGTGCTTGGTGTCATCCCAGCCTGGCTCGCTCGCAGGGGCGTGTGACAGAGGGCAGAGAGCTGGGCCTGGGGCTGGCTGGTAGACATGGAGCCTGCTCTGCTCTGCGCCGCCCTCTGCTGGCCTCGGCTCGTCTCTCACCTCCCCGTCTGGCGAGGTGAAGCACCTGGGGGTGCCGTCTGCAGAGCAGGGGTTGGCGCACAGGTGCAGAGGGGAGTTGGGGAAGCTCCCAGGCCCGGGCGAGTGGGGATGGCTCAAGAAGTTGCGTCTTTGTAGCCCGGTGAGAGACCGCACTTGAGTTTCCGGCTTCCAGCTTTGGCCTGGTTCCCCGGCCTCGGTGAGCATTTGGGGAGTGAACCAGTGGATGGGAGTGCCCCCTGTCTGAAGTGCGCGGCCTCGTCACACGTCTAGAGTAACGCGTTAATAATGTGATCCGGTGCAGGTCTGATGGCTGTAATTAGGTGCAGCGCGGCATTCCGTGGTGCCAACATGCCTGACACTCGGCGACCTAGAAGCACGCCAAGCCACAGACGTGGCGAACACGGCTGTGGTCCGCTCCCTCTGTGTGCCCAGGGGAAGTGCTGAGTTTCAGTTGATGGCAAACAGCCATGGTTTTCCGTCCGGTCCTAGAACCGGCCCATGGGAGGGGTGGGTGACCTGCAGCCTGGCCAGAGTGGGCAGGTGGAGCCTGGGGCCTGGTGTACCCAGCATGGGCTCAGTGAGGGGACAAGTCAGGGGCCGGGGTCTCGGGCAGCCGAGGTCGGCCTGAGCCTGTAGGTGTTAAGGCAATGGCGCGTTCCGGGCTGTTGCAGAAGGCGGCAGGTCTGTGCTAGTCAGAGCCACAGGGGAACAGCCCAGGGGGTGCACGTGGGCCGTGTGTGCACACGTGTGTGTGTTTGCCTACATGCGTGATGGATGTGGAGGTAGACAGACGTGGGTCCCGGTAGACTGGTGGACTCCAGCACCTGTGTGATCGTGGGGCCGCCTGACCTTGGCAGGAGACCGAGGCGGGAGCTGGCCCCAGGGCCAGGCTCAGAGGCTGGAGGCAGATCGCTCCCTCCGGGGCTCTGTGTGTGCGTGCGTGCGTGCGTGCGCGTGTGCGGATCTGCTTATTTGTTTATTTGAATGGCAGGGCAAGAGAGGTTGCCCGTCTTCCTGGCCACTCTCTGGATGCCTACATCAGCCAGCACTGGGCCAGGCTGAAGCCGGCTCTCCTACGTGGGTGGCAGGGTCCCTGGATGGGGACTATCTGCTGCTTTCCCAGGAGCATCAGCAGGGACCTGGGTGGGAAGTGGAGCAGCCGGGACTCCAACTGGCGCCCAGATGTGATGCTGACATCGCAAGTAGCGGCTTAACCCGCTGAGCCGCCACGCCAGCCCCTCGGTCTGTCTCCTCTCCCAAGGCCTTCGTGGAGGGAACTCTGCTCAAAAGCCACCGATTGAAGTGTTAGTGTCGTCTAACAACACCGCAGGGCAGCTTCTAGACCGTCCTTACAGAGCAGCGGGGTGCCGTGGCCTGGCAAGTTGACTGGGAAATTAACCATCACGCTGCCGACTGAGCGTGTGATCCGGGGTGGGGCGGGGGAGGGGCACCAGCCTGGGGCGGCCCTGCCAGGACCACCGAGCGCGCTGTCATCCAAAGCCCTCCGCTCCTAAGCGCTGTAGGATGGCCCAGAAGCTTCCCGGTTGAAAGTGGCTGAGACGCGGTGGCCTGCACTGGCCCCTAGTGGGAGAGTGACCGTGGATGCCAGCTGGTGAGCTGAAGGCGTGGGGGGCGGAGGCTGCAGGGTCGCCTTGGGGGTGCAGGGAAGCAGGTAGGAAGACGTCCTTCCTGGTGGGGGAGGCGCCCATGACCGGGGTCAGCGGCGCTCGCGTGGCGCTTGCGTGCGTGTCCCGTCGGTCCTGTGTCTGCACAGGGAACCCTTGCGTGTGGGCAGGGGCTGAAGGGCTGGGCTGTGCTTCCTGCTGCTCCGGTGGCTTCTCTCCGGGTTCCGGTTCTCTCCAGGTGGCATCCGAGACAGGGAGCGAAGCAGGGCTCCCTGCATGGGTCCGCCTGATGGCACAGTGCGTGCTCGGGGCCAGCTTGTGCCTTGAGCCGGGTGGCTCCGTGCCAGGACGGAGCCCCTCCTGGGCTCCTTGGGTGGGAGATGCCACTCGGCTCGCTGGTCTTTGCAGCCTTTAGTGTGGGCCCAGGCCCAAGTGAGTGGCCCTGGCTGGGGTGCTGGAGGAGTGGTGGGGGGCAGCCCGGGGCCGCCTGTGCTGAGAGTTCTCTGCTCCGGCCCAGCACAGCCCCGAGAGCTGCAGCTCTGATGTGATGGGCGCTCCTGCACGATCGCCTTTGAGGAGGCGTCCACGTCATGGGGGCCGGCTCGGGAGGCCCAGGGTCCTGGGAGGTGTGGCGGAGCGTCGGGGTGCGCTGCTCTCCCATCCCCAGTGCTCGGTGCCACCTTGAGCCGAGGTCGCTCGCCCTCCTTGCAGCCAGATTTGGGGCCAGCTCCGAGAAGGGGACGTGAGCTCAGCAGGACGCGGGCCAGCCAGTCGGGGCTGGGGCCACGGGTGCGTCTGCGGCAGGTGATCCCGCTGGGAGGGGGTGCACCTTGCGGGAGA
This sequence comes from Sylvilagus floridanus, assembly GCA_949820135.1. Lineage (NCBI taxonomy): Eukaryota > Metazoa > Chordata > Mammalia > Lagomorpha > Leporidae > Sylvilagus > Sylvilagus floridanus. The sequence goes on from OX463229.1 coordinate 16,435,712, forward strand.
GGAGGACCCCGCCCCTCGTTTGGGGAGGGTCCTGGGTTGGAGCCTCCGTGTCCCCATTTGCTCAGGGCCACCCACAGCGTCGCAGGGTGTGTGAGTGCAGGGCTCTGGGCTCCGCACAGCAGGTCCCGCCCTGCCCGCCCTGGGAGAGGCTCCGCGGTCTGGGGCTTGCCCCATGCTGCCTGCCTACCCAGGGCTGAGCTCTGTGGGAGGAGCCCGGCTTTCTGGGGGCTTCTGTGTGCCGCTGCAGGCTCCCCTCGCGGTGGCTGGCACAGCCGAGGGGCCGCACGGCCCCATCAGCCGAGGGAGCAGCAGGCGAGCCCTCCCGCCCGAGTGTAGATGGCAGCAGCCAGGCTCGGCTGTGTGAAGCCAGCTGGGGGGCCCGCACCGTTCTGCCATGAGGAGCCCCTGGCCCTGGCAGCATCAGCTTGAGTGTGCAGCGTGGCTGGGGGCGGGGGGGGCGTTTATCGGGGCCCGGTGCAGCCCTGCCTCAGCGGGTCGGCTTCCCTCAAAGAGGAGCCAGGATGCGTGGGCTTGGCGCAGCTCCTCACTGTCCGCCCCGACGGGGCCGCGAGCTTCCTGGGATGACACAGCTTTGGGACTAAGCCCAGCCAGACCCCGAACACAGCCCCCCTCAAGGGCCAACGTCCCCCAGGCCTGGCTGCCCCTTGCCCCCGTCCTGCGCGCCCTCAGCCGCGGTCTCCGCATCGCGCTCCTCCTGCTCCTCTGTGGCCTCTGTGGCCTCTGTGGCCTCCTGGTCCTGCACGCCTCTAGCGCTCCGGCAGGAGCCCGGTGCCAGGTGCCTCACGGCGAGGATTCGGACTCTTCCCAGCCCCTGGGGGGTGTCTGGAATGTTCCGGCTCAAAATACCAGAACTGCTAGGACCACAAGGATGACCCACCTCTCTGCACGTGGTCAGCCTGTCCAGCTGTCGCCTGAAGCCTCTGGAACATCCCTGGAGCCCCCGGGAGGGGACTGGGGGAGGCTGGCCCTCGGGGCAGAGGGGCTTCCTTGGGCGCTGGCTGTGTGGGAGCTGGGCCAGGGCTCTGCTGAGGGGTGCCCGTGTCAGAGCCCCCCCAGCAATCCTCACGGCCTTGGGGGGCTCACACGAGTGAGGAGGGGCAGGCAGTTCAGCTTCCCCTCCCCCCCCCCAGATTGATTGGTTGGTTAGAACGGCAGATCAAGGGGTTGGGGAGAGGAAGGGAGAGGGATCTTCCATTCCCTGGTTCACTGGCTCACCAGGGGGCTGCGGCAGGCAGGTCTGGCTGGGCTAAATCCAGGGGCTGGGACTCCACCCTGGTGGACTTAGGCCACGGGTCCCCAGCCTTCCCAGGCGCGTTAGCAGGAAGGGCGCCTGGGAGCGGAGTGGCAGGGCTTGAACCCAAGACTTGGTAGGGGATGCTGGCATCGCAACGGCAACAGCGTGCCCCAGCGGTGGCCCTGGCCGCCCGGGGTGCAGGTCCCAGGGGTGCGTGCGCGGGCACTGGCTGCTGGGCTCAGCCCGGGCTGAGGAGGAGGACCTGCGCGCACTCGCGGTCTTCGCAGTCTGTGCCCCGCCTCTAGGACAAGGCCTCTGCCGCCTGCGAGGTGCGGGGAGGCAGGTGCAAGACGTGCCGGAGAGCTGAGCCCTTGGCCGGGCCTCTGCCGCCAAGGAAGGGGACAGGTTTGCTTCAGGTCTCCCAGGGCCCTGGGGAGCCATCGCACCCCAGACGCAGCAGGGAGTCGGGTACGAGCTGTGGAGGCCCTGGGTACACTGGGCTCAGCCTGGAGGGGCTGCCCCGTGAAGGGAGTGCAGAGGCGGGGCTGGCCAGGCACCGCACACCGTCTCATCTGCGGGAGAGCTGAGGCGTGGGGGGGGGGCGAGGGTCCTCGGGGGTCAGCGGAGCCCGCAGGCAGCGTCTGTGTCCTGCTAGGGAGGTGAGCAGAGACAGGAAGTCCGGGGCCAGCGGATGGCCCGAGGGAGGAGGGGTTTAGGCCGGGCCCAGGGGGGTTCGCTCACCTCGGGGGCATCCAGGAGCTGGCAGGCCCCAGCTGCCTTCGCTGTCAGATCTGATCGGCTTCTCCCAGTCGTGTCCCCCAGTGGGCAGCAGGTGCGGCTCCCCACGCAGAGTCCGGCCTCAGCCGGCACGCAGGTCCTCAGAGGCACATGGCCGAGTGGCAGGAGCGTGCAGTGCCGTCCCCGTGGGCTTTCCCGCTTCCCTGCGTCTCCCACTCCTCGGCGAGGGCTCCGTGAGAGAGGGAAGTGGCCGAGGTTGGTGACCTGCAGGCACTTCAGTGTGGCACCCCCCACTGGTGGTGCCCAAGGGTTGGCTGTGTCCCAGCTGACCTGGGTGGCCAGGGTGCCTGTGGACCTGGTGCCAATGTGGCTCCTCCCTGTTTTTCTTTGGAGGAGAGGCTGGTGTGAGAGGGGAGGTGACGAGGGAAAGGCACTGCTAAGGTGTGGGTCGCTTGGCTGCCAGGAGGGGCCGCACTGTCCTGGCCGCCAGCCTGGGCTGCCCAGGACTGCCCGGAGGTCAGGGTGGCTTCTTGTTCGGCTGGGATCGGGTGTGCTGGCAGGGTGGGCACCCTGGCCCTGCCCTCTCCTGGCGCCTCGTCTTCCTGGTCGTGCCTGCTGCCGCCCTGGTACCTGCACAGCGGGGCATGCGTGCCAGCCACCCAAGGTTTTGCCACATTGGAGTGGGCTGCGGGTCCTATGTCCGGTGGGTCCTTGCTGTCCCCACCCAGTGTGACCCAGGAGTGGCCAGTGTCCGGAGGGCCTCCCAGGCAGCAAAGGCCAGCTGTCCACTCACCGTGCCTGGGGCCGGGCGCACACGGGCGCCCGAGGGGCCCTTTGGTGGGAGGGGCTGCACGCTGCCCTGAGAACAGGAGGATTTCCGTGAAGTAGATTCGCTTGTTTGGAAATATTTGTACAAGGTATAAAATAACACCTGTACAAGAAACATTGGTGAGTTCCCCTTAGAGAATCTCGGGGGCGGGCCTTGTGGCACGACAGGTTAGAGTGCCATCTGGGGTGCCTGCCTGCGCAGTGGGGCGCCCGGGCTCGAGCCCCACCGCTGTTTGTCAGCCAGCTCACCGCTGACACACCGGGGACTGCTTGGGCCCTGCCTCCCGCGTGGAGCTCCTGGCTCCAGCTTCGCTCAGCCCCGTCTGCCTTGGGCCTTGTACGCTGGCCGGTGAACGGACGACCTCTGTCCCTCCGCCTTTCAGAGGAACGCATGCGCTGTAGTCAGGGTTCTGCTCTTTGAAAGACAGTGCTCCTGGGACAGCATCTTTGCAAAACTCCTCTGGTGGAGCTCTCGTACCCAGAGCGCGTAGAGAATGCTCTCAGCTCATCGTAAGATGGCCTGGATGACCGGACAGCATCGCCAAGGACGGTGTAGCAGTGAGGGTTGACCCAAGAGGGCGCCGTGGGCCAGAGCTGGGGGAGACGCAGACTGGGACCAGCGTGACTGGCCCTGCGCACCTGCAGCCAGGCCACTGAACACGAGGCGGCACAGCACTCCTGCCGCCCAGGGCGACGTGGGGCACACACCTGCCGCATGACCCGGCTGGCGGGCGCGCTGGAGCTCCCAGGTGGAGACCAGCCACGGCAGCTGCACTTGCTGGCCTCCGAGCTGGAGATGGCCACTGTTCTGTAGCTGGGCAGCGAAGGGACAGACAGGAGGGACGGGCTCTGGAGGCAGCGACCTGGAGGAACCTGTCTGGCAGCCTGCTCCGTCGCGTGGCCTCTCGGGGCCTGGTGACCTCGTGTGGAAGAAGGGGCTGACTTGCAGAGAGATTAGGTGAAGGGCCTTTCTTACAGATTTACAGATTGTGTGTGTGTGTGAGAGAGAGAGATGCCTGCCCCCTGTGTTGGTTCACTCCCTGTGCCCACAACAGTCGGGACTGGGCCAGGCCGATGCCGCAGCCGGGAGCTCCATCCGGGCCTCCTGCCTGGGTGGCAGGGACCCAAGCCCTTGAGCCATCACCTGCTGCCTCCTGGAGTGTGCGTTAGCAGGAAGCAGGAGTGAGGCTGGGACTCGAACCCGGGCCCTCGGATGCTGGATGCGGGTGTCCCAAAGGGGACATGGCTGCCCCTGAGTTCAGGAACTGGAGATGGGGGGCGCCCTGAGCTATCTGGGCGGGAAGTCCTTAGGGGAGAGGTGGCCATGTGGCCTGAGGGAGCCTTAGCGTGGCCCACCACGCAGGGAGCTGTCAGCGAATGGGAGAGGCGAGGAGCCCCCCCAGCCTCCGTAAGGAGGGGCAGCCAGGGGACCCTGGTCCGTGAGGCCGTGGCCTGTGGTTTCGGTCAGCCCGGGGATGCACAGATGGTGTTTGTAGGACTGCTGCAAGAGGCAGACCCACACGACTGGACGGCAGATCTGAGCCTGCAGGAGGCCCGGGGAGGGGAGAGCTTCGTGTGCCGCTCTGCCTGCCAGGCCGCCCGCCCTGAGCAGCAGCGTCCGCCGTGGGTCCGTCCAGGTTCCCCAGCTCGGCCCAGAGCCAGCCGAGGGCACTGGGCCGACCTCCACCGACTGGCGGTCAGCGGAGCGGCTCACGCTCGCCGCGAAGCACTGCCAGGAAGCGAGCATTCCTGAAAGGCGTTTCCCAATCGCGAGCCTCCTACTGGAAAGGAGGGGCCCCTTGCCAGGAGGGCTCCGCCAGGACCTCGCTGCCCCTCGGCCGGCCAGGCAGCGCCGTGCGGGGGAGGTGCACACGCGTGCCGAGGGCCGCGCCTCCCCACCCTGAGCCCCCTCGCCAGTCTGTGTCTCTGCCGGAGCATCTCTCAAAGCCCAGATCCCTTCTCGTCCCCCGGCTCCCCAGTGACCATCTGAGTTGGCACATGCAGACCGGTGCTTTCAAACCTGGCCGTGGCAGTCTGCACGCCCAGCTCCGGGCCCCTCGGCCCGCATCTCAGGCCCTGGGACCTCCCTTCCATGGCAGTTACCCTGGGCTCCCCCAGACAGGGTCGGCCCCAGGGCTTCTCGGCCACTGCCCGGGGCTGTCCTGTGGCTGCAGCCACCAGATGCCAGCAGCGCCCCACCCCCTGTGACAGGCCAGGGCCCCGGGCCAGGACCTGTGTAACGCGAGCCTGCCCCCCCCCCCATACTTCCTGTAAGCTGCCATGGCCTGGAGGTGGATGTCACAAGCCTCTTCCTGTGGCTCCAGCCCCAAGGCCGCTGGCTCTTCTGGGGAGAGACCCGACTCTGCTCTTGGCCCGGTCCCCGCGGCTCCTCCTCCGTGGCGCCCACCTGCCCGGGAGCTCCCCGAGGGACCACCAGGTCTGTCGCTGTGGGCAGCACTTGGCGCATGGGCAGTGTGGGTGGAGTTCTGCTACGAGGGTCCCCGGGGACGGTGTCCTGCGGGGGCTGGGCCCGCGGGGCGGCCTGCAGCAGGAGCAGCAGTGCCCGTCCCGGACGGGTATCCTGTGACTTAAGTCTCCCAGCGACACTGCCTACAGCCCAGGGCTCCCCAACCCGGGGGCAAGCTGGAGGGGGGAGCCAGGGCTAAGCCTAGGAGGGCCTGCAGGGTGACTGCTCGTCCCGCCGTGGACGTCCCCAGGACGTGGCCCTGCCCTCCGATGGCCGCCGTGGCGCTGCCCGCCCAGTTCTGCGTTTTGGGGGCCACTCTGTTATTGAAGCCTTTGCACAGAAGTGTAACCTAAGATTGATTTAAGAAGCAGCGTGACAGGCAGAGAGCTCTTCCATCCGCTGGGTCACTTCCCAAATGGCTGCAACGGCCAGGGCTGGGCCAGGCTGAAGCCAGGAGCCCAGGCCACCAGTGGGGTCTCCCACGTGGGTGGCAGGACCCCAAGGACTCGAGCCGTCTTCCACTGCCTTCCCAGGCGCACTGGCAGGGAGCTGGGCCGGAAGCAGAGCAGCTGGGACCAGACCTGGCACTTGGGTCCGGAATGCTGGTGTCGCGGGCGGCAGCTTACCCCGCTGCCCCACGTCCCGGCCTCTGTACGCGGCCTGTGCATGCGCCAGCCGGAAAGCCACTGCCCTGTCCCTGGCGTTTCTTGGCCCTGCTCCTGGGCCCCGGGACATCTGTCAGCACTGTATTGATTGGCATATGCTTTTTGTTTGTTTGTTTTAAAGATTCATTTATTATGTGAAAGGGAGGGTTACCTAGATGGAGAGGGAGAGAGAAAGAGAGAGGTCTTCATCCTCCGGTTCCCTCCCCGGAGCCCGCACGACCGGAAGTGGGCCAGGCTGGAGCCAGGAGCCAGGAGCTTCCTCGGGGTCTCCCGTGAGGGTGCAGGAACTGCGTTCCCAGGTGCGTTCGCAGGGAGCTGGGTGGAGGTGGAGCAGCCGGGACAGGAACCGGCGCCTGCAAGCGGAGGTGGCGCGGAGGGCGGCCTCAGGTGCCACGCCGGCCCCAGCGCCGGTGACTCACGCCGTGTGCCGTGCTGCTGCTGGGGGCCGATGCGGCCGCTTCTCCTTAGAAGAAATGACTAGCGAGGCGGCTCCCGTCTGCCGTGTGAGGGGCCCGCCGCGGCTGGGAGCTCAGGGAATGTCTGGAACCCGCGTGGGGGCCGTCGCTGCTGCCTCCCGGGGTGCATGTGAGCAGAAGGCCGGGCGAGGAGCAGGCACTGAGCTGGGTGTTTCAACCGCCGGGCTGAATGCCAGCCTCCAGAGGTTCACGGTGCATGTTCCGGGGCGAGCGCCGGGGCAGACCTCGGAGCCTGTGCCTGCGCTCGGGACTCAGCGGGCGTACGCTGGCCCTTCCAGGAGGTCCCCTGGGGGCCCGTGTGGCCCTGTCCCCAGGCTCCCGCTGGCCGTCTGCCGTCCGCCGTCTGCGCTCAGCCCCGCCCCCTCCACGCTGCCTGCCTCGCTCCTGGCCCCTCCGACCTCCAAGTTGACCGAGCCCGGTGTGTTGGTGAGCCCGGTGTGTTGGTCCCGTCACCGCACCTTTCTGGGCTCCTCTCTTGACTGGTTCTTCCTGGTCCTGGGGCTGTGGTGATGTCACAGCGCCCCGGGCCAGCCCATGTCTGGTTCTCCCTGGGTTGGGGCCCAGGTCCTGGAGCTGTGGTAATGTCACACAGCCCCAGGCTGGCCTGCGTTCTGGCCCTGGCTGGCAGCTTGGTCGGTTGCGGCTGAGTTATTGACGCCTTTACCCGCCGGCTGGTGTGTTCCTCCGTGTGTCTGGGCTGCAGCGCCCTCCCCTGGGCAGGCTGCCCCCAGCATGTCCCGACCTGGGAGCCCCACCTCATGGGGTGTCCTGGAGCACTCCCTCTGCTGCTGCCCCCCCCGCCACCGCCTCTCCCCGCGTGTCCCAGACCATGCAGCCTCCTCTCCGCAGCCCTGGGCTTCCCTCCCGGCCTGTGGTCCTGAGGCTCCTCCAGGCGTGAGCCGGGTGTCAGGGTCTCCAGACGGCACCGTGCACTGCCCTGTTGAAAACCTGTGTGTGGATGTGCTTGGCCCCTGCTCTGGGTCGCCAGCTGGGGGCGCGTGTGCTCCCAGACCACAGCCCTGATCGTGGGCACCCGCAGGGTCAAGGCCAGGTGAGGGTCCAGCGTGATGGCCACTTCCCCATCCTCCTGCCCCGGCCGGGGGCCGGCACCAAGGCCAGGCCTGGCTGTGTGCCCCCGGGTCGGCCGGCTGGGCCACGTCCTCTGAGGCTGTTGTGAGTGATGGCATGTAGCCTGAGGCAGGTCCGGGGCGCCCACTGTTCCTCCAGGGGCCCCTGGGCTTTCGGCTGCTCCCGCATCGCCCCCACAGGGCTCCCTGTGCTGCCCGGCGTGCAGCGGCTGGGGCGACAGGCGCCGCTCTGCTCCAGGCCCGAGTCCGGGCTGGTGTCCCACACGCAGCCTCCAGACACCGCCTGGCTTCCGGGTGGCGGTGGGGCCGCGCTCTGACTCCCTTCCGACTTCCGACAGCGACTCCTCAGTGACACCTGAGGACTTGCTCCCCGGGATACAAACCTTGCTTTGTGATGGCAGAGCGCCCCACAGCAGGTGCCTGGTGGATGTTGGCCACAGGCGACCGTTTCGGTACATTCTAGAATCCTCCTGAGTTCATTTTCCTTGAACCTCCTTGTACCAGTTTCGCAGTGCTGTGCCTCGCAGGTGGGCGTTCGTGACAGGTGCGTGGACACGTGTGGGCGCACAGGCCACGCCAAGCCAGGCTCTGCAGAGTGTCTGCCCCCACTAGAGCGAGCAGGTGCACAGCAGCTGGGGGCAGCTCGCTCGCAGGCGCCTGGGTGCTCAGCCGCTGCAGCCGCGTCCCCTGGTGACACAGCTGCGGGCCGCGGGCCTCGGGCTCCGGGACTCGGCTGAGCGACGCCGACTCATGTGGGCGTTACCGACGGGTGCTGGTCTCCGCGTCTGCTTTGTTGCCGGCTGGCCAGGGCCGTGCGGCTGTCCCCCTCGTGTGTGACACTGTGGACAAGGGGGCTGGGCCTGATGGGTCGCGAGGGGGTGGCCCTGCCGCCAGCCCCCCGCGGCCCCGCGGTTGACAGTGGACTCCCGGGCCTCTCTGCCCTCGTCCTCTGCACGCGCTGGGAGCAGCGGCCGAGGAGGGAGTGAGTGCCAGTGACCCTCGGGGTGTCTCCCTGGGTCCTGTCCCGTCGTAGCCCCGCCCCGGGATGAGTGTGGACGGCAGTGGAGGTACTCGCGTCAGCCGGGCTGTGGCGCGCAGGGCTCTGGGCCCCAGGCCCCGGGGCCGTGCTGCACCTGCTGCTCCTGGCCTGGGGCGCCCATGGCGCAGCGTCACAGGGGGCTCCCGTGCCGCCCGGTGTGAGCGTGGGCAGTGAGCAGAGGCGGCGCCCGCTGCCCGAGCCCCCCGCCCGCAGGGTCTTGGTTGACGCCCCTCCTCCTCTGTTCCCCCGCAGGACTCCGTCTCGCTGAGGCCGTCCATCCGATTCCAAGGAAGCCAGGGGGTGAGTCTCTCGTGGCCGGCCCGGGCCTGAAGATGGCGACGGTGTGGCTGTCAGTCTCCCGGCACTGGAGGGGCAGGGGTGGACGTCGCTGTCTGGCGCGCGTGTGTGTAGGTGTACATGTGCGTGTTCACGTGTGTGTGCCGACGTCTGCATGTGTGTGCGTGCGGATGTCTGTCCCCGTCTGCAGGCAGAGGCTGCGAGTCCTCCATCTCCGGGCAGGAGCTGGCGCGCCAGTCCCCAGGGCCTCTTCCCCCTCAGCATCTCGTTAGGGCTTTTGGCTGGATGGACAGGGCCGCCCGGCCATCGAGGGGCCTCTTCACTTGAGCCCCGGCTGTGCTGTGGCCCTTGGTCGCAGTGCGATTTTGGCAGGGCCCCTCCTCTCTGGCCCTCCCTCCGCCCCAGACATTCCCCCAGGGGTTGGGGTCAGAGGTCAGTGCTGGTGGGGGGGGCTGCCAGAGCGGTCTCTCAGTGCCCCTCGGCGCCCTGTGACCCTGGGCCGCATGCCGCGCTGTGTGGCCTGAGCCTGTGCTGGCGGCGTTGGGGGCGGGGAGAGCTGGGCCACCCCGGGGCCCTGACCCGTGCTGCGTGATCGGGGGTAGGGACTCCCTGCTCGGCTGTGTGGGACAAAGCCCTTCCCTCGGGGTAACTAGAGGCGCCCTGGAGGTGTGTGTGCCCCTGGACGCGGCCAGGCCAGGGGCAGGGCCGGTGCTTTGCCCGTGGCCATCCCCCTCCGTCCCTGCTGCACGCTGTCCTCCCGCTGGGAGGTCGCCCCTCCCCGGGGGTCTTCGGGCTCTCCTGCAGACTGCTCAGCCCCCTCTGTGAGGTGGGGAGGGCACAAGGCCAGTCCTGCTGTCTCTGGTGGGTGCCCCCTCCCCCACCCCCGATAGCTGCCCTCTGGCCACAGGCAGTGCCGAGCCATGGTTCAGGGCCCTGTGTAGGTTCAGAGACCTTGGCCACCTCCTCTCCAGGGACAGTGGCCCTGGGAGGCCCAGCATGGTCCCTCTGGGCACGTATGATGCCACCCCGACCCCAGGCTAGGGCGACCAGAGCGGCTGTCGGGAACTCATATAAACCCGAGCACAGACAGCGGACGCTGCGCAGGGCCGGCTGGCGCCCCCGTGCTTTCTGGAGTTCCCCAGAAGTGTGGAACCTCCTTCCCAAGGCAAAAGGAACCCAGGCTGGCCCCGCCCCCAAACCCTTGACCCAGATGGGCGGCTGGGAGCAAGGGAAGGAAGTGTGCTTCCGGTCCAGTGCCCTTGCAGGTGGGGGTGGGGCTCAGGGCTGCTGCGGGGGAGGGGTGCCCGCTGCCACATTGTAACGGGGACAGTATGGAAACTGCCTCCAACCCGGAGGAGCAGAAGGAGCGGGGCCAGGAGCCCCTTCCGGGCCTGGAAGTGGAAGTGGCTGCTGGGAGAGCGAGCACCCCCTAGTGGGCGACGGGGAGGGGAGGTGAAGGAGGGCAGTGTTCTCCCAGGCGCCCGCGGGCTCTGAGTGTGGCTCCTGCACGCGCTGTGCGGGGAGGGCAGCTCCCCAGTGTGGGACAGACTCAAGGGCCCTGGCCGGACCCAGCTGCAGGCCGAGCCACCCTCTGGTGGCCAGATCAGAGGCATGGGCCCCATGGATTCTGCTGTGAGTCTGTGCTCTGGCTGCCCTAGCCTGGGGTCGGGTGGCATCATACGTGCCCAGAGGGACCATGCTTGGCCTCCCGGGGCCACGTGGGTGCCTTGGATGAGGGTCGTTAGGGCCCATGCGCAGCCCCCACGGGCAGCCGAGACCTCATCCCCTGTGTAGGGATGCCTGTGGGCGCTGACCCAGGCACCAGGCACAGGGCCTGGTGCCGGCACTGCCGGAGCCCGGCTGCTTCCCTGCTGTTCCAGGAACCGGCATGAAACAGCCGGCTCCTCAGAGGACTCCACACCCCCGGCTGGAGACCCTGCGGTGCCTGGCTCAACACGGAACCGCCCAGCCCTGTGTCTCCCCTCGTCACCAGCCCCACGAGAACTCCTGAGCATTGGTCCACGTGTCCCTGGGTCCCCTACGAGGACCCACGTGGCTGCCTGGCCTGCTGTCCACCTGGGCAGGCTGGGTTCCCGGCAGTGCGGCTGGGTGGGCCCCTGTGTGCAGGGCCTGGCCGTCCCCGCCAGCTGTGTGCCCCGGAAGAATCGTCCCACACCCGCGGGAGGGGCGTGGGCCCGCCTTGGAGCTGGCCGCACGTGAGGGCACGCGGGGTCACTCGGCAGGAGCGTGAGCGGCCCACGGTAGCCAGAGCTGGGGTGGAGCCAGGACAGCCGGGCCCGGGCCTCGCTCACCAGCTGCCTCCTGGGCCGGCCCTCCGTGGGCACGGGCTCGCCGCAGACACCCAGCAGCATGTGGCCTGCTCCCAGGTGCTTCTGCCGCTGACAAGTCAGAGTGCTGGCGGAGCTGAGGTGAACGCACATGTATGTGTGTTTGCACGTGCGTGTGCGTGTGCGTGTGTGCCCGTGCGCTGAGGCGAGTCCGCAGAGACAGCTGGGGTGTGCGGGCTCCTTCCTCGCCAAGCCTCACCCAGGCATGTGCTTGTGTCTGCTTGGCACTGGCGTGGTGGACGCCAGCCCGGAGCCCTCCCTGCAGGCCCCGGGGCATGGAGGCTGGCTCAGCTGCCCCTCGGCCTGTGTCCTGAGGGCCCTGGCTGGGGGGGGGGGCTGCAGGGCCAAGCCAGGTCCAAGACCGGGATCACGTGTGCTTGTGGGCCGGCACTGGCCGCCTGCTGCTCTGTAGGGCGAGACAAGCCCCTTCCCTAGGGTCTGGAGTTGGGCGGGGCCCCTGCTTGCAGGCAGCGCTGGGTCCTCGGCCTGGGACAGCCCCCACCCCACCCCCGCGCGCGCCTCGCTGAGGCCCGGGTGTGTGGAAGGCAGGCGCCACCGCTCAGGCCCCCTCTGGACGTCCCTGCCCCCGCCCGCAGCACATCTGCATCCCGCAGCCCGACTGCCCCGCCGAGGTGCGGACCTTCTCCTTCTACCTCTCCCACATCGGCCGCGACAGCCCCCAGGGCAGCTTCGACTGTATCCAGCAGTACGTGTCCAGGTGAGGCCCTGGGCGGAGGCGGGGCGGGGCCGGCCAGGGCTCCCCAGCTGCCGGAGCTGAGCTCTGCCCGGCCCCCCCGCAGCCATGGGGGTGTGCACCTGGACTGCCTGGGCAGCATCCAGGACAAGGTCACCGTGTGCGCCACGGACGACTCCTACCAGAAGGCGCGGCAGAGCATGGCGCAGGCCGAGGAGGAGACACGCAGCCGCAGCGCCATCGTCATCAAGCCTGGAGGCCGCTACCTGGGTGAGCAGCGGGCGGGGGCGGGGGCCGGGCCGGGGGCAGCAGGCCTGAGAGGCGCCCAGGGAGGAGCAGGCCAGCGCTCAGTGGCTTCTTGTTCTGTTCTTTTTAAAAGGAAGGCAGAGTTAGAGCGAGAGAGGTCTTCCACCCGCTGGTTGACTCCCGGCATGGCCACGGTGTCCGGGGCTGGGCAGGCTGAAGCCGGGAGCTCCATCTGGGTCTCCCAGGCACTGGGGCCGCCGTCCGCTGCTTTCCCAGGGCGTCAGCAGGGGGCGGGCTCGGACATGGAGCCGCCGGCACTCCGATTGGCACTCCTGTGGGACGCCAGCACTGGAGGCCGCGGCCGCCCCAGCACCCAGGACTGGCCTCGAGGTTTTTTCTTTTTAAAGAAAAGGCAAGAAGATTTCCAATCCTGCCCCCCACCCCCAGGACACACGTGACTGCCGCTCGCCGGGCAGCGGGCTCACCCAGCCCAGGCGCAGCAGGGCAGGGCCCCGAGCCCTGGAGAGACCGCTGCACACGCCCCCGTGTCCGTGTCAGCAGGTGTGCAGGCACTTTGGCCAAAGCCCTGGTGCGACACTTGTCTCACTGTTCCGCCGTGGGAGAGTGGAGGGGCTGATGACCCCGAAGCCAGGGCCGGCGTTGTGGCGCAGCCGGTAAAGCCGCTGCTCGCTGTGCCGGCGTCCCAGCCGTCCACTATGGGCTGGGACACACAAGACGCTCCAAGCGCTTGGACCCGCACCCACGTGGAGACCCGGCTCTGGCTCCTGGCTCCTGGCTGTTGCAGCCGTTTGGGGACTGAAGCAGCAAATGGAAAATCAATCTCTCGCTCTCGCTCGCTCTGCCGTCCTAAAGCATGCGTACGTCCACATAGACGTACGAGACTGGGGGCCGTGTGGCTCAGGGACCCCTACTGTCACATCCAGAGGGCTCATGGGATCTGGGCTGCCGGTTAGGAGCCATTTACAGGCTGGTGCCAGGTACAGGCCGTGGGCAGCAGGTGGCGCTCTCGGCCTCCCGCAGCACCGCTTTCTCCCGGGCCCAGGCTCCCACTGCGGCCGGCCCCTAGCGCCTGGGCTCTCCTTGCAGGCAAGAAGGTACAGTTTCGGAAACCAGCCCCAGGGGCGACGGACGCCGTGCCCTCCCGGAAGCGGGCGACCCCCATCAACCTGGCGAGCGCCATCAGGAAGAGCGGCGGCAGCGGCGTGAGCGGGGCTGGCGGCGTGGCCCAGAGGCCCTTCCGGGACCGGGTGCTGCACCTGCTGGCGCTGCGGCCCTACCGCAAGGCGGAGCTGCTGCTGCGGCTGCAGAAGGACGGGCTGGCGCAGGCGGACAAGGATGCGCTGGACGGCCTCTTGCAGCAGGTGCGCCAGGCTGGAATAAACCCCAGGAGCCCCTGCTCCTCACGGAGCCGGCGGTGCGGCAGGGGCGTCCCGTGTGTGCCTGGCCGGCTGCCGTGGAGCGCCACCCAGAGCTCCTCTGAACCCCTTGAGGCCAGGAGGGGTGGGACGCGAGCGCAGGGCTGGCTGGCGGCCGCAGGACCCTGAGCTGAGGGGCCTGGCCGGGCAGGGCCTCGGGGAGCTGTGCCTGTGTGCAGGGCGCAGGGCAGGCGTCCGGTCTTGGCCTCGCTTGTGTGCGCATGCGCGTGTCCGGGCTCCCCGCGGGTGACGCTGCCTCTGTCCCGCAGGTGGCCAACGTGAGCACCAAGGACGGCACGTGCACGCTGCGGGACTGCATGTACCAGGACGTGCAGAAGGACTGGCCCGGCTACTCGGAGGGGGACCAGCAGCTGCTGAAGCGCGTGCTGCTCCGGTAACGCTGGTGGCCCGGGGGTGGCCTGGAGGTGGGCAGGGGGTGGGGGTCGCCTGGGGGCGGGGAGGGGCAGCCGGGTTAGCACAGCTCCCCCGGGTGTTGCGAGGCCATGGTAGTTACCGCGTCACCTCCCCGGGGCCCGGGCAGGAGTGGTCCGGCACGGCCCCCCTCACCCGTGGGTCCCGGGTGGGCACTCAGGGCCCGCGCTGCGAGGGGCGGCTGTGGTTTGGGGGTTCAGCTGTGAAGCAGAGGTGCATCTGGAAAGCAGGGTGGGGCTGGGGCCTTCGGGGTTTCCGTCGGCCTGGGTCAGCGTCCCGCCCCGCTGGGCACCGGGCACCGCACACAGCTGTGCTGTTAGTGTCTCCTGTCATCGCCGTCCTGAGGGTCCCCCAGGAGCCCTGACTCCGCCGCCCGAGCCACCCCTCACCCTGCCCTGTGACTCTCACAGGGGCCAAGGGGACCCTGCTCCTGAGACAGCTCTGGCCGGGGGGCTGTGCCCCTACCTCTCACCCAGCTGGCCGTGGGCATGAGCAGCCAGGAGGGCTCGGGTGGCCGGAAGCCCCTCGTCCGCCCATCCCCAGTGCCCCTCAGCGCTGCCGCGTGTCCCGGGCCCGCCATCCTCTACACTGTGTGGTCACTCCTGGTGGCCCTGGGTCTCCCGCGTGCCCTCACGTTGGGGAAGCAGCGGCCCCAGCCAACTGCTCTCGGGCCACGTGGAAACGGGTACGGCAGTGGTGTCCGGCCTGGTGGTTCGGCCCCAGTTCAGACCCCTGGGCCCCACTCCCAGCTCGTGCGCACCCTGGGAGGCAGCAGTGCGGCCTACGTGCCGGGGCCTCCTCCCACGGGGGAGAGCGGAATTCGGCTTCTGGCTGCCGCCAGTCCATCCCTGGCATCTGGAGAACAAGGTAGCAGATGGGAGATCTCTCCCCTCTCAATCTCTCTGCCTCTCAATAATAAAAACAACGTGGAAGTGAACAGCGAATACAGACACGGTACACCTGTCTCCTTCCAGAACATTCTCAGCCCGCCCACAGCCACCGCCCCACGCTCTCTGGACATCGCCACACGGAGTTGCTCCCTGTGCCGCTTGTTTGTTTCTTGGTATTGAAAGAGTTGGAGGGGAGAGAGAGGTCTTCCGGCAGCTGGTTCCCTCCTCAGGTGGCCAGCACTGGGCTGTCCAAAGCCAGGAGCCTGGAGCTTCTTCCCGGTCTTCCGTTGGGTGCAGGGGCCCAGACACATTGACCATCTTCAGCTGCTTTCCCAGGCCATTAGCAGGCAGCTGGGTCGGAAGTGGAGCAGCCGGGCCTCGAACTGCTGGCATCACAGACGGTGGCTTTACCCACTACGCCAAAACACACCCTCCCCATTAAAAAAATTTGATTTATTTGAGAGAGAGAGAGAGAGAGCTTCCATCTGCTGGTTCACTCCGCAGGTGGCTGTAACAACCAGGGCTGGGCCAGGCCAAAGCCAGGGGCTCCTCGTGGGTCTCCCTTGTGGGTTCGGGCGAGCAGACACTGGGGCCGCCAGCAGGGAGCTGAAGTGGAGCAGCCCGGACTCGAGCCGGCGCCCATGTGGGATGCTGACGTCACAGGCAGTGGCTTTGCCCGCTCCGCCACAGCGTCGGCCCCAGCCGTGCGGCTTCGGCAGCTGCTCCCTGGCGTCAGGTTCGAGGTCATCTGCGTGGTGACAGGTGCCAGCCCTCACAGCGTGCAATCCACTCATGAGCTGGCACTTGGGGCGCCTCTCGGGTCTTGGCTGCCAGGAGCGCGGCGTGTGCGACCTGGCTTCTCGCCGACGTGGAGTGCCCATTGCCCCTTATCCGTTCAGACGCAGCCCCGGCTCGCCTGGGTTGGGTGGACAAGAGACCGACCCCCGGGCTCAGACAGCTGCCCGTCCTGGCTCTGCTGCTGAGGGGACGCCTGTCAGTGCCCGGCGGGCCTCCCGTGAGTGGGAGAGACCCAAGTACCTGAGCCACAGAGCGGGACCTCGACGCAGGCGCTGTGGAGTGAGATGTGGGCGGCTGGAGCCCCGCGCCTGCCCCGGCCCTGCATGTGGTCCTCGTCCCCTTCCCTGACCGCTGACACCAGCGACTCCCCGTGCGCGTGTCGGCCCTGGACAAGCCCACAGGCGGCACAGCCACTGGCCCTCCCTGCCCCCTTCTCTACGTATCTGTCTGAGAGGCAGAGTGACCGGTGCACGCGAGAGCCGACACCCACTGGTTCGCTGCCCAGCGGCCATGATGCCCAGCTGGGCCAGGCTGAAGCAGGAGCTGGCACTCAGGGGCCCAGCCACCCAGGCACCGCTGCTGCCCCCGGGGTCTGCATGTGCAGGAGTGGCGGGGCCTGCGACACCAGCGTAGCCTGCCATGGCACCACGCGGGCCCCGTTTCCAGATGCTCTGTCTGGCCAAGTGGCTCTGGGGCCGGCCGTGCCTGGCCTGGAAGCCACAGGTGTGGCCGGAGCTGGGAGACAGCCAGGCAGGATGCCCGTCCGCGGAGGTCCCCGCTGGGTGCCCAGAGGTCCTGTGTGACGGTCACCGCTCAGGTGTCCGCTCTCTGCCCCTTCCCGCTGTCTCCCTGGGCGCCAGAGGAGCCGGGACACGGCGGCGCCCTTGGCTTCCTGTCTCACTGGGCACGTGTCTCCGTGGCGGACAGCAGCCCCGCCCCGCCCCTGCGGCCCTCCTCACCCTCAGGCCTGGTGGCCAGTACTCTGGCCGTCACAGGCTGGAGGCTGCTCCGTAGTGACACACAGGGCTCCAGGGGTTGGCCAGGGGGCCGGGTGCATGGTGGTGCCGCCGCCCTGCCCACCTCCGGGCTGTGCCTGGCCAGGGGTCTGGTGCTCGGCTGTGTTTTGAGATTCTACAGGGAGCAGTTGTTAGTAGATGGCTAGCACCCCGCTGGGCCTCGGCCCGACCAGTCCCCGTGCTGTGTCCCTGTCTCCATGGTGGCAGGCATCTGGGCATGCACGGAAGGCCCCTGGGCGGGGCGGGGAGCTCCCTTGTGAATGGACCCCGTGGGTGTGCGTGGTGGACCCGTGGGCACTGCCCAGGACTCCTGACCCGCCCCTGCCCTGCTTCTCCGTAGGAAGCTGTGCCAGCCGCATGGTGCCAGTGGCCTCCCCGGCGACTCTGCAGCCTCCAGCCCTCCCCGTGAGCCTGGCAGCTCGGCCTCACCCCCTCAGGTAGCAGGGGCGGGCTGGGCCGGGGGTCGGGGCCCACCCAGCGCCTGGCCCCTCACCCCCAAGCAGGGCCGAGTCCTGGCTCTGGCGTCACCCCGTGTCCCTGTGCCACCCGACCATCTGTGCTGTCCAGGAACACGCTGGGCACAGAGACCTGAGCTGGCCCAGGACGCGACCATTACCCTTCCCCTGCGCCCGGCCTGTGTCTGGGCGCCCCCGTGTGGCCGGCGTAGGCCGCGCAGGCAGGCACGGAGGCTCCTCAGGGTTTGGGGCACCGGAGTCCAGCGCCCTCTGACGCCGACCCCACTCCTCGCAGAAACGGCCGCAGCCCCCTGATTTCATCGACCCCCTGGCCAGCAAGAAGCCCAGGATATCCCACTTCACCCAGAGAGCCCAGCCTGCCGTCAATGGGAAGCCAAGTGCGCCCGACGGCCGCGAGGCCCTGCTGCCCACCCCCGGGCCGCCAGCCGGCGCCGACACCCTGAGCTCCAGCGCCCACCTGCCCCCACGGCTGCAGCCCCCCAGGGCCCACGACCCCCTGGCCGACGTCAGCAACGCCCTGGGCCACGGCACTCGAGACTGTGGACGGGGAGAGACGGCGGCCCCAGCCCCCCCGGCCCCCGGCCTGCCCCTGCCGACGGACTGTGCCCAGCCCGGCAGCCCCCACGGCAGCCCCACGCGCAGCAAGTCCCGCAGGAAGTCCAAGAAGCACAAAGAGCAGGAGCGCGCGCCCGAGGAGCGGCCCCACGCCCAGCCTCGGGAGCCCGTGCCCACCGCCCCGGGTAGGTGCGGGGAGGCCCAGGGCTGGTGCCACTTGGCCCCAGGTCTCCAGGGGCTCTGCCACGCCGGCGTGGGGAGTGCAGGGCTCACGGGCCGGGGAGAAGCCGGGGCCTAGGTCCCTACTCAGTGGGGAGCGGTGTGGGCAGCAGGGGGCGCTGTGGACAGGTGCTGCCGGGAGAGGCAGGGCCGCTGGGGGCTCCCTGCCCCGCACCTGAACCCTGCCGGAGTCGCTGGGCCGCACTGCTGTCTCCTGGAGACTCAGGGTGGGGTGTGTCCTGCCTCCGCGCGGGGTGGGGGTCCCACGGGCACAAGCCCAGCCAACCCGGAGCCGCCTCCTGCCTGGCGGAGGCCCCGAAGTCTGGTGAGACGCCCCTCGCCCGGAAGCAGCCCCGTGCGGGGGCAGGCTGGGCAGTGGCCGAGGAGTGTGGAGACGGAGCCGCCGGCTTGCTGGCCGCCGGGGCGGACCCACTGCGGCCCCTGCAGGCGGAGGGGAGGCCGCGCCCAGGCCACCTCACCCTCCTCTGACCGCCACTGTCCATGGGCTGAACGGGCCGCTCTGGACCGGGCTGGCGGGGCCTGGTGCTGTCCTTGTCCTGTGTGGTGGGCGACGGGGACGCTGCGGGGTGTGGGTGAGGCCGGTGACTGCTGGCAGCCCAGCGAGCCCTGCGCCGGCGCGGTGCGGACTCGGCGCGCAGCAGCGCCCCCTGCCGGCGGCAGCCCTGGCCCTGCCCTGCCCTGCCGGCGGGGGGCGCCCGGGCTCCGACTCAGGCCGTGCGGGTCTCCTCCCGCAGGGCTGAATGGAACCTGCAGCAGCGCCAGCGCGCCCGCGCCCACGTCCACGTCGGAGACGCCCGACTACCTGCTGTGAGTGCCCGCGCGGGCCGGGCGGGGGTCGCGGCGGGGCGGGCCGGGCGCCCCCGTGCTGAGCGCCCCCTCTGGGCCGCCCCCAGGAAGTACGCGGCCATCTCGTCGTCGGAGCAGCGGCAGCGCTACAAGAACGACTTCAACGCCGAGTACAGCGAGTACCGCGACCTGCACGCGCGCATCGAGCGCATCACGCGGCGCTTCACGCAGCTCGACGCGCAGCTCCGGCAGCTCTCGCAGGGCTCGGAGGAGTACGAGGTAGGGGTTCCTGCGGGACTCCCGGCCAGGCCCCTCGGCGCCGCGCCGGGGTGCTGAGCCTGCCCGCTGAGCGGGGCCTCACTGGTTCTGTGTCCTGTTCGCCGCAGACCACCCGAGGGCAGATCCTGCAGGAATACCGCAAGATCAAAAAGGTGAGCGCAGTGCCAGCCTCGGGGCGGGGTCCTCAGGGCGCGCCCCTGCTCCCCAGGGTGCTCCCCAGGTCGGGGGCGGAGCCTGCGGGTGAGGCCACGCCCCCAGCCTACCGGACTTGCCGGGCCTTCCCCAGGTCGGGGGTGGGGCTGAGCCTCCCCCCAAGCAGGGCAGGTGGGGGTGCAGAGGAGCCCCGTCCGCCCTGACGCCCCGCCCACCCCACCCCCACCCCCGCACAGACCAACACCAACTACGGCGCTGAGAAGCTGCGCTGCGAGTACCTGCACAGCAAGCTGGCGCACATCAAGCGGCTCATCGCCGACTACGACCGGCGCCAGCTGCAGGCCTGGCCCTAGCGCGCCCGGGGAGCCCCCGCCGCGGGGCCCCGCCCGCTGCCTTTTCTAGTTTTATACAGAGGCCGCCGCGCGGCGCCTGCTGCAGAGACTCCAGTCTATTTTTGTACAGAGAGAGCAGAGTCCTTTTTCTAAACCTGTGCCTCCCCCGGGCGCCACCGCGCCCGCCCCGCAGTGTTAGGCGCCGCGCCCCCAGGCCGTGTGGGCCGGGGCCTGCCGCCGCCCCCCAACCCCCCGCCCCCGTGCTGCTGCTGCTCTTCCTCCGCACTGTTGGGACCACTTGGTCTCCACGCCGCTGCGCGCTCCGTCCACGCGTGGGGCCCAGGGGCGTCCCAGCAGGGCCACTGCTGGGCTTGCACTCAGGGAGGCCCGGCCCCGGGGCCCGGGGGCGCAGGCTCCACGGACGCCCCACTTGCTGCTTTGTCGCTGTGCCTCGTGTCCCCCGGCCGCGGGGGCTGTGTGCGTGCGCGAGCGTGTGCGTGTGTGCGCGTGCCCGTGCGGCTGGGGCAGAGCCGTGTTGGAACGCGGCGGGCGGCGACCTGGGGCGGAGGGCTGAACGCAAACACAGATGCATCTGTGTTGGGCCGCAGGGGGCCGCTCCTGTCTCCTCTCGGCTCGGGGAGCTCAGCCTTCCGTGGGGAGGGGCGGGCCGTGTCCTCTGTGGTCCCTGCCCCGCGGGGGCGGCCGCTGGGCGCCGTCGGAGCCATGCACTTGGTGTTTACAGGAATTTTTCACTTTTGCCAAAACGTTAGGATCGGAAGGCGCCCCCCAGTGCCCCATTCTTTCTTAAAAGGCCTTTTGTACACAACAGGTGAACGCTGGGGTTTTTCAACCTACAATAAATTTCACTGACGGAACCCAGCAGCGCAAGCTGCCTGGCTGGCGCGCGTGTGTGTGCGTCCTAGGCGGGCGTGTGGGAGCGTGGAGCGGGGAGGGCACAGGGAGGGGGCGGGCATCCCCCGGCCCACCACCGGGAGGGGAGGGGCAGCCGGGCCTCAGGAAGGCGGGGAATCGGCCAGGTAGCTGGGAGCCTCCACAGCCCCGGATCCGCAGAAGCGGTGCCTCGCTCCTCCCGCGTCCCCACGCCACCCACAGGCACTGGAGAGGTGGGGCCCTGACCCCCCCAGAAGAGGGCGGGGCCGTGTTTGGGGAAAAGCAAGCTGACTGCCCGCTGAGTGGGGGGGCTCCCTGCTGGTGGCGGCCTTGGCCCGAGTTCTGAGGTGGCCCCAGGAGCTGGAGGGGTTGGAGAGGGGTCACGGCCGCCTCCCCTGGCTGGCACTGCGCCTGCTGGCCCCGGGTCACCTGACCTTCCTGCCCCGCCCCCTGGAGTCCAGGGGCCTCTGCCCACCCTGCCTGTCCACCTCGCTCCTGCCCCCTGCTGGACGAAGCTCCTGGTGGCCCGCCCTGGGCAGCACACTCCCGCCTGACTGCTGGCCCTACAGGGATGGAAGGAGCCCTCCCACCCCGGGAACCTGCGGGGCGGCCCCTGCACCACACTGCTGTCGGCACGTGTGCAAGCACACACACACACATGCACATGTGTGCACACACGCGGGCTCCCGTGGACTGGGTCCCACACACATTCTCCAGGTGCCACAGTGGCCTCCAGCTGCGGGGGGTTCTCCAGCCCCCAGTCTCTGCCAGGTGCCCCACAGTCCCCGGATGGACCCTCAGACCGCCTCGGCGAAGGGGCCAGAGGCCCACGAGGCTTCCCCAGGTCTGGCGCCAGCCGGACTCCAGACCAGCACCTGCACATCGGAGGGGCCCGGGCCCCCACCCGGGCCACAGCCGCTCCCAGAACAGCGCTGACCGCGCAGCGGAAGGTACGTCCATGAGTGGGATTAGGCCTTCCCTGTCCTTCCCTGTCCATCACAAAGGCACAGCCCTGGCCCGAGACTGCAGGGCAGGTGCCTGGCGCTGCGTGGGACGCCCACACCCGCGTCCCAGCTTCCCACCAATGCCTGCCCAGCCCCGGTCACTCGTGGGTGCCAGGGCATGGGAGATTTTCTCTCGTTCGCTCGCTCTCCCACTTCCAAAGGGAAGAGGCCCAAGGCCCCAGGTGCACTGTCCACGTCGGCCAGCGAGATTGAGCAAGAGGGAGGCCGGTCTGTTGGGATTCCTCCCTGCTGGGCAGGGCCGGGACCCTGCGGCCTGAGGGCCCATTATCTCCCATCGGACAGGGCCAGCCTGGTGTCCAGGGAGAGGCCGCCGCCTGTCCTTGTCCCAGCCAGAGGTCGGGGCAGAGCAGGCACAGGCGGCCCCGGGCAGCCCTGGCCGGGGGTGGGGGTTGCAACGCCCACTCCCTGCAGAGTTCTGCATAGTACGTTCTCCAGGAACTTTCTGAACACCCCCTCAGAGGCGGGCTTTCCAAACGTCGGCATCACAACCCCCGAGCTTTGGGGAGTGTGCACCTGTTCCTCCGTGTGTCCCCAGGCTGCCCCTCCCACGGGCTCTCCCCACTCCCCCCCCCTTCCGTATGGTTCGCCTGCTGTGAACTCCTCTCCCTCCCTCAAAACCTTTCCCTGCAGGGTCCAGTCTGAGTTCCCTCCAGCTGGGGGCGCTCCAGGCCCCTGGCACCCCCAGACCAGAGACCCCAAGGCCAGCCAGATGTTTTTTGTTTGTTTTGTTTTGTTTTTTTGCAAACGATCCCAGCTCCCCACCTTCTGGGCCAGTTCCACGGTGGAAAGTTTCCGACCAGAGGCGGCCGCTTGTTTTGGAAAGTTCCTGGGGGAGCCGCCCGCGCTGGCCCGCTGGGTTCCCACGGTCCCCTATCGCCGGGTGCGCGGGAGTCGCCGGCCCCGCTCCTCCCCTGCCGGCCCCGCAGGCCTGCGCGCCGCGGGAGAGCACTTAGCGGCTGCTCTTGAAGGGGGAGGGGTTCTGGCCTGTTCCTGCCTCGGTTTCCCGTCCAGACCCAGAGATGAGACCCTCCCCCAATAGACCCAGCCTCCTGGCAGGGGCGGGGGCGGGGGGGCGCGGGTGCTCGACCTCTTTTGTAGCATCCCGGTCTTAATTTTTTTTGTAAAATGGCAACAAGGGACCCCGCGCCCCCAGGGCCTGCAGTTCAGAGCGAAACCAGGGCGCGCTCCAGCCCCGCGGCCCCGTGCGCGCTGGGCCCTTCCCGATAGCCGCTGCGGCGGCGGCAGCGGGCTGTCGGGCCTCGGACCCCAGCCCCCGGCCCCTCCCCCGGCGCGGGCGGGGCGGGACGGGGCGGGGCCGCGGCTCTTTTCTCCCGAGGCCGCGCGCCCGAGAGCCCGCGCCGCCCACTGCCCGCCGCCGCCGCCCGAGCCCGCTCCACGCTGGTGAGTCCGGGGCCGGGCTCCCGGGGGCCCCAGACCTGCGGGGCCCGGTCGCTCGGTGTCCCCGCTGACCCCCTGCCCACCCCGACCCCTAGCCCGCCGCGATGGAGGCCGCCGCCGCCGAGGTCGTGGTCGAGAGCCCGGATGTGGTCTACGGCCCCGAGACCATCGAAGCGCAGTACGAGTACCGGACGACGCGCGTTAGCCGCGAGGGCGGCGCCCTCAAGGTGGACGGGCGCTCCCCCGGGAAGCCGTGGGCAGCGGGGGCGGGGAGCGGCGGCCCGAGGCTCACGGCGCCGCCTCCCCCAGGTGCACCCCACGGCCACGCGCTTCACCTTCCGGACAGCTCGGCAGGTGCCCCGGCTCGGGGTCATGCTCGTCGGCTGGGGCGGGAACAACGGCTCCACGCTCACGGCCGCCGTGCTGGCCAACCGCCTGCGCCTGTCCTGGCCCACGCGCACCGGCCGCAAGGTGGGGGCTGGGGGGAGCGAGTCCTGGCTGCGGGAGGGGGGGCTGCCGGTACGGGTTTCCATGGGACTGGGGCTGCGCCACTGGAGGCTTGCGGGGGCGGAGCCTAAGGTGCCTGTGGGCTGGGGGGGAGGGGCCCGGGGAGCCGCTTCCGCCCTGGCTTGGAGCCCGGAACTCTGTGGCTGGAAGCATGTCGGGCTCCCCCGCCACGCCCACCCCTCACCCAACTGTGTCTGCGCCCCCAGGAGGCCAACTACTACGGCTCGCTCACGCAGGCGGGCACCCTGAACCTGGGCCTGGACGCCGAGGGCCAGGAGTTGTTCGTGCCGTTCCGTGCCCTGCTGCCCATGGTGGCGCCCAACGACCTGGTGTTTGATGGTGGGTGGAGCCCTGGACCAGGGGAGCGGGGGTCTGATGGGGCCCAGGATCCCAACCCCCTCCACTCCCACTCCCACCCCAGGCTGGGATATCTCGTCGCTGAACCTGGCCGAGGCGATGAGGCGCGCGCAGGTCCTGGACTGGGGCCTGCAGGAGCAGCTGTGGCCGCACATGGAGGCCATGCGCCCGCGGCCCTCCGTCTACATCCCCGAGTTCATCGCAGCCAACCAGAGCGCGCGCGCGGACAACCTTATCCCTGGCACGCGTGCGCAGCAGGTGCTGCCCCGCCCGCACCCCGACGGCCCCTGGGCGCCTGTTCCCGCCCGGTGACGCCCCCATCTTTTGCCCCCCCTCTCCTACCCCGCCTCCCCCTGCCCACTCCCCAGTTGGAGCAAATCCGTAAGGACATCCGCGACTTCCGGTCCAGCGCGGGGCTGGACAAGGTCATCGTGCTGTGGACGGCGAACACGGAGCGCTTCTGCGACGTGGTCCCGGGCGTCAACGACACGGCCGAGAACCTGCTGCGCAGCATCCAGGTGGGCGGGGCGCGGGGGCGCACACAAGCGCGCGGAGGGCAGGGCCCCCACGGACCTCCCAGCCGGCTGACGGCCTGCGCCGTGCGTCCCTGCAGCTGGGCCTGGAGGTGTCGCCGTCCACGCTCTTCGCTGTGGCCAGCATCCTGGAGGGCTGCGCCTTCCTCAACGGGTCCCCGCAGAACACGCTGGTGCCCGGCGCGCTGGAGCTGGCGAGTCAACGCCGCGTCTTCGTGGGCGGGGATGACTTCAAGTCCGGCCAGACCAAGGTCAAGTCCGTGCTGGTGGACTTCCTCATCGGTTCCGGCCTCAAGGTGCTCGGCCAGGACCTCGGGGTGTGGCGGGGGTGGGAGTGGAGGGTGGGGTCCGGGGCGGGGAGCGTGGCTCGTGTGCGAGCCGCCGCTCTGGCGACCCCCAGACCAGGTCCATCGTGAGCTACAACCACCTGGGGAACAACGACGGGCGGAACCTGTCGGCGCCGCCGCAGTTCCGCTCCAAGGAGGTGTCCAAGAGCAGCGTGGTGGACGACATGGTGCAGAGCAACCCGGTGCTCTACGGCGCGGGCGAGGAGCCGGACCACTGCGTGCGTGCGCCGGGGCGGGGCCGGTGGGGGGCGGGGGCCAGTGGGGGGCGGGGCCGGGGCTCGCCGGAGGGCGGGGCCTGCGACAACGCAGCTGTGCCCACAGGTGGTCATCAAGTACGTGCCCTACGTGGGCGACAGCAAGCGCGCGCTGGATGAATACACGTCGGAGCTGATGCTGGGCGGGACCAACACGCTGGTGCTGCACAACACGTGCGAGGTGCGCGCGGGGGCGGGGCGCGGCACGGAGGGGCGGGGCGCGGCGACCGCCCCGCCCCCTCCTGAGCGCGCCCCGCCCCGCAGGACTCGCTGCTGGCCGCGCCCATCATGCTGGACCTGGTGCTGCTGACCGAACTGTGTGAGCGCGTGAGCTTCTGCACGGACGCCGACCCCGAGCCGCAGCGCTTCCACGCGGTGCTCTCGCTGCTCGGCTTTCTGTTCAAGGCGCCGCTCGCGCCGCCGGGCAGCCCCGTGGTCAACGCGCTCTCCCGCCAGCGCAGCTGCATCGAGAACGTCCTCAGGTGCGGGCGCCTCGGCGGGGGCGGGGGCCGCGCGAGGGCCCGCGCGGGGCCGCCCCCCCCTCACCGGCCCCGCATCCTCCCGCAGGGCCTGCGTGGGGCTGCCGCCGCAGAACCACATGCTCCTGGAGCTCAAAATGGAACGGCCGGGCCCCGCCGCCAGCCCCGCGCCCAGCAAGAAGGAAGCGGCCTCGCCCACGCCCACAGCCAACGGCTGCACCGGCGACGCCGACCTTCACCAGCCGGCCAGCAGCTGAGTCGCCCGCGCGCGCGGCCCTTCTCCCCTCGCTCCCGGCCCCCCCCCCCGGCTTCCCCTAATAAAGCGGGCACCAGGAGCACGCGTGCCAAAAACCACACGAGCGACCTTTATTGGGGGGAGGGAGTACAGACGGCAGCAAGGGCCCGCCCACGGGGGGGTCCCCGACGCTTGCGTATAAAAGGAGAGTCCTGGCTGGCCTGGTGGCGCGGCGCCCCCCACCTCCCGCGGGACCGCAGGCCCTGGCCCCACGGGGGGCGCCGGGAGCGCGGGCGAGGGGTCCCGCCCATCACACGCTCATGGCCATCCCCGGCGAGTACTGCGGAGAGAGCGAGGGGCCGCACGCGGGGCGGGCTCAGCTCCGGTCGGCACTGGGACCCTCCCCCCTCCCCCCCGCGGAGGACAGGGCAGAGGAGGGGCAGGGCGGGCAGGGTGGGGGGCAGGCGGGGCGGGGACGGGAGGGAAGGATGGCGCGGCCGCCCCCCCACCTGGCCCGCCGCGGTCACGGTCTTGCTCTGGCCCCCCGGCCGCCCCGCCGGGGCCTGCCCGCCAGGCCCCTGCGGCCCGCCGCCGCCGCCGCGGGGGGGGAGTCGACGCAGTCGCTTACGCTTTCGCTCGCGAACGGGTGCAGGAAGGTCCCTGCGGCCGCCATCTCGCCGTCGTCCCGCGGGGTGCCCGGGGCGGTGCTCAGGCCGGCCACGGCGCCGGGGGAGCTCTGGGGGCGACCGCCGTGAGCGCCCCGCGCAGCCCTGGCCCGCCCCGCACCCCCGGCCCCGCTCCCCGATCCCTCACCTTCGGCAACCCGTCCACGTCGCCCGAGCCTGCGGGACCACAGAGGCCGGACACGCAGCTCAGACCCCGGCCCGCGGGGAGGGGAGGGGCCGGGCTGAGCGGCCGCGCCCGCAGGGACCCCCACTCACCCAGGGATCCGTTCACGTGGTGTGGCTCCAGCGCGCTCATGGCCGCCATGGGACCCTCGGGGCCGGGGCCCAGCGGGAACTGCGGGCAGAGCCAGGGGCCGCTGAGGCCCGCGCCCCCTCCCCCACGCGCAGGTGGGACCCAGACCGCGGATGCCCCGCCCCCACTCACATTAGCCCGGCCGGTGCCCGGCCCCATGGGGTTCATGATGGTGTACATGTTCTCGCTGGACGCCGTGGAGTCTGCGGGGACAGCGGGGTGTGAAGGGGGCGGGGCGTGGGGTTCCCCCCGGGCCCACCCTCACTCAGGCCTTACCTCCAGGGCTGGGCATGACGGGCGTTCCAGGGGGCCCACCCCCTCCTGAGGGTCCCTGCGCATGGGAGACAGGGAGGATGAGAAAGGCCCTCGTCTGCCCCCCCCCACGGCCCCGCAAGGCCTGGGCCCCGCAGCCACGCCCCACTCACGTAGCTGCCAGGCGAGGAGGCGGAGTAGGGGACCTGGGGGCGGGAGCAGCCGTGAGTGGCCTGGCCCGGCCCTGCCCTCTCTCCCTCTGCACCCCCTCCCCGGCCCGGGCCCACCCACTCACAGAGTTGCCGCTGGGGCTGGCCCACGGGCCACGCACTCCGGGGCCCCTGAAAGAGATGGGAGTGGTCCCTGAAGCTGGGCCGCGGCCCCGCCCCCTACCCTGCGCCCCGGGAATGAAGGAGACCCGGGCTGGCCTTACATGCTCACCGCAGGCAGGCCTGGGCCGGCAAGGGAGTTGGGTGGGGGCCGCAAGCCGGCTCCGTAGCCCTGCCGAGAAGAAGGGGAGACGGGATGAGGGGGCAGGGGGGGTAGCAGCCCCCAGGCTCCCCTGCCCCAGGCCCAGGCCCAGCCCTTACCTGGGGCCCCACGCCGGCCATGCCCCGCGGAGACGTCACCCGCTGCATCGCGCCGCCCAGGCTGGGGTGACCTGGCGTGGGGGCAGGAAGGAAGTGTGGGCGCGCGTGGGGTTCTGGGCACGGGCGGGGGGGAGTGGGCCCTACTCACCCTGAGTGCGCCCGGAGGGGTCCATGGTGCCCGCGAGGAGGGGCTGGGAGCCAGGGAGGCCCACGGGAGGCTGCGGGGCAGGGGCGGCCTTGCTGAGGACCGAGTGATCCACTCGGGCCCCCCGCCCCCTCCCTTCGGCCCCCTCTCACCTGACTAGGCATCCGCAGGCTGGGCCGGGGCCCCCCGGGGAACCGCGGTGACATGAAGGGCTGGAAGGGGGGTCGGGGGAATCAGCACCGCCCCCCCTCGCAGCCCCCTAAAGCTGCGCCCGCTCCTGCTATGCTTGGGCCCCCACCTAGAGGCCGCCCCCTCTGAGCCAGCGGCGGGCCCGGGGCGCTGGCTCAGGGCTGCAGGAGAGATGGGGGCAGAGGCAGCGAAACACCAGCAGACCATGTGTTTCCCATGGCCCTGAGGGGAGGAGAGGGGACCCCAACCTCAGACACCACGCCCCCAAGGCTGGGCCCATACCTGGAAGAAGCCAGGGGCCATGGGGCCTCCGGCCATCCCGTCGCCGGGGGCCATGCCCCCCATCACGGGGCTGGGGGCAGCTGCGGCGCCCTGCAGGGGTGGTGGAGACACGCGGGGGGGGGGGGGGGGCGTTAGGACACCCTCCTCTCTGCAGGTGGCCTCGCCGGAGTGTGGACCTAGGCCACCCTGACAGTGGCTGGAGACCACCAAGGGCTTCTGGTTCTAGGCAACGCCCCACCCTGGGACAGGTCCCGCCCACCAGGGACCCCAACTCTACAGGACACGCCAATCACAAACCAATCACCAACCTTTAGACCACCCTCCCCTGGTGGCTCCTCCCCCAAGCCCACCCCTTCCTCCTCATGCCCCACCCACCCCTCTGCTGGAGGAGGGAGAAGGGGAGGGGGGCTCCATCCCAGCCAGCAAGCCCACAGCGGGCAGGGGCAGGGGGCGTCAGGCCACACGGCGGGCTGGCTCCGAGGCCCAAACCTGTCTGCATGGGGCAGTGGAGGAGGGCGCAGGGCCTGAGCCCGGAGCAGGTGATGCACTCCTCGGGGGACGCCCTTTGCATGGGCTCACGGCCCACCCCCACCCGGGCCATCAGAGCAGGCTCCTGGAGCCGCTCTCCTGCCAGACCCCAGGTCAACTCAGCCCAGGGCAAACCACGTGGCAGCCCACGTGAGCCGGGGGCGGGGCTGGGGCGCAACACCCCTCCCACAAGCTCCCGCGGGCAGGGAGGCAGGACTGGCCCCGGCAGGCGCCCAAGCCCTTCCTGCTCCGAAGAGACAGTCGGGCGCCAGGCTCGGACGGGAGGCAGCGGAAGGAGGGCGCCCCCACTCCACCCCGTCCCTGTCCCCGCAGCGGCCCTAAGGAGTTAATCCCGGGCAGGCGCACCGTGCCTGGCCCCGGGCCGGACCCCCCCAAGTCCGCCATCCCTGGAGAGGCGCCCGCCCGGCCGCGTTGCCAGGACGACGGCCGGGGCGCACTCGCGTTTCCTGGAGACGCCAAGGTCAGCCCCGCCCGCTGGGGCGGAGGAGGGGAGCTGGTGGGGCGGCCCAAGCCCCTCACTCGCGAAGTGGGCCGTCCGCGGCAGGGGGCCCTCCACCCACGGTGCCGCCGCAGTCTCCCGACAAGCTGCCAGTGTAACGGGGCGCGCCCCAGGGAGCATGTTCACGGGGTCCCGGAGCCCCCAAACTGTCCAGCCTGCGCTTGGGGCGCCCAGAGGCTGCTACTGTGGGGGAGGCAAGGGGGCTGCGGGCCAGGGAGGGGTTGCGGCTCCACTGAGACACAGCGCCAGACCCCCCCACACACACCCACGGTGCTAGGGGCAGGCGGGCACCAGGCGGTGACCAGGAGAGGGGTCGGTGTGCCCCCAGTCCCCCCCCCAGAGGACACAGCCTGCTCTCCACACAGACCTGCGACCCCCCCACTCATCCCATAGGGCCACTGCCCCCGTCCCGGGACTCACGTAGTCCTGGAAGGCCTTGGCGTCGCCGCCGGGCTCGCACGCCTCTCTGCGGTCCGGCGCCGTACAGTACAGGTCCCAGAAGACGCTGCGGGCGGCAGGGGACCCTGCTGGCGCCACGCAGCCCCCGGCCGGCCCCCCACCCCCCACGCCACACGCATGCACGCACGTACCACCACCAGGAGTGCAGGAACCCCGGGGGCTCCCCCAGCGTGATGTTCTTCTCCCATCGGATCTGCAGGCAGAGGCCGGGCACTGAGGGGCTAGGAGCACGTGCGGGACCCCCCGCCCAGGGGCAGTGGGAGCTGGGGCGTGGGTGGGCAGAAGGGGGGGGCTACCTCGGAGAGGAAGGTCTGCGCCGACTTCTGGGCTCCGATGTGCAGCAGGTACTCATACACATACAAGGCCAGCCTGCGGGGCGGGGCGGGGCTCCGGCTCTACCTGCGGCCCCCTCCCCAGCGGCTCAGCCAACTCCTACACATCCCTTAGCACCCTGCCCATGCCTCCTCCCGGTGTTCTAGGCCCCAGACCCCAGGTGGAATTCTGCTGAGTTCAACATGGGGGTGGGGGGACACGTCCTGGCCCTGTCCCAGCCCAAGGATGTCTCCTGCCCACATAGGGGCGGCAGGCGTCACCACAGACTGTGTCCTGGGTGTGGCCCACAGCGCCCCCTGCGCAAGTCCGCACACGCCGTCCCTGGCCCATCCAGGCCCAGCTGCCCCATGCAGCCCCAGGGTCACCTGGCCCCACCTCCCTGGGTCACAGCTCAGGCGGCCAAGGCTCCTCCTCCCGCCCCGGCCATGCCCCGCAGCCTGCAGACACAGGGCTGGGGGTGGGAGGAGGCCGGGGCTGACCAGGGTGAAGGCAGGAGGCCCCCAGCCCCTGTGCCCCAGCTGTCCCACCCCCACCCCCACCCTGCCCTGGCGCCGGCCCCATCCTAAAATAACCTCGGTTTGTCTCAGCTCTGCCAGCCGCCTTCTCCCGCCGCCCTCTGCACCCCCGCGGCCCCAAGCCCTGGGTGCACCCGCCTGGGGGTGCCCCCTCCGTGTGCCCCGCCCCCATACCACGTCTCCTCCTCCCTCCCTTCCGGTAACAACCCAGCCCCGCGTCTCTGTGTGCAGCCCCCGAGGCCCGGCCTGGCTTACACAGAGGCCAAGGGGAAGGGGCGTATGGTGCCAGGTGCCAGGTGCCCAGGCTACACCCCAGGCGGGGTGGGCACACAGCCCTGGCTCAGACCCGGCAACCTGTGCAGTGTGGGGGGGTGAGGCCTCCCCCCTGGCCTCGGCTCCTGCACCACCCCCAAGTCCCAACTTGGAGTCCACCCCAGGGCCTTTGCATGACCCAGCAGGAGACTGCCGAGGCTCCCTTTCCCGATCCAGCCCACCTGTGGCCCTGACAGTGTCTCCGCCCCCTGCCCAGTGCACGCCCCCACGTGGAAGGTGGCCTTGGGAGGCTGAGAGCCCTTGGCTCTGAGGTCCCCAGCCCCCTCCACCCTAGCCCTCAGAGCACACAAAGGGAACCCAGGGCCAGGAGGGGACCCGGGGACCCGGCACGCGTGACCTGCAGGACGCCAGGCACCAGGAGCCCGGCGCAGCGAGGACTGGACGCCCCGCGGCTGGCACCGTATTTACAGGCTATGGTCCCAATGCCTGGGCCCACACGCAGCAGGGGGCCGGGGGGTCCCCGAATGCCAGCCCACCCCACCCCGGTCTTGCTCGGTCCTCTCTCCCCGCCTGGTTGCAACCAAGCCAGCAGCCGATTCCCCCGCCCATCTCAAAACCACAGGCCTCGGGACACGGAGACAGAGCCCCCGCGCTGGACGCCCCCAGACAGGCCAGCCCAGGAGAGCCAGAGAGGGCCCAGGGCCGCAGCCGAGACGGAGGGAGGGGCTGCATGGAGGGGGCACCGTGCTGGGGGTGGGCGATTGGTGCCGAGACCCCCCATCCCACCAGACAGAAAAGGCGATGGGGTGAAAGCAGACAGGAAGTAGCTGGCACCCCGCCCTTGTGGGAACCCCAAAAAGCAGGTGGTCCCGAGGCCGGGGGTCCCAGTGGGAGAAATGGGGGATCGAGACCACCTGCTCTCTGTCAGCGGCAGAACCCTGACTCCGAACCAGCGTCCACAGAGTAGTCCTGGGCGAGACCCCCCAATGTACAGAGCGGGGACCCTCAGCCAGTCCACTCGGCACTGGGGGGGAAGGGACGCAGCTGAGCCCCTCCCCTGCCCCAACCAAGACCCAGTACCCTCCTGGGATGTCCGACTGGGTGGAAAACCCACCGCTCACGGGTGCTGGGGCGGCCCCCTGCCAGACAGCCTGGGACATGAACGCCCAACCCGCATCCCGTGGGAGCACTGGTTCGAGTCCCAGCTGCTCCACTTCCCATCCAGCTCCCTGGGCAGTCCGCTCCCCGGCAGGGGTGCCAGGGCGCGATCAGCAAGACCCCCCACAGAGGACCCCAGGCCCCCTCCCCTTCCTCCACCGAGGGCCACCTACCAGCCTGAGCGCACCTGGCACCCTAGGTCCACGGTAAGAAGAGGATTCCCCCCCCCGGGGGGGAACGCGCTCCGCGGCGGCCCGGACCAGAGAGGCAGCAGGGTCCCCGCGCGATCCGTCTCGCCCACCCCGGAAACTTCCACGGCGCCGGCCCGGTCCCCTCGCACCCCAAGTCCCGCCCCGGGCGAGGTCCGGCGCCCCCTCCCCCGAGTCGCCCTCTGATCCCGCGCGCCCCCCCCCCACCCCCTGGGACTCCCGCGCCCTCCTTGGAGCCCCTCCGAGTCTCGTGCGGTCCCCGCAGATCTTGCGACCCCTCGAGCCACTGGGCTTCTCTCCCACCACCACCCCCACCCTGGAATCGCGCGCGCCCCCGGCTCTCCCGCTTCCCCGCAACTCTCGCGGAGCCCCCTCCTGGCCCCCTCGGGTCTCGCGCGCCGCCAGCGCTCCGCTCGCGGCCCCCGCGCCCACGTGCCCCGCGCCCCCACTCACTTCTCGCGGGCCTGGCTGTCGGAGGGCACGGCCGAGCCTTTGCCCGCCTTGGCGTACATGCTGCCCCGCACCGCCGCCGCCGCCGCCCGGGCCCGCACCTGTCAGGCGGCGCCGCGGGCCGCGCTCGCCGTCGCCATAGCTACCCCGCGCCCCGGGCCTCACCGCCCCGCGCCCCGGGCGGGCACCGCGGGCGGCGTCCGCGCGGGGGAGCTGCGCACGGCGGCGCCAGCTTCGGCTGCGGCCGCGGGGGTTCTTATTATTAATTTTTTTTTCTTCTCTCTTCCCTCCGCGCGGGCTGTTCCGGGAAGCGCGCGCCCCCGCCGCCGGCCGCGCGCGCGCCCGCCCCGCCTCCTCCTCCTCCTCGCCACCCGCGGGCGCCGCTCTTAAAGCGGCGATGGCGCGCGCGCGGTGGGCCCCGCGGCTGGGCGCGCACGCGCAGAGCCCATCCAGGGAGCGGGAGCGCGGCTGAACCCCGCTCTCCCACCCACCCTACCCCAGATGGTTGCTGTGTGCCCGAGAGCAGCTGTGGCCCCCGTGGGGTGCTCGGTGGGCGCGCACCGCCTGGCTGGCTCCGAGCCACACCTGGCCCAGCCCCACGCGCCCACCCAGATGAGCTCCTGGGGTGCCCAGATTCAGCCGGGAGCCCCCCCCGCCGCTTCGCCCCCACGCAACAACCGGCGCGAGCAGTAGGCGGCGCTCAGCTCTGGGGGTGTCGCCTGCCGTGAGCGGGGGCGCACTCTCCGGGGTGCCCCGCGCTAGGTGCCCCAACCAGGAAGCTCACAGAGGCGGGGACCCGCACACACCCCCGCCTGGCGTCCCCCCAGCCCGCACTCGGGAGGAGCGCAGGCCCATGCGGCGGGCCCCGTGGGACCTGGGCTGTTTCGGGCTGCGTTTGCCACGCCCGGCGGGTGCGCGCGTGTCCACACGCGGTTCCTTGCGGGAGTGCACGTGTGCGCCGCGGTGCGCAGGCTTGGCCCGCACCCAGGGGATGGGCCCCGTCCAGGCGGCTGTCTCGGCGCTGGTGCGGGGCCCTGCGCGTGGGCGCATCGCCAGCTCCCCGGGCCCTGAGCCGCCCGTCTGGAGCTATCCCGCGGCGGACGGGCCCCACCCCCGACACCTAATCGCGGCCCGCACCGGCACACGGAGCAGCAGCGCCCCCCCCCCCACTCCGGGAGGGAGGAAGGGCCGGGCCGGCCCCAGCTCCGCCCCCTCCCCGAGGGGCCCGGGCGGGGGAGGGGACCGCCAGCCCTTCCCGCTTCCTGTCCAGCCGGCCGCCCCCTCCCCCAGCTTCCTCTCGCGCGTCCACGGGCCGGCGGCTGCTTCGCGGGCCGTAGGCGCCAAGGGCACCCTCGTGGTTCCCACCTCTGCTCCCCAGCGCCCACGCCCGCCACGGCACAGGGAGAGTGTGGCCTCGCCTGGCCACGCAAAGCGTGGGTGGCCGTGGAGCCCCCGGGTGTGCCGGACGCGCCCGCCACCCCATTTATCTCCCTAAGGCGCTGTGTCTTCCTAGATGTGTGCAGCCGCCTGCCCAGTCCGAGGCGCGGAGCCTGCCTTCCACCCAGTGCATGTATTGAGCTCCTGCTGCATGCGGGGCTCTGGCGACCCAGCTGGGACGCGTTGCCACCCCTGGCGCAGCAGCGAATCCGATGGAAGAGGCGCACAGGCGAAAGCTAGCTGGCCTTGAGGGACCCGCCACAGCGACCTCTCCGGAGCTCCCGGAGGAGGAGGAGGAGGAGGAGGAGGAGGAGGAGGAGGGAGGGAGGTGGGGGCGCCCGCGGGCCGCGGAGCGATGCGGGCGGGTGCGGGGAGTGCGGTTCTCATGGCAACGGGGAAGGCGCTCCAAACACAGCCCCTGGCGCGCTCGGCTTCCGAGGACAGTTCGTGGACAAGGGGGGGGGGGGGGCTTGTTTTCTGCTCGCAGTGCAGCCGCGGCAAGTGCAGAGGCCCCGGGGTGGGCCCCCGGCTAAGGCTGCGCTGTGGCCCCGCAAGAGGGAGATGGCTCGGGAGGAAGCCCCGGGAAGGGCTGGCGCCTAAGGAACCCCGTGGGAGCCGGGAACCCTCTGGGAGGCCTTAGCCCGTGCGAAGGCAGGCATTTGGCCTGGGGAGGGGTGACAGCAGGTGGGACCCCCGCACCCCGCATCAGAGCACCCGGGCTCGCGTGGCAGCTAGCGCGGGGGCTTGGGGGCCGTGTGGGACCCTCGCCCCTCTGCCTTGGCGAGGTTGCCCCGGCCGGGGACCCAGGGGCACAAGAGGGGGCGTGGCAGGCCAAGCCACTGACTTCGGGGTCCGGGGAGCTGGGGGAGGGGCATGCAGTGCCTAGGCTGCCGGCTGCGCCGGGTCTCTCTCCACACCGGGCGGGGGTGGAGCCTAGGGGCCCCGCTCCCAGCTGCCCCGCAGCCCCTGCAGCCCGCGCCGGCCTCCTCCCGCCCCCCCCCCCCCGCCTCCCGCCTCCCGCCGGGGCCCTTTGCCGCCCGGAGCGCTGTTCCCCGGGTTCCTGGCCTGTTTTTTTTTTATTTTTTTCTGGCTCCTTTCAGCCCACGATTCCTCCTCTGCCCCTCCCCCGCTTCCTCTGCTCCGTATAGCTGTTCCCAGGCGGGTCCGCGCCCGGCTTGTCCCCGCGGCATCCGGGGAGCAGCCAGCAGCGCGCGCCCCCCAACCCGCATCCGCCCTGTCGTGGCGCGCAGGAGACCTGGGGACGCTCTTATGGCTTTTCCCCTGCGTGGGAGGTGGCAGCGCCCCCCCGCGCCGATCACGCCGGCGGGGGCCTGGGCGGGGCCGGGAGCCGGGCTGCCCCCCCAGCGGTGCGTGGGCGGCGCCGGTGCGGCTTCCTCCCTGGAGCTGTCCTTACGGCAGTTTTCTGAATGCTACACCAGAATTCAAACTCAAACCCGCGGGCTCAGCAGCTGGGGCCCCGGCCGTGCGCTGGGAGAGCCGGGCCCGGGGTGCCTCCCCCCGCACACCAGGAGCCCCGGGAGAGGCAGTCTGCGCCCGGCTTTGACCCCTGCCTGGCTCTGCCCTGTGACCTTGTCCCAGCCCGGAGGGCCGCGGGGGCTCAGGGCCCCTGGACACACGGGTTCCCACCCTAGGACCATCTCCAATAAGCTTGGCCTAGGCTCAGCTTCCAGAACCTTCCACGACCCCTGCTGCTGCCCACGACTTTGGTCCCTTTCGCTGCTTGCGGCGTGGGACCGGACACTTGGGCCTCCGCTGGCCCCGCCGAGGACACCCGCAGGCCTCGCTGCGGCGCCCCTGTTCCGGCTCCAGCGTCCTGTCCTGCGCATCCGCGCACCCTGGGAGGCAGCAACTGGCCCACTCTGCTGTCCGCCAGGTTCCTTGAGGGTTGGGGGCCCTGGAGGACCCGGCTCCGCGACCTCTGGGACCCAGCACCCGCCCGAGGCGAGCGGACAGGGCGCCCCCGGTGGCCACGGGAGGTATTGCGCTCCTGTGCCCAGGGCGCTCTCTGCGCCCCCTTGGTGGGGGCGCTCCCTGCAGGGCTCCATCCGCCTCGAGGCCCTCATGGCCTGACAGGGGCTTCCTGGGGTCGCCTCCCAGAGACCCCTGACCCCGGCCTTGAATCCTCCACTCGGAGCCAGTTTTTTGCACCACGCACTTTGGCGATGGAACTTTCTCTGACTCTCGCCATGCATCCTTGCTCTGCGAGCTGCAAACAGGCCCAGAGCAGCAAAGCCACTTAAGTAGCCTGAGGTCCAGGCCGTGTCCCTCTGTGGCCAGCGAGGGGTGGGCGGGGACGGGGTTCCGCCTCCGCAGAGGCTGCCAGCGCCTGCAGTCCCGAGAATGGCCACAGGGGGGCAGCAGAGACTCAAAGCAGCAGCAGCTCCTGCAGGTCCCAGGGGGCCACCGGCCCTCTTAGTCCAAGTTCCCCGCGTGGAATCTGGTTGGTCTCTCTCTTAAAATTATTTTAATATTTTTCATGTGCTTGAAAGGGAGAAAGAGAGAATATTCTATGCGCTGATTTATTCCCCAAATGCCTGCAACAGCCAGGGCTGGGCCAGGCTGAAGCCAGGAGCCAGGAGCTCCATCCGGGTCTCCCAAGCAGGTGCAGGGGTCCAAGTACTTGGCCCATCTTCTACGCTTTCCCAGGCCATCAGCAGAGAGCTGGATCGGAAGTGGAGAAGCCGGGACTCGAACCGGCGTCCATATGGGATGCTGGCTCTGCAAACCTCCTGACTACAGGAGGTGACTGTGGGGGGCAGAGGGAGGCCTGCAGGGGGGGCTCACGGGAAGATTCCCGCGTGGGCCCCAGGGTGGTCAGGAGCCAGTGCAGAGTTCGGGGTCGAGGGTGCGGGGGGCTGCAGGCTGCGTGGCCGGTGGCTCCAAGGGGAACCCCCAGCGAGTCCTGTGGACCCTGACGTGGGCGCCTGCGGCAGAGCCGCCCTCAGCCGAGCTGGGCACGGGCAGGCAGCCGCCTCGACGCCGCCTTTTGCTTACTGACTCCCTCCCACCCCCCAGCATTCGTGGCTTCTGGAATGTTCCTGACCCTAACAAGCACCCACACGTGCCCTCGAATGACCCTGAGCGGCACAGAGAGACAGAGACAGCGCTCCCGTGTGCTGGGTCAGTCCCCGCCCACACGTCCACCACGGCCAGGGCGGGGCCGGCTGAGGGGTGGGCTCCACGGGGTCTCCCACGTGGACGCCAGGGGCCCAGGAGCATCAGCAGGGACCTGGGTGGGAAGCAGAGCCGGGACTCGAACCCAGGCCCCCAACGTGGGCTGCGGGCGCCCAAGCAGCGCCTTTCACAGCCGCCAGGGGCCGGCGTGTGGCCGGGCAGGGTGAGCCCCCACCCGCTCCGCTTCCCACCCAGCCCCCTGCTGACCGGGGGGTGGGCAGGGGTGGCCCGAGAGCTGGGCCCCGGCATCCGCGTGGGAGACCCCGTGGAACTCCCGGCTCCCGGCCTCAGCCCCTGTGGCCACCTGGGGAGCGACCCGGTGGCTCGAAGCCCCCATCTCTCTCTCTCTCTGGCACGGCTGCACCAACCACCCGCCCCTGGATTCGATTCTCGGCCACCAATGCCATCGCTTACCTGCGTCCACCCCACGGACGTTCAGCTCCGTGTCCACCCGCGGCTTAGCGACCACCCATGGCTCACGGCGCCGCTGGCTGTGTTCACACAGAGGTGTGGGCTCTGTGGGGGGCGAGGAGTGTGGCTCCTGAGGGTCCCTGGTGTCTATGGGTGGGGGTCCCTGTGCCCCGCGCTGGCACCGCAGCAGGTGCCCCCCCCAAAACCTTCTGCTTCCCTCTGCTGGCCGGGGTGAGGGTCCAGGAGAGTAAGAGCCTGGTGGCAAGATGGAGTGGACTCCGGCACCCCAGACCCTGGACCTCAGAGCGCAAGACCCCCCGGGTCCTTCCCAGCCCACAGAACAGGCCCTGAGCCGGCCCCTCCCCCCAGCTCAGGGGTGGCTGCTTCCGCCCCGCCCCGCTGGCTTCCTCCCGGGGAGACAGCCCGGAGCTGGCCACGCCCCCCCGTCTCCCAAGGCCCCACCCCCCGTCCCCCAGGCTCTCCAGGCCCAGCCCCCCCAGCCCCCAGGATCGCCAAGCTCAGCCTCCCCCCCACCTCCCCAGGTCCCCCCACTCCCCAAGCCCGGACCCCCCGACCCCCCAGCCTCCCCAGGCCCAGAGCGCCCTCCCCACGACTCCCCAGGCCCAGCGCCCCCCCCCCCGCCTCCCCAAGCCCAGCCCCCTCCCAGAGTGGGGGGGGGAAATCTGCAGCGTCCACCCCGCCTCACAGAGCAGGGAGGGTTCACCCGCACCGCTGGGGCCCCTCTCCCCGCCCCAGGCTCCCCCTGAGACATCCAGGCCCAGAGCAGAAGGGGCTTAGCCCTAGTGCCCTGCTCCCCTGCACACCTGCCTCGGCTCCCCTGGACCTGGAGATAAAGCCCCACTCCCCGGCCCCTGCCCGTGCCACCGGCCCTGCCCCTGGCCTCTGCACACCACAGGGCCTTTGCGCCTGCTGCCTGGCGCCTGTGGTGAGCTCCTCTCTCCCTGCCGCCCCCAGGGCCCCCCCTCGCAGCCCCGCGCAGCCCCCTCCCGCTCAGCGGCAGCACCAAACTCCTATTCATGTGTCAAAACCGCGACGCTAATGCCGCCACCTTCAGGGAGCCTTCCGGGACAGGGCCCTCTCTCTGACCCCGTCCTGACCCTGTGGGGGTCTGTGTCCAGTGTTTCCCATACCAGGGCGCCCCCTTGAGGCCCTGGCCAGGAAAGCCCACCACGGGAGACCAGGCAAAGAATGCACGGGTTCGCAGTCAGTGGGGCTGCGATGGGCACACGAGTGGACCGCGTAGGCCGGGGCGAGGCGCCGGGGTGCAGCCAGAGGGAAGTGGCCCCGCGCTGCCCCGCCCCCTCCCGTGAGAACTCCGGGCGCGCCGGGGGCGGCCCCAGGCCGGCTGCAGGCCCGCCCCGCTGCGCCCCTCTTCCCCCAGAGTTGGGGGCGCACGGCCAGGGGAGCGCCCGGGCCCGCACCCGACCCGCCGCGCGTGCCCGCGACGCAGCCCCCAGCACCGCCCAGGCAGAGGCGTGGAGGTGAGACCCCCAAAGATGACCAGAACGCGGGCCTTGGGTGGGGGTCGCACATCGGGGCTGGCAGGTTGGGACCCCCGCCCCGCCCCAGGCCGGGACCCCCGCAGCCAGGCGAAGAGCGAGGAACCGGGGGTGGGGAGGTGGGCGTGTCCAGGGCAACCGCTCATTTGCATATACGCCCGTCTTGGCCAATCAGAGCGCCCGAAGTGTTCCTGGGCGGGCACTGGGCCGAGTAAAGACGCCGGTGAGTACCCATTGCCCCTGGCGGGGAGACTGAGGGCCAGGACCGGCCAGAACCCGCCCGGCCAAGAGCGACAGGCCGGGGGCGGGGGGCGGGGGCTGCGCTTTCCGGTTGCAGCAGCGGCCTGAGCTGCAACAATAGTAAAGGCGGGCGGCGGGGGCCGGGGTGACCACAGGGCCGAGGTGGGGGCCGCTTCCCGTGTGTCTGTGTGTCTCTCTGCAGGTGCCTGATGGGGGTCGCCCTGGCCTGGGTGCTGCTGCTGCTGCAGGCTCCGGGGTGCCCGGGCCTCGCCTGCGAGGTGTTCCCAGAGGCCGTGAACTGGAGCCAGGAGTTCGGGGCCCCTGCTTGAACCTCAGCGGCCGGGCTGTGAGCCTGCCCCAGGACCAGCCGCTGCGCGCCCCCGGCCTGCAGGTCCTCGATCTGTCCAGCACCGGCCTGCGCGGCCTCCCCACGCCCTTCCTCGCCCAGCTGGGCGGCCTGCACACCCTCATCCTGACCCGCAACCGGCTGGACCGCGTGGACGCGGCGCTGGCCGCCCGCTGCGGCCTGGCCCTCCTCGCTACTGCGCGCGCGCCCTGGCGCCCCTGGCACCTGGTCCGGAGGGACAACTGCTCCGGACAGGGGCCCCTGCGCTGCCTGCTCCCGGCCGGCGGCGCCTGGCACAACCTCTCCAGCTTCCTGGGGGCCAGCTGCGGCCCCGGCCTGGCCCCAGCGGCCATCGGGACAGCGGCGGCCGGAGGGGCCCTGCTGCTGGCGCTGGCCGCGGCCGGCCCGGTGCTGGCCTGGAGGCTCTGGGGCCGCCGCCGCCGCCACCGGGACCCCGGCAAGACCTGGGCCGCCCAGGACGCTCCGAGGCGCGGATCTGGGGCGCAGCCTCGATATGGCAGCCGGGGCCTCGGCCCGCAGCCCGCGACGGCCGCCCCGCTCGGGCCCTCAGCGCACGACTACGAAAACGCGATGGTCGGCCCGCCCTGGCCGGAGCCTGGGGGAGTGACCGCCCGCGGCCCCGCCCCGCCCCCGCCGGGCCCCCAAGGCCGCCGGGGTTCCAGTCCCAGCGCTACTGTTGGCCTGGCGGCTGTTCCCCGGCCTCAGTCTCCCCACCTGGCAAGTGGGGACAGCGACAGCCCACGCCCCCCACTCCTGCCCTGGCGACCTCCACACCCGTTCTGGTGGGCGCCCGAGTCCCAGGAGGCACAGCGGGAGCCCCCAGGGCTGTGGGGGTGGGGGGCCCTGCTGCGACACGGGGACAGCCCCCTCCCCCGCCCCTGGCACACTGACGGAGCTGCGGGGGGGGGGCTGTGTCCCGGAGAGGTCTCAGAGGGGGAGGGGGCGTGACCGGGAGGGCAGTCCAGGGTGGGGGTGGGGCGGGGGGGCCGGGGTCGGCGCCATTGCCAGGAAAGGCACGCGTATATACAAAGCAGATGCAAATGGGGTCAGAAGCAGAAGTCGGCGGAGTCCAGGCCCTGGAGTCCCCCAGGCCGTGGCCGGTCCCTGCCCCGTGCACGCGGAGACAAACCCCGCCTCCCAGAGGCGGCCATGCAGCCTGTGCCGTGTATTTCACACTAGAGTGTGCGTGGCTGATCAATGCCGCTTCCCCCAGAGTCAGTGGCTCCCCCGCCGTTAGCACACAGCTGCCGCGGCCGGAGCTTCGGGCTTCTGGACAGGAAAGCGAGCCGTGGGCGCGGGTGAGGAAGGAGCGGGCGGGCCGGGCCCCGGCTGCTGACCCGGCAGGGTCTCCCCCAAGCCGCTGCGCCCGCGCTCAGGGCGCCCCCCGCGGACGACGGCGACCTCTACGTGAACTACAGGGGCGCGGCCCCGCCCCCCAGCCCGTGTACAGCAACCTGGGGTCCCTCGCGCAGGCCTCGCTGGACGAAGACGAATACACGGTGGCGGGGTGCTGACCCCTCCCGCCCCCTGCCCGCCGGGCCACGGAGCTGGGGGCGGGGCGCTCCGGGTCTTCCCAGCTGAGGAGTGGGTACGAAAACTGCTCCCCCCGCCTCACCTCCACCCTGCTCTGCTCCTCCATTGCGAGGGAGGGAAGAGGGGAGACCCTCCCCCTCCACCCCAAAAGGGTCCGGGCTCTGTCATCACCCGCCTGTGTGCAGGTGGTGCTCAATAAATACTTTGAATCGGACAAGGCTGCCGGCTCTGGGTTCCTGGGGGGGGCAGGGGCTGGGAGGACTTGCCAGCTCTCAAGGCTGCATCCTCAGCCCCGCCCCCGGCCCCCAGGCCCCGCCCTGCCCTTCCCCACAGTTCCTTGCGCCCGCATTGCCAGCCCCATGCTTGGGTGTCTCCCTCTTATTGGTTCCTCCTTGCTCTTTTTATATGAAAGACCAGAGGCGTGGTTTTCATGGGAGGAGGTGCCCCAGGATGGTGGGACTCCGTCAGGCCAGGGGCAGGTGCCATGGGCTCCGTGGGGGCAGGCTGGTGACGGAGACAGGTGCAGGTGCACCCCCGCCCTCCAACCCTGGAGGAGCTCGAAGAGGCAGGGACACGTGGGAGGGCCAGGGACGCCCCCTGCTGGCCGAGGAGAGCACGGGGGGGGGCACGGAGCGCCCCGTCCTCGGAGCCTGGGGCCGCCGCTCGCCTGCCCCGCACCCAGGTCGGCGCCAGCACACGGTGGGGGGGCCTTTGAGCACGTTTATTTTAACCGCATTTTCAATAAATACACGATCTGTCAACCCCGGCCCCAGACAGAGCACCCCAATAAATTAGTAATAAATAAAGACATAAATAGGGACCCGCGCGTGGGTAGGGGCGCGGGGCGAGCCGTCCGAGGGCGCCGAGGCCCGCGCTCACACGCAGTGGCAGGCCCGGGCCAGGATGTCCTCGTAGGTGCGCAGCGACACCCCACTGTCCGTGCGGTGCAGCAGCACCAGAGGCTCGTAGCTGGCGGGCACGCAGCAGGGCGCGGGCACCGCGTCGGGCCACAGGCGGTGCAGCCGCCCCTTGATCTGCGCGTGCGTGTTGGCTGCGCGGTGCAGGTGCGGGCACGCGCCCACGCACACGCCCACACGCAGCTCCCGCGGGGACAGCACCCAGTCACTCCAGCCCAGCTCGTCCAGCGATGCGCGCACGCGATGCAGGCGGCAGCAGCGCCCGGGCCCCAGCGGGCAGTCGTCCTCGGCGCGCGCGCTGCGGCGCGCCCTGGCGGCGTGGGCCCGCAGGTGCAGCTCCTGCCGGGGCCGCGCGCTCCACCGCGGCAGGGGCGGCGGCCGAGTCCAGTCCCTCGTCCTGGGCGCCGTCGGGGACAGCCGGAGCAGGGCGCGGTGCACGCGCGACGTCTCGGGGATGGCCGGGGTCGCGGCGGCCCGCGGGAGGCGCGCAGGCACGCGGCCGCCGGGCTTGACCCGCCCTGCAGAGAGAGGAGGCGTCACTCGGCCGCACCGCACCCCAGGGCCTGTGCACGAGCTACTGCCCCGCCCCCACCCCAGGACTCCAGAAAGGGTTCGGAAAACGGAAGTCACAGGTGCACAAATGAAGAAATCAATAAACCACCCAAAACGTGGAAATTCAGGCATCCGAGAGGGGCCTTCGAAAACTTCTTGGAAAATACGTCCCGGGGGAGACGCTGGGCCCGGACCGCAGCATCCCGGGTTCGCTCCCTGCCGCGGGCTTTTCCAGGAACTTTTTGAACACCTGCCTAGGCACGGATGGCAACTCTTATTTATTTTTTGCTCTTGCACCAACAAATACACTTTTCCGCTGGTTCCACTTTCCACAACCCTCCGGAAGTCCTGGGGCAGGGACCCCCCGTGCTGGTATCGCCCATCCTTCTAGGAGGTCTCCCCAGGGCCTGGGGGGCGGAGAGGGGGAGTGGGAGGGAGGGGCGCCCTCCTTAGCCCGAGCCCCGCTCAGCCCGGGCGGCCCCCTGGAGGAGGCGCCCCGGCCACCCGGGCCCCCCTCCCACGTGACTCGCGCAGTGACAGTCGATTGCATCAGGTTTCAGAACCAGCTCCGGCGAGTTCTGCCCGGGGCGCAGCAAACTCCGGACCCCAGATCCGCCCTCCCGGGAGGGGCAGGAGCCACGCCTCCTCGCCCCGCCCCCGCCCCGGCTGCGGAGTCCCCCCCAGGAGCGCCCCACCCCCATCCCAACCCGGGGCGTCCCAGGGGGGCTCCGTTCCCTGCACCTGCAACCTGGGGGCGGGGCCAGGAGGGGGCCGGGCCGTCTCCAACCCCACTCAGAGGGGCGCAGGGCAGGGGGCGCGGGGGTCTCCTCGGAGCCACTCACCTTCG
This sequence comes from Sylvilagus floridanus, assembly GCA_949820135.1. Lineage (NCBI taxonomy): Eukaryota > Metazoa > Chordata > Mammalia > Lagomorpha > Leporidae > Sylvilagus > Sylvilagus floridanus. The sequence continues at coordinate 16,479,172 of OX463229.1, forward strand.
GCGCTGAGGATACCGGGATCGGCCCCCAGCTCGCGGCTCCGGTTGGCGCGCAGCTGGGCCAGCAGGTCCTCGTAGCGCTTCCGTAACTCTCCGAAGCGGGCGGCGTCCACACGGGCGCTGGCCTCCGGGGGTCCCGGCGAGCCCGGCGCTGGCCCAGCCTCGGCCGCCGGGGGCCCTGCCAGCAGGAGCAGCAGCAGCAGCAGCAGGAGGAGCTGAGCGCGCGGCGGCGGCGTTGGCCCCTGTCCGGGCATGACTGGCGCGCACTCTCCAGGGGACACAGTGGCCACCGGCCCGCGCGCGGCGCTTTATAGCGCCGACTTTGCCCGCCCCTGCCCGCCGGTCAGGCCGCCAGGAGGGCCCGGGACGCGCTCCAATGGGCGCGGTGGGGGTGGGGGGATTTTGTAGGCGGGAACAACGGCCGAGCCTCTCGGGTCACCAAGTCCGGACCCGAGGCGGAGCCACGGCCGCCTTTCCCGGTCCCCTAGTTGGGATCAAAAGGCTGCGCCGGGGAGAAAGGACTGGAACCAGCCAGCCTGGACCAGTCCTTCCTGCTACGGAAAAAAATCAGCCTTGGGATTTTTGGGTGGGAGGCAAAGACAGGGCCAGGCTTGGCAGAGCTCCTAGGCACTCTCCAAAACCCCACACCGAAAGCCCCTCCTCCGGGAAGCCCCCCCCCCCGATGGTGTCTTTTGCCCGGGACCTGCAGCCCTCTCTCTGGCTGGGGCGGACCCAGGCGGTGGTGGTCCCAGGCGATGGCAGTGTCCCAGCTCTGAGGGGGCTCCTGGAGGGCCTGGGCAGGGAAGAGGCTGCCCCAGGGCCCAGGGCTTTAGTGGAGCCCGGGAGGAGGTGGCAGGGAATTTAGGGCCCCGGGAGCTTCGCGCAAGGAGGGCTTGCGTCGCCCCCACCAGGTGCTGGGACCCCTTGCACTGGAACCCTCGCAATTCCGGGCCCCGGCACTGGGCAGATCATGGGGGTGGGGGTGCCCAGGCCCTGGCCCTGGCCCTGCCGTGTGATTCTCTGGGTAAACAGTAGGTGCTCATGAAATGCACCTGCTCACCCTGACCCAGTCTGCTCGGGGGCAGAAGCTGGGGGACCCGCGCCGTGTGAGCGGGTGGGGGCCAGGCGTGTGGTGCGGCCAGCGGGGCTGAGTAATCCCCAGTGGCCTTGGCCCGGCACGGAGGCCTCAGGAGATCAATCACGGGGACCAGAGGCGGCCAGGCAGGGTCCTGCTCCCACGGCCTGTGGGCGAGGGGCTTCTTGTTGGTTTTCAGCATTTATTTACTTGAAAAGTAGAGAGAGAGACAGACAAACAGACAGAGACAGAGAGGGAGGGAGAGAGAGAGGTCTTCCATCCACTGGGTCACTCCCCAGATGCCCACCGCAGCCAGGGCTGGGCCAGGAGTTCCATCCGGGTCCCCCGGGTGGGCAGCGGAGGCCCAGGCACTCGGCCATCACTGCTGCCCCCCAGGGAACTGGGGCAGGGAGCAGGGTCCGGGCCTGTCCCATTCAGGGCGCAGGTATCTGAACCCCAGCGCCCTCCTCCACAGAGGGGGCGTCACCCCCACCGCAGGCTCAGCCCCCCAGCGCCCCGAGATGCCCTCTCTCCCCAGTCTGGTTGGAATCAAAGAGTTAAAGATACAACAACAGCAAAACCCAGAAAGGCCCAGCAAATCATCTCAGCCCACTGCGCCTCAGTTTCCCCACCAGAAAAACAAACACCGAGATCCCAGCCAGGGGAGAGGGGGTCACAGGGTGTCTCGGCCTTAGCTGGGGAACTCCTATTCATTCTTCAACGCCCCACTCAAAAGCCCCTCCTCCAGGAAGTCTTTTCTATTGTTCCCAACCTGCATCTCTTCCTCGGGGCCCGAGCTGACCCCACAGGGCCCACGCCTGGCTCTGTCTCCCCAAGGCTGGGGGGCTCTGGGAGGGCCCGAGCAGCAGAGGGCCTGCTCCAGCCCCAGGTCCGCACCCAGCAAGGAGCAAATAGCGGGGAACCGGGGACCTCGGGGCTTAGAGCGAGAAAGGCTAGTGTCACATCAGGCCGCCTGACGGGGGGTGCAGGGGGTGCAAGGCTCCCACAGGCGACAGGAGGGGGCTCCAGGCCTCTGCCCCCCCGCCAGATGCCCAGCCCTGCCCCCAGCCCTGCGGCGTCCCCGGCTCCCTCTCAGTTCCCTGGTCATCCGTGGGCGGTGGCAGGGCCTCTGGTTCCCCAGGAGCTGCACCTGCTCACGTCAATGTCACCTCAGTCCCTTTGGCCTGGGGGGCCGGGCCCGTGTCCCCTCGCTGCTCTCCCTCGTGCCCATTCCACAGACGAGGGGCCTGAGGCTGGGGCTACCCAGGCCTCCTGGAGCCCTGCGGGGCGCCTGGGTCCCCCTGGGAACACAGAACCACCTCTCTGTCACCTCTCACCGCCCAGGTACCAGGGCCACATAAAATCTACCGAAAAGGAACCGCGTGAGAGGCTGTGACTCAGCACCCAGCACACCTGCCATGTCCCACGTGGCCGCTCCCACAGGTTCACAAAGATGCAATTAAAAGATAACGGCGGGGCCGGTGCAGTGACATAGCGGGTAAAGCCGCCGCCTGCAATGCCGGCATCCCATGTGGGTGCCTGGCTGCTCCACTTCCGATCCAGCTCTCTGCTATGGCCTGGGAAAGCAGTAGAAGATGGCCCAAGTCCTTGGGCCCCTGCACCCGTGTGGGAGACCCAGAAGAAGCCCCTGGCTCCTGGCTTTGGATCGGCACAGCTCCGGCCATTGTGGCAAATTGGGGAGTGAACCAGTGGATGGAAGACCTCTCTCTCTCTCTCTCTGCCTCTCCACTCTGTGTAACTCTGACTTTGAAATAAATAAATCAATCTCTTTTTTTAAAATGCCATGAGTTCATTTCATTCAAGGAATTTGCCCGAGGGGACGTACCTGTTGGGAGGGGAAGGGGCCCCCCATTTCCGCCTCACCAGGCTCCGGAATGCGGCACCCAGGCCCACTTGGCTCAGCTCCCGAAATCCCAAGTCCATGAGCTCATTGCTGGCCTCATGGCCAGGCCCGGGGAGCGGGGGCGGGGTGGGCAGGGGGCGGGGCTCGGGGCCGGGCCGAGGGTGTGGGAGCTGCGGACCGCAGGCAGAGACCCCTGTCTACCCCATCAGGGAGCCTCCCAGAGCTTGTGCCGGCTGGAACTGAGAGACGTGCATTTGGGTGCAAAAACACCAAAAATTGTATCTTAAGGTTGATTTCATTTAGGTGGAAGGCAGGGTTACAGGGAGAGACAGAATCTCCCGTGTGCTGGTCCGCGCCTCAGATGCCCGCTGCGGCCATGGCCACGGCCAGGCTGAAGCCAGGAGCCAGGAGCTCCATCTGGGGGTCTCTGGCGTGGGTGGGCCGGGGGGGGCTCATCTCTGGGCCTGAGAGACTGCAGGGGAAACTGAGGCAGGAGACCCGCCAGGACTCGGACCTGCAGCTGCAACAAAGAAGCAGAAACCGGGTGGCTTCCGGCCACAGGAAGAGGAAGTTGGAAATCAAAGCGTTTTCAGGGCCACGCCCACGCCGGAGGCCCTGGGAGGGGTCCGCCCGGCCTCCAGAGTCTCTGGGAACCCCGCTCCGGGCTACCCAGACGGCAGGGGATGGGGACCTCGGGGCTTAGAGCAAGAAGCGCTGGTGTTACATCTGGCCGGCCCAGGGTGGGTGCAGGGGGTGCGAGGCTCCCACAGCGGCAGGAGGGGGCTCCAGGCCTCCGCAACCCCTCCCCGAGGGCAGGGGACGCCCCCAGCTGCCCAGCCCCCCCCCCAGTCCCTGGCTCCCTCTCTGGCCCCTGGTGGGTTTTAATAAGGTGGAAATGGGGCAGTCTCGCCACCAGCCGCAGAGGATGGAGCTGGAAGTCGGGACCGGAGGCTTCCCTGGGAGTCCGCAGTCGGCGCAGCTCCCACAACAAACAGGCCAGCGATGGGCCCACGGGGGAGACGCAGGAGGCGCTCGGGAGAGAGGGGGATGCAGGCAGACGCAAAGCCCGAGGCGGGCGGCCGACGTGGGCACCAGCGCCAGTCCCAGCTGCTCCGCTTCCTGTCCAGCTCCCCGCTGATGCGCCCGGGCAGTGGAGGAAGACGGGGGCTCCTGCGCCCGCGTGGGAGACCCGGAGGAAGCCCCCAGCTCCTGTGTTCTGCCTGGACCAGCTCCGGCCATCGCCGCCATTGGGGGAGTGACCCAGCGGATGAAAGACACCCCCCCCCCACATTGTTAGGGGAGAACCAGCTCCGATCAATAAACTGGCTTTCACGCGAGGGAAGCGAACAGCCAAGGAAACCTTGAACCATCGCGAGAAAGGAAATAATAAAGATCAGGACTGAGATAACTAGCGAGGTCATTAAGGCCGTCGACTTTTGCCCACACCTACAGAGAACAGAGCAGGTGGAAAGACTTGGAGCCGGGACAGGGCGTGGGGCGATACCCACCTCATAGAACCCCCAAAAGAGAGATTCCTAGAAGGACAAAAGTCACACCTGCCGACCCCAGGAGTGGAAAACCTCAGTGGTCTATCACAAATAAAGAGCAGGACTTGGTCATCAACAAAGGAGAATCCATGGCGCCAGTGGGGATAGAATTGATGAGAGAGGTCTTCCATCCGCTGGTTCACTCCCCAAATGCCCACAACTCCTAGGGATGGGCCAGGCAGAAGCTGGGAGCCAGGAGCTAAAATCCAGGTCTCCCACACAGATGCAGGGGCCCCAGGACTTGGGCCATCTTCCACTGCTTTCCCAGGTGCATGCGCTGGGCACTGGCTGGGCCGCAGACCCGGGACTTGAGACCAGGGACCCCGACAAGGGACGTGGGCACCTGGGTCAGCACCTTAACTTCTGAACCAGGTGCTTGTGCCCCCGCGGCACACTGAGAATTATGACCGTGGCCAGTGGGGATTGATCCCAGGGCTGAAGCTTCGTGCACCGTCAGACACTGGGGCTCAGCAGGCTAAGCCGCCACTCGGGACAGTCACCCCATATCTGAGTGCCTGGTTCGAGTCCCGGCTGCTCCGCTTCTGGTCCAGCTCCCTGCTTGGGCCCCTGCGACAGAACCTCCCATCGGCTGGTTCACTCCCCAGGTGCCCCCAAGGGCCAGGACTGGGCGGGGCTGAAGCCAGGAGCCGGGAGCTGCATCCGGGACCTTCCCACCCCACCCTTACCCCCCACCCCCCTGCACTGGAGCCGGCACTGCAGCACCCCAGGCGCATCAGCAGGGAGCTGGGACTGGAACCCAGACCCTCAAAGGTGGGGCGCGGGCATCAGCCCCGTGGGTCCAGTGCTGTCTGGAAGGCCTTCGAATGTTCTAGAAGTTTCTCCATGGTGGGCTTCCCCGCCCATGGCTCACCCATTCCTTTATGGATTCACTGACATTGGAAAAATCGGAAACTGCCTGGTTCCCAACACCCCCCCCCCCGTCACCCTCCCCTGTCTTCTCCTTGGGTGGGGGGCCGGCTTCGGTCCTGCCACACCTGCTTCTCCCCAGCCCTGGGCCTCCGCCAGGTCCCCCCCCCCCGCCCCCAGCAGCTGAGCGTGAGTCAGCAGAGCCGGCCGTGGGGGGCGGAAGTGGCCAGCTCAGCCCCTGGAAAGCAGCTGTGGGTCCCCGGGCCGGCCAGCAGGAAGTGGATCCGCTGAGGAGGCCCACGAGGCTCCCGTGTTTGGCCGCATCCCCCTCCCCATGCTGCCCACCAGCGCCTGGGTTTGCTAAGCACTCAGGAGGCACCTGCTGGATGCCTGGGGTCAGCTTGGTGGTGGGGGTGTGGGGGCCTGAGGCCGGAGCCGTGCAGCCCCGAGCCTGGGTCATCCGGGAACATCTCAGATCCTGTCGTGCCCCTGTCTGGAACTGGGGACCTAGGAGGACAAAGCATCTGTTAGTTTCTGCCCTACTCCTCTCCGGCTCGTATCACGTCTCTCTCTGGCTCTCGGCCTCCCCATTCCCTTATCAGCATCACAGGAGGTGTGGGAGCAGGTGGCGGCCTCACCCACCCTTTCCATCTTCCCGGGGACCTGACAAGCCCGGCAGGTGTGAGCACTCCTGCTGGGCTGGACGGGGCTGACCGGGAGCGAGGGCAAAGGGGCTGGTGGCTCGGAGCACCTTCTCCCCCCGCCCGCCTCCCCCACGCCTGCCTCGCTCCCCACTGTCCCCAGCAGACCTCAGCATCTTCCACCGACCCATGGGTTTTGAGGAACGTATAGGAGTTCCCCAGGCAGTAAATGAGGGAGGAGGTGACATAGTGGAGAGGAAAAGTCAGTCTGAGACCAGAGAAATGACAGGCAGGGGTTGCCTGCGGCCGCCTGGGGAGTGAACCATGGACAAAGAGCCCCCTCTCTCCCCCTAATTCTACCTTCCAAGTAAATCAACGAATCTGCTTTTTTTTTTTCTTTTTAAACCATCCACTGGTTCACTCCCCAAATGGCTACGACAGCAGGGTTGGGCCAAGCCAGAACCAGGAGCCTGGGACTCCATCCGGGTCTCCCTCACAGGTGTAGGGGCCCAAGCACCTGGGCCATCACCTGCTGTTTTTCCAGGCCACAGCAGGGAGCTAGATCGGTAGCGGAGCAGGAGGGACTCGAACCGGCGCCTGTATGGGATGCTGGTGCCAAAGCCAGCGCCTTTACCCAATTTTATTTTTTAATACCCAATGGTGGTGTCTTGCTTTGTCCTGGGGACTGATGGGAGCCACGGGTGGCCATCTGCTCTGACTCCAGCTCCCTGGGAGGCAGCAGGCAATGGCTCAGGTGCTTGGGCCCCTGCACCCACACGGGAGCCCCGGATGGAGCTCCTGGCTCCTGGCCTCAGCCGGCCCAGCCCTGGCTGCTGCAGCCATTTGGGGAGAGAGCCAGTGAATGGGAGACCTCTGTCTCCCTTTCAAATAAAATAAAATAATTAGGGCACGCGGAGGGCGTGGGAGGCACAGAATTAGGTAAAGGGACCGAGGTGAGACCTCCTGCTCTAGGATCCCGGAGAAAGGCCAGGCCCAGCCTCTCCCAGCCCCTCCTGGCCTGTGGGACGCCCCCCACACCCATTGGCTGCAGGGGCTGAGGCTCTCCCGGACCGACACTGGGGCGGACAGGTGCGTGTCCAGATTGCTCTGCAGGGCTGGCGGCCCCGCTATGGTCGGTCCCCAACTTACTATTCTCTGGGGACGACACAGTGACGTCGTCTCTAGGGGGATGACGTCATCGCGCACTCAGGGGACCACACAGTGTTCCCTCAGCTCAGGGCACCGAAGCACCTGGCGCCGGCATTCCCAGCTCTGCGTGGCGCCTCCTCCCTGGGCGCTGCCCAGCTTGGAGGCAGCCAGATTCCGGCTTTGTCTCCCAGCCTAGCTGTGGCATGGAGCCCCCGCCCCCACGGCGCGCAGGTGCAGGACCCCACGGGAGCCCCAAGGTCACCCAGCCTCCTCCCCTGACAGCATCGCATTTTCCTGCCCCAATTTTATGATCTCAAATCCACCTGTTGCTAAAATTAGCTCCCTGGATTGAGGGAGGGGTGAGCCCGGCCCCACCAACGCAATTGGAGATAACCTCTTGGTGCCCAGAATTGCCTTCTATAAAGCTGTTTATTATTTTATTTTCCTCTACTTGAAAGGCGGGGGTGGGGGGGCTTCCACCTGTTGGTTCACTCCCAAAGTCGCTGCAACAGCCAGGGCTGGGCCAGGTTGCAGCCGGGAGCCAGGAGCTCCACCAGAAGCCGAGCAGGGGCCGGTGCTGTGGTGCAGCGGGTAAATTCTTTGCCTGCACTGCTGGCTTCCCATATGGGCACTGGTTCGAGGCCCAGCTGCTCCACTTCCGGCCAGCTCTCTGCTGTGGCCTGGGAAAGCAGTAGATGGCCCAAGTCCTTGAGCCCCTGCACCCGCGTGGGAGACCTGGAAGAAGCTCCTGGCTCCTAGCTTCTAGGCATGTAGAGAATGAGTCATTGGTTGAAAGCCCCCCCCCCAATCTCCCTTTCAAATAAATTATAAATAAATAAATGCGAAGGGACCTCCACCCAATAGGCTGGAGCCCGAACCAGATATCTCCGACGAATCAAAGGAGGGTCAGGAGCTGCGAGACCAATCAGGGGCTGGCGCGCGAGCTGACCACGCCCCTCCCCTGCCCAGCCTCAGTCCGTGAGAACCTTCGCCTCTCCCCGCGCTGGGAGCCCGGGCGCTAAGCCGCCGCTGCGCGCTGTGCCACCAACTCTGGCTTCCTTGGGCCACCCCGGTGGTGTCCGCGGCTTTGCGCGCCCCGGCGAGTGGACTCGCCCCTGGGGGCTTCTGTGGTATTTCCTACATGACAGGTGCGGTAGGCCCTGTGGCTCTGGGGACACGGGGAACCCTGGGGGGCGCTGGCATGCCTCCTGCGCGCCCCCTGCTGGCCAAAGCGCAGGACACGCACCTTTTTCTCGTGTTTTACTGCATTGCTGGGTATGGAACACAGACCCTCTTGTCGTGGGATGCAGGCGCCCTCACCAGGACCCCAAGCGCTGGGCAGAGCACCGGCCCCGGGCCCCGGGATGGAATCCTTCTTGTTAGTCTCGGGCAGCACACGCCTGGGGCCGTGAAGAGCCCAGCAAAGCGCCATCCACCCAGGACAGAAACCCAGGGACGTAAGATCCCTCCACTGGCCCCCTGGACGCCAGCCTCGCACAAGGACACGCAGGGAACGCCTTTTCAGTGTTTTATTGGCTCTGAGGTTTCAAGAGGCAGAGCCCGGGGGACCCTGCGCTGGCCGGGGTCGGGGTCGGGGGTGTCCTGAACACAGAGTGTAACAAAGGCACTGGCAGGAGCTCTGGGTGGGTGTGGAGGGAAGCCACGGGGGGGCTGGAGGGCGGGACGCCTCTGGGGACAGGGGACACAGGCAGCTCCGGTGGTATGTTTCTAGAGACACCAGGACGAGATAAGAACCTGAGAGGCTAAGGGAACCCCCAGAGGGAAGCCAGGAGCCCCCTGCACAAGGGGACAGGGATCCTTGCCCCCCACTGGTGTCCACGCGGTGGGCAGAGGCCCCGCTTCCGACCCAGCATTTCCTGGAGGCACAGCATCAGGACCCCAAAGCCCCTGAGCTGAGACCCCTACTCTGGGAAAGGCTCAGGTGACCCCACCGGGGGCCGCCAGGAGCCACGGCCGCCTCGCTGGGCCCTGGGAGTCCTCGGGAGGCAGGCACTTCTGTGGGCGTCTGGCACCCCAGGGAGGCTTGGAGAAGGGGTGCGGGGGTGGGGGAGGAGAAGTTGGGGCTCAATCCCGTTCCCCCAAGGAGCAGGAGCCTCCCCCGCCCCCAGCGCTCGGCTGCGACAGGCGTCCCGGCGTGGAGTGGGGGATTGGCCCAAGCCCGAGCCCGTGCCCCAGCAGTCTGTGCTGAGAGTCTCGGGGGACCCCAGCCCTGCACCTGCCGGTCCCGGCCAGCAGTCCTGGGTGCTCACGGCCCGTGCGCCTGCAGAGGGGACGTGGAGTCTGCGACAGGGAGGCCAAGGCCCCGGTTACCATGGCTGCCGGCGCTCAGGGGTCTGGGCAGAGAAGGAGGCTTTGTCCTTGCCTTCCCCAAAGGGGATTTCAGGGTTCAGCCGCTACAAGGGGCGGGGAGGTCAAAGGTCAACTGTCTAGACAGTAGCAGCCCCCCCAAATCCCAGCAGCTTCTGCTCTGCCTAGGGGCGGGGCCCCGGGGGGTGGGACCCAGGCCTGGGGGGGAGGGGCGGAGCCGCAAACCAGCTGGCCTCCCCTCTCCAAGCTGGAAAGAGTGGGCCACCAACTGGTCCCTGGCTGAGACAAGTGCCATGTGAGATTCCCCGCCTGGCAGGCCCCGCCCCTCCAGTAGCTTCCACTCTGGGGCAGGTGCACGGGGTGGGGGGCGGTGAAGGGTGGGAGGCACGGGGAGGGGGGAGGGGCGGTGGCAAGGTCAGTCCAGCAACCCCCAGTTCCTGCTGCTCTCCGCCTTCCTTTCCTTCTAGCCTCTCCGTCTTACTTCTTTTTCTAGTCACTTGCTCGTGAACACGGCACCGACCTTCCTCTAGGTGGGGAGGGGGCCAGGCAGGAGGCGCGCGGATGCCAACGTCACCCACCTCACCTTGACCAGCCCCACAGGGGTCACGGGGAAGCCCCCGTCTGTCTGCTCCCTAGGAGACCCCACCCCTGGCAGCGCCCCCCTCCCCTCAGGCCGTCTCTCCTCCATTAAGGCTTGGCGCACACGGCCCCCTTCTCCCTCAGCACCTGCCAGGCCCCTCGCAGCCCTCCACCCCTGCCCTGCCGCCCCCCCCCATGAAGCTCTGCAAATGAGCGGGGGGCAGGGAAGGGGGTCTTGGGGAGGCCCAGAACCGCCAAACACAGACAGACGGACACGCCACGGAGCGGGGGTGGGGCGGATGGGCCCGGCGGGGTCTGATGATTTCTATCCTGGCAATTTCTGTTCCCAGGAGGAAATGCTGAGCCGTGTGGTGGGAACAGAAATGTCACGCACACACTCAACAATGGCAGTGGCTGGACACAAGTCACCCCCCGCGGAGCTGGGCGGTGGAGGGGCCTGGCTCCCCTCCCCCAACCGCAGCCCCTCCTCTCCTGTCTCTCCTGTCCCCCTTGGGCTCTGCAGGGCAGACTTCAGAGCCTGCGGCTGCCCTGACCCCAACGAGGGGGTTTCCTGAGCCGGGTCCCCCCCACGGTCCAGCTGGGTGTAGACAGCGCCACCAGCAATGCATTTCCCAGGAGACCACAAGGGGGCTGAGGGTGGGGGGGGTTGGTGTGGAGCAGGCAGGGCGGGGTGGGGAGAACCCCGATCATTTCACCTGCGGCCTCCAGCACCCCCCCCCAGTCACCGCCACCCCCAAGCTCCCCTGCAAAGGAAACCCTGGGCCCGGGGAAGCATGTTTCACGGACACGCATCAGGCACGCATCCGAGTGGCAGCGTGGGACCAGGTGGGGAGGAAGGTGGGCGCTGGAGAAAGCAAAGTGACATCACAGTCCCCGGGGCCGGGGACACTAAGCCGGGCCGAGGTCGGGGTGACATCCAGGGCGGAGGTCGAGGTGACATCAGGGGCCGAGTTTAGGGTGACATCCTGGGCGGCTTCCCTGGCTGCTGGGGTCACACTGTCCCCCTGACGTCACCTCCAGAGGCACCGATTCCACCACGCCCCCCCCAAGGGGTCAAGTTCAAAGTTGCCGGGGGTCAAGCACGAGGTAAAATTTTACCCGTGAGTCCTGGGCCCGTCTCCAAAAACCGCCGTCATTGGATGTGTGGGCTGCCACCCCTGCCCGGCCCTAAAACATGCCAGGGCTTGCCCAAGCCAGCGCCAGCCCGGTCCCCCCCCCCCCCCCCCCGTCCCGGGGACAGCGCCCCCCCCCCCCCGGCTGTCACCCCCATTGCAGCCCTGAAAAGATAAACCCAGGCCGGACCGCGGCAGCAGCTACAAAGTCTCAGACGTTAAAAATAAAATTAGAAAAGTCCGGGGGGGCAGACTCTGCCCTCCCCTGGGTGCCCAGACCCTCAGAGGCCGCCCCAATGGCAGTGAATAGGCGGGTCCTGGCCCAGGACTGCCCCAGGGCATTTGGCTCGCCGCCCCCCCAGCCGCTGTAGATTCGAGAACAATCCATGGAGGCACCGCGCGCTAGGAAATCCAGCTCTTGGGAGCGGGCGGACGGGCAGGTGGCCGCCGCGTGGGGGAATGGGGGGCCCGTCAGCCCTCCCCCGCCCCCCAGACGCCGGGAAGGGGGAAGGGGAGGGAGGGGCGGGGCTCAGCGCCGGTGGCAGCAGCTGCCCTGGCGGTCCGACTGTTCCAGGACTCCCAGCATCTCGGCGATGATGACGCGCAGCGCCCGGCCCAGCTGGTCAGCGTTGTAGGGCTTGCCCAGCGGGGGCACGTGGACGAAGGCCGAGCGCCCGTGGCCCTGGTACAGCGACGTGTAGTAGGTGAAGTCGCACAGGTACCTAAGCCGCGGGCCGGGCCGGGCCGGAGGGAGTGGGGAGAAGCCGGGTCTGAGCGCACCGCCCCCGGGAGCCTCGCCCACGCCCACGGCCACGCCCCCCGCCGGCGGAGCATTCAGCCCAGCGGCTCAACAACTGCGTGGGAAGCAGCGGAGGACCCGGGTTCGAGTCCCAGCTCTGGCTCCCTGCGCATGCGCGCCCTGGGAGGCAGCCAGGCCTGGGATGCAGCTGGGGGCCTAGCCACGCCGCCGACCCCTCCCCAGGCATGCGTGCGCAGCGCAGTCGGTGGACGCGCGCCTCCCTCTCGCCCCGGCTGGCCAGCGGAGGGAGCCCTACCTGCCGGCGTCCTGCGAGATGGTGACCGTCACGTCCAGGCCCAGGGAGGTGAGCCGCTCGCACACGGCGTCCATGTCGATGACCGAGTCGATGCTCTCGGGCCCGTCCTCCACGCAGCACTGGGAGCCCGGGCAGAAGTGCCGGTTGTCCAGGCCTTTGTAGCCCTTGTTGTGACCGCACTTCTCCAGCGTGACCGTGGTGGCCATGCCCGACACGCCCACGTGCACCACCAGCTGCCGACACAGGGCGGGGTCAGGGAACCGCGCCGGGTACAGCGTTGTCTGCGCTTACTGTTTCAGATCGCCAGCTGCTACAGCCAAACGCAACAAGGTAGCCGGGCCCAGAAAGGCCCGTGATGCGGTGAATTGGGGCGCGGCTACTCACGGGCCCCAGGGGAAAGTGGTCGAAGCGGAAGGAACCACATCACCGCCGCCGCTGCTTCAAGCCCCAGCTTCCGGGGGGCAGCAGGGTGACAGCTCCAGTGCTGGGGCTCCTGCACCCCCGTGGGAGAAACGGATGGAGCTGCTGGCCCAGCCCCGTCTGTTGCAGCCGTTTGGGGAGTGAACCAGCGGAGGGAAGCTCTGTCTGTCTCTCCTCTCTGTGTGCGTAACTCTGATTATAAATAAATGCATATAACAGGGCCGGCGCTGTGGTACAGTGGGTTAATGCCCTGGCCTGCAGTGCCAGCATCCCATATGGACGCTGGTTCGAGTCCTGGCTGCTCCTCTTCCCATCCAGCTCTCTGCTGTGGCCTGGGAAAGCAGCAGAAGATGGCCCAAGTGCTTGGGCCCCTGCACCTGCATGGGCGACCGGAAAGAAGCTCCTGGCTCCTGGCTTCGGATCGGCCAAGCTCCGGCTGTTGCAGCCAGTTAGAGTGAACCAGTGGATGGAAGACCCCTCTCTCTCCCTCTGTCTCTCCTCTCTCTGTGTAGCTCTGACTTTCAAATAAATTAATTAATCTAATAAATACATATATATAGCATACATAGAAATCAATCTAGCAACAAACAGCAGCCCAGGTGGTTGCCATGGAGACTGCACCCCCTCCAACAGCCACCGCCCCAAGCTGACACCCTTGTTTCCAGCCAGCCCGCCCCAGTCGGCATGTGACTTGGGCCCAGCCAATTAGGATAGTTCTCCCATCACTCCCCTGCAGTGATTGGTTCAGGAACACCCATCTGCTACCCACGCTGGCCAATGACCATCAGCTACAGCCTTTGTGGGGAGTCTTGGGGGAAAGGTGTTGAGCCATTAAGAGGCTCCACGGGGGGGGGGGGGGAAGTCGCTGGTCCTCGAGGCCACAATGAGGCCCCTTCCTCGGTGCCAAGCCGAGCCAATCAGAGCTGGGAGGCCGCGGGATAGCTGGATCAGGCTGTACCTGCAGCACACCCTCCTCTGTGCTCAAGTCAGGTTGCCCTGCATTCCCACAAAGCAACATGGAAGAAAAGGTGGCCTGGGGAGGGGAGGGGCAAGTCTGCGGTGTTGGTCACGGGATCCGAGCGGGGACAAAGCCGCAGCAACCAGGAGCCCACGCGCCTCACCTGCGGGCTGTGCTTCTCCCACAGGGCGGGGATGAGCCTCTGCACAGTCTTGTACTCCACGGGGATCTCGTACACGTGCAGGTCCACGCTGTCCCCCAGGCCCAGCTTCTCCAGCTCCTGCAGGTGAGAAGAAAGGGAGGCATGAGGGCGCCAGGCAGGGGCTGTCGCCGCTGGGCACAGAGCGACCCGGCCTCGGGAAACATGGTTCAACCTTTGGGTGAACGGCAGAGAGAGACACAAGGACCTCTTGTCCGCTGGTTCGCTCCCTAGATGGCTGCAACAGCCCGGGCGGGGCCAGGCTGAGGCCAGGAGGGCGGCGGGGGCCCACCACCTGCTCCATCACTGCTGCCTCCCCGGGGCGGGGCGCGTTAGCTGGGTCCAGAGCCAGGGGTCAAACTCAGGAGTCCTGCCGTGGGACAGGCGAGGAGCTGGCCCAGTCCCGCACACGTGGAGCGAGGTTCGAGTCCCGGCTGCTCCACTTCCCATCCAGCTCTCTGCTGCGGCCTGGAAAAGCAGTGCAAGATGGCCCAGGTCCTTGGGCCCCTGCACCTGCGTGAGAGACCTGGATGGAGCTCCTGGCTCCTTGCCTCAGCCTGGCCCCGCCCGGGCTGTTGCCGCCATCTAGGGAGTGAACCAGCGGATGGAAGCTCTCTCTCACTCACTCACTGAGAAAGAATGGGTAAATTCACTTCCGGACCAAGCTGGAGGCGTCCCCAGGTGTGAATGCAGGTGCGCGGCGCCACCTCCTGGCCACAGGAGGAACAGCAAGGGGCCGGGAATTGACCCTGACCCCAAGACCCAAGACCGGGCCAGCATCCACTGACCTTGCATATCTGGCCACCCCCTGATGGACACCGGCTGCAAGGGCTTCAGTCTCATGCTGCTTTCTTAAATGTTCCCTTATGTGTATGTATTTGAAAGGCAGAGGAGGAGAGAGCTCGCCCAGCCACTGGTTCACAGTCCAAATGCCCATGACAACTGGGGCTGGGCGGGGGGCTGGGAGCTCCCTCCAGGTCTCCCACGCAGGTGCAGAGGCTCAAGCATTTGGGCCATCTTATGCTGCTTTTCCAGGCCATAGCAGAGAGCTGGATGGTAAGTGGAGCAGCCGGGACTCGAACCAGCGTCCATATAGAATGCCAGCACTGTAGGCGGCAGCTTTACCCATTATGCCACAGCGCCTGCCCTGGGGATCTTCTTTTGGGGTGACAGAATGTTCTGGAATTGTACACAAGTGATGCGGCACAGCCCCGTGGGGGTCCTGACGCCCGCTGGATCGTGTCCCATGATGCAGGGATTCTATGGCATCTGATTGTAAAATGGGGAGGGGGCACTGGACCCCCTGCCCCAGGTGGAAGTCAGGGAGCAGAGACGCCCTGCTCGGGGGTCCGGGCGCCCTGGGAGCTGCCAGTCCTGCACTGCTGCGGTGCCACGGGCAGGTGTCGGGGTCACGGCAGGTGTTAAGCTGGGGACCCCCGCACATCCTGCCTCCGAGTGCTGGTTCAAGTCCCAGCTCCTCTGCTTCAGATCCAGCGTCCTGGGAGGCCACAGTGAGGCCCGGGTGCTGGGCCCCTGCACCCACGTGGGGACCCGGACGGAGCTCTCAGCCACTGGCTCCAGGCTGGCCCAGCCCCAGCCACGGCGACAGGGTAGGGAACCACTGGGTGGAAGGTCTGTCTCTCCCTAAGTCTGCCTTTCAAATACATATTTATTTTTGATATATATAAAAAAAAGACCTTTATTTGCTCAGACACAGCGGGGGCACAATTGTAGGGAGACCGCGGATGGGCGGATGGACGTAGCTCTGCCACAAGGAGCCACTGACCCAAGCGACCTTCGAGAGGGGGCAGGGAGCCGCCTGGAGATCCGCTTGACACCATGCTGTGGGCACCACTGCCAGGACCCCAGCCCAGAAAGTGCCCACAGCAGCCAGGGCTGGGCCAGGTGGAAGCCGGGAGCCAGGAGCTCCATCCGGTCTCCTAGGTGGGTGCAGGGACCCCAGCACCTGGGCCCTCGTTGCTGCCTCCAAGGGCGCACGGAGAGCGGAAGCCAGAGCCAGAACAGAGCGCAGCTCCAACCAGGGCCCTGAGAGGGGGTGGGGACGTCCCCTGCGCCCACTGCCTGCGCCCACCCACTGAGCAAACCCAGAAGCCCCCAGTGGGGCTCATTCACCCCAAGAAACACAAGGCAGGGAAGAGAGGCAGCTCCCCCTGGGGCAGGCTGAGCCGCGGGCCCTCCCGCCCGGCAGAAGACTGGGCAGCGCTGTCTGTGGCCAGCAGTGCTGGGACACAGCTT
This sequence comes from Sylvilagus floridanus, assembly GCA_949820135.1. NCBI lineage: Eukaryota > Metazoa > Chordata > Mammalia > Lagomorpha > Leporidae > Sylvilagus > Sylvilagus floridanus. Next base: position 16,495,240 of record OX463229.1, read on the forward strand.
CGGGGGGCACCAGGGGCCGGGGCTGGTTGGGGTGGGGGCTGCTCTGTGTCTGGGGCAAGGGATCAGTGACACAGACACAAAAACTTGTCATCCAAGCAACGGGCCCAGGAGGCCAGGGAGCCACGAGCGGGCATGTGGCATGTGGTGTGTGGCGTGGCGCGGCCTGCCCATGGCCCCATCGTCGGCTTCCTTGAACGTGCAGGGGCCGGCCTCGTCTCCTGGGGTGGGGCGGTGCACCCCAAGTCCCACGCCCCTGTGCAGTGGGGGCTGAAAGGACCCAGCTGGGAGCCCCAGACACGGCATTGTCTGAGCCCCATCTACCTGACAAGGCCCCGCGGCGGGAGCGGCCGCCTCTGAGCCCCGGAGAAAGACCCTCTTTGTTCCCCGCTAATGTCCTTGGCAGGTCTGTCTAGACTGGCCGTGATGTCACCGCATCCTGCACCCGGGCCTCGGGCAGGGGACGCTGCACACGGCCGCCAGTCCCCACCAGGGACGCCCACCTGAGCTGGAGGCAGGGGGCACACGCTGACACCCAGGGGCCAGCCACGGGCCTGGGGGGTTCCCTCTGTTCCCCTGCAGCTCCTGTCTCCCCCCTCCGTGTGGCTGCTGGAGACAAGTTCACTGTGCGCTGGGGCAGGAGTGAGCGAGCAGATAAGGCAAAGAACTGGGGAAGCTGGGAGGTGGGGGGTGGGGATACCCCTTCTGCAGATGGCCAGCTGTGCCAGGAAGTGCTGGTGCCCCCCCCACCAGGGGGACCTGCCACACTTTCTCGAAGTCGTCACACCAAGAACGCCCCGAGCCGTATCGGGGACTCCGGACGGACGACCGCCCAGGCCAACGTCATGGACGTGGGCTACCCATAAGCAGGCTCGGGGGGTGGGGGGAGGTGGGGAGGTGGCGCCGTGTGCTCCAAATTCCAGAACAGGGAAAACCCACCCCGCGGCGGGAAAGGGGCAGAGTGGGGATGCAACTGGGGTGGCCCCCGAGGGCTGCTGTGGTTGACGGTTGATGGGCAGATCTGGGCCCAGATACAGACAGGGTAGAGACGTTAGATTTCCTTAAAAAAAAAAAAAGGCAATCGGGGTGGGCATTTGGCCTGGTGTTGGTGGGTCTGGGTGGGTGTAACTCCCGACTCCCTGCTAACGGGCACCCTGGAAGGCGGCAGTGGAGCTCGTGTGCCCCGGCCCTGTCATCACTCATTACGACACCCAGTGCCTGGCTGCCGACGTGGGCTTCGGTCCAGTCCCGGCTGCTGTGGGCACCAGGGAGTGAACCAGCGGATAGGAGATCTCCCTCTCTCTCCCTCTCTGTCTCTCTCCCTCTCTGTCTCTCTCCCTCTCCCTCTCTCCCTCCCCCCTCATACCTGAGTGGGAGGAGCCCGGCACCTTTTTAACTGAGGAATGGTGGGAACCCTCTCTCCCGGTCTTGAAGAAAGCACCAAGGGTCTGGACAGCCGGGCAGCCAAGTTCAAGGGGCTGGGTGTTTTTTTTTTTTTTTCCTCCCAGACACAGGGTAAAAAGCACCAGCCCCCGCCAGGCGTTCCCCCCACCCCACCCCAAGCCCGAGGGATTCCCAAAGATGGTTTAATTGATTTTTTTCTCCCATTTAGATGCAGATCACAGTGTCTGGGGCCCAGGAATTCAGACACTCGGCTTTGTGTGCAGTCAGCCCCGTGGAGGCTCCTGTCTGAACCCGGCACAAAGCCCGACACACAGCAGCACGCTGCCCCCTTTTGTCTGCGGCTCCGGGGAGCGAGTGTGCGCGGCAGGCTGGGGACCGTGGCCCTCCGTCCCCACGGCCAGCGCCCTGAGGTTGAGCCAGGCCAGGTGGGGGACGGTAACATGGGGAGGGGTGGGCACATGGGCTTCGCAAGTTGGGCCTGTCTCCCCCTCTGCCCCAGGACTCGGGAGCAGGGGCCCGTGTGTGGGCTCTGCGGGGCTCTGCTCCCCATCCGGCTGATTCACACTGTTCCCCAGTCTGTCCCTCCAAATCCCCCATCTGGCAAAATGCTGAAAAGACTGTGCAGACGGAAACCTGTGCCCCCACCCGTGCCCCAATGTGTGGTCCCCCCTCCAACCCCTTAACGGCTGTGCCCCCTCCTGTGAGTGGCAAACACTCCCCAGCCCCCAGCAATACCCCCGTGCCTGGGCCTCCCCGAACGCGGCAATACCTGGAGATCCTCAGGTGGGTCATTTGGGGAGCAATCGTGCACCCTGTGTGTCTCTGAATAGATGCAAACGATTTGGGGTAAAAAGGAGGGGGGGAAGCCGACATTTGGGTGCATCCCAGTCAAAGCGGGGGCCTAGAAACTGATATTGGTTACACCTGCCCCCGGGCTCCCGCCACCCAGAGCCTCTCCTGTTTCCCAGCGACCCACGGAAACGCCGACCACATGAGCGTGGCTGGGAACCTTCGGTGACAAGCACGCCAGCCACAGAAGCCACGCCATCGCCGTCTGGGGGAAGCCACGTGCCCCGCGCTTGGCTGTCGCACAGAGTGCTCTTTCCTGGGGGACCCCGACCCCCATCGAGTTCCCCGGGGATCCCGACCCCCGTCGAGTTACCTGCACTGCGATCCAGCTAGCGTTCACGGTGTGCTCCCCAAAAGGGCCGAACCCTGGGGAAGAGAAACACAAAACCAACACACTGATAGCAACAGGCCACCGTCCTCCCCCAGCAGGTGCACGGGGGGCTGTGGGGGGCCTGGGCACGCCCCGGGGCCCCTGCCCCACCTGCCTGCCCGTGGGGTCCAGTGAGGGGCCCCTGCCTCCCCCTCTCTCAATGCCCGCCACAACACCGAGCCCATCTCTCATGATTTTCTCTCCAGCTCAGGAAAGGCGAAACCCAAGTAACCTGGGGTTAGCACCGCCCCGAGGGCTGTGTGTATCTCCCCCAGGCAGGACAGTCCTCCCACACCTGCGGCTGCGGACAGGCACCCATAGGCTAGGGAGCACCCAGCACCACCGAATGCCGTGTACGGGTCTTTGCGGGGACCCCTTTTCAGAGGCTGGGACCACGGTGCAGAGCTGCCCAGAGCCATGCGGCAAACGCTGGGGTTCAAACCCACACTGAGAGAGTCCACGGCTCCAGCCTCCTTTGAATCCCTGGGTCACACTGCCCCCCGCCCCAGGGGATAAACACCTCTCAATAAATAATTACCAGCATGGCCAGCCCACTGGGCAAATGACCCCGCGTGACCCGGTGCCCAGAGAGCGCCCTGCTCCCTCTTCCTGCACAGCTGGACCCTCAGCTGCCCTCTCTCCGGGCGAGCAGCATTCAGAGTGAGGACTACACCCAGGACACCTGTGGTGGGCGGCTGGCCCCCTCTGAGCGCCCCCACCGCCGACTGTGCGCACCTGTTACAGCCAGAGCGGCCGCCCGGGGCCAGACACCTGTCCGAGCTTTCTCCCCATTCCCCCTCTAACCTCTCCAGGAAGTGGGGGTGAAAGTGACTCCCCCATTCTGAGCCCCCCCCCCCGCGGAAGTTGGTGCCACGTGGCCCCAGGCGGAGACTCCGGTAGGAGGAAGGACAGTTTGGGGGTGGGGGGTGTGAGTTGGAGACAGCGGGGTCGGGCTCACCCTGGAAGAGCCCGGACAGGGAAGGTTTGGGCTGCGGCGGCCGCTGACAGCCGGTGTCCCCGTCCCCCGGCTCTAACCTGCTCCTGCCCGGGGGACTGGGGGGCGGCCCCCCGTCACCCTGAGAACGCAGGGCGGGGAGTAGCGGTTGGGAGGCTCTCGTGTCACCCAGACGCCTCCTGCCCGCAAATCGGCCTTTGTCCCCTGGGGTCAGGCCCGGGAGGGGCGGGCAGTTGGGTGCAACCCAGCAGCGGGCCAGGTGGGCGCCCTAGGGTCACCGATCCCTTAGGGAAGGGAAGGTTTCCCCACACACGTCCTGACCCCCGACCAGGAAGCCCCAAAGGCTACGTTTTGCACTTTCTGGGTCGTCAAGGCCAAGCTGGGTTCCCATGAGCGATGACACCTCCCAAACCCGGGACGACTTCGCGCACCTGCGCCTCCCAGCCCCGCCCCCGCCCCCGGGCCCCGGCCCCAGCCGCGATCCGTGCGCCGCCCGCCTACCGGTCACCACCACCGCCTTCCTGGGCTGCTCCATGGCGCACTCGGGCAGCGCCTCCGCCCCGCTCGCGCTCGGACTGGCGCGTCCGCTGCGCCGGGCCTCGCCGCCCCGCCCCCGGGCAGGCCCCGCCCCCGGGCCCAGGCCCCGCCCCCGCTGTGCGCTCCCCGAGGATCGACACGCAGCGTGCGCGCCCCGCCCCGGACCCTCGCCCCGCCCCCGGCAGGCCGCCGGCCGCGCGCTGCGTGCGTACCCGGCTCTCAGGCCCGGTCTTCAGGCTCCGCCCCGCCCCCTGCCCCGGGGGCCGCCCCTGGCCCTGGAGACCGGAGGGCGTGCGCGCCCCCGGGCCCGGGCCGCCGTCTGCGCGCCCCGTGCTCCGGCCCGCGCCTGCCTCCCCCAGCCTGCTTTCCAGCTGGTACACAGGGCGTCCCCTAGAGAGAGAGTGCGTGGCGCGGAGCTGGCCGCTGGGCGCGAGCCTTTATTCATTAAGCGCCTGCTGTTTGCCCACTGCTGGAGTGAGGGGCCCGGGCGCACCTGCCCGAGGTCGCGCCTACAGGGGGTGCAGGGGGTGCTGGGGGCACGCAGGCCGAGGGGTTGAGGAGGGAAAGGGAGTTAAGACAAGAATAGGACACTCACGTTTGGGGGTGCCACCCCGAAACCTGTGGCCCGCCCTGCCGCACCTTCCCCACACTCCCAGCTCCAGCTGCTGTGGGCCCCGCAGCCAACCCCGGACCTTTGCACTCGGTGTTCTCTGGCTGGACCATGACCGCCGGGGACCTGCAAACCAGGCCTCGGCTCCGGTGTCCCCGGGGGCGCTTCTCTCCAGGTTGGAACGGCCGCAGCCCTAGGGCCCCTCTTGTTCCTAGCAGGGACCCTGTGTAGGGCTCCCTGTATCATTGTCGCTTTTCTGATGGATGCCTCTTTCCTGGGACATGGCGGCGGGGGGGGGGGGGGGTGTCACAGCTCCCAGACCAGCAAGTATCTGCTCTGTTAAAGCCACTCCCAGGGCCGGCGCTGGGCAGAGGGGGTAAAGCCGCCACCTGCAGTGCTGGCATCCCATAGGGGCGCGGGTTCAAGTCCCAGCTGCTCCACTTCCCATCCAGCTCTCTGCTATGGCCTGGGAAAGCAGCAGAAGATGGCCCAAGTCCTTGGGCTCCTGCACCTGCGTAGGAGACCCGGATGGAGCTCCTGGCTCCTGGCTTCAGATCGGCACAGCTCCGGCCTTTACAGCCATTTGGGGAGTGAACCAGCGGATGGAAGACCTCTCTTTCTCTCTCTGCCTCTCTCTCTCTCCTCCTGTCTGCAACTCTGCCATTCAAATAAATAAATCTTAAAAAAAAAAAAAAAGCCACTTCCTGGGGTCTACAAGCCACAACCCCACCCCGGGCACACAGCAGGGCCAGAAGCTGAAGTCCAGTTTCTGTCCACATTCTCAGGGCTGGACCCTGAACAAGAGTCCCTGGTGCCTGATTCCAGCCAGGCCCGGGGCCCCACTGCCCCAGAGAACTGCAGAGCAACGGTCACTGCCCCCACCCACGGGGGCCTGGGCAGAGTTCTCTGCGTGCTCAGGGGCTGCTTCGGTTTCTGGCAGCTGTGGGGAGAATTCAGAGAACGTGGGAGCTGGCCTGGGCCGGCCATAGGCAGAGAACCGATCGGAACAGCCGCCGGAGCCAGGTTTTCCAACCCTAGCGGCTCCACTGAGCAGTATGCACGTCTCCACGGCAGTGGATTCAAGTGTGGGGGGCCGAATGTACCTTGAAACAAAGCTCCCCCGTCACCGCTCCCTGAACAACGCCGGCGCTCGCTGGAACCTGGGGATGACTCAGGGCGCGGGGGACCAGGCGCTGGACCCCAGTGTCCATGGATTTTGGTATTTGAGGGAGGGGGGGTGTCTTGGAACGAATGCCCCCACCCCCACAGATACCACAGAGTTGGGTGTCAGGGGCGCCTGCCCTGCCGGAAGCCGGGGATGTGAGGAGAGGGAGGCTGGAGGAGGTCTCCGTGTCCCCGCTTGTCCTTGAACTTGGGGAGGGAGGGACCACATCCAGAGTCAGCAGGGACGGGGGAAACTGAGTCACACGCAGATTTCCCGGGGCTGACAGTCAAGGAGGACAGTGTTCACCGGCAGGGACCCTGCTCTGACCACCTTGGGCTTATGTATTGGAAAGGCAGAGAGAGAGAGAGGGACTCCCCCGTCTGCTGGCCCCTCCCCTACAACAGCCTACAACGCCTGGGACTAGGCCAGGCTGAGCCCAGGAACTGTGGGGAGCCCCACGTGGTCTCCCTAGTACCTGGGCCTCCACCTGCTGGAGTGCGCATCACAAGCAGGCGCTGGGACGCGAAGTGGGTCTCATCCGGGATGGCGGTGTCCCTGGGGGGCCGTAACCCCTAACCTGAGCGCCGCCCACTCTATCTTCTGGTCACAGTTTCTGAGACCTTGTTGAGGGCCTCTTGTAGTTGTGGGGTAGACGTGGTAACAATGTCACCAACAGAAGTGAACCTCGCAACAGTGTAATCAGGACGCTGTGTAGACGGCTACAAAGTCCCCCCCCCCAGTGTTCTAGACAAACAGGCAGTGGCCACCCTGTGGTCAGGGCAGGAGTGGTCTGGTCACGGTGGCTACCCAAGTTCAACAATGGCTTCAGGGTCCAGCGAGTTTGCTCTTGGGTATGGAACCCCGAGAATGAGGCAGGCTCAAGGCTCCAGACAGCTCGCTCCCCAGCGGCCAAAACTAGGCAGAACCATGTCCGGCCATGGACAAGAGGAACTGCAGCACGACCACATGGTGGAGGACTACGCAGCCACGAAAAGAAAGGCGGCCAGAGACCTGCAGTGTGGACGCTGTACAGACCCCGACCCCGGGACAGACCTGCAGTGTAGACACTCAGACCTTGACCCGGGACAGAGCTGCAGTGTGGACGAGGTTGAGACCCTGGCCCCGGGACAGACCCGCAGTGTAGACACTCAGACCCTGACCCTGGGACGGACCTGTAGAGTAGGCACTCAGACCCTGACCCAGGACAGACCTGCAGTGTAGACACTCAGACCCTGACCTGGGACGGACCTGCAGTGTAGATGACACTCAGACCCTGACCCTGGGACGGACCTGCAGTGTAGACACTCAGACCCTGACCCTGGAAAGGACCTGCAGTGTAGACGACACTCAGACCCTGACCCTGGAAAGGACCTGCAGTGTAGACACTCAGACCCTGACCCTGGGATGGACCTGCAGTGTAGACGACACTCACACCCTGACCCGGGATGGACCTGCAGTGTGGACAAGGTTGAGACCCTGACCCGGGATGGACCTGCAGTGTAGACACTCAGACCCCGACCCCGGGATGGAACTGCAGTGTAGACACTCAGACCCTGACCCTGGGACGGACCTGCAGTGTGGACGAGGTTGAGACCCTGGCCCTGGGACAGACCTGCAGTGTAGACACTCAGACCCTGACCCGGGACAGAGCTGCAGTGTGGACGAGGTTGAGACCCTGGCCCTGGGACAGACCTGCAGTGTAGACACTCAGACCCTGACCCTGAGACAGACCTGCAGTGTAGACGACACTCAGACCCTGACCCTGGGACGGACCTGTAGAGTAGGCACTCAGACCCTGACCCAGGACAGAACTGCAGTGTAGACACTCAGACCCTGACCTGGGACGGATCTGCAGTGTGGACGAGGTTGAGACCCTGACCCTGGGACAGAGAAGCCCCAGGAGGCTCCAGGAGGGGATACCAGGGACAGGAAGCAGAGGAGAGGCTGCGGGGTGGGGGAGGGGCCGCGATGGGGGCGTGGCCTCCTTTTGCGGAGAGAATGTTTGGACCCAGATGGAGGTCAGTTTCAACATCAAGAGCGTCTCTAAGGCCGCTGAATGGGGCCCTTTAAACAGTGGTTTGCAATGACATGTTTGGGGGTCGGCTCCGTGGCGCAGCGGGTTAACCCTTGGCCTGCAGCGCTGGCATCCCAAATGGGCGCCGGTTCGAGTCCCGGCTACTCCACATTGGATCCAGCTCCCTGCTGTGGCCTGGAGAAGCAGTGGAAGATGGTCCAAGTCCTTGGGCTCCTGCACCACGTGGGAGACCCGGATGGAGCTCCTGGCTCCTGGCTTCGGATCCGCGCAGCTCCAGCCGTTGCCGCCAATTGGGAGTGAACCAGCGGATGGAAGACCTCTCTCTCTCTGCCTCTGTCTCTCTGTAACTCTGCCATTCAAATAAATAAATCTAAAAAAAAAAAAAGAAAGAAAGAAAGAGAGAAAGAAAGAAAGAAAGAAAGAAAGAAAGAAAGAAAGAAAGAAAGAAAGAAAGAAAGAAAGGTCTCAAGTCTCACGCGAGAGCTGCACGTGCCTCGCGGCTGCGAGTGCATAAAGTCAGACCCAGTTATCTACTCCCCAGACTCCGTGGCGGGCTGGGCTCGGCCGCGCCGCCCCCGCAAGTCCCGTTCCCTGCACTGGGGCGGCCGCCAAGCCACTGCTGTCCCCTTGGCCGGATCCTCCGTGCCGGGAAAACCGGCGGGAGGGAGGGGAGGGCGCTCCACCTGATGACGAGACAGCAGAAGTCAAAGGAAAATAGCTTCACTTTAAAAATATTTTGTATTGTATTTGAAAGGCAGAATGACGGGGGGGAGGGAGAGAGAGGTCTCCCATCCGCTGGGTCACCCCCTCATGGCCACAACGGCCAGGGCTGGGCCAGGCTGAAGCCGGGAGCCAGGAGCTGCATCCCTGAAGCCCCCCAGAACCCCGGGCAAACCCTCAGGCCTCGCCGCTCTCAGTAGGGGGCGTGGGTGAGCGCCTCGCAGGTGCAGGGGTGACAGCCGATGGTCACGTGGTGGGGGGGCAGCCGGCCATCTCCAGGCGGCGCGAGGCGGCAGGTGCACCTGCTCGGGCTCCCGGACGCTGCGGCTTCGGCTTCAGGCACAGCGGGGTCTGGGGGCTCCTGGTCCCCTCCTTGGCTCCCCCCCGCTCGTGTATTCTTTCTCGGATCTCACTCCTGATGGCAAGCTCTCCCTGGCTCGCTCCAACAACTTTCCACAAAAACGCCCCCTCTCCTCCCTCCCAGCCCGCAGCCTCTTCCCTAGGGGAGCTTCTGATTGGCCTGGGCGGGTCACGTGCCCCACAAGGGGCCGGCGGCCTCTGATTGGCTCCCAGCAAACCTGCAGTACCGCATCCGGACACGCGGGGGCAGCCCAGCAAAGGTTTCCAGGACGCCCAGCGCTTGCCTGTTGCTCAAAATATACAAAAAAAAAAAAAAAAAAAAAAACTTTGCACGCAGAAAAGTCTAGAAAAGTCCGACAGGGGAGATCCAGCGTGCAATTTTCTTCGCACTCCCAGCGCTGTGAGGCTGCCCTTGGCGGGGTCGGCCTTGGGGTCCCGAGGCTCTCTCCCTCTTTGGGGAGTCCCAGGGGGACAAGGCCTCCCCCGGTTAAAGGGGACGCGGTGGGGGGTGGGGGGTATTTCTACTTCCGCTGTGAGAAGCCAGAGGCACGCCGGGACAGGCTTTGCACTAGACAAAGGATCAGACTGGGCCCAGGACACGCCTGTTAGGAGAAACCGAAACTCGGTTCTCCCCGGCAGGACCAGGTGGGGACAACCAATGGGGTGGGCAGACTCGGTGTATGACCATAAGCGGAAAGGAGGACTGCGGATGCTCTAGAAGCGAGAGAGGCTGGACGCGCCGCAGGGTTCCTGCTGACCAGGGACGCCAGGGTAAGGGTACGCGCGCTGTTAGGACTGACTCGTTTGGAATACGACAGAGCAGCTGGCTCCCACGGGGCCGTACACAGCACAGTCTGCGGCCGCCAGTGAGAATCTGCCACGAGGTGTCACTGTCTTGTCTCTGGGCGTCTCTGTGCTGTCTCTTTCCACGGCACTGACTTTCAGAAACCGCGGGCCAGCAGGTAAGTGCACACTGTCGTTGGCCACTCCGCACCTCCCGGACTTCTGGGCCAGGGCTCACGACCTCCCCGTGGAAGTCAAAACAGGTAAATTGGTAACTCTCCGTTCGTTCGACTGATGCCAGGGCCCCAGGGTCGCCCCGTCCAGCTGCCCCGCATCCCGGTGGGGCAGGACATGGCGGCAAGCCCCCCGCCCCCCCGGCTGCAACACTTTGTGCCCCCCGAAGAGAAGGAACCGACGGGACAGGTGGCTGAGGGGGGAACGCACCGGTGCGTGGGGAATTGTCTCAAGGAGGGAGGCAGGGAGAATCCCTAGTTCTGTCTGCTCGGGTGTTTACCCTGATCGCTTGGACTTAAAGGCTGGGGAGACGCATGTACCTCCACCCTGCGCCCCACCGCCCCCTCAGGAAGCTCAGGGAGAGCGCCCACCTCCCCTCTCCATGCGGGACTGGCACATGGCACCTGTGCTCCTGGACCAGGCGGATAGGTGGAGCGGAAGAGCCCAACCTTACAGGACTGAATGGGAGATTGGCGGAGACTGGGTGACGCCCTCCCTCAGGCTCTGTTCTGTGCCAGGAACACCCCCATAGACTCCACTTGACTCCATTTGAAACAATGTATGGGTCGCCCCCTCCCATATGCCCAGATTTGCCGGGGGACCTTAAGTTCACAGGCAGGACCGCCAGGGAACTCCTAGACACCGTGAGAGCACGCGCCGGGGCGCACCTGGAGCCCCAGCCAGCACTCCGGAGCTGGCCAGGGAAACCGACAGAACTCAAGATGCTAAACACGACCTGGAACCCGGGGACTGGGCGTGGGCGCGGCGCCATCATGAAGAGACTTTAGATGGCTAATCCTCCACCTGCGGTGCCGGCACACCGGGTTCTAGTCCCGGTCGGGGCGCCAGATTCTGTCCCGGTTGCCCCTCTTCCAGTCCAGCTCTCTGCTGTGGCCAGGGAGTGCAGTGGAGGATGGCCCAAGTGCTTGGGCCCTGCACCCCATGGAGACCAGGAGAAGCACCTGGCTCCTGGCTTTGGATCAGCGTGGTGCACCGGCCATAGTGGCCATTTGGGGGGTGAACCAACAGAAGGAAGACCTTTCTCTCTCTGTCTCTCTCTCTAACTCTGCCTGTCCAGAAAATAAAAATAAAAAAGACTTTAGAGGCACGTGGGAAAGGGCCTTACTGAGCTGTTCTGTGCCCCCCACTGCTGTTCAGGTGGACGGGATTAAAGCCTGGATTGACCACTCGCTCGGGAGGCGTGGCCGAGGACGCGACGTCTCTGCACCAGACCCTGTCAGCCCCCTCCGGCTGAGACCGACTCGCCAAGATGTCGGCTGCACTCATCCTGTACCTGCTGGCCGTCCTCCAGATGAGTATGGGGACGAATCCCCAGCAGCCGGTTAACCTCACCTGGGAGGTGATCAACCCCGTAGAAGGCAGAGTGGTGCGGGCAGTGTCCGGGCGTCAGCCGGCCGGGACCTGGTTCCCCCGCATCACCTTTGACCTATGTGACCTGGTGGGGAGAGGGGACGCCGCGACACCCCGGTACGACCACCCGTCGAGCTGGTGCTCCTACACGTCGGGCATCGCCTGGCTGAGGGGGCTCGAGTTTTACGTCTGCCCCGGACATAAGAAAGAGAACGCTGGGAAGTGCGGAGGGCCCGAAAGCTATTACTGCCAAAGCTGGGGCTGCGAGACCACCGGGTCGGGGAGCTGGCTCAGCGACAGCCCCGACGATTACATCAGGGTGACTCGGAACCGCTCCAGCGCCTGCCCCTGTCAGTCCAAGCTCTCCTACTCCGCCGAGGACCTGAAATGCAGGCAGACGCCCTGTAACCAGGTCGTCCTCACCTTCACAGAGAAGGGCAGAGAGGCCCCGGGGTGGTCACTGGGATACACCTGGGGCATGATGTTCTACCAGTCCGGGACCGACCCTGGGGTCCTGTTCACGGTCAGGCTCAGACAGACGGAACCTCTCCCCCAGTAGCCATCCGGCCAAATACGGCGGGCAAACCGAAGAATAAGAACAACAGGGGCCAGCCAAAAGGCCCGGACCCCACGCCCCGCACACCCCGTGGTCTCCCAACCCCCACCTCCAGGCTGGAGAACCACACCCAGGTCCCCGGGGCTGAGGCCAAGCTGTAGGAGGATCCATGGGGAGCGCCCTGGGAGTCACTCCGCCCCCGGGGTGACCACAGCCCGCCTTTCTACGAGGCTGTGCGGCCGAACGGGACCCCCACCCAAGCCCACACCAGCCGGTTCCGCCGTCGGGAGAAACCCGGGGCTGGATCCTGCGTGGGGCGGGTCCCAAAGGCAGCGAGTGGACCTGCAAGACCTGGATGGAGCCTGGCCCGGACCTACCGCCAGCTCCGTGCGCATGCGCACCCTGGGCGACCACAGGTGGACCTGCGAGACCCGGCGTGAGCCTGGCCTGGAACCGGCCGTCTGGGGGGGAACCAGCGGGCGCTCTCTCCCTGCCCCCCCCACCGTCATTTGACAGGCAGAGCCCCCACCCGCCGCCTCCCAGGTGCCTTGGCATCAGAGCAGAGCCGGGGCTCGAACCAGGGGACTCGAGCCAGCGTCGAACCTACTTACCCCGGCTGCGGCTGCGCAGCAGACCCTGGGTTTCAGCGCCCCAGGCCCCCGCGTAGGAGGGGCCGGGCCCGTGCGCTCCGGAGACCCCAGAGAGGGGCAGGCTCTGCCCTGGGCGGGGGCGTGAGCTCGGGAAACCGCGGGGCCTGCGGCGCAGGGGGGGGGTGGTTGAAAGCTAAGTTTATCTGGGAGCAAAAAATAAAAAAACACAATTCATAAACTCTCTCCTGTGTGCTTCCTCTTCACACCTTTTATTCTTTAAAAACTTTATTTTTATTTATTTGCAAGACGCAGGGACGGGGGAGAATCTTCCACTAGGTGAGGTCAAAGCTAGCAGCTGGGAACTCCTTCCGGGTCGCCGGGGCCCAAGCACTGAGCCAAGGCTGCTGCTGGCCAGCGTCCGCGTGCGCAGTCCAGCGGGGCCGGGGCTCGAACCCGGGTGCTGAGATGTGGATGGAACCGGGACTTGAACCCAGGCGCTGGGAAGTGGCAGGGACCGGGACTCGAACCCAGTAAACTGGGATCTGGGCCGCGTGCGTCCTCACATCCGGGCCACACGCTCACCTCTGGAACCCATATCTCGATTTCGCAAACACCTGACGTCACATTGACGTCACCTGCTAGTTTGAGCCGTCCCAGGGACTGGCGCGGCGCCAGCATCGCTAAGGGCCGCCGGTTCGAGTCCCGGCCGCCCCACTTCCAACTAAGCACAAGAACGAGACCGAGACGCAAACCCGGCGCCATCACCGGCCCGGCGCACACCACGGAGCCCGGGCGACCGGACGGGCTCCTCTCTGCGCGTGCGCAGCTACCCACAATACCGCCGGCGTGCGTTGCTCCGTCCCCTTTTGCATCACTCACCGCGGCACTTTACGGCCCCGTCGCGGATTCTTCTGGCGGGAAGTTAGTCCCGCCCCCTCATGCTCCGAAGACCCGCCCTTCTGTTCGGGGATTGGTTATGCGTCCCTGCCGCCCCGCGGTGACTGGCTGCCGCTCCTGCCACTCCTTTTCAGGCTATTGGCGCGCGTTGGGGCGGCGACCGGCGGCAGCGTGATCGGCGGCGGCGGCGGAAGTGGCCGGGGAGCCCGGTCCCCGCCGACACCATGGTGAGGGCCGGGCGCCGTCGGGGTCTGTCCGGGAGGCGGGGTGCGGCTGGGGTGGGCACGTGGCCGTCGGCGGCCCTCGGGTTGGGCCGTGGGGATCGGGGCGGTGCGCTCCGGCCGCGCGGGCGCAGCGTCCAGTCCCGCCCCCAGGCCCGAGCCGGGGAAACTGACCCGAGACGGCAGGTGCCTCGCCCGGGGCACCAGTGCGTTGTTCTCCGTGGTTCACGGCCGGGCCGCCGTTAGTCATGGCTCAACAGACCAGCTGCGCGCTGTCCACTTTCCAGACGGGGAAACTGAGGCCGGAGGGGGCGGGGACCCTGTCGTCGGGCACTGTGGCACGAGGGTGCCGCTGGGGGCTTCCGGCCCAGGGCAGGGTCCCCAAAGCGGGGCTGTGCGTTTCTCAGAGCCGGGGCCCGGTGGCCGGCGCCCGCTGCACGCCTGGCGGCGGGGCTGGCCACCACGGCTGGCGGGCGCTGCCCCTGGGAGTCCCCAGGTTCCGGCTGCTGCCGAGTTTCCTGGATGGCCCAGGGGTGCAGGAATCCTGTGGTCAGGGCGGGGCCTGGGGTGGGGGCGCCCACTGAGAGCCGCCCCGAGTTAGGAGCCCTTGGGTGTTGTCTTTGTCTTTGGTTTCTACGCATTGGAAAGAGAGAGAGAAGGAAAGGCAGGTGCAGAAAAGCCCCCGTCGGCTCTGGGCTGGGTCAGAGCCAGGCCAGGATCTGCACCCGGGTCTCCCGCGCAGGTGCCGGACCCACGGAGCAACATTGGGGTGTCCCGCACAGGTGCAGGGCCCCACGCACGGAGCTCCGTCCGGGTCTCCCACGCAGGTGCAGGGCCCCACGGAGCTCCGTCCGGGTCTCCCACGCAGGTGCAGGGCCCCACGGAGCTCCATCCGGGTCTCCCGCGCAGGTGCCGGGCCCCTAGGAGCTCCGCCCGGGTCTCCCGGAGGTGCAGGCGCCCGAGCGCTCGGGCCATCTTCCGCTGCTTTCCCAGGCGCGTTAGCAGCGAGCTGGGCGGGAAGTGGAGCAGCCGGGACTCAGGATGGGTGCGGGTGTCCCTGGCCGGTCTGCGGGGAAGCGAAGCGCCCTGGGCTGCGCCTGCCCCTCTGCGCGCGCTGAGTTCCACCCCTTTGACCTGTGGCTCCCGCTCCTCCCCTTCCTCGGCGGCGCCGGCCCGGGGTGGTGCTGCCCTCACCTCCTGCAAATATTTACCCTGGCCCGCGCGCCCTCCCGGCGGGGGCAGCGTCCACGCCCACTGCGGGTTTTCCAGTCTAGCCGGGGAGACAGGTAATAAACACACGCGATAATTAGACGCCGGCTGCAGCCTATAATGAAATAAACAGCCGCGCGCCCCAGGGTGCCCATTAGCTGGGCCTGGCCCAGGGAGGTGACAGGGGGCGAAGGGAAGCGGCCCCAGGGCTGTGGCTGCCACCTGCCGGGTCCACCTCCATCCTTGGGGTCTCGGGCCCGGTGTCCCTGACGGGGGAGAGAAGCCCACCCCCCAGGCAGCGTGAGGCCCCTGTGTCCCTGGGCCCCAGCGCGCTGGCGACGCCAGGCAGGCACACGCGGCGTCCAGATGACAAGCAGGCCGCCCCGCCCCCACCGCCGCCCCCTCTCCACGTGGCCCCTTCTTCCTCCTGAGCCCGGCCTCCAGGAAGCCAGGCAGGAAGTGGGCTTGGGCCGGGCTTCCTGCTGCCCCCCGCCTCCCCTCCCCCAGGGGCGCTGCTGGGGAGGGCCTGCGGGGTGGGGGTCTCCGCCTAGCTCACGGAGGGGACTGGGGGATGCAGGCCATCGCCCACTGGCCCTTGGCCGAGCCGCCTTGTGTGGGGCGGGGCTCCCAGGCGGGGGTTCCTGCCTGTTGGAGCAGAGACTCGGTCCTCTGACGCCCGCGCGGCCCCTGGCGGACCCGCAGGGGGTCCCTCCTGGACAGGTCGCGCCCACCCCACCCCGGCCCTTGACCAGAGCACTGGGTCATTTTCAGCTGTGTGCCCGCGCAGCTGCAGGAGCTGCCTCAGAGCCAGGGCTCAGCTCCACAGCGCCCCCAGCTGTCCGCCCGCCGGCTCCCCTGGGGCGGGGGACTGCCCTGTGACGCACAGCGGTCCCCGGGCTTCCACACACAGGCCAGGGCCCCAGACCATGGGGGGGGGTGGCCCAGGAACCCCCAGCAGGTGCAGCATCCCTCGAGCACCCGTTCCCGCCCCGGCTCCCTGCGGACGGCCTGGGAGGCAGCGGAGAGGGCCAAGTGCTGGGGCCCCCACCACGCACGGTGGAGACCCGGATGGAGGCCCTGGCTTCGGCCTTTAGTTATTTGAAAGGCAGAGATACGGGCGCCCTGCAGGCCCCAGGCGCTCCTCCGTGAACTTTGTGAATGCGGTCATATTTGCACGTCAGCTGGGCTCATCCAGCCAAGCGCGTTATTTATTTACTTTATGGGAAGGAGAGAGGTCCCCATGTGCGTAGTCACTCCCTGGAGCGCGGAGCTCCATCCCCGGGCTCCCGCGTGGGCGGCGGGGAGCTGAGCGGGCCCTACCCCGGGGCCTCCAGCCTGGGACGCAGCCGCCCTGACCAGGATATCCAGCGCACACCCCTGTAAATCCGCGCAGTTATTTTTACTTGAGCAGAGCGGGCCTTGCGTAGACCAGAAGTCGTCTTGGCGCGGCCTGTGGGCCCTGCGGGGCAGGGGCCCTGCGTGGAGCCGTCCTCGCTCGGCCCGGGCCTGCGTGTGTTCTGGAATGTTCTCGCTGCACAGCGGGCTCCCTCTGCACATGGGCCGCCTGAGGAGAGGCAACGGGCGCCCTGGGGCGCGAGGGCCTGGCATGAAGAGAGGTCCAGGGTGGAAGGCTGGGGTGTGGGCATGGCTGCCCCGGGGTGCGGAGCTCTTCTGGCAGAATGACGAGGGGGAGGGAGAGTTCGGGGTTTCGGGGATGCCGCCCCGGGCCGCACAGTCACTGGCTCGTTGCCTTTCAGCTTCCTCTGTCACTGCTGAAGACGGCACAGAACCACCCCATGGTGAGTGTGCGGGGTCCCTCCCGGCCGCCCGCGCGCAGCCCTGCGCCCGCAGCAGCCGGGAGCGCCCTCGGGTTCTCCGCGTGGGTGGGCTGCGGGGGGCGCAGGGACTTGGGCCGGTGGCGCCCCCTGCCGGGGTGCGCACACTTGGGAGGTGGTCCGCGGGCCTCTCGGGGTTCCAGGGCCAAGCCGGGCCCCCCGGGCGTCTACACGAGGCCACGGCCAACCTGCGGCCCCGACTCCGGCAGCTGGTGGAGCTGAAGAATGGGGAGACGTACAACGGGCACCTGGTCAGCTGCGACAACTGGATGAACATCAACCTGCGGGAGGTGATCTGCACCTCCAGGGTGAGGCCCGCGCCGCCCCGCCCCCTCTGCAGCCCCGCCCCGTGGGCGTCACCCGGCCAGCAGGAGGAGGGCAGCGCCCCCCACCCCCAGGACCCACTGAGGACCTCCCCTGGGGCTCTGAGCCCCTGGAGCTGCCCCGCCCCCTCTGTCCCTAGCCAGCGAAGCTTCGAGAATGCTGGAGGGGGCGCATCCCGGTGGGAGATGCTGGGTCAGATCCCAGGGTAGGGAGAAGCGGGGAGAGCTGAGTGGGGTGGGAGGGACCCGGCGCCTCCCCAGGGTTGGCTCACCCCCCGGCCCAGCTTCCAGATCCCCGGCGCCCGCGGGGCGGAGTGACGTCCCCGGCCTGTCCTTGGCCATGGCGGAGCCAGCGTGGCGCTGGAGCTGGGCCCCATGGGACCGCCCTACTTGTGTCTGGCTGGCCTTGGGGTCCCTGCTGGGAGCCGCCCTGGGCCGGCGACGCCCACTCAGCTGCCCAGGGAGCAGCTGACCGGAGGACGGATTTTCTGGCCGGGAGCAGCGCCTGGGTGCACCGTGCAGGGCTGGTGGCCAGGGCGGGGTCGGTCCCTGAGCCATGTGGACCTTGTCCCTGTGCAGGGGCCCGGGCGGTGGTGTGGCCGGGAAGTGCCAGGATCGCATCTCTGGGACAAGGGTGCACAGGGCTGTGGGGCGGGGCGTGCTGGGGGGCGCCCCCTTCTCGGCCACTGCAGGGGTCACTGTGACGCTGGCCCGTGGCTCTGTCGGCGCCCTGCTCAGGCTCAGAGACCGCTCTAGAAGAGGGGGAGTGGGGGGTGGGAGAGACCCAAGCAGCCTCACTGGGGGCGGGGGCTTCCTGGCTGCCCAGGGGCCGGACAGGCCCTGCCTGGGGGGGGCGTTGACGCACTGTCTCCGGCCCAGGACGGGGACAAGTTCTGGCGGATGCCCGAGTGCTACATCCGCGGCAGCACCATCAAGTACCTGCGCATCCCAGACGAGATCATCGACATGGTCAAGGAGGAGGTGGTGGCCAAGGGCCGCGGGCGCGGGGGTCTGCAGCAGCAGAAACAGCAGAAGGGCCGCGGCCTGGGCGGCGCTGGGCGAGGTGCGGGCAGGGGCTGGGCGGGGGAGGGGGAGCGGTGCGCCCCTAGGCTCCCCCGAGCCTCGAGCCCTGGTCCTGGCGAGTGGCGGAGCCCCTGTCCTCCCTGGGCCCCCTTGTCCCAGCCCCTGCCGCACAGGTGGGGAAGCTGAGGCCAGGCCTCCTCCCAACCGTCTCTGTCTGTCCCCACAGGTGTGTTTGGTGGCCGGGGCCGAGGCGGGATCCCAGGCACCGGCCGAGGCCAGCCGGAGAAGAAGCCCGGCCGGCAGGCGGGCAAGCAGTGAGCCGTGGCGCCAGAGACCGAAGCCCCGTGCTGCCACGGGACCCTCTCCTTCCGGCCGGGCCGCCCCCCCCCCCCCCAGTTTGGACACCTGTGTGGTGGTGTTGGTTTTGTGAAGCCCCCGCCCCGAGGCCGGCGTGGCTCCATGGTAGCGCGTGTGGGAGGGACCTGCACCTGCTGGCAGGACAGCGGGCCTGCGGGGGTTCTATTGACGTTGCGCCCCTGCACGCCGGCATCCGGCATCAGTAGCGTCGCCTTCCAGACTGCTCTTGGGGACTGACCAGATTGGGCCGGCCCCTGCGCCTTTGCTCCCGTTTCTCTGTGTTCTGGAAATAAAGCCCAGTCCAGCCTCAAAGCCGTCTCCGCTCACATCTGCCCTGCAGCCCCTGGGCCCCAGGAGACCACATCTGGGGGGCCACGGGGGTCTTCCCCTGAAGAAGCTGCTCCACAGGGCCCCGGCCCGGCCTGGGGGCTCCACGGGGCCTGGGGGGGTCTCCAGAGCTCCTGGCCTGGCTTGTCCTGCAGCCCCTCCCGTCTTGGTAGAGTGGGGGAGGCGGCGTCCTGGCTGGAGCCACCTCTCACCCTCTGCCCCCTCTCAGTCTGGAGGACCCCCCCCCCCGGCGCAGTTTTCCCACCAGGTGTCACCTTGGTGATTGCCCCCCAACACCCGGGGTCAGCACTCGGGGGCAGGGGTTCCGGTACCGGCCATCCCAAGCTAAGCCAAGGGGAGGCCCCAGGTGCGGCAACTCCTCCCGGCCTGGGTCCCCGCATGGTCGTTTTCCGGGTCACATCTGGAGGGACGACAGCATTGGAAGGACGGAAGTGCAGCCCCTTTGGCTTGGGGCTCCCTGCTCTGCGGCCCTCAGCTCCGTCATAGGGGCCGGCACCATGGCTCGACCGCTAGTTCCAGTCCCGGCTGCTCCCAACTAACGCACCTGCCACCCTCGCAGGAGCCCCGGATGGAGCGCCTGGCTCTGGGCGGTGCAGCCGCCTGGGGAGTGACCCAGCAGATGGAAGGCTTTTCTCCCTCCCTTGTGAGGTGTTGTAGTCTGCTACCAGGAGTGGGGAGACGCTGACCCAGTCCTCCCCCCCCCCCCAACAGCTGCTGGTGACAAAGGCAAAGGGTGGAGATGGCGCTGGGGGTCTGGGTGGGAGTGGTGGCCCAGGAAGCCTCTCCCAGCACAAAGGTGTGCAAGGCAGCCGTGCCCCCCCCTCCCCGCCCCGCCTTTCGGCCTGGACCGGCCCACCCCGCCTCCTGGCCAAGCTCACACGCCCCTGCCCTAGGCCCCTGACCCTAGGGCGCGAATCCACTGGAGGCCGGGGGAGAGGTCTCCTAGGAGGGGCGGGGCTCAGGGAGGCCTCCTGGGCTGGGGGTGGGGTCCCTTCCTCCCTTCCCAGGACGCCCACAGTCGGGGGCCCGCGCCTGCAGTCATCTCAGCTCCCAGCCCAGGGACGCGAGCCACGCGGCCCCCTCGCGCGCCCCGGTCGCCTACGCCGCGTGGGTCGGAGCCGCGGCAGCTCGGGCACGGCAGCCTTCCAGAAGCCGCCTTCCTGAGCCCCGGTGCGGTGTGGGGACAGCCCCCTGGCTTCAGCCTCCTTCCAAGAAGCCCCCTCCCCCTGCGCGAGAAAAGAAACCAAAAGCGCAGGCGAAGCCCTGACACCCGGGGACTGACAGAGCTCCCATCGCCCGCAAGCCGGCGCCCACGGCACCCGCCCGGGCTGTAGGGGCTTCCCGCCCGCCCCCGGGGACGTGACGCAGTCCCCAGCCCGCAGCCAGAGCAGGACGCCCCCCCCACCACGCCTCCGCCGCTGACTCCGCCTCTCCTGGGGCCAGGGCCAGGGACGCCGAGGCCAGGCTGGCCTTGAGCAGGGGGCCCCAGCGGCAGCAGCGGGGGAAGCACCGATCGCCCGACCCCCGCCCGGCATCGTGGCTGCCCCGCACGCGGCTCCGCCCCCGCCGCCTCCCTCCCCACCGCCCTCAGTGTGTGTGCCAGGACGCGTCCCCTGCCGCCCCTCCGTGAGCAAGGAGGACGCGGAACGCCACAGGGAGACCCGGGGACGGGCTCGCGGCGAGGCGCAGCGATGGCTGGAGACGGAGGGTGCCGTCCGAGCCGCGCCTGGGAGGGGAGGCGGCTCTGTGGGCAGGAGCGGCTGTGCAAGCCCCTGTGCCCAGCGCACACCGGAGCAAAGGGACTGGGGGGCGCATCTCTGGGTAAAACGGGAGCCGCAGCGGGTTCTGCAACTGTCGGGGGCACAGGGGCTGTCCCCGGGGCCGCGAGCTGCTGGGGCCGCCCCCTGGGGGAGGACCAGCGTCTGCCTTGGCTGTTGGCGTCCTGAGTCTCACAAGAGACCGAGGGCCATGGCTGAGACCACCCGCCCTGCGCGCGCGCGCACCGAAGCTGCTCCCCGAACCTGGCGCCTCCCAGGGGTCTCCCAGACGGGGAAACGCTCATCACCGAGCCGCTCCCAAACCCGCTCACAGTCTCGGCACAGAGAGGCTGAGCCAGCAGCCCCAGGTCACACAGCAAACAGCAAAGGACCCGCGCCTGCCGCCCGGTGCACCTGACATCAGCACCTCCTCACTCAGCCCTGCCCCTGCCCGGCCCAGAACTGGCTGCGCCCTGGGGCCAGGCGGGTCCGCTCCTGCTTGGAGGTGCCAGAGGAGGAAAGCCTGGGTGTGCCTCAGTTTCCCCCGCTGCTCAGCGGGAACAGCGGCAGCCCTTTTGGGAGGTGCCAGGAACCTCTCAGGGCCAGCCTGCTATAGAGCAGGCGCCCACTCATTGCAGGAGGACATCGGGGCCTCATCCGCGCACCCGCGGCGTGTCCAGAGCCTCACCGAGGGTGCTTTGCTTCTTTCCCGGCTGTGGGGGGTCCACGCGACCGGCAGGACCCCCGGCCCCCACCCCGGCGTGGACAGCAGCCAGCCCGCTGGCCCAGGGCCACCGCACACTGACCTCGGGGGCCCTGGAGCCCGCCCCTCCCTCCCCTGCCGGCTCTGTGGCCGCCCAGTGGTGACTCACCCCGGCCCGCCTCGGCTGGAACCAGGCACCGAGTACTGACCCAGCGCGGGCCGGGAGTGGTCATGGAAATATTTCAGGGCTGCCCTCAGTCCCTAAAAATACTCATCCTCGTCCTCCTCCCCCTCCCCGCCCCCACCCGCACCCGGGGGCCGGACCCCCCTTCCAGTTCCCAGAGTCCAACCGTGCGGGATGCGGTCGGCTGCCCCCCACACCCTCGAAAGCCTTGGCGGCGGGGGCTCCCTGCATCGTCTGGGCTTAGCAGTGGCTGGGGCAGGCCCCTGGGACCGACGCCCGCCTTGCTCAGAGCCCTTGAACTTGGAGCTTAGAGTCTCCTCTTTCCCTGGGGCAGGCCGAGGAATGTCCCCAGCTGGGAGGCACCCAAATATCTCCCCTCAGCCTCCTGGACGCCCCCCCCCCAGGGGGGGCTCCCTGACCTTCCTGGAGGCTGGGGGAGGGGAGAGAAGGGGAGGGGAGCAAACAGATTGCGGCTGGGATTCAACCCACTGGGGTGGGAGACAGCTACAGGGAGCAGGTGCAAAGACCCTGGGGCGGGAGCAGGTGCAAAGACCCTGGGGCGGGCGTGGGTGTGTTAGAAACGCAGCAGGCGGCCGGCGCCGCGGCTCAACAGTCTAATCCTCCGCCTTGCAGCGCAAGGGTTCTAGTCCCGGTCAGGGCGGCGGATTCTGTCCAGTTGCCCCTCTTCCAGGCCAGCTCTCTGCTGTGGCCAGGGAGTGCAGTGAAGGATGGCCCAAGTGCTTGGGTCCTGTACCCCATGGGAGACCAGGAGAAGCTCCTGGCTCCTGCCATCGGATGAG
This sequence comes from Sylvilagus floridanus, assembly GCA_949820135.1. Taxonomy (NCBI): domain Eukaryota; kingdom Metazoa; phylum Chordata; class Mammalia; order Lagomorpha; family Leporidae; genus Sylvilagus; species Sylvilagus floridanus. Next base: position 16,517,433 of record OX463229.1, read on the forward strand.
CGCGGTGCGCCGGCCGCAGAGTGCCGGCCGCAGAGTGCCGGCCGCGACGGCCATTGGAGGGTGAACCAACGGCAAAGGAAGACCTTTCTCTCTGTCTCTCTCTTACTGTCCACTCTGCCTGTCAAAAAATTAAAAAGAAAAGAAAAGAAACGCAGCAGGCGACCACTGAGCAAAGTGAGGGAGAGGGCACTGGGCATGGGATGGCATGGGGCAGAGCGCGGGGGGGGGGGTGTCTTCCATCTGCTGGTTCACTCCCCAGGTGGCTGTGCTGATCTGAGGCCAGGAGCCAGGAGCTCCATCCGGGTCTCCCCCGCGGGTGCAGAGGCCCAAGGACTCGGGCCGTCTTCTACTGCTCCTGGGGAGCAGAGACTTGAACCCTGGCTGTCCGATGCAGGTTGCGGGCGTCCACTGCTAAGCCCACGGCCTCCCGCACCCCCACCCAGGCATTTGCTATGCACGGAGTCCACACTGCGTGGCCTCTGTGTCCAGGTTCTCTCTGCTAGCGTCAGGGTTTCGGGGTTCGGCCACGCAGTAGCAGGAGTCACCTCCACCGTGTGACAGACCCCAGACCCACTCATCTGCCAATGAGCCCTGGGGCTGTCTGCAAGAAAAGATGTGTTCGCTGAGCACTTCCTGTGCGACAGGTGCCGTGTTAAACGCTGGGGCCCCAGCCCAGGCCCCGCGGGAGGCCCCGGCGCTGTGCCCGTGCACCCATTTCCCAGTTGGGAGCCGTGAGGGCACAGCCGGCAGGCAGGAAGCCCAAGCCATCTCAGCAGATGCCGCTTAGAGGCGGCGCAACGGGATGTGCGAAGGCCCTGGGGTGGGCACGGGTTGGGGCCTTGGAGGGAAAGCTGGGGCAGCTGACGACGACTGGGAGACAAAGCCAGGGAGAGACTGAGGGACTCTGAAGTGGGAGGGAGGCAGACGGGGCCCTCCATCTCCAAGCGTCCCAGCCCCCCGCGTGCACCCCTGTGCCCGCAACCATGGCAGCCGGCGCCCCCTAAATGCTGGGCGGATGATGGAGGGGGTGGGGGTGGGGACGGCCTGGCGCTCCTCCCCCCCGGGGGGGGGTGGAGGCTGCAGGTGGGCGAGCACCCACCATCAGGGGGGCCAGCCGGGTACCAGATGCGGCCTCTGTGGCTGAGTCAGCGTCGCCATGGCAATCCGGGCTGCCGGCGCTCCGGGCACAGCCCCCCCCCCCCCCCCGCGTCACCGCTGCCTCCTCGCAGGGGGCAGGGGCACAGCTATTTTTAGCCAGGTGGTGGTGGGGGGGCCACCCTCAAGGACCACAGTGCCCACTCCGCCTCCTAGGATGGGAAGGGGTGGAATGCGGTGGAGCGGCAGAGCCAGGCAGGGTTCGAGGGAGCCCCGGGGGAGGGGGCACTCACAGCAGGACAGGGGTCCTGGGACCCTGGGCAGCCCCCAGGCACCGTGCACTGACCCAGCTGCCCCGACCCCCTCCCTCTCACCCCCTCCAGGCCTCCTCCCCCAGCCTCCTGTAGCACAGCTGCCTTCCTGCCCCAGGGCCTTTGCACTGCCATTCTCGCTTTTGCCGGGGACTTTCCTGCGCTCTCTGAACTCCCATGGTTCTCCGCAGCCCCCCACGCTGTGATCGCCCCGTCCTGCGTGGTCTCTCACATGACCCAGCGTGGGGACTGACGCGGCGGCTCCCAGAGGACCTCGTGTTCCTGCCCGCGAGCCTGCTCCAGCCCCAGGCCACCTAGGCCCTCTCCCACGCCTTCCTCCTAGTTCCCGCCAGGTCACTAACTCCCCGGGGGTTTTCTTTAGCCCAGCCCGGCCCAGAATCTGGGGTCAGCAGGAGCCAGGCCTGGCCTAGGGTGGGGGCGGGACCAGACTCCTCTGGGGGCCCTGGTGTGGAAGGGGTTAACCCGCGCCCCGTCCCCTCCCCCTAGTCCTGCATTTAATTAAGGGCCCGGCGGGTGGGGGCGGGGGGCGCGGGCCCCACGGCGGGGCAGGGGAGGCAGCCTGGGGTTCGCACCCTGAGCCCGCGGCCCCCGTTGCGGCCCCGGCCTGGAGTCCCCGCCCCCTCCCCCCCCAGGGGCCGGCCGGGGGCGACTGGGTGGGGGCCCGAGCGAGTGAACCCACTCGACGCCCTCCGCCCGCCCTCCCCGGGAGGATGGGACACCCCCTGCCCCAACGGCGAGGCCACGCGCGCCCCGGCCGTCCGCGTCTACGCAGCCCCGCCTGGCCCTGACGTCGGCGCTGACGCCACCCGGGCCCCGGGTCCGGCCCGGCGCGCGCGAGTTAACCCCTTCGCGGCCGCGGGGCTGCGCGGCGCCCTGCTTCGCTCCCCGGGACCCTCGCCGCCGCCTCCAGGGCCGGGGTGGGGGTGTGGCCCGCGCGTGGGCAGCGCGTCCCGCCCCGCGGCGAGCTCGGCCCCCTCCGGCCTGGCCGCGACCCCCGTGGGGCTGGGCGCGCTCGCGGGGGTGGGGGCTCCCTCCTCCTCGCCCCGCCCCCGCGGGTCGCCGAGCGGCGAAGACCCCGAGCCCCGCCCTGCGCCGGGGGAAGTGAGACCGGCCCCTCCCCCGCATTCCTGCCACTTCCTCTCGCGGCCGCATCGGGGAGGGGGAGGGGCGGCGTGCGTGGGAGTCGGGGGACCCGGTGTGGGGCGCAGGCCGGGGGCTCGGCCCGGGTCACGCCGCGGGGGCGCCACGCCTGCCCCTCCCTACAGCCCCCTCTGCGTCACCGCCGCGGACCCTGGCCGCCCCACCCGCTGCCCCGCGCCCCTGCCTCGCTCCGGGCCCACCCACTCCCGCGGGGCCCCAGCGCTCGCGCGCAGGCGCACACCCCGAGAAGTCCCGGCCCCCTGGCTCCGGATTCGCGTCCCCCGCGCAGCCCGCCGTGGCCGAGGCCAGCCGCCAGGACTCGACGTCCGTCCGAAGGCGCGAGCTGCTGGCGGGCTCAGTTTACCCGCCTGTGAAACGGGCACAGGAATGATGTCCGGAGACCCTGGCTTCGCGCGCAGGGACCCTGGAGACTGTGGGTGGCGGCAGCCCCAAGCCTGAGGCAGGGGAGGGACCCGGGACCCCCCAGAGAAGAAGAGGGGTTCCTCTCCCCTGCCCCCCTGCAGATTTGCCCCCAGCGCTGGGGTTCAGCGGCTGTGCAGGGACCCCCGGGGAAGCCAGGGGCAGCGGTGGCCCTCTTGCCTTTTTTTTTAAAAAGTTTTATTTTGAAAGAGGGAGAGGGAGAGGTCCTCCATCCGCTGGGTCACTCCCCAAAGGGCCGCAGCGGGCAGGCCTGGGCCAGGCCAAAGCTAGGAGCTCCATCCGGGTCTCCCACGCAGGTGCAGGGGCCCCAGGGCTTGGCCATCGCTGCCGTTTTCCCAGGCCATAGCAGGGAGCGGAACCGGAAGTGGAGCGGCCGGGACTCGAACCGGCACCCCCGGAAGCCGCTGCGGCACAGCTCTGCCCCTGTACGTGGTCTCAGTCGGCGTCAGTTTCTCTGGGTCCACCTGTGCCATAGCAGGTGTCGGGCCTCAGCCCTTGTCCTGGCTGAGTAGTACTCCGCCCATGGCCGCGTCTGGCCCTGGAGCCCCCTCCCCTCGCCCTGTCGCCTTCCTGTGGCTCCATCCCGGTCCCCCACGTGTGCAGCAGGGTCGGGGGGGAACCTGAGCGGTCAAGGTCATGGTCATGGCTGCCTCCCAGGGCGCGCATGCGCAGGGAGCCGGCTCAGAAAGCCGGGACTTGGAGACTCGAACCGGGCACTGGCTGGGCTGGGAGAGGCCTGGGGTTGTGGCCCGAGCTGCGGCCGGCCTCTCCGGGCCCAGCGAGCAGCAGGTGCCCAGCTGAGCCTGGGGGGATGGAGCCATAGGAACTGGAACAGTGTCTTTCATCCCCGCGCCGTCCATCTGTCAGTCAGTCAACAAACACTGGACTGAACCAGGGGCCCCATGACCTGGAGCAGGGGATAGCGGCCGGGGCTGGGGGAGGAGAAACCAATCGACAAGAACGGGGTGGGGGGGAGCTGTCTCTAAGACACCGTCCGCCAGGTCCAATCTCTGGAAAAGGGGGGAGTCCACGTGTGCTTCAGTTTCCCTATTTGCCAAACGAGGCCGAAAGGAGCCCGTGCCGGCCCCAAAGGGCGAGGCTGTGAAGACACCTGGGCACGCGGCTGGGGTGGCAGCCCCCTTAGGGGCCCGGGGCGCAAGCAGGGCCGGGAGGAGGGGTGGGGGAGGGGCTGCGGCCCCTGTAACCTGATCCGCAGGAATGCGCGAGGCCAGCAGGGCCCCCACCTGGGCCCTGGCGGGTGGGGGTGGGGCTGTCCGTGCCCACCCACCCCGCCCCCCCCAGTCCCCTCCGCCTGCCCCACCCCTGCCTGGTAAACTTTCCCGGGGGTCCGCTTGCTGTGGGCAGCGTGGGTGTCCGGCTGTGCCAGCAGCAGCCTGCCCCAACCAGAGATGCCAGTCCCGGGCCGGGCCGCCAGGGTCGCTCCAGCCTGGCCCCTGTGTCCCCATCGCCCCTGGCTGGGGGGCTGATGAGGCTGCTGGGAGGAGAGAGGCGCCCGCCCTCTCGCCCAAACCCCTGGGGACGAACCTTGCCTGGCCTCCCCCAGCCCATCGCTGTGTCCACCCCTTCCCTGCACGGGCCGCACCGTGGTGACCCCAGAAAGCTCCGAGCGAGCCCTTGCTAGGTCGTCCTCGGTCCACTTTCAGGAGGGGGAGACAGGTTCACAGAGAGAACACAGGCCCCTCAGGGTGCCCGCCCCGGCCAAGGTCCACGAGCACAGGGCTGGGGCTGGCTCCACCCACCTACAGCTCGCCCAAAGTCCCCCCCACGCCCCACGCACACTCCGGGGCGGAGGGCCACTGGGCAGCACACACAGCACATGCAAAGGCCCTGGGGTGGCCAAAGTTCAGTGAGGGTGAGGGGAGGTCAGGGGCAGCCTCTCGGGTCCGGCTAAGGAGTGAGCCCTGTCCCTGGGCCAGCGCGGCTCAGGGCGGCTGGGGAGCGTCCCTGGGGTCCTCTGCCCTCTCTCCCTCCCACGCCCACCCAGCCGGCCTTAATGAAGCCCTCCACCACGGGGGCCCTGCAGGCAGGCAATAATTAGTAGCTGGGACTCCTACTCATCAGCTTTGCCCTGAGAGCCGCTTCAGGCCCGGGCAGACCCAAGGTTAAACGCGTGGGCGGGGCCGGGGAGGGGGGACCCCTCCTCGGCTCCCCTCAGGGCCTGGTGGGGACGCCGCGCCCTCCCCCGGGCCGCCAGGTCCCCGGCGCACAGCAGCGGCGGGCGGCGGGCGGCACCGTCGGAGCAGCGGGGCGAGCGGCGCCAGGGACGTATTTATCCGCGCCGGACCCCCTCCCCCTGCAGTCCCTGGAGGCCGGCGCCGCCCCCGCCCGGCCCGGGCCCACGCGCGTCCGCGGGGCGGGGCCTGGGGCCGGGGCCGGGGACCTGGGGCGGGCCCATCACACCACCCGGGAGGCGGCGCCGGGGGCAGCGGCCGTCTGTCCAGCTCGCCCCCCCCACCCCTGGACAGCCAGGCGGGCGGAGGCGGGGGGAGGGGAACCAGCCCGGGCGCGCGGCCCCGCCCCCATGACGTCAACCCACAAGGCTGCGCGCTGTTGTGCGCTGTACCGCGCGTCGCCGGGGCAACGGCGGCCGGGGCGCGGCCCCGCCCCTGCATGCAAATGAGGACGTCGCCCTCGCCCAATGGCGAGCGGGGGCGGTGAGCTCATCGCGCCGGGCCGAGGCTATAAGGGGGCGACCGTGCGGCGCGGCGCAGGAGCCGCCGCCAGCGCAAGGCCGGGCGCAGCGGCCGCGGCCGGGGCCGAGCGCACGCGGGGGGCCGAGCGCGCGGGCCCCCCGGGAGGCCGCGGCCACTGCCCCTCCCCGGGGCGGCGGAGCATGGAAACGCCCTTCTACGGCGACGAGGCGCTGAGCGGCCTAGGCGGCGGCGGCGGCGGCGGCGGCTTCGCGGCCCCGGGCCGCCCGTTCCCCGGCGCGCCCCCGCCGGCCGGCGGCATGCTGAAGAAGGACGCACTGACGCTGAGCCTGGGCGAGCAGGTGGCGGCGGCGCTGAAGCCCGCGCCCGCGGCCCCGCCGGCGCCCGGCGCGGCGCCCCCCGACGGGCTGCTGGCCTCGCCGGACCTGGGGCTGCTCAAGCTGGCCTCGCCGGAACTCGAGCGCCTGCTCATCCAGTCCAACGGCCTGGTGACCACCACGCCGACCAGCGCGCAGTTCCTCTACCCCAAGGTGGCGGCCAGCGAGGAGCAGGAGTTCGCCGAGGGCTTCGTGAAGGCCCTGGAGGACTTGCACAAGCGGAGCCAGCTGGGCGCGGGTGCGGCCGCCGCGGTGGCCGCCGCCGCCGCCGCCGCCGGGGGGCCCTCGGGGACTGCTGCGGCCGCCGCGCCCCCCGGCGAGCTGGCCCCGCCGCCCGCCGCGCCCGAGGCGCCCGTCTACGCGAACCTGAGCAGCTACGCTGGCGGCGGCGGTGGCGGCAGCGGGAGCAGCGGGGGCGCGGCGGGCGCAGGGGCCGCCTTCGCCGCCGAGCCGTTCCCGCCGCCCCCGGGCGCGCTGGGGCCGCCGCGCCTGGCCGCGCTCAAGGACGAGCCGCAGACGGTGCCCGACGTGCCGAGCTTCGGCGAGAGCCCGCCGCTGTCGCCCATCGACATGGACACGCAGGAGCGCATCAAGGCCGAGCGCAAGCGGCTGCGCAACCGCATCGCCGCCTCCAAGTGCCGCAAGCGCAAGCTGGAGCGCATCTCTCGGCTGGAGGAGAAGGTGAAGACGCTCAAGAGCCAGAACACGGAGCTGGCGTCCACGGCCAGCCTGCTGCGCGAGCAGGTGGCGCAGCTCAAGCAGAAGGTGTTGAGCCACGTCAACAGCGGCTGCCAGCTGCTGCCCCAGCACCAGGTGCCCGCGTACTGAGCCGGCGGCGGGCGCATGCGCGGCCCCCGCGCGCGGGGCGGAGCGGCGGGGGCGCGCGGAGGCCCGGGGGGCGCCCCCGGAGGGAGCGCCCCGGACTCGGAGACCACGGAGGGGGCGCCTCGGACTCGGAGACCACGGGGGGGGGCGCCCGGACTCGGAGACCACGGCGCGGCCCCCCTCCCGCCTCTCCCAGTGGAGCCCCCCGCCCCCCCCGGACTCGACAAGCTGGACCCCCTGCTCCCGGGGGCCGAGTGCAAGACCCCCGCTGCCCGCGCTGCCTCGGGCCGCCCCCCTGCCCCCGCCGCTCTGTGCGCGGCGCCGCGGGCGGGGGCGCAGCTCTGGCCCTGCGACTCCCTTTACTTTTGTTTTTTGCCTTTGGAAGCGAGGAGATCGGAGTGTGCGGTTCCGCCCTATTTATGTTTCTACTCGGGAACAAGCGTCGGTTGCGTGCGTGCGTTTTCCTTGTTGGTTTTTTTTTTTTAAAGAAATGGGAAGAAGAAAAAAAAAAAAGACCCCGCCCCCTCCCCTCCCCTCTGCCGCCCTTTTTTTTTTTTTTTTTTATTCCTGGTTTTGTTGTGTGTTGTTCCGCTCCGAGCCCACATTCCTGTCGCTCACCCTGGGTCCGCCCCGTGTTCTGTTCGCAGTAAAAGTCTCCGTTCGCCAGCTCGGCTCTGCGCCTCCTCCTTGCCCCCCGCCCCCGCCGCGGGGCGGGGCCTGGCCGTCGCCCCACCCCCGCCGCAGAGGGGGGGGAGTGGGCGGGCCGCCGGCGGGGCTGGGGTGGCTGGTGGGAGGCGGCGCGGACTGGGGCAGCCCCGGGCCGAGGCCTGGAAGCTGCACAGACCAATTTTATTTTATTTTTTCGCAACTTTGCGCCATGGGCCTCTGCGTCCTTCTCTGTGCAATGGGGGGACCACCCTGGCCCAGCCTGGCCGGGAAGCCCCGGGGTTAAGAGCCGGTGCTCAGAGGGTCGGGAGTCTGATGGCTGGGCTTGGGGGTTCCGCGGGCCAAGGGAAGACAAACGGGGGTGCGGGGAGGCGGCGGGGTGGGGGGCCTGCCTCCGGGCCTGGAGGCGTGGCCACGCGGCCGGCTGGAGGGCCTACGGAGCCTCCCCAGACTTCGTGGGTGGGACCCCGGGCTTGTGACTCACAAGCTTGTGACGCCCCCAGTCTTGGTGTGCCGGCCCTGCCCGGCCGGCAGGTGCAGCAGGGAGGCCCCCCCCAGCCGCCCCCCTAGGGCCGCGGGAATCGTGGGGTCTCCCCCCACCCCGGGTGTCACCAGAGACTATGCAGGAAGCGCACCCAGGGGTGGGGGACAGGGCTCCAGTTGTGGGGAGATGGCTTCCGGCCCTGTGGCCCCAGCCAAGCTCTTGCTGCCCAGGGGGCCGCAGCGTCCTGTGCAGGAGGCTTGGAGGGGCAGGTATGGGGGTGGGTTCGGCCTCCGGCCCCTAGCCCACACCCAGCCGCTGTGGGTGGGAGGTTGGAGGGGCCTCTGGGAAATGCAGGGTCCAGGACGGAGGCCCCCGCTCCTCGCCCGCACCAGGACCCCTGCCCGCCGCATAGTCGGCCACAGCCACCTGGTGGGGAGAGGTGGACGTCGTGAGCACGCAGGTTTTCTGGAATCACAGATCTGACCCCAACTTGATGAGGTCAGTCCCCTCGCGTGGCCTCAGGGTCTTTGCACAGAGCCTGCCTGGTCCCCCCCCCATCCTCAGGGGCCGCCACTTCCTTGAAGGCACCCCTGATAGCCTCCCCCAGCAGTGTTCCCGAAGCCACACCCACCACCTGGAGGAGGCTGGGGGTCCTCCCAGTGAGGCCCCCGCTGGCCTCTCAGTGGCTCCCCGGGGAGGCCGGGCCCGGCCCTGTGGCTTGGGCTGGAGCCCGATGCGCCGGGGCCAAGGTATGTGTCAGCCCCAGCCCGGCCAGCGGTGACTCACCCTGGGCCCCGGCCCAGCCTGGGGAGGTGGCCCAGGACTTGGCCTCTCGTCCCCTCCTCCAGGGCCAAGGCTCTGGTCCACGCCTGCTGTGGCTGTTCGGCCTCCAGGCCAGCCCGCCCCACCCTCGGGAGCCCCCAGACCCAAAGCGAGACCCAGGCTGCCGTTGCAGCCTCCCTTTTTGTGAACCCTGCCCTGGCTCCCCGGTGCCCCCTGGGTAAAACCCAAACTTCTACACTACCCTCTGAAGCCCTACTGGCTTGGCTCCTGCTGTGTCCCGCCCTCCAGCATGCATGCCCCCCCTTCTCCCTTCTGGCTCAGTTCTCTGATCGGATTTTTCCTACTTAGCACCGCCCACCCCCTACCCAGAACAGATCCAGCATAGGGTATACAGTAGGTGCTCAGAAATTGCCCAAAGGGACCAGCAACCGAGGCTGCCTCTGGATACGTAACGTGGGGGAGGGGGTGGACACCTAGAGGATAAGCAGCTGCCGTGACCTTTCACCCTGCCCCTGGACCCCCCCCCCTTCTAGAATCCCTGCCCCCGAGGGCCGCTGGGATTGGCCGGAACTCAGTGACCAGTCACAAAGGCGCCGTGGCACCAGGTCCCGAGGCCGCCGGTCGGGCCGGTGGGTTCAGCTTCAGGGGCAGGTGAGTGGGGCTGGGGGTCTTCGGCGCAGAGCCCGGGGGCCGTTCTGTCCTGGCCGGGCCGCCGGGCGGCTCTGAGCCATCAGCTGAGCAGTCCTGGCCCGTGTGACCCCTAGGGAGACAGGCAGCGAGGGGGCCGGGTCCGCCAGGTCTGGCTCCTCCCCCGCCCCTGGCACTCAAAGCCCCCGTGGGACGGCGGGAGGGGCTCAGGGGCCGGGGTTCACTCCTCAAAGCGGGACTGGGGGGACCCGAGTGAGCCCCTGTCTGCTGGGTCACCCCCAGATAGCCCTAACAGGCGACCTGGGCTGGACCCCGGCTTTGTGGCCATCTGGGGAGTGCCCCAGCGGATGGATGGCCTCCCTCCTTCCCTCCCTCCTTCCGTCACCCTGAGGTGACAGGCTGAGCTTGGAACCCGCATGTGCAAAGACCCTGTGCAGTGACCCCAGCGCCGCCTCCCTTGGTGGGAAACTGGCCGAGGACTTGAACCCGGGGCCTGTGCCTGTCGGGGCCGCTGCCTCTGCCCGGCTCACTGGGGTCTTCCCAGGGTGGGGAGGAGGGGCTGCACCCCATAGCCCCGGAGGCCGAGGAGAGCGTGAGCCAGAGGCGGCCCTGGGCAGAGGTTGGCTCCCCCTGGGGAGCGCCCGGGGTGGGTCAGCGCCTGAGCACAGGCCCCAGCGCTGCCCAAGTCTCTGTGCACCCTGGGAAGGTGGCGGGTGAGGTCCGACCTTTGTCATCTTCCCCCCCCCAGCACCTTGTCCAAGGGGGGCAGCTCCACCTCCTCCTCTTCCGGGCTGTATAGAGCTCCGCACGGGGGTGCGGGGTCTCATTCCTTTTCCCATCTCTGGGCCTGGGCCATGTGGGAAGACCCTGCCCCCTCCATGGCCCAGTGTGTGCCCTCAGTCCCCAGACCCCAGGACCCCCATGGGCGACAACAATGAGTGATTGTGACTGCGTGCAAGGCCCCGCCCACCCACAAGGGGCGGGGCTCCTGGCCACTCCCCGCTGGCCCAGGAGACCCCCAGACTCACGGATGGCAGTCCCCGAGGGCACAGACAGGGGGCTCTGCTGCTGACCCCCGGTGTTGAAGCCAGGGGTGTCACATGGGCCTGGGGGGGCGGGGGTCCCTTTCCAGGGCAAAGGGCACCCCTGGGCCTCCCTCCCGAGTTGGGGTTTCGGACCCGAAGCCAACTGTGCTGAGCGACCGGAGGGCGGCCCCGCTGCGGTCCCCTGGGACCCGGGCAGGTAACCTCCCGCCCCCACCCCACACACCAGGAATTTCAGGTCGTTCTATCTGGCTTAGAGAGAGCGCACCTCCCTCCTCTGGGTCACTCCCCAAGGGACTGCAACAGCCAGGGCTGGGCCAGGCCGAAGTCCAGAGGCAGGAGCCCCACCCGGGTCTCCCACGGGGCTGCTGGGGCCCAGGCCCTCGAGCTCAGGCTCCCTGCTGGCCCACACCCTGGGAAGCAGCTCCAGTGGGCCCCCCCCCTGGTGGGGCTCCTGCCTCTGGACTTTGGCCTGGCCCAGCCCTGGCTGTTGCAGCCACTGGAGGAGTTTGCCGGTGGACGGCAGGTCTCTGTCCCTCTGTCTTTCAGATACAATTAATTAAAACAATTTAAAATGCCCGAAAGGAATTATTTTTTAATGTAAAGTGGGCGCGATGCTGAGAGTGCCCAGCAGAGGGCGCTGGCGAGCCAGGGGCCGCCCGCCCCAGGCTCCAGGTGCGGCTGTGGCCCCCCCTGCAAGTGCGCGCCGCCCACCTGGAGCAAACTTTGCAGGTCTCCGGACAGCCCGACCGAGCCCCGGGGGGCCCGCGAGCTCAGGGGGCCCCCTCGGCCCGGCCTGGCCGCCCCAGCCTTTGTCCCTGCTCTCTCGACAGGCAGGAAGTGGCGGTCTCCTAGGAGACCTGAGTCCCGCCCACATCTGCCTGCTGTGAGGACTCTGTCCAGCAAGAGCTGGACCGGAAGTGAAGCAGCCGGGACTCGAACCGGCGCCCCTAGGGGATGCCGGCACTGCAGGCAGAGACAGCCGGCTGCACCACAACCCCGCCGCCCACCCTGGGGGCTTTTCTAAGACCCCTCCTGGCACTGCCGGCCACCCTCCCAGGGACAGCAACCTGCCATGCCCCCAGCCACAACCCCAGCCTCCCCGGGAGTCCCAGGCGCCCCAGAGCGCTGTGTCCTCTGCTGTGGTCTGGCGACTGCAGTCCCAATAATTGGCAGGAACTGCTCGCCTGGAGCCAAGCCCCGCTACGCCCCACTCCTGCCATTTCGAGCTGTGGGGCCCGGTCTCTGGGGCCCGAGGCTCCCGAGAGGAATGTCCCTTGCTCATCTTGACGCCTCTGCTTTCCTGGCCCAGGGCACAGAGCCAGCCCAGAGCAGTGTTGCCGCCGCCGTGTGGGATGAAGACTGGAGCCGGCCTCCTCCTACAGGCTGGCTTCCAAGACTGAACCTTCTTCTCCTGCTCCTCCACCTCTGAAGAGCTAACAAGGTAAGACGATGGCTGCACGGGGGGTCCCTCAGGGCCGGCCCCAAGGAGGGTGCTGCCTCCACAGGCTGTGGGGCCCATGCGTTTATCCAGACACACACACACACACACACACACACACACACGGTCCCCGGCCTGCATGACCAGCGCTCCCTGGGGCACGCGCAGAGCAGGTAGGAGGTGCTGGTGTCGCATCTGTGCGAGGACGCCCACCAGGCACCAGCACCGAGAGCGGTGGGGCTGCGAGGGGCGGAGCCAGTGAGGGGCGGAGCCAGCGATGTGGGCAGCTAGGGGCAGAACCAGCGAGGCGGGCGGCGGGGGTGGAGCCAGCGAGGCAGGTGGAGGGGGGTGCAGGGCACGGGCAGGAGGGGCCTCTAGGAGCAAGACCCGGGCTTCCGGGAAGGGTCTGCTCCAGCCCAGAGACCTCTGACCCACACGGCGCCCACTGCGGGCCCGGCCCAGCCCATCGCCCTGCTGCCCCGTCACGCCCCCCGGGCATCCGCCCATCCGCCAGGCTTCTGCCTCCGCCTACCCCGCCCCTCATCTGTCCGCCCACCAACCCACCCGTCCCCCACCCGTCCGCCCATAGGCAGAGCTGACACAAAGAACCAAGACGATGCAGCGAGCAACACAGCTCCCATTCTCAAACCAAGAATCATCCAATGGGCAGCGCGCCCCCGCGCCCCCGCCCGCCCCGAGTTTCCAGCATGAGCCCCCCAAGTCCAAAGAGAGCCTCCCGCCGCGGCCGGCCCCGGAGCCGCACCGGATACCACGCCTGCGGACCGTGGTGGAGAGCCAGGCTTTCAAGAACATCCTGGTGGACGAGATGGACATGATGCGGTCCCGCGCGGCCACGCTCATCCAGGCCAACTGGAGGGGCTACCGGCTGCGGCAGAAGCTGATCTCGCAGATGACGGTGGCCAAGGCCATCCAGGAGGCGTGGCGGCGCTTCAACACCAAGCGCATCCTGCATTCCAGCAAGGCGGCCGTGAAGAGGGTGGCGCCCGAGGACGGGGACATCCCCTACCACCCGCCACAGCAGGTGCGCTTCCAGCCCCTGGACCGCTGCCCCTGCCCGCGGAGGCCCGTCATGGTCAGCAAGGAGACCCAGTTCCCGTCCTCGGACAGTCTGGCCACCTGCGCCCCGCATGCGAGCGCCCTCCGCACCACGCCCTCCTCGCAGGGTGCGCCAGCCCTGCGCGTCCCCGGAGCCGCCGGGGTGGCTTTCCTGCCGCACCAGACCGTCGCCATCCGGCTCCCATGCCCCGTGAACCTGGGTCCCAAAGGCCAGCCGTGCCTGCTGACCGAGACCATCAGAAGCGCCTGCCTCATCCGGCACATTGAGGGCGACGCAGTGAACTCCAGGCACGTGACGGCTGGGGGCGGCAAGGCGGGGGCCCCGGAGCCGGTGCCGGCCTCCAAGTGCGCCCAGGCCCACGCGGACACAGAGATCTTCAAGGTCCCCCCCGCCGCGCCGTGCCCGACGCCCACAGCTGCCAAGGCCCCGGCCAGGACCTACGGGACCTGCACGACCACCAAGGCCCCGCCCAAGACCTGTCCCGTGCCCACCATGATGGTGGTGAAGTCACTCCCCCACACCTGCCCGGCAGCCACGCTCCCCAAGGCCCAGCCTCAGGTCCGGCCCATAGCCTCGCTGACCAGCACCTCTCCGCCCGTGCGCCCGGCTGGCATCATGGCCAAGATCCCACCCCAAGTGTGCCTGCTGGCGTCCATGCTCAAGCCCCCGCCCCAGGCCCGCCCTGCGGCCCCCGCGGCCAAGACCCCGCCCCAGCCGTGCCCAGTGCCCGTGATGACTAAGACCTCGCCCCACATACGCCTGGCAGCCACCAGAAGCCCACTACAGTCATGCGCTGTGGCCCCCGTGCCCAAGACGCCATCCCAGACATGCCCCGTGGCCATGGTGGCCAAGCCGCCGCCCCAGACGCGCCTGGCCGCCATGATCAACAAGACGCCAGCCCAGATCCGCTCGGTGGCCGCTGTGCTGAAGACCCTGTGCCTCACCCCGCCCACAGCGGCCGGCAACCTCAGAGCTCCGCCCCCGGCTGTGGCGGCCGCCGGACTCCCCAGCGCCTCGTCCCACGTACACCTGAGCATCCCCAAGACCAAGGTCACGGTGAACGTGAAGCAGACGGCGGGCATGGTCAAGCTGTCATCGAACTCCTGCCTGGCTGACGGGAAAGCCAGGGTCCCCCGGCCACCGGCCCTGGAGGCCGCCGCCACCAAGACGCCACCTGGGTGTGTCCTGGGAGCCGGGAAGGGCAAGGTGTGCGCCCTGCAGAGGCAGATGGCGGTGAAGGCGGAAGCGACGTCCAAGACCAATGTGGCCGTGGACCTGGCCAGGCTCCCGTCATGGACCAAAGTCGCCGAGAGCCAGAGCAAGCCTCCGGCCCAGCCGCACCCGGCCACAGAAGTCATCAAGGTCCAGTCCCAAATATACGTGCCCGTGGAGACGGCCGAGGCCCTGCCACAGCCCCAGCTGGCTGTGCCCCTGACCAAGGCCCTGTCCCAGGCCCACCTGCCCTGCCGGCAGCCCAAGGCTGTGTCCCAAGTCCACGTGGCCACCTCCCTGACCCAGGCGTCCTCACAGGCCCAGCTGTCCACCTGCCTGAGTGAGGCCGAATCACAGACACAGCAGCCCAGGGAACTGTCTGTGGTCCTGCCCGAGGCCCCCCTGGCCACCTACCCCGCCACCGCGACGCCGCCAGGCACCTGCGCGAGCAAGGCTTCGGCCCCCCGCGTCCACCCGCTGGCCGAGCAGACCAAAGCCTTGTCCCAGGGACGCCTGCCCACCTGCCTGAGCAGGTTGTCCCCCCCGATGTACACACCCACCAAGCTGGCCAAGGCCTCGTCGCAAGCCCGCCTGGCCACGTGTCCGCCCAGCACCTGCCCGGCGAAGGTCTCATCTCAGGGACGCGTGTCCACCGAACACCTCCAGGCCACGTCCCAGCTGGCCGCCTGCCTCGCCAAGTCCTCCACGCGGTCGCACCCGCCTCCGGAGCTGACCGTGGTCCTGCCTCAGGCACACCTGACATCCTGTCCGCCGACCTCTGTCTCCCAGGAGCTCCTGGCCGCGTGTCCGGCCAAGGCCGCCCCCCAGGCGCCCCCGCCCGCCAAGCTGGCCAAGACCCCTTCGCTGGCCCAGCTCATATCGTGCCTGTCCAAGGGACAGTCCCAGGCGCACCTGCCCGTCGGCCTCACCAAGACGCAGTCACAGGCACAGCTGGTCACCGAGGCGTCCAAGTGCATGCTCGCGGCCCGGCCGCCCGCCGACCTCAGCGCCAAGACCCAGTCGCAGCCAGTCCTGGTCCGGCCCAAGGCGTCCACCCAGCCCTGCCACCACCTCGGCACCCTGGGCGCTTTGCCCCGAGCCAGGCCTGACGACAGACTGACTCTGCTGCAGGGCAAGGCAGCTCCCGAGCCCCCCGGTGTGCTCGTGCCTCTGCTGGCCCCCGCTGGACACACCCCATGCAACATGGAGTCCTGGGGCGACAGCGGGCCGGCCCGGGGGCAGCCGCCCACACCCAGCCAGGACGACGCGGCCGCTTCCCAGATCGCATCCCTGTGCGCCGAGCTGGCCACTGTGCTGGGCTCCCAGGAGGACCTCCGGGCCCTGCTGGCCAAAGCCCTGTCCCAGGGTGAAGTGCGAGCTGCCTTGAGCCAGGCACTGTCCAAGGAGGTGCTGGGCGCCACAGTGGCCAAGGCCCTGCCGCAGGGCATGCTGGGACTGGCCCTGATGAAGGCGCTGTCATGGGGCGAGCTGGGCATCGCGCTGACCCGCGCACTGTCCCGGGGCGAGCTGCGGCCAGAGCACACCAAGGCCATGCAGGGCAAGCTGGCCGAAGTCCTGGGCAAGGCCCTGAGTGACGAGGAGCGGGCGGCCCTGAGCCAGGCCCTGTGCCAGGGCGAGCTGGGCGCCATCCTCAGCCAGTCCCTGTCCCAGGCGGCCCTGAGGACCGGCGCCATCTTCCCCAAGGCCGTCCCTAAAGCAGCGGGAAGCGGGGCGCCAGCCGCGGTGGAGGCGGACTTCCGGGGCAGCCCGACGGCCTCCTGGGGGCCCACCCTGGGTCTCGTGAGGCCGCAGCCCAGCAAGGTCAGGGTCTCCCGGGTCTCCGCGTGGGGGGGCGTCCCCGTGGGCCAGCGCACCGGGCTCTGGGAGGCCATGGGGGATGGGCCCGCGGTCGGGGGGTTCCTCTGCTCCCCGCTGGCCTCTGTGGGCATCACCAGCCGTCACCACTGCCCCGTGGCTGTGGGCCTGGACTGGGGGCCCGGGCCGGGCAGGGACTTTTCCGCCGGCCTGCGTGGGAGCCCCCAGTCCCCGAAGCAGATGGCTGCACATCTGATGTCCGATTTTAACCCTCTGGCGAGCGGCGAGGGCCCTCACCTGCCCAGCCCGCCACACCTGCAGCCGCCCCCCAGTCTCTGGCAGCCCCTCATTGCCAATGGCGTGGGCCCCAGCACCAACCAGCCATCGGTGGCCTACGGCAATGCCCCGAGCTCCCACAAGCCGAACGTGGTCAGCAGGGGAGCCACCCGGCCGTGGACAGCGACGGGGGAGGGTAGGGTGGCCTCGGGGAAGCTTGTGAGCAGTGAGGGGCGGGGGAGGGCCCCCCACGCCTTCTTGTCATCCCCCGCCTGTCGCGGCGCCGCCTGCTGGTGTCAGTCCCCGGGGACCAGCAGGATCCCCCCCAACCTGCACCCCCACCCCTCAGGCATCGGCAGCCCCAGTAAGCCAGCCCGGTCCTTGGAGGAGACCCTGGCCAGGCTCCCAAACCCCAAGCAGGCACCGCTGAGCGTTCGGGACATGATCACCAAGATGGCCCCGGGCCCACTGAAGGTGGCCATAGCGGGCAAAGTGCCGGTGCATAAGGCCCAGCTGGGCTGTGACCTGTTCCAGACCGCCTCGGGCAGCAGGCTGGCCCCGGGCCTCCCCCAGGCGTCTGCGCCCAGGCAGGGCAGGGCTCCTGCCCAGGGCCCCCCCCGGGAGCCAATCTCCATTTTAACCGAGCTGGTGGCCGGCCGGCAGCAGCGGCCGGAGCGCAGCCTGGCTAAGAGCTTCCGCCAGGCCTCCGCGGCCTACAGCCCCGTGGAGAGCAATTCCCAGAGCTCCATGCAAAGCTACAGCTCCCTCAGCCTCTCCACCCTGTCCGTGGCCAGCCTGACCCCGGTTGACCTGGTGGAGGCATCCTGGGAGGGCACCCTGGAGGAGGTGCTCCCGCTGGATGCCCTCCTTTCAAAGGAGGCTGCCCAGAATGCCCAGAGGCTGGGGGACAGGGAGGGCGTGGAGAGGGGCGGGCGCCGGCTCGTGGTCGCCGACCTGTCCCCGCAGCCGCCCCCTGCCCCTGGGCTCCTGCCCATCCTGCGCCACAATTCAGCCTGTAGCCGCCTGACCCTGAGCGTCCACTGGGGTTCCGACAGCGAGAGGGGCCGGTTCTCCTCCTGCCACAGCTCCCTGGACATGCTGGGGAGGGGCCCCCAGGAGCAGTACAGGATGGCGATGAGGAGGAGCCGGAGCCTGGGCTCCGTGGTACCCGCCATGTACCAGGCGCCATTCCTGGGCGACAGTGTGGCCCCAAGTCCAGCCCAACCCACCTTGGCCAGCGGGGTGGCCCCAGGCTTAGCCCAGCTCTCCATGGCCAGTGGGGTGGCCCCCAACCTCACCCAGCCATCTGCCACCAGTAGGGTAGCAGCCAGCCAAGCTCACCCATCCATGGCCATTGGGGCATCCCCCAGCCTAGGCCAGCCATCTATGGCCGGTGGGGTGGCCCCAAGTGTAGGCCAGTCATCTATGACAGGTGGGGTGGCCCCAAGCCTTGCCCATCCATCTATGGCCGGTGGAGTGGCCCCAAGCCTAGCTCAGGCATCTGTGGCCAGTGGGGCAACCCCAAGGTCACGCCATCCCTCTTTGGCCAGTGGGGTGGCCCCAAGCCTCGCCCACCCTTCTATGGCTAGTGGGATGGCCCCAAGCCTCGCCCACCCTTCTATGGCTAGTGGGATGGCCCCAAGCCTCGCCCAACCATCTATGGCTAGTGGGATGGCCCCAAGCCTAGCCCAACCATCTATGGCTAGTGGGATGGCCCCAAGCCTCGCCCAACCTTCTATGGCTAGTGGGATGGCCCCAAGCCTAGGCCAGCCGTCTATGGCTAGTGGGATGGCCCCAAGCCTTGCCCAACCATCTATGGCCGGTGGAGTGGCCCCAAGCCTAGGCCAGCCGTCTATGGCCAGTGGGGTGGCGTCAGGCATAGCTCAGGTATCTGTGGCCACTGGGGCAACCCCAAGGTCACGCCATCCCTCTTTGGCCAGTGGTATGGCCCCAAGCCTCGCCCAACCTTCTATGGCCAGTGGGATGGCCCCAAGCGTAGGCCAACCTTCGATGGCCAGTGGGATGGCCCCAAGCCTAGCCCAACCTTCGATGGCCAGTGGGGTGGCCCCAAGCCTAGGCCAACCTTCTATGGCCAGTGGGATGGCCCCAAGCCTAGCCCAACCTTCTATGGCCAGTGGGGTGGCCCCAAGCCTAGCCCAACCTTCTATGGCCAGTGGGGTGGCCCCAAGCCTCGCCCAGCCTTCGATGGCCAGTGGCGTGGCCCCAAGCCTCGCCCAGCCTTCGATGGCCAGTGGTATGGCCCCAAGCCTCGCCCAACCTTCGATGGCCAGTGGGGTGGCCCCAAACCTAGCCCAACCTTCTATGGCCAGTGGGGTGGCCCCAAGCCTAGCCCAACCTTCGATGGCCAGTGGGGTGGCCCCAAGCCTCGCCCAGCCTTCGATGGCCAGTGGGGTGGCCCCAAGCCTCGCCCAACCTTCGATGGCCAGTGGGGTGGCCCCAAACCTAGCCCAACCTTCTATGGCCAGTGGGGTGGCCCCAAGCCTCGCCCAACCTTCGATGGCCAGTGGGGTGGCCCCAAGCCTCGCCCAACCTTCGATGGCCAGTGGGATGGCCCCAAGCCTAGCCCAACCTTCGATGGCCAGTGGAATGGCCCCAAGCCTCGCCCAGCCTTCTATGGCCAGTGGGGTGGCCCCAAGCCTCGCCCAACCTTCTATGGCCAGTGGAGTGGCCCCAAGCCTAGCCCAACCTTCGATGGCCAGTGGGGTGGCCCCAAGCCTCGCCCAGCCTTCTATGGCCAGTGGGATGGCCCCAAGCGTAGGCCAACCTTCTGTGGCCAGTGGGGTGGCCCCAAGCCTCGCCCACCCTTCGATGGCCAGTGGAGTGGCCCCAAGCCTAGGCCAGCCATCTATGGCCAGTGGGTTAGCCCCTCGGTCACGCCAGCCATCAATGGCTAGTAGAATATCCCAAGGCTTAGCCCAGCCATCTATGGCCGGCGGGGTGGCCCCAAGCCTCGCCCAGCCATCTATGGCCAGTGGGGTGCCCCCAAGCCTCGCCCATCCATCTATGGCCAGTGGGGTGGCCCCAAGCCTCGCCCAGCCGTCTATGGCCAGTGGGGTGGCCCCAAGCCTCACCCACCCTTCGATGGCCAGTGGGGTGGCCCCAAGCCTAGGCCAGCCATCTATGGCTAGTGGGTTAGCCCCTCGGTCACGCCAGCCATCAATGGCTAGTAGAATATCCCAAGGCTTAGCCCAGCCATCTATGGCCGGCGGGGTGGCCCCAAGCCTCGCCCAGCCATCTATGGCCAGTGGGGTGGCCCCAAGGTCATGGCAGCCATCTGCAGTCAGTAGGGTATCCCCCAACCTAGCTCGTCGATCTATGGCCAGTGGAGTGGCCCCAAGCCTCGCCCATCCCTCTACGGCCATTGGAGTGGCCCCAAGCCTCGCCCATCCCTCTATGGCCAGTGGGGTGGCCCCAAGCCTCGCCCATCCCTCTATGGCCAGTGGAGTGGCCCCAAGCCTCGCCCATCCCTCTATGGCCAGTGGGGTGGCCCCAAGCCTCGCCCATCCCTCTATGGTCAGTGGGGTGGCCCCAAGCCTCGCCCATCCCTCTATGGTCAGTGGGGTGGCCCCAAGCCTCGCCCATCCCTCTGTGGTCAGTGGCGTGGCCCCAAGCCTAGGTCAACCTTCTATGGCCAGTGGGGTATCCCCCAACCTACCTCGCCGATCTATGGCCAGTGGAATGGTCCCAAGCCTAGGTCATCCCTCAATGGCCAGTGGGGTGGCCCCAAGCCTAGCCCAACCTTCTGTGGCCAGTGGGGTGGCCCCAAGCCTAGCCCAACCTTCTATGGCCAGTGGGGTGGCCCCAAGCCTTGATCAGCCATCTATGGTCAGTGGGGTAGCCCCAAGCCTTGTCCATCCCTCTATGGCCAGTGGGGTGGCCCCAAGCCCTGCTCAACCATCTATGGCCAGTGGGATGTCCCCCAGCTTGCTTCGCCGATCTATGGCCAGTGGCGTGGCCCCAAGCCTTGCCCATCCATCTATGGCCAGTGGGGTAGCCCCAAGCCTAGGTCAACCCTCCATGGCCAGTGGGATATCCCCTGGCCTGTCACGCCGTTCTATGGTCAGTGGGGTGGGCCCGAGCCTCACCCACCCCTCTATGGCCAGTGGGGTCTCCCCTGGCCTGTCTCGTCGGTCCATGGCCAGTGGGGTGGGCCCGAGCCTGGGTCAGCCATCGCTGTCCAGTTGGGTGGTCCCAAGCCTAACCCATTCGTCTCTGGTTCTTGGGATCCCCTCCAGCCTAGCGCAGCCACACATGGCCGTGGGGGTGACCCCCAGCTTGGCTGAGCCGTCTGTGACCAGCCTGTTCCAGACCCTTTCATCCAGTCGGGTCATCTCGAGGCCAGTCCACCCATCTCTGGCCAGCCGCGGAGTGCCCAGCTTGTCCCAACCTTCCATGGCCCACCTGGAGCCCTTCAGCCTGGTCCATCCGCCCATTGCTGCAAGGTTAGCTTCCAGCTTGTCCCAGCCGTCCGTGCTCAGTGGTATGGGTCGTGGCCTCTGCGACCCAAGCTGGGTCTCCAGGGCGGACCCCTGCCTGCCGCCCAACAGGGCGAAGCTGGCCCCGGGCCTGGGCCACCCATCTATCATGATCTCGGTCGGTCCGGGCAGGCAGTACCCATGTGTGCCCGGTGGCGCGGGCCAGGTTCTGAGCCAGCCACCTCTGGGCTTTGAGCTAGCGGAGAGCCGGGAGGCTGTGCCGATGGCGGGGATGCTGTCCCACCTGCAGGAAGCGGAGTTCGACCAGGTGTCTCTCGGCTTCCAGCCCCCCGTGATCTGCGGTAGGCAGTCCAGCGTGGTCACGGTGTCCACGCCCAACCTCTACCACGTGTCCGTGACCAATGAGGACGGATGCTGTCTGGCCGAGGGAGCCGTGAAATCCCACCCGGCCGCGTTCAGGGGCATGGTCCCCGGGCCAGCCCAGGCACCTGTCACCGCCCCCGGCGTGTTCCTGGGCGTGCCCGGCGTGGCAGGGGGCGTATCCCGGAGAACCGTGGCCACTTCTATGAGTCAGAGTCAGCCCGTGGGGGCCGACGGCAGCGCCCCCGTGGCACCCCAGTTCTCTGAGGCCGGGGCCCCTCTGATGGGAGAAGGCCCCCCCTTGGCCCCCAGCCTCTTACCGTCCCCAATGGCTGAGAGACTGGACACAAACCGGTCTAGCATGTCCTTGAGCAGTGTCGGCCCTAGCGTCTCCCAGGTCAGCATGGCCGTCCCCGTCACCCTGGAGCCCCAGCACCCGTCGGTGGCCACAGCTGTCCCCTCCAGGTACCAGTACTCGGGCGTGGTCCCGCAAGACGCCATGATGGCCATGACTGGCAGTGACCTTGTGTCAGGTCCTGTAGGCAGTAGGGTGACCACGTCCATGGCCCCGGGCACCGTGGCCAGTGGCGTGGCCCTCAGTCTTCCCCGGGGTTCTGTGATCAGGGGTGTGGGGCAGAGCCTCCCTCCGGGGTCTGTGATGGGCAGCTCGGTCCATGGTAGCTTCTCTCCGGATCCCACGGCCAGCAGCATGGCCTACAGCTTACCTCCAGGCTCTGTGGCCAGTAGGGCGCCCCCTAGTGGAGTGGCAGCATCAGGCGCTGGCAAGAGGAGGCAGAGTTTGTCTGTAGGTCCCGTGGCCAGTGTGGCCGCTCCAGACCTGCCCCCAGGTTCCATGGCGAGCGGGTCTCCCAGCTCTGGGGGCCACAGCCTCCCCCAAGGGTCTATGCTCATCGGGCTCAGTCCCCGCCCTTACCACAGCTCCGTGGCCAGCGAGGGCACCGCAGTGCCCTTCCAGGCATCGCAGGCCACCGGCCTGGCTCAGGCTCCGCCTCCGCCTCCCGCACAGGCCTCTGTGGGCAGGAGATTGTCCCATAGGATGCCCACAGTCCTGTCACTGGCCACACAGTTCGGCCAGGACCCTGGGCTGGCCTCGTTCGGGACACTGGATGACCAGCCCCCCACGAGGCCCCGAGAATACGATGATGGTCTGTCCCAGGCCTCGGGCTCCAGTGGAGACTCCCTGAAGTCCGAGGTGCTCGAGGCCACCCCCTGGATGTACCCCGGGACCCCGGCCGCTGGTGCCAACAACAACCGTGGGCCCCTGTTGGAGAATGAGGCCATGAAAAGCCAGGTGCCGTTCGGGGGGGCTGCTTCCAGCCCGTATATGGGGGCCTCTGTCTCTTACCAGTCCCCCAGTTTGCCCACGCACCCCATGGCCAGCAACATCGCCCCGGCTCTGCAGTCCAAGTCAGCCGTCAGTAGGGCGCCCCCTGGTGGCCGCAGCATGCACGCGCGGTCGGCAGCCACGGGCAGGACCTGGAGCCAGGCCACGGCTCCCGGGGTCACCGAGGTCCCATCCGTCTTCCAACAGGAGCCCATGGCTCCGAGTGGACCCCAGAGCCTCTCGCAGGGGACGGTGGCCTCTCCTGTGGTCCCCAGGTCCCCCCAGCTGGGCTCCGGCAGTGCCATAGCCACCAGTTTGCCGCCGGGGTCCATGGCCAAGATGGGGAGCCCACAGCTTGCTCCTCAGAGGCCCAGGGTCCCCAGCACCATCTCCCAGGGGCCGCCATACGGGCCCCCGGCGCGGAAGCTCAGCTCCTTCCCCTTGGACTCGGCTCCGAAACCCGTGCCTGGGAGCCCGGCGCAGGGCAACCCCAGCCCACTGAGCCCCCGGAAGTCCTACCGGTCCATGCACGGCAGCATCGTGCCGGAGCTCATGGACCAGGCCACGGCCGCGGCCCTGCCCTCCCTGCAGAAGCAGGTGTCCCGGGCCCCAGCGGGGGGCGCCCCCTCGGCCGGCATCGTGCCCATCATCCACACAGGCGGCACCACGGCCACGCCCGGCGCCCCCATCCCCAGGCTGTCCCCTGGGGTCCGCAGGGTCTCTCTGGGCTACGAGTCTTCCCCGAGCGGCTCCCGGAGGCCCATCCTGGACCAGGACTCGCACGAGACTGTGAGTTCCACCCCCAAATACCCCAAGTCGTCCCTGGTCTCTGCCATATTGCAACGTCGCCGCAGCTCCGCCGGCTCGGCTGGGAGGGCCATCAGGCCGCCGGCAAAAACCCAGGGTGCGCAGGGCCCAGGGCCCCGGGGCCCCGGGAGCACGGCCTCAGGCCGCCGCAGGCCATCAATCATCCCCACCCTCCTGCAGGCCCAGGCCTCCCTCTACGGCCCCCCCACCGCCGCCGCCACCCCCGCCGCCCCCCGCCGCCAGCCCTCCCTGGCCCCCAGCGCTGGCCACGGCCAGGCCTCGCGTAACCTCACCAACTCGGCCATCTTCCACCGCAACAAGACCCCGCTGACCCCTGGTGTCCTTCAGGGTCCCGTGGACGCTGGCGTGGCCGGTGGCCAGTCGTGGTCCTCTGCCGTCCCCAGCGTGGCAGTGAGACCTCTGGACAGCGCCCTGGCTGCCCGTGCCAGCAGTGGCGCCGCACCCGTGCCGTGGGACACCGTGGGCCGCGCGGGGGCCGCCGGCCCCAGGCAGTCAGGGGAGCTGATGCTGTTGAAAACCACCGAAAAGATCATCACCCACGCCGTGATCACCATCCAGGCGTGCGCGCGCGGCTACCTGGTGCGCCGCACCATCCGGCTGTGGCACCAGTGGGCCACCATCATCCAGGCCACATGGCGTGGCTACTGCGTGCGCCGGAACCTGGCCCGGCTCTACCGCGCCACCACAGTCATCCAGGCTGCCTGGCGAGGCTACTGCACGCGCCGGGACCGCGCCCAGCAGGTGCTGCTGCCGGCCATGTGGGCAGAGATGGACGGCAGGGCCCGGAGCGCCACGGACCAAGGCTGCTTCCAGGGCGCCGGGCCCCGGACGGGCTCCGACCACCGCTGCTTCCAGTCCTGCCAGCCGCACGTCTGCAGCTTCTGCCAGTCGCTGAACACCGGGCTGGGCAGCCCGCCCAGCGTGGTCATGCTCGTGGGCTCCAGTCCCCGCACCTGCCACATGTGCGGCCACACCCTGCCCACGCGCGTGGTGCACGGCGTGGGCCGCAGCGTCTCAGGCCAGGGCGCGGGGCCCTGGGCCTACGGTGCCCCGCTGGCTCCCCAGAGGGCCCGGCAGCCCTGCGCCCCCAACAAGGCGGCCGTCGCCATCCAGGCCGCCTGGCGAGGCTTCCGGATCCGGCGCCAGCTCCAGCAGCAGCAGATGGCGGCCAAGACGCTGCAGGCCAACTGGCGGGGCCACTACACCAGGAGCTGCCTCACCACTGACGCGCTCCTGGGCTCCGGCGGCCCCTGGGACCAGCCGCGCGCCACCGCCCGCCGCGGCTCCAGGAACGCCCACTGGCCGGGGGTCTAGGCCTCTCCTGGCTGTGGGAGGGGCGGACCCCCCTCCCTGGAAGGGCCACGCGGCTCTCTGGGTATCACAATAAATCTTCCACAGCCTGGATCTTGGTCTGTGTGTCCAGGGTCTGTGGCAGGGGGCGGGTGGGAAGGGGAAGGGGACCGGTCCAGAGCAGTCTTGGGGCCCCACCTTCCATCCATGGGGGGTCTGGGCCCACACCGGGCCCCTTAGTCATCTCTTGGAGACCTGGAATGAGAGAGAGAGAGAGAGAGAGAGAGAGAGAGAGAGAGGTCTTCCATCTTCTGGCTTCCTACCCAGATGGCCGCAACGGCCAGGGCTGGGCCAGGCTGAAGCTGGGAGCCAGGAGCTCCATCCGGGTCTCCCGTGGGTGCAGGGGCCCAAGGACTTCAGCCGTCACTGCTGAGTGTGTCCCTTGTCACGGGAATGCTAGAAGATTCTAGTTACACCCTTATTGGGGCTTCGAGGCTGGGCCCACAGCCGGGGGGTCCTAGCCCCACCCGCCCCGGGGTCAGGGAGGGGCCGAGGGCGCTGGGGGCAGCCTTGGAGGGTGCTGACCTGGCGCGTGGCTGGACACGGCCCAAGCCTGCTGCTGAGCGGAGACTGCGCTGGCGCCGGCGGCGGCCGGGAGCGCCCCCTGGTGGCTTCGAATCCTGGACGCCCCCTCGCAGTTCCGCGCACCGCCAGCAGGGGGCGAGCGCGTGTCTGCGGAGTGCATTGGGAGCGGGCACCTGGCCGGTCACCTGGGCGGCCCGGGAGGTGGGCCCGCCCGGCGCAGGCATGAGGGGCTCCCGGCGGCCGCCGCCGCTGCTGCTGCTGCTGCTGCTGCTGCTGCTGCTGCTACCGCTGCTAAAGGCTGCCACAGCTCCGTCCACTCCGACCGTCGGCACCTCCGCAGGTGAGGGCAGGTGGGAGGGAGACTGAAGGCGACCTTGGGCTCGCGCGGTTTGTCTCAGCACAGCCCCCGAGGGGACGGGGGAGGCCCCAGGCCACGGTGGGGGTGCCAGGTCCTTCTTGGAGTCTGCCCTCGCTCCGGGAGACGGACCTCGGGGTGCAGGGCGTCCAGCCGCCCGCCCCAGCTGAACTCAGCACCCCGTGTGCGTCCCCAGCTCAGGCTCAGCCCAGCCTGGACGCCCTGGGCTCCCCACCTCCTCCCCCAGGCACCAGTGGGGGCCTCCCGTGCGCCGCCGCCTCCTTGAAGGCCGCCTGGGTTTGCTCAGTTCCTTTTCAACACTCAGAGAGCTGGGTCTCCCTGCCCCCCCCACCCGCCCCAGAGTCCTCTCCCCGCCCACGGAGCTACGGGAGGTGGCTGGGGGCGTCCCGGGCCCCCCCCACCTGAGTCCATAAAACAGGAATGAGGTCGGCCCGGGTCCCACTCCCTGGCGAGGGCCCCCCACCCCGGGCCTGGCGCCTGCACGGAACAGACGGGGCGGGGGGCGCGGGCGGGGAGCGCAGCGGGGTGGGGGGGCGCAGCGGGGCGCCCCTCCCTCCCGGCCGCCCTGGGCGTTACTTCCGCCTCTCCCCGGCCTGGGTGGGTGCGAGGAGGAAGCCGAAACCTACCAGGGCGAGTGGGTGGGTGGGGCGGGCGCGCCTGGGGCCGGGCGGGAAGTCGTGGCGGGTGGGCGGGGCGGCTCCCCCCCCCGCGCACCCCCCGCAGCTCCTTCGGCCCCGCCCCCACCCCCACCCTCCGCAGCCCCCACCCCCGACCCCGACCCCGACCCCAGCAGGAGATGGGCGGGTGGGGTCCTCAGACCCAAGTTCAACCTGCCCCCCCCCAGGCTGCGTGGGCGTGGACGGTGGGGGAGGCTCCCTGGGCTCAGGGCCGCACCAGGGACCCTGCCCCTCCCCCACCGCGAGGAGTGGGCGGGGCCGCGGGGCGGGGGTGGGCTGGGGAACCTTGGCCCTGGCCGCCCCGCCTCCAGCGCTTGGAGGGTACCGGCTTTGTTTGTTAGGATTTATTCGTTTGAAAGGCAGAGTTAGAGAGAGAGGTCTTCCACCCGCTGGTTCACTCCCCAGATGGCCGCAACCAGGCTGGACCAGGCCCAAGCCAGGAGCCAGGGGCTCCATCCGGGTCTCCCATGCGGGTGCAGGGGCCCAAGCACTTGGGCCATCCTCCACTGCTTTCCCAGGCCACAGCAGGGAGCTGGATTGGAAGTGGAGCAGCCAGGATTCGAACCTGCGCCCCTGCGGGAGGCCTGAATGTTCCCGCTGGGCCGTGGTGCTGCTGTTGGGATGTTTGGAAGATCGCGGGTTGGGGGTGGGGTCGGGCCCGGGTCTACGCCCTCCGCTCCCCGACCCCTGACCCTGGTTTTCTTTACAGGGGCTGAAACAAGCGGCTCCACTCTGAGCGCCTCCCCCTCCGACTCCGCCCCCTTGACGACACAGACAAGCCCTGACACCTCTACCCCACAGACAGCCCCGCCCCCTTAACGCAGACAAGCCCCGCCTCCACAACCTCACCGGCCAGCTCCGCCCCCTCCAGTTCAGAGACGCCCACCCCTGGCCCAGGTGAGTCTTAGGTCTGGGGGGGCAGGGGCTCCAGGGTGCAGTTCGAGGCCAGGCCGCCAGGGGGCGGCAGAGCCGTGGGAACGCGCAGCCTCTCTGGTGGCAGCTGCGCCACAGGGGTAAACGCCTAGCGGATTAAGCACCTAGCAGATTAAGCACCTAGCAGATTAAGTACCTAGCGGATTAAGTACCTAGCGTATGTCAGGTCCTGGAATCCACAGTTACACAAGGATTCCTGCTCCGGAGGAGAAACGGGTTGAAAATTACACCTGAAGATGCTACCAAAAAGTAGAAAAACTTGAACTCCATGCGTAGGGTTTTTTTAATTTATTTATCTGAAAGTCAGAGTTATAGAGGGAGAGAGGGAGACCTTCCATCCTCTGGGTCACTCCTCGGATGGCTGGGCCAGGAGCTCCGTCCGGGTCTCCCCTCACCTGGGCCTCTCCCCTCACCGGGTGGTCACTGGACTCAGACTGAACTCAGCCTTGGCAGTGAGCAAGCGCCAGCCTGCTGCGGCCTCCCAGAGCACGCCGGAGCTGGAAGGGATGTGGAGGCTCCCAGGCGGGGGGCTGGGGTGCTGGTAACCCCCCAAGACCACCCGGGTGGGGCGAGCAGCCTGGAGGCCAGGAAGTAGTTTTCAGCCCCAGAGATCACCCCAGGCTGCTGCGTGGGTTCAGGAGGGGGCTGGGCTCGAGGGGGGGGAGCACGGGTGGGCATGAGGGGTGTCTCAGCGGGGACCCCTGCTCACATCCAGGCGGTGACAGCGGGGTGCGGGTGCGAGCTCCAGGCCAGGGGGTGTCCCGCGGGGGCGTGGCCGGGGTCCCACAGCCCCGTCCTCAGGTCCAGAGACGGCCACGGCGTGAGACATCAGCTTACGGGGGGCCGCTGGGGACACACGCGGTCCTTCCCTGAGCGCCGTCCCGACCCCAGTTCCTGCGCATGCACGCTCATGGAGGCCAGTGCTTATGTCTCCTATACGTGGGAGACCCCGAGTTCCCGCCCCGGCCTCTGCCGCCATCTGGGGAGCGAACCGGCGTTAATCAGTCAACAGCTTTGCCACCGCTCGTGTGGACCAGGCTGAGCGCACAGCCCCATTTCACAGATGTGGAAACTGAGACTCGGGGAGACCCATTCAGCACGGAGAGCAGCAGGCTGCAGCCCCGCGGGCCGGGCACTCGCTCAGTTGTCCTGCTGTCTCCCCAGCGGGCCCGGGAGTCCACAGACCCTGGCTCGGCCCCCAGGAGCCCCCCCAGAGGTAGTGTCACCCAGAGATGCTCTGCGGGGACCCAGCTGCCTGGAGACGCCTGCCTCCCCCACTGGAGCCCTCGGGTTCCAGTCCCAGCCCCACTCTTGACCCCAGCCCCCCGCTCTCGGGCACCCCGGAAGGCAGCAGGGACGGCTCCAGTCAGCGAGGGGGCCCCTGCACCCTCGTGGGAGCCCTGGATGGAGCTCCCGGCTCCTGGCTCCCCTGTTCCACCCGGGGCTGCTCCAGGGCTTTGGGGAGTGAACTTGCAGGTGTGGGATCTCTGGCCGACCAGGACGCCTGGAGGGCTAGAACTGGGAGGGAGTGGGCTGGGACTGGGTGGGGCGGAGGGGACTCTGCCGTCTGCTCCTGGCTGCCAGCCCCGTTTCTCGTCCTGTGCCGTCCCACCCCCCCCCCCCCCCCCGGGGCGGCCATACCACAGCCTTGGGGCGGGGCGGTTCCAGGGGGCGTTCACTGGAGGGTCTGCAGTCCCCTCCCCGCCCCCCCCCCCAGAGGCAGCGTCCGAGGGTGGACGCCATGCACAGAGGCCGCTTCCACCACCACCCCCCGCGGGCTTCCCAGATCCAACAGGACCCCTGCCGGTGCTGACTCCGAGCCCCTCCCCCAGATGAGCTGAAACCCGGCCGCGGCACGCTTCTTCCAGGATCCCGCATGGCGCCGGCTCTGGGGGTGCGGAGGCTGGGACCCCGCTGCTTCCCGGCTCCCATCTCCCCCCGGGCGGACGGCCCGTGGTCTGGGGGCGCTCCCAGCACCCCCTCCCCATGCTCTGCCATCAGCACCTTGGGCGCGGACAGCTCCTCGCTGTCTCCGGCACCCTCCTCAGGCCGCGCAAGGAGACCCCGGGGGCCGGCGCCGGGGCGGAGGGGGCGTCCAGCGGGTGGAGCCTTTCCCGCGGCCGCCCAGGCGAAGCCACGTCCCACACCGGAGTGCCTACTTAAAGTCCCCGCCACTGCACACGTGTGACCCCGGCTCCTGCGGATGCTCCTGGGAGACAGCAGATGGTGTCCCAAGTGC
The DNA here is from genome assembly GCA_949820135.1 of Sylvilagus floridanus. NCBI lineage: Eukaryota > Metazoa > Chordata > Mammalia > Lagomorpha > Leporidae > Sylvilagus > Sylvilagus floridanus. The sequence goes on from OX463229.1 coordinate 16,546,851, forward strand.
TTGGGTTCCTGCCACCCAGAGGGGGAGACTCAGACTGAGTTCCCAGCTCCCAGCATCAGTCTGGGCCAGTCTGGGCCACCATTGTAGATGTTTGGGGGGGTGAAATAGTAGTTGAAAGATCGCTCTGTGCCTATCTTTCTCTGTCTCTCTGCCTTTCAAGCAAAAATAAAAACAAATCAATGACAATTTTTTAAAGTAAAACAAGAAGGGGGAGATACAGAATGAAAGAGAGATGTGATTATAGATTCAGGCTCTGAGAGGCACTGCATGGCTCGTTTTGAAGAGGGAGGAAGGGGCCAGGAGCCAAGGAACCCAGGCAGTGTCCCGAGGCTGGAAAAGGCAAAGATGTAGGTTCTCTCCCAAAGCCTTCAGGAGGCACCTAGCCCTGCCCACACCTCTGTGCCAGCCCAGTGTGATCCATGCTCAACTGCTGAGCATGGATCTGGGGCACCACAGATTTCTGCTATTTTGAGCAGCTCAATTTGTGCAGAAGCAAGAGAACACTAAGATGGCACCTGTCGTTTTGCCCCACGACCTAAGTCCCTGCATACAAATACACACTGGGACAGGAGCAGCACAGAGCGGGGACACTGACCTGTGCGTTGACCAGCCGGATGAGCTTGTCAAGGTTCTTGAACCACATGTGGGCATTCTCATAATGGAAGTCACTACCCATGGTCATCACGATGTGGTTGGTGCGGTAGGACTGACGCTGTGGGGCAAAGGCAGTTCTCTGACCACCTTGTCCTCAGGCCACAGCTATGTCTAGTTGTTTCATTCTATACAGAAGGATGTTCCCAAAAGTTCCTGGTACATTCTAAAAGATAAGATTATCTTGGTGCCAAAATTACAGAGATCCATGCATCATGTTTCCTAAGATACATTTTCACGAACTTTTGGAAGACCCCTCAGGTGTAATGCAGAGGCCCAAGGATTTGGATCATCCTCTGCTGCTTTCCCAGGCATGTTAGCAGGAAGCTGGATTGGAAGTGGAGCAGCCGGGACTTGAACCACCGCCAATATGGGATGCTAGTGCTGCAGGCCAGGGCTTTAACCTGCTGTACCACAGCACCAGCCTCCTGACTTCAGCTTAATAATGTGCATCCTAGGAGACAGGGGGAGATGGCTCAAGTGTTTGGGTCCCTTTCACCTGCATGGGAGATCCAGATGGAGCTCTGGGCTCCTGTCTTCAGCCTGGCCCAACCCAAGTTGTTTCAGGCATTTGGAGAGGAAACCAGTGGGTGGAAGCTCTTGCTGCCCCCCTACTTCCAGCCCACCTGCACTATCTCTCCCTATATGTCTATCATGCTGCCTTCCCAATAAGTAAATAAATCATTAAAATATTTAATTAAACATTACAGGGGCCAGCACTGTGGCACAGTAGGTTAATCCTCCAACTGTGGAGCCAGCATCCCCATATGGGTGCCGGTTCAAGTACCAGCTACTCCTCTTTGATCTGGCTCTCTGCTATGACCTGGGATAGCAGAAGATGGCCCAAGTCCTTGTGCCCCTGCATCCACGTGGGAGACCAGCAAGGAGCTCTTGGCTCCTGGCTTTAGATCAGTGCAGCTCCAGCCAATGGGACCATTTGGGGAGTGAACCAGCAGATGGAAGACCTTTCTCTCTGTCTCCCCTTCTTTCTGTCACTTTACCTTGCCAATAAAGAAATAAATCTTTAAAAATTAAATATAAATATTATTTGCTGGAAAAATTTGAAATGCATGCATTGTTATTTCAATATGCATCTCAACGAACCAGTTGAGGACCCTTATCTGTGATCCTAAACCTACAAGTAAGGGTGTGGCATAAGACACATGAAGAGCCACAGGCTGGTGAGTGGTTCTCCTGGGAGCACCACACAATGAGGACACTGGTTCCCACGGCTACGCTGTCTCTGCATGGGTCAGTGAGGAACACATGCAAATCTACTGTGGGACATGGAGACCGTGACTGGAACAGTACATTCGCCCAAGGGCTATGAGAAGGCCTTAGGCATCATGTGGGTTGTGGGAGAGGCTCTGTGCCATGTGCACCTCAGTCCCACAGATTGTGGACACCTAGTTACCTGGGTAGCAGCCAAGTTGAGGAAGTAATCAACCAGTCTCTTGGTGTTGTGCTCAGGACTGCTGGGGTCATCCACCACGGGCTTGTCATCGCATAACCTGTCCCAGCACAGATACCTCGGGGGGTCATAAACATTGGGGAGCACACCTGTGGGCCACATCGGTCTAAGACACTTGCCCTAGGATCAAAATTTGCCGTGCCTCCCATAAGGTGGGCTTCAGAATTTGTAGGGTCCAGTGCAAAGGGAAAATTCTAGGCTCTGGTTCACAAGACATTAAGAGTTTTAAGATGCTCAGGTCACCCCACAGCCTCACCAGTGAAGAGGTCGGCGGTCGGGGGCTGCAGGCTGGCACTGGCCCGCCACACCAGCTCCATCTCCTGCTTCTTCTTCCGCATTTCTTTGTCTTGGTAATCCACGCGCCCCAAGAAGACGCCATCAAAACTCATCTGGGGTGAGGTAGGAGGGGGCGCTGTGAATGAGTGTGACACTCAGCACCATCAAGCTCCCTTTGGCTTCGGAGAACCAGGCAGAATACAGGAAGACGAATGTGGCTGAAACTAGGGTTAATTCCCAAATCTGGGGAAGGGTCAGAGAGCACCACATGACCTTGGGGAGGAGGCGGGGCCAAACTCAGAATCCATCTCCATCTGCCCAGAAATGTCAAGGTCAAGAAGTAACTGACGCATGTGTAGTCTGAGGGTGTTTGTGCCAGAAACAACCAATAGAGGTGGGTTTAAAGCACCCTAGGCCTCCACCTGCCACTCAGCTTGGAAGGAGCCAGGATCCTAGCATGTGGGGTGGGGCCAGAGCACTGAGAAGAGAAAGGAGAGAGAGCAGAGTCCATAAAAGGGGTTCACTCTTGGGGTCAGACCTGGCAGGGCTCACAACTGGCCAAGGGCTGGGTCAGTGGTGAGGGAGGAGTGAGAGTGAGTGAAGGGATGCATCCAGAGAGGACTACACAGCACCTGTGCAAAGAGAGAAGCCTGTTCCCGAGAGTGCCCAAAGGGGTCGATGTGCCAGGCCACACGGGGGCGCCCGTCGTCGCCGAACGTGTCCTGCAGGAAGCGCAGCCCCAGCGTCATCTGGTCCACGATGGCGCCATAGTGGGTGGCCGCCTCGTCGTTCATCACCCAGCCACCGTTGGCAAACTCCAGGCGCCCTGCGCGGGAGGGGCAAGGTCGGGGTCAAGGGCTGGGAGCCGGGCCAGGGAGAGAGGTGCTGGGATGAGAGGAGAAAAGCGTTCACTCCCCGTCTCAGAAGCTGGGGTTACAGGAGGAAGTGAGCTGGGCTTCCACTTCCCGTCCTTGGGGCAGGCTCACCCTGGCGCACCAGCTCCCGCACGGCTTGCCGGGTTGCGTTCGTCTGCTGGTGCCACCAACGGGAGAAGAAGGCCATCTCCACGTAGACGAACCTGCGTCTGGGCTCTGCCCGCAGGGCGGAAATGACCGAGTCCAGGATGTACTGCACACCAGCGTGCTGGAGGTTATTACAAACTGTGGACACAGGGCATCCAAATCAGGAGACTGGAGGGAGTTATTCCTAGACACAGAGCCCAGGCCAGGCATTGCTCCCCTCTGATGTCCAGGGCACACATCAAAGGCCACGCCCACCGAGTACTTACCCCCATAGTAGTACTGGTCCACTGTCTTGACCCAGCCCACGTCATCATGTGTGTGGGGCAGCAGGTGAACGTTCAGCATGTCTGGCTGCACCGTGGGGCATGTCTGCACAGGGACTCAACACACACACACACACACACACACACACGCGCGCGCGCGCGCGTCAGTACCCCCAGGGCAAAGAGGTGGAGTGGGGGAGAGTCTGGCTCAGGGGACCGCATGGTGGACACGGGTGTGGTGGGGAGGCCCTGACCTGAGCCTGTGTGCAGAGGAGGCCAGGCCCTCCCAGGCAGGACACACGCATCCTGGCGCTCACACGCACAGCTCCCACCCGCACAGCCCCCCAGCGCGGCTCTCCCTCTCGCCCTGGGAAAATCATCAGAGCCCTGGCTGAGGTGCGTTCAGCCCCGCACACAGCTGACCTGCGGGCGTCCTGGGGCAGAGAGAGCAGTGATCTGGGCAAGGGGGCCGCAGGAAGTGGAGGAGCCAGGGTGGACTTCAGGGAGGCGGCGTCCACACCCCCGCTGCCCCCACACCGCCCTCACGGGGCTCACACACTAAGGCCAGCGGTCTGGGGCCAGGGGAGGCGAGGACCCCCTCCATGGCAGCCGGCACGCATTCGGACCCCGTGTGGGACCCGCCACCCCTCGAAGCACCCCGGATCGGACCCGTCCACACCCGCGGACCCTCCTCAGGCTTCCCGGGCCAGTTCTCGCTCCGTCCCGCGGTCTCCCTCACCCCGTATCCCGCGGCGCGAGTGCCGGGCGCCGCCACCAACACCACAAAGAGGACGGGCAGAGGCGAGGAAGGTCCCCGCACGGCGCGCCCCGCGTCCCCCCAGCCGCCGGCGCGGACCCCCGAAGCACGACCGAGGGCGGTCATGGCTCCGCTGTCCCCGCCGCTGCCGCCTCAGCCGCCGCCGCAGCCTCAGGAGGGTTCCCGGGTCCGGCGGCGGCGGGACGAAAGCTCCGCCCCCAGAACGCGGCCTGGCCAATCGGCGCCGGAGGGGCGGGGCCAACCGCTCGGGCGCCGCCCAGGACTGAGGCTGCTGCCGAGTCCTCTGGGTCCCTGAATCCAGGGAAGCAGGGAAGCGCGGGACAGGTGCTGCCCTCGGGGCGCTGGATGCCCAGGGGCGCCCTTAGCCTCTCGTCACTCCGTGGGGCACGGGAATGACTGCCCCCTTGAGGGTAGGGGCCTCAGCTTTTCCTACAGCTTCTGGATTTTCCTAGAGGGTGAGGGTGCGCGGGGGAATTCCAGGGTGTCCTATTTAGGGGAGACCCTGGAGGGACCGAGCTGGGCTTGACGAGGAGCGGCTCCGCCCGCTGGGGAAACAGAGTTGCCTCGCAGAGCCTCAGCTCCCAGCAGGGCAGCCAGAGCCTCATCTTTGTAGTAAGAAAACCAAATCCCAGATTGCTTAGTGGTTGGAAGTCTCTCTCTCTCTCTCCCTCTCCCTCTCCCTCTCCCTCTCCCTCTCCCTCTCTGCCTCTCTGTAATTCATCCTCTCTATTAAAGAGAAATCTTTTTTTAAAGAGAGAGCGAGATTTGCAGTTGACCGGATCTAAGGAGCCATCCCTGCCAGCCTAGGAATACAACTTGGGTGGGGCACCCCCTAGGGTGCCGCCTTTTACCTTCCGTGTGAATCAGCCTGGCACTAGCCAAGGAACCCACCACAGCCACTCGGGACAGAAGGACTCTTGCTTGGGTGCATGGCTTGGGATGTTCCCCATTCATATACGATGAGTTCCATCGATTCAGCTGTTGGCTGAGGCCAGAGGCCAGGATGGATGAGGCACGGGCAGAGAGAGGGGCCTGCGTACAGCCAGGAAGCAGGGACAGCCGCTGGGCCCCACTCAGACCTCCAGAACCAACGCGCTCATAAGAACAGCATTGCAAGGAGAGCTCCCCAGGGACCTAAGGGTCTCCCACTCCTGGTTGTTTTTTTCCTAAAGTTTTTTTTTTTTTTATATTCTTCAAAATACAGAGTGACTGAGAGACAAAGAGAGAGAGAGGGAGAGGGAGAGGAAGGGAGAGGGAGAGGGAGAGGGAGAGGGAGAGGGAGAGGGAGAGCGAGAGGGGAGGGGAGGGGAGGGGGAGGGGAGGGGGAGGGGGAGGGGAGGGGGAGGGGGAGGATCTTCTGTCTGCTGGCTGACTCTCCCAAGAGCCTCACCACCAGGATGGGGCACTGTGGAAGCCAAGAGCTTGGAACTCCAGCTGAGTCTCCCTCACAGGCGGCAGGGGGCTGAGCACTTGGGCCATCTTGCCACCGCGTTGCCAGGGGCATCAGCAGGGAGGTGCATGTGGGGTGGAGGAGTTCGGTCTTCAACCCCAAGGCGCACTTCCTAAACACCATAACTAAATGAAGTTCCCCCACTCAGTGCCCTAAGTCTATGACTCAGGGTTAGAAAAGCTAGAGGGGCCAGTGTTGCCTGCAAGTCCCAGCTGCTCCATTTCCAATCCTGCTCTCTGCTATGGACTGGGAAAGCAGTGGAAGATGGCCCAAGTCCTTGGACCCCTGCACCCACATGGGAGACCTGGAAGAAGCTCCTGGATCCTGGCTCCTGGCTTCAGATCAGCTCAGCTACAGCCATTGCGACCATTTTGGGAGTGAACCTGCAGATGGAAGACCTCTTTCTCTACTTCTCTCTGTAACTCTGCCTCTCAAATAAAATAAATCTTAAAAAAAATCTGCATGAGCTCAGGAGCCAAATCCCATTCAACCCACAGCAGCTGTGTCCTCTCATGTTGTGGATTCACCAACATTCCAATCAAAGCAGTGACTTGGGAAAATCGGGGAAAGCCCCATCCAGCAACCATGCTCCAGGCCTGAGTAAAAGCAGGACCATGGCACCCTCCTCAGGCTTCCCTACCCAGCCTGGGGGGCTTCCTTCCACCCACTTGGCCATCCCCACTTACAAAGAGGTCTTGGCCCATAGGCCAGCATCAGGGCCCCATGCAGGGTGGCAGCTGGCCCTGGGGCTCCCCCTGCTGGCCTCTTCCTTTGACTGCAGTTTGGGACTCAGGAGCCTTTTCAGGCAAGAGCCTATCTAAGATAACCCAGGCCCATCAGGAGCTGCGGGCAAACCCTGGTCACCATACCCGAGCCTCCCTTGCTGGCCAGTTCCAGTCTCCCTTAATGGAGGGGTTAGAAAGACTGGCACAACCTTGGGGCTGGTATTGTGGCACAGCAAGTGAAGCCAGCGCTTGCATTGCCAGCATCCCATAGTGAGATGCAGACTTGAATCCCAGCTACACCACCTCTGATCCAGCTCCCTGCTAGGGTACCTGGAAGGCAGTGGAAGATGGCTCAAGAACTTGGGCCCCTGTCACTCACGTGGGAGACCCAGATGTCATTCCTTCTTCCTGGTTTAACCCTGGCTCAGCCATGACTGTTCTGGTCATTTGAGGAATGAACCAGTGAATGGACAAACATGTTGGGACTGGCACTGTGGCATAGTGGGTAAAGCCGCCGTGTGCAGATCCAACATTGCACATGGACACCAGTTCCAGTCCCAGCTGCTCCACTTGTGATCCAGCTCTCTGCTATGGCCTTGGAAAGCAGCAGAAGATGGCCCAGGTCCTTGGTCCCCTGCATCCACATGAGTGACCTGGAGGAAGCTCCTGGCTCCTGGATTCGGATCAGTGCAAATCCGGGTATTGTGGCGATTTGGCGAGTGAACCAGTGGATGGAAGACCTCTCTCTCTCTCTGCCTCCACTTCTCTGTATCTGTGCCTTTCAAATAAATACATAAATCTTAAAAAAATAAAAGTAGGCCGGCGCCGTGGCTCAATAAGCTTATCCTCTGCCTAGCGGCGCCGGCACCCCGTGTTCTAATCCCAGTCGGGGAGCCGGATTCTGTCCCAGTTGCCCCTCTTCCAGGCCAGCTCTCTGCTGTGGCCAGGGAGTGCAGTGGAGGATGGCCCAAGTGCTTGGGCCCTGCACCCCATGGGAGACCAGCAGAAGCACCTGCCTCCTGCCTTTGGATCAGTGCGCTGCACTGACTGCAGTGCCCCGGCCGCGGCGGCCATTGGAGGGTGAACCAAAGGCAAAGGAAGACTTTCTCTCTGTCTCTCTCTTTTACTGTCCATTCTGCCTGTAAAAATAAAATTAAATTAAATTAAAAATTCAACTTAGGTAAGGGGGAGGAGACAAGCAGTGTGGCCCAGTGTGCTAGGTTGCTGTTTGCCAAACCAACATCTCATAAGGCAGCAACAATTCCAATCCTTGAGGATCCTCTGGGGGTTCCACTACCTGTTAATGTAACTGGGAAGATAACAAATGGTGGTCTAAGTACTTGGGTCCCTGTCATCCATGTGGGTGACCTGGATGAAGTTCCAGGATCCTGACTTTGGTCACCACCAGCACAACTTTAGAGGCCTATTGGGCAGAAAACCAGCAGATGGGAGATCTGTCTCTATCTCTATCTCTATCTCTATCTCTATCTCTATCTCTATCTCTATCTCTATCTCTATCTCTATCTCCATCACTCTGCCTTTCAAATATATATGTGAATTTATTTAAGATTTATATATTTATTTGAAAGTCAGAGTTACAAAGAGAGACAGAGAAGGAGAGGCAGAGAGAGAGAGAGAGAGGTCTTCCATCCACTGGTTCACTCCCTAGTTGGCAGCAAAACTATCCCAATCTGAAGCCAGGAGCCAGGAGCTTCTTCCAGGTCTCCCATGCAGGCACAGGGGCCCAAGGACTTGGGCCATCTTCTACTGCTTTCCCAGGCCATAGCAGAAAGCTGGATCAGAAGTGAAGCAGCCAAGACTCAAAACCGGCACCCATATAGGATGCCAGAACTGCAGGCAGCGGCTTTACATGCTACACCACAGCGCCGGCCCCAGTGAATGTTTTTTTTTTTTTTTTTTTACATAAAATTTATTTGAAAGGCAGAGTGACAGAGATAAATCTTCCATCCATTGTTCCACTCCCCAAAAGGCTGCAACGACCAGAGCTGGGCCAAAGCCAGGAGCCAGGAGCTCCATCTGGGTCTCCCATGCAGGTGCAGGAGCCCAAGGACTTGGGCCATTCTGTTGCTTTCCCAGGCACATTAGCAGAGAGCTGGATCAGAAGTGGAGCAGCTGGGACTCGAACTGGGTCCATATGGGATGCTGGCACTGCTTCTAGTGGCTTTACCCACTATGCCACAGCGCCGGCCTCTAGGTCATACATTCTATCTCCCTCTAAATGTGCCACAAAGAGTCCTTCGGTGACCGGAGTGTCATCACTATTTTAATGGCATTTTGGGCGGCAGCATGGGGACAGAGGGAAAGAGTCGGACTCGCCCCAGGGGCAGAGAGCTCAGGCTTGCTAGGCGACTTCCCCGCAGGTCCCACCGTCCATTTTCCACTGGACCGAGGCCACAAATGTGCGGATCTCCATGGGCTGCAGTGTGATGTTGGCCAGGTCCAGAGCGGGCACCGAGGGGTTTGGTACGGGGCCTGGGCAGGGGAGACCCAAGAGTGAGAATTCCCCGCCCTCCTTCACTCCCTCCCCTGGGCCTGAACACCTGTGCATCTCCAGATGTCCCCCCGGGGCTCATCCTGGACATTAAACTCTTTCTTCAAGCCTAAATATCACCACTAGACACCCCCCCCCCCATTCCTCTGCAATGCCTGGCCCTCACCCTCACACCCTCAAAACAACCCCAGAACTAGACAACCATGACTAGACCCTCGAAACTTGTTCCTGGGCCCGAATGCTCAACCCACACGACCTATTGCTCGCTTGCTGAGCCCACTTTGGACCCTGAAGCCCTGAGCCTGGATCTGTCCAGGGTCCTCAGGTTCTACACTGGATCCTGGTCCACATACCCATGCCTCATACACCGCCACCAGCTGCCAGCCCCAGGCAGGAGCCCACCCCTCCTACACTAGGTGCCCACCAGTGTCTGGCGTCCACTTGAGCCTGGAGGCACTGGCCCGGGGCTGGTTGGCCGCCAGCGTGGTCTCCTGCAGGCGGGTGATGGTGACGGTGGAGAACAGGTTCTGTGGGAACAGTGAACAGGATCTGATCAGTGGGGGCAAAGATGGCTCCCCTACCCCTCCCTCCGTTTCGTCTCCCTCGTGCCCATTTCCTGTCTGTTTCCCACCTCTGCTCTCCTACCTGTAAATCCAAGGTCACAGGGGAGCTCAAGTTTCGGCCCGAGTCCTCCCCGCTGGCGAACTGGTGCTCCAAGCGCAGCAGCAGCGTCTCTGGGCCCCAGCGGGCCAGGGTGAGCAGGTGCACGGAGGGCGGGAGCTCTTGGCACAGCCCTGAGAACTGCGGGGAGACGGAGGCGGGGCTGAGTCGGAGGGGGGCGGGGCTTTACGCAGGGTGGGCGGGACTCAGAGAAGAGGAATGGAGGGGATCTTGTACGACTGAGCCAATGAGAGGACGGGGTGGTCCCAAGGTGGAGGAAGATTCCACCCGCTGGTGTCTGAGGCGTGCAGGGGCAGTACAGATGCCATTGAGCCCAGGGATGAAGACCAGGAAAAGGATGTGTGTGATGGGCGAGGCAAGAGCGGGATGCATAGGGGGCGGGGACTAAGCGAGGCAGGGCGGGGCCGAGACGGGGAGGCAATGGTGGGGCGGGAGCTGGGGCTCTGCACTACCAGTGGAGGCCTGGGCGGGACCACCGAGATGGCCGACCTAACTGACTCCCAAGTCCAACCAAGGTCCCCCGAGGTGGCTCCCAACCAGGTCAAAAAAAACCCGCAGGCAAGCCGCACCCTTCGCAGGCTCCTTTCGCATTCTGTCTCTGCCTACAGCGCCGTCCCTCACCTCGGTGAGCCGGGCGGTTCCGGGCTGGTAGGGGGCACCACCACCAGGGGCTAGCACCATCTGTGGGGCCAGGACCTCCTTCTCCGCCAGCAGCCGGTGCCCCGCGGCCGCCGTGCCCACTGCGTCCAGCAGCACGAGGTGGTGCCCTCGCACCCATGACCCTGAGCCCTCCTCCAGCAGCGGCTCCCCCACTCCACGGTTATCATCCAGCAGCAGCCTGCGGTGCACCTGGGGGAAGAGCAGCCAGGAGAGCCGTTGGGCCCAGCGCGGATCCCTGTCCTCGGTCCCGCATAGACTTGAAAAGAGGACCCTTGGGTGGCTAAGGCTCCCACACCCCCTCACCATGAGCTCCAGCGAGCCGTCCTGCAGGCTGCTGCCCCCCTGTGAGCGGTCCGTCAGTACCGTCAGCTGCTTCTTCCCGTCCTGGGTGGCAGGGGTGAGCGTGAGGGCAGATGGGGAGCCCCAGGCACCTGGGAGATGCCACCAGTGAGGGGCCCTCCCCATTCTGTACCTGGGGAGGTACGGGGTGGGGGAGGGTACCGTGATGTAAATTCGAGTGTTGACTGGATAGTAGTTCCCCGCCACCGGCTCTGTCTGGTTCAAGTTCCAGGTGGGCCGATAATTCCTCCTGGGGGACGGAAGGTCATCTGGTCAGGCTGGGACACAGGCTCCCCAACTCTGCTCTCTCCCTTCTTCCTCTCCCTCCCACATTCACACCATCAGCCAGCGCCCCCGCCCCTCTCCCTCCCACATTCACACCATCAGCCAGCGCCCCCGCCCCTGGGCCTCCACACATCACCACTGCCCTGCAGGTGCCCAGTGTCCCTGTCACCTCCTCTTCAGGATCTCCCGGCCATTGCTGTCCGTGTAGAAGTAGCCCTTGGTGTCCAGCGGTGTGTCGAAGCGACTGATCACTTCCTTCCCCCACTCATCACTGTACCCAATGGGACAGCACCTCGTGAGCCTCATCTAAACTCACTCTGGGGGCGGTGTTGGGGGCAGTGGCTAAGACGCCAGCTGGGATGCCGCCACACCTATCACAGTGCCCGGGCCTGGGTCCCAGCTGTGCTCCTGCTTCCTGCCTCTGTTGACGCAGACCCCGAGAGACAGCAGTGACAGTGACAGTCCTGCCACCCACACGGGGGACCAGGTTGAGCTCCCAGCTCCCAGCTTCCTCCTGGCCTAGCTCCAGGTCTTTGGGGGCATTTGAGGAGTGAACCAGATGGGAGGAATCTGTCCAAAGGATTCAATCTCTTTTCTAACTCCATTTTTCAAAAACAATATTTTAAAATAAAGCATCCTGAATTGGTGCTCACCCCCAGCCCCAGCCCCAGTCCCAGCACTCACCCCACAGGGATGGGCCCCACCGTCCACTCCAGCTCCAGGTGGCGCTGTCCGCGGTACAGGCGAACCACCTGGGAACATCAGGATGAGAAGTTCTGGTGCACCTCCTGTACCAAGGGTGTCTGAGGACACACAGGGCAGAGGGCGGGGGTCAGCCCAGCCTTGGGTAGAGGGGAGGCGTGCAAATGCCCCCTGCTGTGAACCCTCCAGAAGCTTCCATCAGGGTCCACCCCAAAACTGCACAGGAATCCCAGCCATTACCACCTGGAAGTGAAGTCCTGGACCTGCCTGGATGTGAAGTCCACACTTCCCGCTCAGTCCCTGCCCAGAAGTCCTGAGTGGGGCCCATGTGCTAGCTGCCCACATAACCTCCCTTGCCCTCCTCAGAGTTGAGTTCTTTTTTTATTAAATTTTTATTTATTTATTTATTTATTTTTTGACAGGCAGAGTGGACAGTGAGAGAGAGAGAGAGAGACAGAGAAAGGTCTTCCTTTTTGCTGTTGGTTCACTCTCCAATGGCCGCCGCAGCCGGCGCACCGCCCTGATCCGATGGCAGGAGCCAGGTGCTTCTCCTGGTCTCCCATGGGGTGCAGGGCCCAAGCACTTGGGCCACCCTCCACTGCACTCCCTGGCCACAGCAGAGAGCTGGCCTGGAAGAGGGGCAACAGGGACAGAATCCACTGCCTCGACCAGGACTAGAACCTGGTGTGCTGGCGCCGCTAGGCGGAGGATTAGCCTATTGTGCCTAGGGGTCGGCAGAGCTGAGTTCTAGCTCCACATGTGGCTCCCTGCAAAAGACTACGTTGCCCCAACTTCCCTGAGGCTATCAGTAGCTAAGCTCAAATGCAGATGAAATAGCTGGAGCCTGGGAGCCATGTTGGACCATGAGGAGCTGACTGTTGAAGAAGGCATTGCACCAAGACAGAAGGGGCCTGGGTGCCTAGGGAATCACCCCAACATCCCTGGTGGACCAGCCTGACTTGGTGTTAAAAAGAAAGAGTCTTTGTCTCGCTTAGACACAGTTCACTTGGGTAATCAGTCACAACCGGCAAGACCGCATCCTACTACACTGTCGCCCTAGGCGGGGAGACACGCGCCTCGAGAGGAAGAACGTCAACTCTCAGGCTCCTGAGCCTGCAGAGACGTGGGCCTTGCCACTGCCTGTCCTCCTCCCACCCTATGACAACACATGGACGCAAGCACCTGGAATACTGCCCTTCCCCCAAAACCAGGCTTCTCTGCGAGTGCCAACTCTCCAGTCTCCACTCCCAATACCAACTCCTCTTACACTGACATCGGGGACCTCTGCAGGTCCCTGTCCTGGGGTCTCCCCACGCGTGAACACCCCAAACCTGATTTCCAATGCTGCTGGTAATCCCGACACCCACAGCAGGGGTCACTGGCGTCACATGTGCGTCTCTGGGAGAGGCAGCCGCCTCTCATTAGCCCCTGTAACCCTCTTCCCTCAGGGACACTGGACTTCTCTCCCCTCTCCACCTGGCACCTGGCACACACCCCTCCCCTCCCCACTGCCCACTCATGACTCCTGGCCCCAGACCTTCAGCACGCGGATCTGAGCCCAGCGGCTCACGGGCAGTGGTTTCAATCCGTAGGGTCTAAAGATGTCGGCTCCAGAGGGCGGACTGCTTCTCTCGTCACCTGTACTGGCGTTATACCTGGAGTTGGGGCAGGTGAGAGTTAGATAAGGGGCTCCGGCTCCACATTGCCCCCCTCCCTGGCCTGCGGATCCCCTCTCACCAGAAAAAAGCCTGGCTCACGGGCAGCACGAGTTTCTGCTCCAAGTCCTCAATCTGCATCAAGAGGCCTGTCTCAGGGTTGAAGGTCACCCGGAGGAACTGTGCAGAAGATGGAAGACACACGACAAAGGGCACGGCCTCAGCCAATGGCAGCTCTGTTCTTCCTGGAGCTCAAGACAGCACCCTGCAGTGCCCCCTCCTCCTCTCACTCTCCCACTCCTCACCATCAGCCAGCGCCCCCACCCCTCTCCCTCCCACATTCACACCATCAGCCAGCACCCCCGCCCCTTTAGAGGATCCTAATGGGTCCAGCTTCATCACCCCATGGCCCTCTGGGACTGTACAGTGGATCCCTTCCAGGTCCCTAGCTTCTGTGTTCATGTCCCACACTCAGTCCCCATCGATGGCCTGGGTCAGCCCAGCTCTGATCATGGCCCCCGTAGCTTCAGACCAAAGCCAGCACGGGCAGCTGACACAGGGACCATGACGCAGGCTCCCACAGATGTTTAGGGGTCCACAGCAATACTTTCATTTCCATTAGAATCCAAACACAAACTCAGTATAACACTGATGAATGAATTATAACAAAGCCTTCCTGGATGGGATTTACCCTCAGGCCAACATTGCCATACATTAGGATTTCCTACATTTTTTATGGAAACAGGGTTACAATAGCCTTGGATTTTTTTAAACTCATGACAATCTTAATGCAGCCATATCCAGCACATGGTTCCTTCATGGTAAAAGCCACAGTTCTGGGGCTGGCCTTGTGGCGTAGCAGGTAAAGCCACCGCCTGCAGTGCTGGAATCCCATATGGGCAGCGGTTTGAGTCCCGGCTGCTCCACTTCATATTCAGCTCCCTGTGCCTGAGAAAGCAGTGGAGGATGGCCCAAGTGCTTGGGCCTCTGTACCCACATGGGAGACCCAGAAGAAGCTCCTGGCTCCTGGCTCCTGGCTTCAGATCAGCTCAGGCCCTTGCGGCCATTTGAGGAGTGAACCAGAGGAAGGAAGACCTCCCTCTCTCTGACTCTTTTCCCTCTCTCTCTGTAACTCCGCCTTTCAAATTCATAAATAAATCTTCTTTTAAAAATTGCAAACTTCTACATGCCATCCTCTTTGACTCTCCTACTTTGCTGTCCAGTGTCTCCCATGATCACCCTGACTCCTCACAGCAGCCCCGGAAAAGGACACTGAGGCTCAGATGAAGGTCAGTCACTCAAGGTCACTCCATCAGGGGAGTGAGGTGATGGCAGACCACAAACCCCGGAACTGCTAACCCAGAGCCCACACAGCTCACCACAACACCTTAGATTTGTCCCCAAAGCAGGAAAAAGCATCACAAGGGGGTCTCACCTCGTTTTGGATAAGCAAGACCCCAGTCCTGGACTTCTGGGGGATGCGTTCGGGCCTGTGGGCCTTGGGATTCTGGAGAGAGACTCGGGCTACGGAGTAGATGCTGAAGCCCAGGGCCGGCACCGAGGCGGAGAACAGCAGCTCTGGGCTGGGCTTCTGTCCCTCTGGTTGGGGCAGCAGCAGCACCTCGGGGAAGGGAGGGGGAAGCTGAGCCAAGAGGCTGTGGGTGCGCACAGAAAGCATCACACTCAGTACAGCAGGCAGCAAACTCAAGGAGGGGAGGGAGCCCTGGGAGGGAGGAGAGAGATGGGGGAGGCAATGGAGGGAGGAAGGACTGCTGGGGAGGAGGAGGCTCAAGGGGGGAGGCCGTCTGGGAGGCAGGGGCTCTCCAGAAACAGGGAGGAAATGTCCTGGGGGAATTAAAGGGACCACTCGGGTGGGAGAGATGCTCCGATGGGGGCTGATGCTAAGGGCCAGAGCGGGCAGAGATCTGCAAGGACAGGAGGGGACACGAGGGGGAGGGGCGTGTCCATGGGTGTCCACGGGTGACAGTCCCTGAAGGGGCTCACCTCGCTGGGCACCGCGTGGCCACTGGGGTCCTTCACGAGGAAAGCGCCTGCACTGACCGGCAGCCGCACCATGCGGTCCACCTTCCGGGCCAGGGGGTTGTAAATGGCGACCTGGAACTGGGGGAGGGGGACAAGCAGGGCGGGGGTCACAGCAGGCCTCTCCAGACCCGCCCGTCACACCCCTAGGCCCAGCCCCCTGTGGGAGGGTTCGGTGGTCTCTGTCTTGCCCTGACTTGGCTGAGCCCCACAAAGTCTCGCTCGACAAAGGTCATCCAAAATAATTACCAGCACCCCGTGCACCCCATCAGCGGCAGCCCTGCCTCTTCTTCCGTGCGCCCCACCACCTGTCGGGGTCACCTCCCCCTGGGGCCCCGCCCGCGGCACCTGCCTCCCGCCCCGCCCCCACCCCGGCTCACGCGCGCCGACGTCTGGCTGAGCCGGCAGACGCTGATGTTGAGCTCCGGGCAGATGGAGAAAGCCTCCTGGGAGCCGCTAAGCCGCGCCAGGGCGTTGCTCAGGAGAACCTGGGGAGCAGCGCCACGGGGCGGCTTCGCTCTAAACGCCCACCCGGGTCTCTGCCTGGGGTGCCAGTCCCTGGCCCCATCTCTACACCACCCCTCTGAAGCACCGCCCCTTTCTCTTTTGCTTGTCAGCCTAAGCTTCTCCTCTCTGGCCTCTTTGGGCTCCACACGTCGCAACCACGCCCCACCCGGATCCACCCTCGCCCCCAGTCTCGAGCTCCGCCCCTTTCCATCTGCGCCCAGGGTTTCCCATGCCCTCTTCCTCCTGGTCTCCAGTCTCTGCCTCCACCTCCTCCTAGCTCTGACCCTGCCTTCTCCAGTATCCACCAGCGCCCGGGCCCCGCCCCGCGCACCTTGCAGCGCCCCCAGCCTGCAGCCAGCCGGCGGGAGTAGTCCTCCGCCACGAGCTGGCGGGAGGTGCCCGTGATGGCGTCGTGGTGCTGCAGCACCGCCATGGCCTCCTCTGCGGGCACACAGGGGTGCGGGAGGGGTCTTCGTGGGACTCAGCCCGGACCCCGCGGGGACAGGAAAGGGCAGGTGCCTCTTGGTTAGCGTCTTGGCGGCAGCCAAGGGCTGGATCCCACCTGCAGCCCCTCTCCTGTCCCCACCCCCACGCCGGCCGACCCCTACCTAGGGGAGCGCTGTCTCCTGACCCATAGGGCCCCACGTTGGCCGCCGGGCCCGCCAGCGCCTCCAGCTGCTTGCACACCTGGGGAGCAGTGCACAAGTTCAGGCTCCTGGTCTCAGGGGCCTCCTGGCTGCCCCCTCCCGCCGGCGCCGCCCACCTGCAGGAGGTTGTAGCTGATGCGCTCATAGCGCTTGAGGGCCGGCCGGCTGGAGAAGTAGCCGGTCCAGAACTGGTAGGGGCCATCCGCGTATGGGAAGAAGTCATCCTCCTTCAGCGACCTGCGCGGGCGGAGAGGGCGGGGTCATGAGGCGCGGGGCGTGCCAACCCCCGGCCTCCTCTGGGGACCCCCAAATACCAGGTGAGGTTGGCCTTGTTCAGCTCCCAGATGTAACAGGCGGGGGTGGAGTAGAGCACGTGGACGAGGTTCCCGTTTGCCTGCTGCTGGGGGGAGGGGAGTGGGTGAGCCCTGGGGGACAGTGCTGTGTCCCTGGGACCCACAGGTGTACACATTCAGCCTCCCACCCGGTGCCCACAGGCGCGCATCCTGTCGGCTCGGGTGCTGAGTCCACCTTCTGAGAGCACACCAGTGGTCAAACATTACCATCCCTGGAATGGTCTCTGCAAGAATACATCTGAAATTTTACTAAACCATCTCAAGGACACCAATTTCAGCAAGAAAAACTCATGTGGGAAAACAAAGTGTGACACACAAGGCAGGAATAATCATATTTTCAGCCCTATCAGATTGTTGCCAAAAGACCATGTTTGTAGCGAATGGACGCTCATCTACTGAGAGAGGTGAGGGGAGGAAATTGGTATACAGGAGGAAAAAGATGTTTGTTCTGCTGTACTGTGTTCCTAGTGTATACAATAGGTGCTCAACCAATGTTTGCATGAATGAAGGGCTGTGCTTCTGTGTGCCTACATATGTCTACACACACACACACACACACACACACACACAGAGTCCTGCCTCAGTATCCACAGTGGTGTAGTTCCAGGATCCCCAGAAAAAAACAAATTCCACAGAAAAGCTCTCAGGTAGGCATCTGATGCAATGGTTAAGGCGTGACTAGGAATGCACACATCCCACGTAAGAGTTTCTAGGTTCAAATCCCAGCTGTGTTTTTAGTTCCAGCTTTCTGCTGCTGCTCATCCTGGGAGGTGGTAGGTGAGGGCTCCAAGGCTTGGGTTCCTGGGAGACCTGGATTCCTGAGAGCTGGGCTCCTAGCTTCAGCCTGTGCCAGCCCCAGTGGTTGCCTGCATTAGGGAGTGACTGAGCAGAGGTGCTCTCTACGTTTCAAACAAGTAAGATAAATAATTAACGAAATTTCCAAAGTATTCATAATTTTTTAAAAAAAGTTCAGTGATTTATTTGAAAGTGTTATATAGAGAGAAGGAGACACAGAGATAAATCTGCTATCTGCTGCTTCAGTCCTCAAATGGCCAGGACCCTGGAAGTCCATCCAGGTCTCCCCCATGAGTGGCAGGGATACAAGTACTTGGGCCATCTTCCCCTGCTCTCACAGGCGCATTAGGAGGGAGTTGGGTTGGAAGTGGAGCAGCCAGGGCTCCAACGGGTGCCCATATGGGATACCACCATCCCAGGCTGAACCCACTGTGCCACCATGCTGGCACCAGCAAATAATACAATTTTTGAAAAGAAAAATGTCTGCATATATTCAGAACAGATGTAGTTAAAAAAATCCTAGGCACAGTTGGTTGACTCCTCAGATGTGAGGCCCATGGATGCAGAGGGCCCACTGCAGTGACCTGTACAAACGCACACCCTGTGTTCAATCAGCAGTCACTGTGCTCTTAGCCACAAGGGTTTCAGGCACCATCTGGATCCAGAGAGTCCGCCCCACCCGCAGTGAATTTAGAGCCCAGGGGAAGAGCAACATTGAACAGTGGTTACAACTGACTGCAGCATCAGAGGCATTGTGTGATCCCAGAGCGGAGAGCCAGAGTTCTGCCTGGGGGTTAGGTGAGCTTCCTGGAGGGGGAGACAGGGAAGCTGGAGTGTTAAAGGAGGAGCAGCCATGCTGGTCCTTGGTGTCCCCTGGACCATAAAGATTGATAACGGGCCAGCGTATACATCACAGGAATTTAATTCCTTCCTGAAATCCTGGAACATACAGTCAGCCACAGGTATCCCATACAACCCACAGGGACAGGCAATCGTTGAAAGAACTCATAGGACTATTAAAGATCTCTTACAAAGACAGAAAAACAATCATATGCCCCCAGAACCACAGCTTGCTTTGACTAAGGTCCTTTATCACTATTGATTTTCTTAGCTTTGATTCCCAAGGGATCAGCCCAGCTTATAAACACTGGGGATCCTTTCCATCCCAGACCCCAGCCCCTATGGTTAGGTGGAAAGACTCCCTGACAGGAGAACGGAAGGGACCACACCCTCTGCTAAACAAGGGTCGAGGATATGCTTGTGTCTTTCCAGAGAATGCAGGATAGCCCATTTGGGTACCAACCTGAAACATCAAGCCTGCAACTGACAGCCAACCAGAACCAGCTGAACAAGACTGAGAGCCTACCTTGTTAGCAGACACACCTGCCCTATCATCCTACCCTGAGACACTGCCCATAGCCACATCCACTACTGCTTTATATCCCACTAGCTCTGGTCAGCCACTCAAAAGGTGCACAGCCTGTGTGTGGTCATGCCATTCCTGATTACCACTGTTCCTCATTCCTACCATCTGAGCAAGCACTCCTGTGGTCTCCCACTTTGAGCACTGGTTAGTCAACACTGGGTAAGATCCCCTGGGGGACAACCTAAGACAGGCACAGCTGCATATGGAGACCACATAGAAACGGTCAACGATGGTATGGCCAAGAATCATGCCTCCCGTTGCTCAAAAATAAACAAAAAGAGGGAAATGTGGTGGAATGAGAAGGCCATGCCAAGATGGCCGCTGGCAACAAACTGCCTGGCAACAGGTCATGATTGGATGGCTTCAGAAACCACACGACAACAGAGCCTGACTGACAACAGGACGTGATTTAATGGTTTCAAAAACTGCCTGGCAACAGAGCCTGACTGGCAACAGGCTGTGATTGGATGGCTTTGGAAACTGCCTGGCAACAGGCTGTGATTGGCTAGGGCATAGACCACCCCTTGACTGGATTGGCTGCCTTGGTTATATAAGCAGCTGTAGCAACTGAAATAAATGAGTCTGCAAGCTGCTTGCCTCAGGCCTGCTTTCAGCCAACTCCTGGGGTCTGTGTGGTGACTCCGCGCCTCCTGCCCCCACCACGCTCTTCCTCAGAAACGAATCAACCTCAACACTGTGCCCATTTTATAGATGAGAAAGCTAAGACACTGAGTGCTTAAGAACCTCTCTAAGTCACAGAGCTACTAAGTCGCAGAGTTTTTTTATTTTTATTTTTTTTAATTTTTATTTATTTATTTTTTTTATTTTTTGACAGGCAGAGTGGACAGTGAGAGAGAGAGACACAGAGAGAAAGGTCTTCCTTTGCCGTTGGTTCACCCTCCAATGGCTGCCGCGGATGGCGTGCTGCGGCCGGCGCACCGCGCTCATCCGATGGCAGGAGCCAGGTGCTAGGTGCTTTTCCCTGGTCTCCCATGGGGTGCAGGGCCCAAGCACTTGGGCCATCCTCCACTGCACTCCTGGGCCACAGCAGAGGGCTGGCCTGGAAGAGGGGCAACCGGGACAGAATCCGGCACCCCGACCGGGACTAGAACCCGGTGTGCCGGCGCCGCAAGGCGGAGGATTAGCCTGTTGAGCCACGGCGCCGGCCTAAGTCGCAGAGTTTTAGGTGGGAGAGGACAGGCACATTTCTGTGTGGAGGGAAAGGAGTGATTGTGTATCCAGCCACAACTGCAAGTGACAAATGCACAACACATCTGTGGCCAGGAGAATGAGCACCCCAAATTACCATGTCCTGGTCTCCAGAACTTGTGACTATGGTAGATGCCATGGCAACGGGGAATTAAGGTTGCACAAAGGATTAGGTTTGCCAATTAGCTGCTATTAAAATACGTACACTCTACTGGATCAGGCACTGGCCCAGTGTGATCACAAGAGTCTGGAAGAGCGGAAGTGGGGAGCAGCCATTGGATGCAGCAGTTCAGATGCTGCTTGCGACACCTCCGTGCTAGCTCAGAGGATCTGGTTCAGGTCTCAGCTCCTCTGCATCCCAGATCTGATCTGACTTCCTGTTCTGCACACCCTAGGGGGCAGCGGATGGATGATCACTCACATCACTGCATCCCTGCCACCCATGTGGGAGACCCCATTCCTACCTCTGATCTTGCCATGCCCCAAGCATTTAGGGAGTCTCTCCCTCTGCCTTTCAAATAAAACTGAATTTAAAGTTAAAATAAAATAAGGGGCTGGCATTTTGACACGGCACTTAAAATACCCCTTCAAACACCTGCATCTCATATTGGACTGCTTCATGTAGTTTCCAGCTATTTCCAGCTTCCAATCCTTTTTTTCTGCTAATGCACACCCAGGAGGGACCATGGGAAGGCTCAAGTAGTTGGGATCCAGCCAACTATAGGGGAAACCTGAAAGGAACTCCTGGCTCCTGGCTGTAGCCTGGCTCAGCTCCATGCTGCAGGCACATGGGGGGATGGATCAGCAGATATATCTGAATCTATCTCTCCATCTTTTAGATAAAAATGAGGGTAAATAAATAACAATATAAAAATGAAATTAAGTAGTCAGTGAGCCAGCCTTGACCACTGTAGGCATTTGGGGGGTGGTGGGGGGACTGTGACCCAGTAGTTGGAAGATCTCTTTGTATCTGCCTGATTTTCTGTTTCTGCCTTTCAAAAAATTTGTTAAACATTTAAAAAGGGAGATAGAATAGATGAGAATTAAAAAGAGACGGGACTACAGATCAAGTGACAAAGAGGCGCTATGTGGCTGGTTTTGAAGACAGAGGTAGGGGCCATGAGCCAAGGACTGCAGGCAGCGTCCAGAAGCTGGAAAAGGCAAAGACACAGGTTCTCTCCCCAAGCCTCCGGAGAGTGCCCACAGCTCCATGCCAGACCAGTGTGATCCAGGTTCGACTGCTGATCTACAGACCTGGGGATCACGGATCTCTGATGTTTTGAGCTGCCTGGTTCATGGTTATTTGTTGCAGAAACAAGAGAACACTAAGATGGCACTTGTAGATGTGCCCAGGACCCAAGTCCCTGCATTCAAGCACACGCTGGGACAGGAGCACCACAGGGCTGGGACACTGACCTCTGCGTTGACCAGCTGGATGAGCTTGTCAAGGTTACTGAACCACATGTGGGCCTTCTCATAATGGAAGTCACCGCCCATGGTCATCACGATGTGGTTGGTGCGGTAGGACTGCCACTGTGGGGCAAAAGGAAGTCTCAGGTCATGCTATCTCTGGCCACCCCTGTGTCTAGCTGTGTTTGGTACATACAGGCTTGTTCCAAAAAGCAGACAATGGAATTTAAAGGTAAATTGAGTTTGATGCCACTGAAATCTGTGCATAATTTTTTCATTATCCACATTCCCGCGTAGTTTCTGATGATGCTTTGCAGCTGGTCCAGAATACCAGCGTAGGTAGGGCAGGCATTTGGGGCATTGGCTAAGCTGCCTCCTCATATGCCCACATCCCACCTGGGAGTGCCAGCGTTCAATTCCCAGCTGCACTCTTGATTCCAGCTTGCTGCTAGTTAGCTCCCTGGAAGGCAGCAGGCAATGGCTCAAGAACTTGAGTGCCTGCCATCCAGGTGGGACATGAGGTTGGAGTTCCCGGCTCCCAGCTTCAGCCCAGCCCATCAACTGCTGATAGCAGGTGCTTGGTGCGTGAAGCAGCACATGGAGCAAAACTGTCTCTCTTCCTTTCTCAATGTCTCTCCCTCTCACTGTCATCCAAACAAATAAATAGGTCCTTTTTTAACTTTTAAAAAAGACATAAAAGGGGACTAGCCCTGTCACAGAGTAGTTTAAGCCTCTGCCTGCAGTGCCGGCATCCCATACTAGTGCTGGTTTGAGTCTCGGCTGCTGTACTTCCAATCCAGCTCCCTGCTGATGGCCTGGACAAGCAACGGAAAATGGGCCAAGTACTTGGGACCCTAACCCTACATGAGAGACTGAGAGGGAGCTCCTGGCTTCTGGCTTCTGATCAGCCCAGCTCTAGCCATTCGGACATTTGGGGAGTTAACCAGCAAATGGAAGATCTCTCTGACTCTCCCTCCTTTTCTCCCTGTAACTCTGCCTCTCAAATAAATAAATATTAAAAAAGACATAAAAGAGGGCTGGCACTATGGCATAGCAGGTAAAGGCACTTCCTGAAGTGCCAGCATCCTATGTGGGCACCAATTAGAGTCCTGGCTGCTCCACTTCCAATCCAGCTCTCTGCTGTGGCCTGGAAAAGCAGTAGAAAATGGCCCAAGTCCTTGGGCCCCTGCATCTGCTTGGGTGACCCGGAAGAAGCTCCTGGATCCTGGCTTCAGATTATTGCAGCTCCGGCCATTGCGACCATCTGGGGAGTGAACCAGCAGATGGAAGATTTCCTCTCTCTCTCTCTCTGCCTTTCTAGCTCTACCTTTCAAATAAATAAATATATTTTTTAAAAAAGGTATAAAAGATAAGTTATTTTGATGCAAAATTTTTGAAAGCTATTCAAGTTTTTCAATATGTGTTTCCAGGAGCTTTGCTTTGTAACGACCCCTCATATGTGATCCAGAATGCATGGTGGCGGTGTGGCACCGGAGGGCAAAGGCACACACAGTAGCCACAGGCTGGTCTGCATTTCTCTTTTACCCACTACACAGCTGAGTACACTGAGGCTCAGTGCTTGGCTGGCTTCTGCATGCTTCTATGAGGAACACCTGCAAAGCCGGATGGGGACATGGACACAGTGACGGGAACAATACCTTCCCCCAGGGGCTGTGAGTAGGTGTTGGGCAAATTCAGGGCCATGGGAAATGCTCTGAGCATTGTACACCTGAGTCTCACCGGTTCTGGACACCTGGTTACCTGTTCAGCAGCCATATCTAGGAAGTGATCAACCAATACATCAGCATCATCTTCAGGGCTGAAAGGGTCGCCCACCATGGAGCTGTCACGATCACACACCAGGTCCCAGCACAGGTGCTTTGGTGGGTTGTAAACATTGGGGAGCAAACCTGTGGGCCACATGAGACTCAGGGAACCCCACCCTCCTGACCTGCCCTAGGGTCCAAACTGGCCATGCCTCCCCCAGGGCAGGCCACAGAATTTGCAGGGCTCAGGGCAAAGGAAAATTCTAGGCCCTGGTTCTATAGTGGACTAAGAATTTGAAGATGCTGATAGCAGTGCACTCAATCAAGCCCAGGGCCTGTGTGAGCCTGGGGTGCTGGGGGACGGCTCAGGTCACCCCCAGCCTCACCAGTAAAGAGGTCGGCGGTCGGGGGCTGCAGGCTAGCGCTGGCCCGCCACAATAGCTCCATCTCCTGCTTCTTCTGCCGCAGCTCTCTGTCTTGGTAATCCACGTGCCCCAAGAAGACTCCATCAAAGCCCATCTAGGGGTGGTGGGGTAGGAGGGAGCACCAGCAATGAGTGTTCAGTCCACGACCAACAAGCTCCTCTTGGCTTGGGAGAGGTGGGCAGAGCACAGCTAGACAGTGGAGCTCAAACTAAGTTTATTTCCAACCTTGAGGAAGCATCAGAAGACCATGTGACAGCAGGGAGGAGGAGGGGCCAAAGTCAGAATCCACTGCTACCTCCCCAACAACACAGCCTTCCACAGTCTGAGGATGGAAGGGGTCAGAACTCAGGGGATAGAGCAGGCTAGGCCTCCACCTGTCACTCAGCTTGGGGCGGAGCCAGGATCCTAGCAAGTGGGGTGGGGTCGGAGAACTGAAAAGGACAGCTGGGAGGACATTGTGGGTTGGTACCTGAGAGGACTCACACCAGCCCAAGGTGTTGGGAGTCACTGAGCCAACTTGGTCCGAGGGAGATAGTAGGGAAAAGGCTGGGGGGCTAGAGTGCCTGAGGGAGGGGTCGGAGCGAGTGAAGCAGTGGATCCAAGATAGGTCCAGACAGCACCTGGGCAAAGAGAGAAGCCTGTTCCCGAGAGTGCCCAAAGGGGTCGATGTGCCAGGCCACACGGGGGCGCCCGTCGTCGCCGAACGTGTCCTGCAGGAAGCGCAGCCCCAGCGTCATCTGGCCCACGATGGCGCCATAGTGGGTGGCCGCCTCGTCGTTCATCACCCAGCCACCGTTGGCAAACTCCAGGCGCCCTGCGCGGGAAGGGGCAAGGTCGGGGTCAAGGGCTGGGAGCCGGGCCAGGGAGAGAGGTGCTGGGATGAGAGGAGAAAAGCGTTCACTCCCCGTCTCAGAAGCCGGGGTTACAGGAGGAAGTGAGCTGGGCTTCCACTTCCCGTCCTTGGGGCAGGCTCACCCTGGCGCACCAGCTCCCGCACGGCTTGCCGGGTTGCGTTCATCTGCTGGTGCCACCAACGGGAGAAGAAGGCCATCTCCACGTAGACGAACCTGCGGCTGGGCTCTGCCTGCAGGGCGGAAATGACCGAGTCCAGGATGTTCTTCACGGCCCCGTGGTGGAGATCATTCTGAACTGTGGACACAAGGTCCAGCACTCAGGGACCAGGAGAGCCAGGAGGACCCTCCTAGACACAGGAGCCCAGGCCAGGCATTGCCCTCACCCTGCTGTCCAGGGCTCAGAAGGAGTTAGAGACCCACGATGGGTGTCTGGAGCCACGCCCACTGAGCACTTACCCCCATAGTAGTACTGGTCCACTGTCTTGACCCAGCCCACGTCATCATGTGTGTGGGGCAGCAGGTGAACGTTCAGCATGTCTGGCTGCACCGTGGGGCATGTCTGCACGGGGACCCAACACACACACACACACACACACACACACACACACACACACCCGTGTCAGTACCCCCAGGACAAAGAGGTGGAGTGGGGGAGGGCCTGACTCACTGGAGAGCATGATTGACATTGTGGCACAGTAGTGGGGTCCTGACCTGAGCCTGACTTTGTGCAGAGGAGGCCAGGCCCTCCCAGGCAGGACACATGCATCCTGGTGCTCACACCCATAGCTCCCACCCCACACAGCCCCATAGCTCTTCCTCTCGCCCTTGGAAAATCATCAGAGCCCTGGCTGAGGTGCATTCAGCGCCGCACACAGCTGACCTGCGGGCGTCCTGGGGCACACAGAAGGCAGTGATCTGGGAAAGGGGGCTGCAGGAAATGGAGGAGCCAGGGTGGACTTCAGGGAGGCGGCGTCCACAGCCCCGGTTCTCTCTGAGCGCCCCCGCTGCCCCCACACCGCCCTCATGGGGCTGCACAGCTGTGGCCGGCAGCCCGGGGACCCGGGGAGGCGAGGACCCCTTCCATGGCAGCCGGCACGCATTCGGACCCCGTGTGGGACCCGCCACCCCTCGAGGCACCCCGGATCGGACCCGTCCATACCCGCGGACCCTCCTCAGGCTTCCCCGGCCAGTTCTCGCTCCGTCCCGCGGTCTCCCTCACCCCGTATCCCGCGGCGCGAGTGCCGGGCGCCGCCACCAACACCACAAAGAGGACGGGCAGAGGCGAGGAAGGTCCCCGCACGGCGCGCCCCGCGTCCCCCCAGCCGCCGGCGCGGACCCCCGAAGCACGACCGAGGGCGGTCATGGCTCCGCTGTCCCCGCCGCTGCCGCCTCAGCCGCCGCCGCAGCCTCAGGAGGGTTCCCGGGTCCAGCAGCGGCGGAACGAACACTCCGCCCCCAGAACGCGGCCTGGCCAATCGGCGCCGGAGGGGCGGGGCCAACCGCTCTGGCGCCGCCCAGGACTGAGGCTGCTGCCGAGTCCTCGCAGTCCCTGAACCCAGCGAAGCGCGGGACAGGTGCTGCCCTCGGGGCGCTGGATGCCCAGGGGCGCCCTTAGCCTCTCGTCACTCCGTGGGGCACGGGAATGACTGCTCCATTGAGGGTAGGGGCCTCAGCTTTTCCTACAGCTTCTGGATTTTCCTAGAGGGTGGAGGGTGTGCGGGAGGAATTCTAGGGTGTCCTATTTAGGGGAGACCCTGGAGGGACCGAGCTGGGCTTGACGAGGAGCGGCTCCGCCCGCTGGGGAAACAGAGTTGCCTCGCAGAGCCTCAGCTCCCAGCAGGACAGTCAGAGCCTCATCTTTGTAGTAAGAAAACCAAATCCCAGATTGCTTAGTGGTTGGAAGTCTCTCTCTCTCTCTCTCTCTCTCCCTCTCCCTCTCCCTCTCCCTCTCCCTCTCCCTCTCCCTCTCCCTCTCCGCCTCTCTGTAATTTATCCTCTCAATTAAAGAGATATCTTTTTTTAAAGAGACAGCGAGATTTGCAGTTGACCGGATCTAAGGAGCCATCCCTGCCAGCCTAGGAATACAACTTTGGTGGGGCTTCCCCTAGGGTGCCGCCTTTTACCTTCCGTGTGAATCAGCCTGGCACTAGCCAAGAAACCCGCCACAGCCACTTGGGACAGAAGGACGCTTGCTTACGTGCATGGCTTGGGATGTTCCCCATTCATATACGATGAGTTCCATCGATTCAGCTGTTGGCTGAGGCCAGAGGCCAGGATGGATGAGGCATGGGCAGAGACAGGGGCCCTCGTTCAGCCAGGAAGCAGGGACAGCCGCTGGGCCCCCCTCAGACCTCCAGAACCAATGCGCTCATAAGAACAGCATTGCAAGGAGAGCTCCCCAGGGACCTAAGGGTCTCCCACTCCTGGTTGTTTTTTTTTTTTTTTTTGAGAGTCAGAGTGGACAGTCAGAGAGAGAGAGACAGAGAGAAAGGTCTTCCTTTGCCGTTGGTTCACCCTCCAATGGCTGCCGCGGATGACGCGCTGCGGCCGGCGCACCGCGCTGATCTGATGGCAGGAGCCAGGTGCTTATCCTGGTCTCCCATGGGGGGTGCTGGGCCCAAGCGCTTGGGCCATCCTCCACTGCACTCCTGGGCCACAGCAGAGAGCTGGTCCAGAAGAGGGGCAACCGGGACAGAATCCGGCACCCCAACTGATTGTTTTTTTCCTTAAGTATTCTTTTTTTTTTTTTTTAATATTCTTCAAAATACAGAGTGACTGAGAGACAGACAGAGAATGAGAGAGGAAGAAAGGAAGAAAGGAAGAAAGGAAGAAAGGAAGAAAGGAAGAAAGGAAGAAAGAAAGAAAGAAAGAAAGAGAAAGAAAGAAAAAGAAAGAAAGAAAGAAAAGAGAGAGAGATTAACCATGCCTAACCTGGGAGTGTCACCTTTGGCACACCCTCAACCCTGAGGAACCAAACAGAGCTCTCAGGCTACACCCATCTCAAGTCTCTAAGGCTCCATCGAAAGCAGACAATCCACTTACCTAGAGTCATAGTATAACAAGAAAAAACACCACAGTGAAGAAACCAATATGCCAAACAACAAACGCAAAAACCAAGGTAACAAGAAAAAGGAAGACACTATGACGCCCCCAAATAAAGACACCCCAATTCAAGTCTACGAAGATGATGAGATAGAAGAAATGCAAGAATCAGATCTCAAAAAATTAATAAGAACACTAAGAAGTACTCAAAAACAAATTCTTGAACTACAGAAATCCTTAATGGACAAGATAGAAAATCTCTCTTGTGAAAATGAAATATTAAGGAGGAATCAAAATGCAACGAAACAACTAGTAGAACATGAAACTGTGATAGTGATGAGAAATCATAATGAAATGAAGAATTCAATAGATCAAATGACAAACACATTAGAGAGCCTTACAAACAGAATGGGTGACGCAGAAGAGAGAATATCGGACTTAGAAGACAGAGCACAGGAAAATATACAGTCAAACCAAAGACAAGAAGAGGAAATTAGAAATCTAAAAAATATTGTTGGGAATCTACAGGATATTATTAAAAAACCCAACATTCGAGTTCTAGGAGTTCCTCAAGGCATGGAGAGGGAGAGAGGATCAGAATGCCTTTTTAGTGAGATAATAGCAGAAAATTTCCCAGGTTTGGAGAAGGACAGAGACATCCTAGTACAGGAAGCTCATAGAACCCCTAGTAAACATGACCAAAAGAGATCCTCACCATGACACATTGTAATTAAACTCACCACAGTGAAACAGAAAGAAAAGATCCTAAAATGTGCAAGAGAGAAGTGTCAGATTACTCTCAGAGGAGCTCCAATTAGACTCACAGCAGATTTATCATCAGAAACCCTATAAGCTAGAAGGGAATGGCTAGACATAGCCCAGGTACTAAGAGAGAAAAACTGCCAGTCCAGAATATTATATCCTGCAAAGCTCTCATTTGTGAATGAAGGTGAAATAAAGACCTTTCATTGCAAACAGAAACTGAAAGAATTTGTTGCCACTCGACCAGCCCTGCAAAAGATGCTTAAAGATGTGTTACACACAGAAACACAGAAACACGGCCATCAACATGAAAGAAGGTAAATGAAGGGAACCTCACAGCAAAAGATCACAGGGAATTCAAAGCATACATTTGGATAAAGAAATTATGGGACATGTACTTCCTTTGCCTGCAATCCTGCTAATGTGCCTGGGAAAGCATAAGATGGCCCTCGTACTTGGGCCCCTGTCACCCACTTGGGAGACCTAGAAGGAGTTCCTGGCTCCTGGCTTTGGCTTTGTCCAGCTCCAGCCATTCCAACCATTTAGTAAGTGAACCAGCAGATGGTTCTCTCTCTCTCTAACTCTGCCTTTCAAATACATAAATAATTCTTTTGTAAAGACTGTATTTTACGGAACACTGTGAAAGGATGTAAAAAAGGAAGGAAGAGGCGGGACAGGAAGATTCTGTTCAAATTCCTCATGTGGCCTAGGCAACCCCTCACCATCAGGCACTTGCCTGTGCTATCTTCCAAGGTGTGCTTTCTGTAGAACACAGGGTCCCCTCAGCAGCCCCTGTACCCTGTACAGGGTCCTCTGTACCCTGTACCGTTTGCCTCCAGAGCCCATATCACCACCTGATCCCTTTGTGGTGATTAAGGTTCTGGTTTCCCGTCTTTCCCCATTGCAGGACAAGCTCTCCTGTACCCTAGGACTGTACTTTGTACCTCTTATTACCTAGAACAGTGGCTGCTAATACTGGGACATGTCTGTGAGTATCTGTGGGGGTCCAGAGTCAAAAGGACAGAAATACTGTGTCCAGCCCCTCAAACACACATCTTTGAGGTCATGTGAGTCTGGGGGCCCTACTAATGGCAGTACTCTGCTTTCTCTGCATGACCACATGACCAAGCCCAGCCAATCACAATTGCCTATCTCCTACCCGAGACAGAGACAGTTCTGGGGTGGACACATGACTGTCATAATGACTGTCACAGGGCAATGGGGTCTATTCCAAAAGCTATGGAGATGCAGATCTGGCGATGTCAGTGGACATATGCCTTCACAGGGCAGCAGCAGAGTTCAGAGATGAGGAGAAAGTTCTGGTGTGTGGAGGCCTCTGGTCTCCATCCTGAAGCCCGGGAGGCTGTAGTCAGTCTGTCCTTCCTGTCTTGATGCACACCTCCACCCTTTCTAGCTCTAGAACCACTCCATTGTTTTTTTATTTGACAGGCAGAGTTAGACAGTGAGAGAGAGACAGAGAGAAAGGTCTTCCTTTCGTTCACTCCCCAATGGCTGCTACAGCCGGCGCTGCACGGATCCGAAGCCAGGAACCGGGTGCTTCCTCCTGGTCTCCCATGTGGGTGCAGGGACCCAAGCACTTGGGCCATCCTCCGCTGCTCTTCCCGGGTCACAGCAGAGAGCTGGACTGGAAGAGGGGCAACCGAGACTAGTACCCGGTGCCCCAACTGGGACTAGAACCCAGGGTGCCAGCGCCGCGGGCGGAGGATTAGCCAAGTGAGCCACGGCGCCGGCCCCACTCCATTATTTTGTCTCAGCTAGTTTGAGCAGCTTTTCCTTCATTTGTAAGTGACAGAGTTGTGCCTAATTCACAGGGGTGAATTATAAACATAATTAATTAATTACAATTTGTTATGAAGTGCCAGGAAGGAAAATGCAAGCTGTATTGAAACTAGGCAATAGATGGGCTGCTGTCCTGGGGGTGCTGCTGTTTCTCTGAGGATAGTGCACCTGGCTGTGGGCTGGTCTAAAAGAAGAGAGGAGTTAGCTGAGTGCCAGAGGGCAGACAGGGCTCTAAGCGCTGCAGCAGGGGCGAAGGCCAGCAGGTAGGAGCATTCAGTGCACCCCACAAAGGCCAGTATCAGGCAGAATTACCCCCAACTCCACCCCACCCCACCCCACCTCACCTCACTCTCATGCCCTGGAATTCCTTCTGTTTCTGTGTGATTTGCTGCTAGCACCTGGCCCCACCCCTGCCACCTCCAGAGGCTGGGTCCTGGGCACTGGAGTGGGAGTGTCACCATGTTCGGTGTTCCCACCCTCCTCAGGTGCCTGGCAGCAGCAGCTGGCTGGAGAAAATGCAAACATGCAGGACTCACTTTGGGGCATTATTTTCACACCAGAGCTCCCTGTGGTTGAGCTGAGTCAGGAACTCCACCTGCTCTGCACTCTGACTTGGCTTCCTCCTCTTCCCTCTCCCTCTCTCTTCTCCACTTTCTACTTGGAGAAGGAACCACCTGTACCTGTTTTTCTCTGAGGCAGCTTTGGGAGAAGCCAACATAGGACAGCCAGTGTAGCCACAGTAGAGTGAGGTAGAGAAGGCCATGGCATGAGGTGACATTAAGAGGGGATGGGGCGAGGCTGGTGCTGTGGCATAGCGTGTTAAGCCACGGCCTACAGTGCCAGCATCCCATATGGGTGCTGGTTTGAATCCCGGCTGCTCCACTTCTGATCCAGCTCTCTGCCATGGCCTGGGAAAGCAGCATAAGATGGCCCAAGTCCTTGGGCCCCTGCACCCATATGGGAGTTCCAGAAGAAAGTCCTGGCTCCTGGCTTCATGCTGGCCCAGCTCCAGCCGTTGTAGCCATTTGAGGAGTGAACCAGTACCAGTGAATGAAAGATCTCTCTCTCTCTCTCTCTCTCTCTCTCTCTCTCTCTCTCTCTCCCTCTGACTCTCCCTGTCCCTCTCCCTCTCTGTAACTCCACCTTTCAAGTAAAACAAATAAATCTTAAAAAAAGAAAACAAAGAGGGGTTCGGTGCACATGGACATTGGATGCAACAGTTAAGACGCTACTTGGAACGCCCGCATCCCTATCAGAACTCCTGGGCTTGAGTCCCAGCTCTATTTCCAATTCCAGTTTCCTGCTAATGCAGATCCTAGGAGGCAGCAGGTGATGACTCGAGTAACTGGGTCCCTTCCACTCACCCGGGAGACCTCAGCTGTACCCTGGCCCAGCCCAGGCTGTTGCAGGCATGTGGGGAGTGAAACAGAGTATGAAAGATCTCTTTCTCCCAGTTGCCCCTCTTCCAGGCCAGCTCTCTGCTGTGGCTGTGGCCAGGGAGTGCAGTGGAGGATGGCCCAAGTGCTTGGGCCCTGCACCCCCTGGAGACCAGGAGAAGCACCTGGCTCCTGCCATCGGATCAGTGCGGTGCGCTGGCCGCAGCACGCTGGCCACGGTGGCCATTGGAGGTTGAACCAACGGCAAAGGAAGACCTTTCACTCTTTCTCTCTCTCACTGTCCACTCTGCCTGTCAAAAAAAAGATCTCTTTCTGTCTCTCTGTCTTTCAAATAAATAAAAATAAATAGATAAATAAATACTTTCTAAAAAGAAAGGATAGGCACCAAGGATGAGACTTTAATGGGCGAAAGTATTGGATTATGATATACAACAGTACCTCAGTACCTCAGTAAGGTCTTCAGAAAATTGAAAGAAGCTTTATTTTGACATTAAAAACATTTGAAATCCATGCATAATTTTTTCATTAAGAAGTTCATGGAAAATGCCTATTGTGAGAAAGATGTGCATGGATTTCCAATTGCTTTGCACCAAAATAAATTTATCATTAAATTCCAGTTTTCCATGAACTTTTAGATGTAACTTCATATATCCCAAAATGATTGGACTAACGCTGAGGGTCTTCTAAGCAGCAGAGTAACCACAGCCCACTCACCCACCTAATGCCATAGCCTCCTTAAACGCTATACCACTTCTCAAATGGCCCATTCAGGACTCATGCATGTGTCCACTTTGGTCCAGCGTGTGCCCTCTGCCTGGAAAGTGTTCTTCCCTCCTCTCCCTGGTAAACTCTGATATATCCCAAGAGACTCACCTCAACTTCTGCTTCCTCCAGGAAGCCTTTCCTGACTTCCCACGGTCACCATTCCCACCAGGGTCGCCCTAAATGCTGCTTCTTTGTGCTCTCCAGCATCTTCTTGGTTTCATCATTCACCTCCCTTCCCCAAATGAACATTTATGGGGGGAACATGCTCAATATCTTTATTATTATAATAATGATTTTGCTTCTTGGGAGCAAAATTGCCTTCATCCACTTTTTATTCTTTTGGGTCTGTCTTGTTCAGCGCTGAGTTAAAATACTCATTGCCTGCTTGCTTACTTTGTGGTAGGCTGCTGTCCCATGCCCTTAACATACTAAGTATTTGGGACAATCCTGTGAGGAGGCCAGGTGTTGGTCTCATTTTGCAAATAAGGTGACCAAGGTACAGAGAAATTAAAATATGAGCCCAAGATCACACAGCTTGTAAGTGTCGGGCAATATGGGCTCCAGAACCTGGATTCTTAGGCAACTGATTGGCGCACCTCTCGTGGCCTTTGGCCAACATCAAGTGCAGCCCCTCCAGGGACCTGAGTGTGATCAACATCATCACTTAGCGAGAGAACCCCTGCCCTCCTAGCCTCGCCAGCCCGCTCCTTGTCTCCTGCCTCCTTGATCTCAGCCTTTTCATCAGTCCTGGAGAGCATCCCTTCTCCTGCACGCCCCCATAATGGAAGAGTGACTGTGATTAGAGTCCCGCTTATCTCTATGTGGTAACCTGGGAGATCTTTGTCTTCCTGCAGGATTGTATGGAGGACTAGATGCCCTGATGACACTTGGGAACCCCCAAGAGGCACACTATTCACATTTACCAACCCTCGCTGCAGCAGGAGCAGGACAGGGAAGATTTCCATGCACTTCAGCTGAAATCTGAGTGCCATGAGACCCAGCCACAGATCTACCCACTGGGCTTCACTGTCAGACATGCCCCAGCTTGTTGGCTACTGCCCGGGTTGTATTCTCCACCATAGGCAATGCCTAGCACTCCCCCTGCTCCACAGGGAATGCCTTGTGGATGCCTGCAACCATGGCTAGTATCGAACCTTATAACTTCCTACTGTATATTTTTTTTCCTACAATATTGTCAGAGTTCAACTGTCCTTCCAGGTTTTATAGCCCAGGGCCTCCTTTTCACCACTACTCTTGTGCTTTGGGGGTCATTATTAAGTAAAGTAAGGGTAACTCAAGCACAAACATTGTGATCCCAGGATAGCTGGTCTGATTGCTGAGATGGCTGTGAGTTGACCAATGGGCAGGCAGAGTCTGCAGCCTCGGGTCCTTTTGCACAAAGGAACAGATGGGGCCAACTGACATGAGACCTCATCATACTTCTCAGAGTAAGATGCCACTTACAATCTAAATGATTTCTAGAATTTCCAATTTCAGAGTTTCAGCCTACCACTGACCATGGGTAACTGAAACCATGGACAATGACACCATGGATAAGGGGGTAACTCACTGGAAGCCTACTGTGTGCTGGGCACCTGGCTGGCAGAGCTTACAGAGCTGGCTCAGGCAAGGCTGCAGGGTTCACGGAGCTGCTGCGCTAGGGAGACCACTCTAGTACACTGGGACAAGTGCTGTGACAGAGGTCATGGGAACATGACAGGAAGGACCCTCAACCCAGATGAAGAGTGTCAAGGGGACCTACTGGCTGAGGTAGAAAGATAAGGCTTCAAAGATGGATTTGTGATTGGAGTTTGATGCCATTTCTTATTAAACCGCATGACTTGGGGGGGAAATTATTGAGCCTCTCTGAGCTTAGATTATCTTATTTGTCTAATGGGAGGAATGGCATGTACAGCATGAACTTAATGAGATAATTATGAAATGAGTATTTATCAGACACATAGCTAACATTGCTTGAATTCTCACTAAGAATTAGGCATCATTTTTTGCACTTTTACCCCATTGAAGCCTAACAACTGCTCTTGGATATAGAAATTATCATTATTACCATTTTATACATGAGAGCTGAGGCACTGTCTTAACCAAGTAAAGGCAGATCCCGAGACAAGGACTCAGGGCAAATAGCTTAAGGAGGAGTACAAAGAGCACAGGCAGCATCGGGCAAGGGAAGGCAGCCATTATTAAGCCAGATCTGTGGTGGATAGCCAGTACATAATCTTTCAGGGAACCCTAGAAAACAGTGTGAAACATGTGCCTTGTATTGTTCCTTCCAAGAGGCAAGGGGGCTGGGGCATTTACACCCCTGTGTCTGACAGCTGTTGGTTAAAGACTGGCCCTAGGAGATTCTGGGGCAGCTTTGCACACTGACAAGGTGGGTTCTGGAGTCTCACGGGCAGTCCTCCAGCAAAGAGGTGCTGGCTATGGAAATCTAGGCTGGAGTAGACGCAAGTACTGAGGGGATTTGAAAAGACAGGCGCCAGCAATTGTGACTTTGTGTGCCACAGGCCTCAGAGATATAGGAACTTGCCTACACAGCTTTAAGTGACAGAACTGGGACTTGAACCCAGGCAGCCTAGCTCTGAGGCCATTTAAGGAACTGCACATCTCCTACAGTGCTGGTCACATAGCACATAGCTCTCATGGCTGTCATTGTTGTCATGGTCACTGTTCCTGGTTCCATCTCTAGAGATGCAACCCAGGGATGAGCAGTCAGGTCATTCATTCTAGCCTGTGTCATGCTGGAAAGGATGAGTTTGGGAATTGAGGCTCCTCGGGGCAGTCCTGGCCTCCCTGTCTAGCCAGACTCCCCTCTCTGGCCCCAATTCCCTTACTTGTGCAAGAAGGTGTTGGAGTGAGGATCTCAAAGGAAGTTGCTTCGCCTGTCACCCTCTGACACTCTTAGCTTGCATGGTTTCCCGCCAGCGTGCAGGGTGCCCTCCTGGCAGGTCTTGGTCCGTGGGTGTCGCCGTCTTGGCTGTCGTGTCCACCCTGTCAGATGGTTGGCTCCTGATTAACCAGGACTGACGGTAATTTATGTACTTACGGAATCCTCCTCGTTGGGAACAAGAAGAAATTAAATTGCTCGCCAGAGTCGGTAACAGATGGTTGGCTCCATCTTCTTTCTGACTGGGACCCCCCCAGAGAGAGTAATTGAGGGCATCCTGTCACACGGAAGGGACTGAGGGGGCGAGGGAGGCTGAAGGATGGCTGGGAGGTCCCTCCTTGGCACATAAGTCATTCTGATGTCTCCCCACTTCTCAGCGAAGGAGAAAATCGAATGAAACCGGAAGGAACCGAATCAGTTTGTAAATAGGGCACGCTGCGGTGCCTCCAGCTTTTCTAGCCTACTTTCTTTATTTTGTTATATTTTTTTTAATTTTTTTTTTTACTTTTTCACAGTTCATTTATTTTGTATTTTCCAAATTACTTTCAATATTATTCGGCAAAGTTTAGAGAAAAAACAAACAAAAACATGTAATTCCCAGTGATGCATTGTAATGTAACACTTTTTTTTTCTAAAAAGTCACTTTTTAGATTAAGACATGTTCATTATCATAAGGAGTTATTACAACTCTGCATCTTCTTCCATTTGGATTTGCTGAGTTTAATTTTATAGGGCTCATATGATTTGTCATACATATGAAACATTAGGATCTTTTTTTTTAATGGGAAAAGATTTACATTGTATATCAACCGTCCAGACAAGATTTGATCCAGTCATAGTTTCTCATAGAGTTCATTTCACTTCAACAGGTTTCCCCTTTGGTGTTCAGTTAGTCGTTGCCAATCAGGGAAAACAAATGATATTTGTCTTTTTGGGACTAGCTTAGTTCACTCAGCATGATGTTTTCCAGATTCCCCCATCTTGTTGCAAATGACTGGATTTCATTGTTTTTAACTGCTGTATAGTATTCTGTAGAGTACATGTCCCATAATTTCTTTATCCAGTCTACTGTTGATGGGCATTTGGGTTGGTTCCAGGTCTTAGCTATTGTGAATTGAGCTGCAATAAACATTAATGTGCAGACAGCTTTTTGGTTTGTCAATTTGACTTCTTTTGGGTAAATTCCAAGGAGTGGGATGGCTGGGTTGTATGTTAGGGTTATATTCATGTTTCTGAGGAATCTCCAGACTGACTTCCATAGTGGCCTAACCAGCTTGCATTCCCACCAACAGTGGGTTAGTGTCCCTTTTTCCCCACATCCTCTCCAGCATCTATTGTTGGTAGTTTTCTGAATGTGAACCATTCTCACTGGGGTGAGATGAAACCTCATTGTGGTTTTGATTTGCATTTCCCTGATTGCTAGCAATCTTGAACATTTTTCCATGTGCCTGTTGGCCATTTGGATTTCCTCTTTGGAAAAGTGTCTATTGAGGTCCTTGGCCCATCTCTTAAGTGGGTTGTTTGTTTTGATGTTGTGGCTTTTCTTGATTTCTTTGTAGATTCTGGTTATCAACGCTTTATCTGTTGCATAGTTTGCAAATATTTTTTCCCATTCTGTCGGTTGCCTATTCACTTTCTTGACTGTTTCTTTTGACGTACAGAAACTTCTCAGTTTGATGCGATCCCAGTAGTTAATTTTGGCTTTGAGTGTCTGTGCTTCTGGGGTCTTTTCCAAGAAGTCTTTGCCAGTACCTATATCTTGCAGGGTTTTTCCAATGCTCTCTAATAACTTGATGGTGTCGGGTCGTAGGTTTAAGTTTTAATCCATGTTGAATGGATTTTTGTGCAGGGTGAAAGGTGTGGGTCTTGCTTCATGATTCTGCATGTGGAAATCCAGTTTTCCCAGCACCATTTATTAAATAGACTGTCTTTATTCCAAGGATTGGTTTTGGATCTTTGATCGAATATAAGTTGGCTGTAGATGTTTGGATTGATTTCTGGTGTTTCTATTCTGTTCCATTGGTCTATCCATCTGTTTCTGTACCAGTACCATGCTGTTTTGATAAAAACTGCCCTGTAATATGTCCTAAAATCTGGTATTGTGATGCCTCCGGCTTTGTGTTTGTTGTATAAGATTGCTTTAGCTATTCGAGGTCTCCTGTGCTTCCATATGAATCTCAGCATCATTTTTTCCAGATCTGAGAAGAATGTCCTCGGTATCTTGATTGGTATTGCATTGAACCTGTAAATTGCTTTTGGCAGAATGGACATTTTGATGATATTGATTCTTCCAATCCATGAGCATGGAAGATTTTTTCATTTTTTGGTATCCTCTTCTATTTCTTTCTTTAAGGTTTTGTAATTTTCATCGTAGAGTTCTTTAACGTCCTTGGTTAAGTTTATTCCAAGGTATTTGATTGTTTTTGAAGCTATTGTGAATGGAATTGATTTTAGAAGTTCTTTCTCTGCCGTGGGATTGCTTGTGTATATGAAGGCTGTTGACTTTTGTGCATTGATTTTATATCCTGCTACTTTGCCAAACTCTTCTATGAGTTCCAATAGTCTCTTAGTAGAGTTCTTTGGGTCCCCTAAATAAAGAATCATGTCGTCTGCAAAGAGGGATAGTTTGAGTTCTTCCTTCCCAATTTGTATCCCTTTGATTTCTTTTTCTTGCCTAATGGCTCTGGCTAAGACTTCCAGCACTATATTGTTTTTTTTTTTGCTTTTATTTAAAGAATATAAATTTCCAAAGTATAGCTTATGGATTCCAATGGCTCCCCCCCTCACAATTTCCCTCCCTCCCGCTACCCTCCCCTCTCCCGCTCCCTCTCCCCTTCTGTTCACATCAAGATTCATTTTCAATTCTCTTTATACACAGAAGATCAGTTTAGAACATATTATGTAAAGATTTCAACAGTTTGCCCTCACATTGAGACACAAACTGAAATTATTGTTGGAGTACTAGTTATAGTATTAATTCACAATGTACAGTACATTAAAGACAGAGATCCTACATGATTTTTTTTTAAAGAATTGATTAATTATCTATGCAATTTCCAATTTAACACCAAGATTTTTTAATCATTTGCAATTATCTTTATACACAGATCGATTTAATATTATAGTATGTAAGGATTTCATCAGTTTGCACCCACACAGAAACACAAAGTGAAAAAAATCCTGTTTCATTACTAGTAATAGCGTTATTTCACATTGGATAACACATTAAGGACGGATGCCTCATGAGACATAAGTACACAGTGACTCCTGAAATTGATTTAACAATTTGACACTCTTGTTTATGGTGTCAGTAATCTCCCCAGGCTCTAGTCATGAGTTGCCGAGGCTATGGAAGCGTTTAGGGTTCGCCGACTTTGATCTTAATCCGACAGGGTCATAGTCAAAGTGGAGGTTCTCTCCTCCCTTCGGAGAAAGGTACCTCCTTCTTTGATGGCCCCGTTCTTTCCACTGGGATCTCACTCGCAGAGATCTTTCATTTAGGTCTTCTTTTTTTTGTTTTTCAGAGTGTCTTAGCTTTCCATGCCTAAAGTATTCTCATGGGCTCTTGAGCCAGATCCGAATGCCTTAAGGGCTGATTCTGAGGCCAGAGTGCTATTTAGGACATCTGCCATTCTATGAGTCTGCTGTGTATCTCGCTTCCCATGTTGGATCATTCTCTCCCTTTTTCATTCTATAATGTTAGTATTAGCAGACACTAGTCTTGTTTGTGTGAACCCTTCTACTCTTAGACCTATCCGTGTGATCAATTGTGAGCTGAAATTGGTCACCTGGACTAATGAGATGGCTTTGGTACATGCCACCTTGATGGGAATGTATTGGAATCCCCTGGCGCACTTCTAACTCTATCATTTGGGGCAGTTCCGATTGAGCATGTCCCAGATTGTACATCTCCTCCCTCTCTTATTCCCACTCTTATATTTCACAGGGATCACTTTTCATTTAAAATTTAAACACCTACGGCTAATTGTGTGTTAGTTGCCAGATTCAACCCATAGTACTAGAACGAATAAAAACAACAAGGGGAGATACTAAAATGGGTAAAGATTTAGATTGTACATCAACAGTTCAGACAGGAGCTGATCGTGTCATATTTCCCCATAGTGATCATTTCATTTCAACAGGTTTCCTCTTTGGTGCTCAGTTAATCATCACCAATCAGGGAAAACAAATGATATTTGTCTCTTTGGGACTGGCTTAATTCACTCAGCATGATGTTTTCCAGATCCCTCCATTTTGTTGCAAATGGCAGGATTTCATTGTTTTTGACTGCTGTATAGTATTCTGTAGTGTACATGTCCCATAATTTTTTAATCCAGTCTACTGTTGATGGGCATTTGAGTTGATTCCAGGTCTTAGCTATTGTGAACTGAGCTGCAATAAACATTAGTGTGCAGATGGCTTTTTGGTTTTCCAATTTAATTTCCTTTGGGTAAATTCCAAGGAGTGGGATGGCTGGGTTGTATGGTAGGGTTATATTCAGATTTCTGAGGAGTCTCCAGATTGACTTCCATAGTGGTTTAACCAGTTTGCATTCCCACCAACAGTGGATTAGTGTCCCTTTTTCCCCACATCCTCTCCAGCATCTATTGTTGGTAGATTTCTGAATGTGAGCCATTCTGACCGGGGTGAGGTGAAACCTCATTGTGGTCTTGATTTGCATTTCCCTGATTGCCAGTGATCTTGAGCATTTTTTCATGTGTCTGTTGGCCATTTGGATTTCCTCTCTGGAAAAATGTCTATTGAGGTCCTTAGCCCATCTCTTAAGTGGGTTGTTTGTTTTAATGCTGTGTCGTTTCTTGATTTCATTGTAGATTCTCGTTATCAGCCCTTTATCTGTTGCATAGTTTGCAAATATTTTTTCCCATTCTGAGGGTTGCCTATTCACTTTCCTGACTGTTGCTTTTGCAGTACAGAAACTTCTCAGTTTGATGCGATCCCAATAGTTAATTTTGGCTTTGAATGCCTGTGTTTTTGGGGTCTTTTCCAAGAAGTCTTTGCCAGTACCTATATCTTGCAGGGTTTCTCCTATGCTCTCCAGTAATTTGATGGTGTCGGGTCGTAGGTTTAAGTTTTTGATCCATGTTGAATGAATTTTTGTGTAAGGTGTAAGGTAGGGGTCTTGCTTCATGATTCTGCAGGTGGAAATCCAGTTTTCCCAGCACCATTTGTTAAATAGACTGTCTTTACTCCAGGGGTTAGTTTTGGGTCCTTGATCAAATATAAGTTGGCTGTAGATGTTTGGGTTGATTTCAGGTGTTTCTATTCTGTTCCATTGGTCTATCCATCTGTTTCTGTACCAGTACCATGCTGTTTTTTTAATTACAACTGCCCTGTAGTATGTCCTGAAATCTGGTATTGTGATTCCTCCAGCTTTGTTTTTGTTGGACAAGATTGCTTTAGCTATTCGAGGCCTCTTATTCCTCCATACGAATCTCAGCATCATTTTTTCCAGATCTGAGAAGAAAGCCTTTGGTATCTTGATTGGGATTGCATTGAATCTGTAAATTGCTTTTGGGAGAATGGACATTTTGATGATATTGATTCTTCCAATCCATGAACATGGGAGATTTCTCCATTTTTTGGTGTCCTCTTCTATTTCTTTCTTTAAGGTTTTATAATTTTCATCATAGAGATCTTTAACATCCTTGGTTAAGTTTATTCCCAGGTATTTGATTGTTTTTGTGGCTATTGTGAATGGGATTGATTTTAGCAGTTCTTCCTCAGCCGTGGCATTGCTTGTGTATATAAAGGCTGTTGATTTTTGTGCATTGATTTTATATCCTGCTACTTTGCCAAACTCTTCTATGAGTTCCAATAGTCTCTTAGTAGAGTTCTTTGGGTCCCCTAAATAAAGAATCATGTCGTCTGCAAAGAGGGATAGTTTGAGTTCTTCCTTCCCAATTTGTATCCCTTTAATTTCTTTTTCTTGCCTAATAGCTCTGGCTAAGACTTCCAGCACTATATTGAATAGCAGTGGTGATAGTGGGCATCCCTGTCTGGTACCTGATCTCAGTGGAAATGCTTCCAGTTTTTCTCCATTCAGTAGGATGTTGGCTGTGGGTTTTTCATAAATTGCTTTGATTATATTGAGGAATGTGCCTTCTATACCCAGTTTGCTTAGGGTTTTCATCATGAAAGGGTGTTGTATTTTGTCAAATGCCTTCTCTGCGTCAATTGAGATAATCATATGGTTCTTCTTCTGAAGTCTGTTAATGTGGTGTATCACGTTGATTGTTTTGCGAGTATTGAACCATCCCTGCATTCCTGGGATAAATCCCACCTGGTCTGGGTGGATGATCTTTCTGATGTGTTGTTGTAGTCTATTGGCCAGAATTTTATTGAGGATTTTTGCATCTATGTTCATCAGGGATATTGGTCGGTAATTCTCTTTCAATGTTGCATCTTTTTCTAGCTTAGGAATTAAAGTGATGCTGGCTTCATAGAAACAATTTGGGAGGATTCCCTCTTTTTCGATTGTTCTGAATAGTTTGAGAAGGATTGGAGTTAGTTCTTCTTTAAATGTCTGGTAGAATTCAGCAGTGAATCCATCTGGTCCTGGGCTTTTCTTTGTTGGGAGGGCCTTTATTACTGTTTCAATTTCTGTCCCTGTTATGGGTCTACTTAGGTTTTCTATTTCTTCCTGGTCCAATTTAGGCAGGTTTATGTGTCCAGGAATCTGTCCATTTCTGTTAGATTCCCCTGTTTTCTGGCATACAGGTCCTTGTAGTAGTTTCTGATGATTCTTTTTATTTCTGTGGTGTCTGTTGTTACGTTTCCTTTTTCATCTCTGATTTTATTGTTTTGGGTCTTTTCTCTTCTTTTTTTTGTTAGTTGGGCCAATGGGGTGTCAATCTTGTTTATTTTTTCAAAAAACCAGCTCCTCGTTTGGCTGATTTTTTGTAATGTTTTTTTGGATTCAATCCTGTTGATTTCTTCTCTGGTTTTAATTATTTCTCTTCTCCTACTACCTTTGGGTCTGGTTTGCTGTTGATTTTCTAGATCCTTGAGCTGAGCTGAAAGCTCTTCTATTTGGTGCCTTTCTAATTTCTTGATATAGGCACTTATTGATATAAACTTTCCTCTTAATACTGCTTTGCTGTATCCCATAGATTTTGGTATGATGTGCTGTTATCCTCATTTACTTCCAGGAAATTTTTGATTTCTCTCTTTATTTGTTCTATGACCCGTTGTTCATTCAGGAGCATGTTGTTCAGTCTCCATGTGTTTACATATGCTCTAGGGATTCCTGAGTTGCTAATTTCCACCTTCATTGCTTCATGGTCTGAGAAGTTGCATTGTATGATTCTAATTCTTTTGAATTTGCTGAGACTTGCTTTATGGCCTAGTATGTGGTCTATCCTGGAGAAGGTTCCATGTACTGCTGAGAAGAATGTAAATTGTTTCTCTGTAGGATGAAAAGTTCTGTAGATATCTGTTAGGTCCATTTGGGCTATGGTGTCATTTAAATTTTCTGTGTCCTTGTTGATCCTCTGTCTTGGTGATCTATCTATGTCTGAGAGTGGGGTGTTGAAGTCCCCCAGTACTATTGTGTTGGGGTCTAAGTCTCCTTTTAAGTCCCTTAACAAGTCTTTTAAGTAAGCTGGTGCCTTGTAATTAGGTGCATACACATTGATAATCGTTATATCTTCTTGTCGGATGGATCCCTTTATCATTATATAGTGTCCCTCTTTGTCTCTTCTAATAGTTTTTGTGGTAAAATTTATATTATCCGATATTACGATGGCTACGCCCGCTTTTTTTCGTTTCTGCTGGCATGGTATACTTTTTTCCAACCTTTCATTTTCCATCTGTATGGATCTTTGTTAGAAAGGTGTGTTTCTTGTAAGCAGCAAATGGATGCGTTTTGTTCCCTAATCCAGGTTTCCAATCTGTTTCGTTTGACTGGGCAATTCAAACCGTTCACGTTCAATGTGACTATTGATAAATAGTAGCTTTGCCCTGCCATTTGCCAAAAATAGTTTCTTATATATGCTTTGAGTTTCGTATGGTCTTTTGTTGCGAGGTTTCCTTCCTTTAGCTTCTTTCCAGTTGACGACCGTGTTTCTGTGTTTCTGTGTATAGCACATCTTTAAGTATCTTTTGTAGAGCTGGACGTGTGGTGACAAATTCTCTCAGTTTCTGCTTGTTGTGAAAGATCCTAATTTCACCTTCATTCACAAATGAGA
The DNA here is from genome assembly GCA_949820135.1 of Sylvilagus floridanus. NCBI lineage: Eukaryota > Metazoa > Chordata > Mammalia > Lagomorpha > Leporidae > Sylvilagus > Sylvilagus floridanus. The sequence continues at coordinate 16,590,631 of OX463229.1, forward strand.
GCTTTGCGGGATATAGTATTCTGGGTTGACAGTTTTTCTCTCTTAGTACTTGGGCTATGTCTTGCCATTCCCTCCTAGCTTGCAGGGTTTCTGATGAGAAGTCAGCTGTGAGTCTAATTGGAGATCCTCTGAGAGTAATCTGCCGTTTCTCTCTTGCACATTTTAGGATCTTTTCTTTTTGTTTCACTGTGGTGAGTTTAATTACAACATGTCGTGCAGAGGATCTCTTTTGGTCACGTTTATTAGGGGTTCTATGAGCTTCCTGGATTAGGATTTCTCCGTCTTTCTCCAAGCCTGGAAAATTTTCTGCTAGTATCTCCCTAAAAAGGCCTTCTAATCCTTTCTCCCTCTCCATACCTTCAGGAACACCTAGAACCCGAATGTTGGGTTTTTTAATAGTATCCTGTAAATTCCCGACTATATCTTTTAGTTTTCTAATTTCCTCTTCTTGTCTTTGGTTTGACTGTTTCCTCTCCTGTTCTCTGTCTTCTAGGTCCGATATCCTCTCTTCTACTTCACCCATTCTGGTTTTAAGGCCCTCAAGATTGCTTGTCACTTGACCTATTGAATTCTTCAATTCATTAAGATTTTTTGTCACTATCGTAGCTCCTTGTTCTACTAGTTGTTTCGTTTTGTTTTGATTCCTCCGTAGTATTTCATTCTCGCGAGAGAGATTTTCTATCTTATCCATTAAAGATTTCTGTAGTTCAAGAATTTGTTTTTGAGAACTTCTTAATGTTCTTATCAATTTTTTGAGATCTGCTTCTTGCATTTCTTCTATCTCATTATCTTCATAATCCTGACTTGGGGTGTCTTTTCCGTTTGGGGTCATCATAGCACCTTCCTTGATCTTGTTCCCTTGGAATCTGTTTTTGTTTGGCATTTTTTTTTCCCACACTCTTTCTCTGGGTTGTCAAGGTAACGGAGTTTGTGTGCGCGGTGTGTTCCCAGTTTTTGGATCCCCTTCAGGTTTCTACAGCCTCGGGCTTTTGGTTCCGTCTGCCTCGGTGACGGGCGGGTGGGCGGGCGCATGCGCCGTCCCACTGCGTTCAATCAAATTCAACTTCGCAAGGTGGGCGATGAGAGGGGCTAGTGTCCGTGCGGGCCCGCCTCAATTGTGCTGTTTCCCCCGTGGGGTCTGCTTCCCCCCGCCAGTGTCTCGGGATCCCTGTATCGGCTCCCGTTCAAGCACGCAGATCCTGCAGCGACTATTTTCCACCTGGCTCCTGTCGCAGCTGGCGTGCGCGCGCCGTGCCACTGTGTGTAATCTAGCTCGAATTCACAGGGTGGGTGACGAGATAGGCTAGTGTCCGTGCAGGCTCACCTCAATTGTGCTGTTTCCCCCGTGGGGTCTGCTTCCCCCCGCCAGTGTTTCGGGATCCCTGTATCGGCTCCCATTCAAGTGCGCAGATCCTGCGGCGACTGTGTTCCGCCCGGCTCCCGTTGCAGCCGGCAGGCACGAGCTGTCCCACTGCATTCAGTCTAGCTCGAATTAGCAGGGTGGGCGATGAGAGAGGCTAGTGTCCGTGCGGGTTCGCCTCAATTGTGCTGTTTCCCCCGTGGGGTCTGCTTCCCCCCGCCAGTGTCTCGGGATCCCTGTATCGGCTCCCATTCAAGCGCTCAGTTCCAATGGCGACTGTGTTCCGCCCAGCTCCCGTTGCAGCCGGCGGGCACGCGCCGTCCCACTGCGTTCAGTCTAGCTCGAATTAGCAGGGTGGGCGACGAAAGAGGCTAGTGTCCGTGTGGGCTCGCCTCAACTGTGCTGTTTCTCCCGTGGGGTCTGCTTCCCCCCGCCAGTGTCTCGGGATCCCTGTATCGGCTCCCATTCAAGCGCTCAGTTCCAATGGCGACTGTGTTCCGTCCGGTTCCCGTCCCTCCCGGCAGCTCCCGTGCCACGATGGCACGATTTGCCATTCGCAAACTTACTTTCCCCTAGGTCCTCTGTGTCTCATTCACCGGGTCCAGAAGAATTTCCACTGCATTTTTTTCCCTGAGATTTTTCCTGAGGCTACAGTAACTCTGTTTTTATTAAACTATCTTTTTGCGGACTGCTAGTGCGCGTCCTCACTAATCCGCCATCTTGGCTCCGCCCTATTTTGTTTTGATGCATGTGGGTGTGTGTACCCCCAAAGCCAAGTGGGAGGTTCCCCTAGCAGCTGGCCCGGGAAACTCAACTTGGCCAGCTCCAGGGAACCCCTGGACAGATCTGCAGGCAAATGCTGGTGCCCCTCCCAAACCTCCAAAACACATTTTAACCGAGAACTGATGTGAGATGCCTTATTATTGCTCAATGGAGGGAAGACGAGGAAGAGACTGAAACCTCTACTGCAAGCAAATGGTTTAGCACTGACAGCCTTGCTGACAAACAGCCGCACACACGATACCCTCTGTGCCTCCAGAAATCATCACATCCCTGCCCAAGGTACCCCTCAGGCTCTTCAGCCAAATACTCAGCAGAACACTGGTGCTTCTCTTTGATGCCAAATTTCAAAGGGTTTTACTTTTTAAGGGGATGTCAAAGGAATCTAATTTGGGGCATAAAAGAACAATAGGGTCAGAAAATCCTTTTTTAATCCTTGCTGTGCCTTTGACAAGCTGTGTGTCCTTGGGCAAGTCACTTAGACTCTCCGAGATAACTCTTTTGATCTTCAAAGTAGGAATACAGACTCTGTATTTGGAGGATTCTAGAAAGCTGCATATATAAGGCAGCCAACAGAGGACACGGAACACTATAGATGCTTAATAGATGTTTGTTCTAGGAATCACACAAGCTGAAATGTGGGAAATGCCTTTGAAGTCCCTTCTGTACCAACCACTGTTAGATGGACCCAGAAGCCAGAATTTAAGTGCATCCAGCACCTGCCTCTTCCTGTTCCCTCCTCCGTGACAACAGTGGTGACTCAACTTCTCCATCACCTGCCTTCTCTCAACACCCACACATGCATGCTTCTTCCTCACTCCATGGGCTCAGTCAATAATTCAAGGACTTTTCTAACGCACAAGCTCATTTGAATTGGACAATGTCAGCCTCCCAGAGTCCAGGAGCCTTCCTGTCGTAACATTCCCCAGCTGGTTAATGTCACAAGAGGGTTAAAGTTCTGAACATAGGAAAACTACCAGCTATAATTATGCTGCCCTACTATCAGATCTCCATTCCTCTAACAAACCAACTTCTACACCACCACCCAGGTTTCTTTCCCCTAAAATGCTGGAGCCTGCAGATTGGATCCTGGAGTAGAAAAAGGACATTAGTGGGAAACCTGGTGAAATCTGAATAAAGTCTGGAATTTAGTTAATCGTAACTTGCCTATGTTAATTTCTAGATTTTGAGGCAGATACCATGGAAACAAAGGCACAAACACGAGAGAAATATGGGGAAGGCTGTGCAGGAACTCACTGTACTCTGTGCAACCTCACAGTGAGTCCAGTGGTTCTAACACTGAAAGTTCATTCATGAAAAGTAACATATCACATAGCAAGTTGTGTGAAACATTTGTGTAAATAAATGAAAAAAATACCTACTGTCCTAAAAGAAATGAATAACCATCATTTCTCAATGCTGAAGCATCGTAACTATAGTTACCATTTTCATTGATAAATGATAGTTCATTCTAAAATGCTTAATTTCTGGCTTTTCTAACTCTCCCATGACTTATTAGCTGAATAACAGTTTCATTTCTGTTGCCATACAATCAGGATTAAGTGAGTTCCTGCTCAGATGTTCTTGTGAAGATTAAATGAGATAATTCACTAAGCGCTGATGCAGTGTTATTGTTGCTATTCCTCTGTCTTGATGCTTACTCTAATTCCAGCATCGGTCCCTTGTGCCACTGAAAAAAAAAACTGTCCAGTGTCTCTGGGTTTTTATCCCTTGTATGTTACTCAAAACCATCCTTTGTGACAGCTTTAGGACCCTTGGAATGCATAGTCATACTCCACTAGAGACAACGGAGAGCAAGCAAGAGAAGCATATACTCACGTAATCTTCACAACGGCAGTATAAAGGAGGGATTCTCCCTTTTCCACAGAAAGTGTCTGAGGCTCAGAGAAGTTAAGTAACCAGCACCGGAGTACACAGCTCCTCCTGGCAGTGCTGGACTTGAACCAGGTGATGCAGTGCCAGACTTTGTGCTGCTAATCCTGTTGCATAGAGCCAGCTAGAAGCCATCCGCATTTTCCAGTCTTGTGACGGATGGGGAGTGAGTGCACCATTCACATTCAGTTCACTGCAGCTGGAGGGCTGTGCACTGGGGCTCACAGGTGTCTGCCCTGGAATGGTGCACACACACACACACACACACACACACACACACACTGACACTTTACTGCTCCAAACATGGCACTGCTCACACCTGACATTCAAGGTTCTGGGCCCAGAAGCAAGAAAACTACAAATACTAGTGAGTAGCATGAACATCAAACGAGCATTGTTAATGAAAAAGGTTTTCTTAGAAGGCTAGAAGCACTAAGTTTACATAGAAATGGAAGTGAATCTAATAATGAATATTATTTTATATATATATAAAACATGGCATCTCTTATGTACAGATATTTTATAATGACATATATCTATAATAATTGGTGGGCTTTTTAAAGATATATTTATTTATCTGAAAGTCAGAGTTACAGAGAGAGAGGGAGAGACAGAGACCTTCCATCCACTGGTTCACTCCTCAGATGGCCACAATGGCCAGGGTTGAGCTAGGCCAAAGCCAGGAGCCAGGAGTTTTCTCCAGATCTCCCATGTGGGTGCAAGGGCCCAAACACTTGAGTCATCTGCTGTTGCTTCTCTCAAGCCACTAGCAGGAGACTGGATCAGAAATGGAGCTGCCAGGACTGGAACTGGTGCCCATGTGGGATGCTGTCATCTCAGGCAGAAGCTTTACCTGCTGTGCCACAATGCCGGCTCCTGTTTTTTTGAGATTTGCTTATTTATTTGAAAGGCAGAATTATGGAGAGACCTAGAGAGATTTTTCACCCATTGGTTCACTCCCCAAATGGCCACAACAGCTAGGACTGGGCCAGGCCAAAGCCAGGTGCCAGGAGCTTCCTCCAGGTCTCCCACAAGGGTGGCAGAGGCCCAAGCACTTGTGCCTTCCCCTGCTGCCTTACTAGATGCATCAACAGGGAGCTGGATCACAAGTGGAGCTGCCAGAACAAGAACTGGTGTCCAAATGGGATGCCAGCATCAAAGACAGGGGCTCAACCTGCTACTCTTGGTTCTATTTTCAGTAACCATTTAGCAAATAGTCTTCTACCTCAAACATATGCCATTTCTACCACTTGCTAACGGTATGAGCTTCCAGCTTGACCCAAAATCCCAGGTTTCCAGGGACCAAGGGATTACCCAGTCTGTGGGACTTTGAGTCCTGGGCAAAAGCAGGACTCTTGGTCACCCTAGCTTGGCAAGTTTCTTAACCTCTCCAGGCTCTACTTTTTACATTAGCAGGATGGAAGTTGATCATCAAGTATACTTTTGTAGTGGGGATTAAATGTGCATGTAAACATGGCACAATTCCTTTTGAGTGGTAAGTTCATTAAATTCTGGATTTATGATTACTAGTTTTAAATTCCCAATAACTAGATGGAATCAGTATCAATGCTCTCACTTTGCTGGTGAAAATATTAAAGTCTCAGCTATTCATAAGACTTACGCCAAGAGTACAGTCTGCTCATTGGGGCTGCAGAGACCAGGCACTTCCCAGGGCCCCAGCATCAGGAAGGCACCGCTGGCTGAGGCCCTTTTTCCACCTGGAGGAAATGCAGTCCCACGGCCTTGGGATGGTTGCCAGCCGTGAGTGACACCGCCCAAGGTGAGCTTGCGCATGCGCTCCTGTGCCTGGTCTGTGGAAAAACGCCTCTTGCTGCAGGGCTCAGAACCCCGGAAGGACGCCTAGAGATGCTCCCAGAAAATCCTCTGCCGGAGGAACCAGGGGGAGGCTGTCCTTCAGCGAGTGATGAGTGACAGTTACCCGGGGGGAACAGTGAGTCCTTTGCACTTAGGAAGCCTGGTACACCAGGCAGAGGTCTGCATGGTGACCACCTGCTTGTCATCCCCAACAATCTGTGAGACGGCAGAGCAGCCATCATCTCTCCTGTCCCCCCAGATAGGGACAGTCGGGCCAAGGAGGCGACAGGGATCCTGTCTGCCATAACAAGACCCTCAGATGGCATGCCAGAAGTGACTTTGTGAGAGGGTGACCAACTCGCCTGGAACCGTCCCAGTTTGAGAACTGCAAGCTGCCCACCACAGGACACCGCCATGCTGGATAAACCTGGATCGCTGCCCCTCAGCTTTCCTGGCTGCCCTCAAATCCCACCTCCCTGATTCTGCTATTTAAATTTGTGAGGATCTTGTAGTTCTCTAGTGGGTCATCAACACAGGTGTAATTAAGAGATCAACTGGGAAATGTGTTGCTTGATTTTGTCTCGTCCACTAAACTATAAATTTCACCTAGGCATTGATGAGCTGTGTATCCCTGCCGCTAGCTCATTATATTATACAGAGTAGTCTCTCAACAGATCTTGAATGAATGATGAGTGAATGACTTGCTCAGTAAATGTTTGTTGTACATATACAAATACCTAAGAACCACGCTTGCTCAGATCAACATTTCCAAAAATGTCTTTCTTCCGGGAGTCAACACCAGAATTTCCCTTGGTTAAATAAGCACGGGAGCACTAGGTTAAACAGTCAAGCAGGTTCCTTTATTTTTCAGGGACTTTTATATTTACTGAGCAAAGTGCAGTCAAAAGAACCGGATATGGGGTCAGGGGCAGCTAAGTGTGCTGTGTTTTCCAAACATAGTAGCCATAGACTTTTTTTTAGCAAAGAGCATTTGGGGGATTTAGGATCTGCAAACCATGGTCTGAAAGGCGCTGGGCCAGATAATTACATATGTGCCTGCACTGTCAGCCTCCCTGCCTGTCTTCTCTGAGCCTGTTTTTTTTTAAAGATTTATTTATTTATTTATTTGAAAGGCAGAGTTACAGAGAGGCAAAGGCAGAGAGAGAGCTCTTCCATCCGCTGTTTCACTCCCCAGATGGCTGCAATGGCCAGAACTGGGCTGATCTGAAGTCAGGAGCCAGGAGCTTCTTCCAGGTCTCCCACATGGGTACAGGGGCCCAAGCACTTGGGCCATCTTCTTCTGCTTTCCCAGGCCATAGCATAGAGCTGGACTGGAAGTGGAGCAGCCGGGACTCGAACCGGTGCCCATATGGGATGCTGGCACTGCAGGCAGTAGCTTTACCTGCTATGCCCCAGTGCCAGTGTGAGCCTGTTCTTACCAATACCGTTGGCGGTGCTCCCAGTTGATGGATAAGGGGACCACGAGGATAAGCTCTGCCTCTCCCACTATAGCTCTGACTCGGCAAACTTGCATGCCTTCACCCACCAGGGCAAGCTCATACCTCATAAAAATAAGTAATCATTCTTTGCTGGCTAATGTCCAATACTCCTGAGTGATGACAAGCTACTCTGGATTGTTCTTCTCAAAGCCCCCATGTCACCCTCCATTCTCTAGCTGTGCAGTCTCTCCTGCATAGAGGCAGGCCACCATTTGGACATCCCATTAGGATGGTGTTGGTGGCAAAACGCCCTCATGGCATTAGCTAGGAGCTGAGTGCTCAGTGGTGTGGGGACCAGATGCCTACATGGTCGTTATTCACAAGGAATGACTGATGAGTCACCCAGAGCCTGCAGAGGGAGAAAAATCAAAGACAGGGCTCACTTGGCTGTTACGAATGCTAGAAGAATAGCAGCAAGTGATGCGGGCACCAGCACCTGATCCTCAGGCACGTTTCAAAGTAAATTTAAAATTGTTTTGAAATTCATCAACTCATGATTGGGTACAAAGCCATTTGACAAAATGAAAAAAAAAGGAGAGAGTGGATCAGCTTTTCAGTCTCATAAAGGACACAAGGGTAAAACTCCGTGCTGTGTGCCATTTTTTTTTTCATATGCCACCTAGAGACATTTAGGTCGGGAAAAGGAACCACATATATGATAGGGAAACAACAGACTGTGCCATGCAGTCTGCACATGCAGTAGACAGGGCTTTCCAGGTTCCATGATGTTCTCACAGCAGCCCCATTTCCTAACTCTTTCCTCAGAAGGTGCCCCCATCCTTAAAGCAACCCATGGCTGAGATTCACCTGCTAACTCATTCTTTCCACAGAATATATGGAGGATCAGCTCTGTGTTGAGCACTATGCTAGCCACAAGGGACACAATGACCAGTAAAGCATTGGAATGTTTGCCTTTACAGAGCCTGCAGATGAGTGAGGAAGCAGAGTGTGCCTAACCAGGTAACAAGGCCGGGCAAGTGCTAGTGGCGAGAAGAAGGCAAGATGGACGGAACCAGGACAAATGAGTGACCTCACATGAGCAACCAGAGAAAGCTTCCTTGGGAAAGTGATGTTTGGGCTGAGAAAAAGAATGAGTAGAAAGCATCTCGTGCGAATCTTAGGCTGTGCATTATCATATCACACAGCAGAATGGTTTCGACTGTATTAGCAGCAAACTCAAAAGAACTTGAACAAAAAACCTGGTATCAGGGCCAGCCTTGTGGTGTAGCAGATTAAGCTGCCACCTGCAGCACCAGCATCCCCTATGTGTGCCAGGTTCGAGACCCGGCTGCTCCACTTCCCATTCATCTCCCTGCTAATGACCCTGGGAAAACAGTAGAAGATGGCCCAAGTGCTTGGGCCCCTGCACTCATGTGGGAGACCTGGAAAAAGCTCCTGGCTCTGGCCTCAGCCTGACCCAGCACTGGCCATTGTGGCCATTTGGGAAGTGAAGCAGCAAGTGGAAGATCTGTGTGTGTGTACGTGTGTGTGTGTTAGCTCCTTCCCTCTCTCTGTAACACAGCCTTTCAAATAAATAAAATATTTTAAAAAGAAAACTGATCTTGCAACAATAAGAAGACTAGAGGAGGCACACTAACAGGGTTAGCAACGTCATCCAGAACTAGGTCTGCCCTTCTTCCTGTGCTGCCCCCCTCCTGCGTGAGGAGGGCCTGTTCTTTGGGCTACACCACACAGCCTCTTGTGATGGCTACCATGAATCTGGGCAGCGCCTGCAGGGACAGCATTCTGGGGCAGGAGCTTGTGTGTTTCCTTCCCTGAGGTGCCTTGGGAATGGGCTCCTCTTGCACCTGGGCATCAGTGGCGCCAGCACACTCTCTGGCCCCTTTTCCAGAAGTGGCCACAGGGGCCGACTCTGCCACCTTCCTGCCCCTGACCGACGATGTGCAAACCTTTTTGCTCTTTGAGAAAAGCCTATGTTCTTGCAAATGATGGAACAGACAAAGGGCCCACTCCTAGCATGGATGAGAACAGGAACACTGAATATGACTTTTCTAAATTCAGGGATAGTCTTGGGGGAGCCCCTGGGCTCCACTCCAGGATCGTTTTCTTTCCCACCCCTGCCCTGAAATCCTAGGAGTGCCTAGGTCAAAGACAAGAGGCCCCACTTTTCCAAACAGGCTCCCCTCCAAATACTTCCCAATCCAGTGCCTCGGTTCATTGTGCTCTGTCAAGGTGAAATGCCTGCTTACCCCAAAATGACATCTCCCAGGAAGAGACAACAACTTTTTTTTTTTATTTGACAGATAAAGTTAGACAGTGAGAGAGAGTGTGAGAGAGAGAAAGGTCTTCCTTCCGTTAGTTCACCCCCTCAAAAGGCCGCCACAGCCAGAGCTACACCGATTCAAAGCCAGGAGCCAGGTGCTTCTTCCTGGTCTCCCATGTGGGTGCAGGGGCCCAAGACTTGGGCCACAGCAGAGAGCTGGACTGGAAGAGGAGCAATCGGGACTAGAACCGGCACACATATGGGATGCTGGTGCCGCGGGCGGAGGATTAACCAAGTGAGCCACGGCGCTGGCCCCAAGACAAATTCTAAGGCTGCTCTTTCAGGTCCCCTCATTAAGCTGGTGGGCCGCTTGCACAACACCCTAGCACTCATGCCACTGTATTTATATTTATCTGCTAATCCATCTGCCTTCCCTCCAGCCCAAGGATTCTTTGAGATAGCAATTATGTCTATTTCGAGTCTGTATTGTCAGTGACTAGTGTAATTGCTGATTAATAGCAATTTCTCAAATCAAGTTATGATTGACATATATATGATTTATGAGCAGAATAATGAATAAAAGAATGAGGGCTAAGTGAATGAGTGAATAGGAGTGAGTGAAGTAATTAGTGAATAGCAAACTAATAAGGGGTTTCTGGTTCCGGTCAAGACAAGATGCACCCTCCACTCTGTCATACTCCTCCTCCAAGAATGAAACACCCTGGAAAGAAGTCACAGGGTGGCTCTGTGAGTCTCTGGAAAGCAAATGGCTGCAGGCAAACTTGCCAAGGAATCAACTCTGAGTCACAGCAAAGTGATGGTGAGCTCTTATTGTTCCTCCCATGCATCCCAGCCTAGACTCAGAGGAGGCCTGAAATCAAACCAGGCCCTGCGTGAAAGCAGAAGATGCTGTAAGGGAAGTCTCCTAATTCTGGCCCAGGGAGTGGCTTCCCGCTTTGGGAGGTGAGTTTGATTCCTCTCTTCCCTAGTGTGAAAGGACTTAGTAAACTCCCTTATGAGTAACAGAATGGGAAGGAGAATAAAACAGTGACATGACAGTGGAGAAATATGGCAAGCGATACTGTAAGCAAGTGATCAAGGTCAGTGTGGGCTGTGATAAATCAGCATGCTACCTTGTACCCGTGAAGCGATCTGATGAGAAGGACACGCCACCTGTGCAGCTCCAGTCTATCACCAGAAAGCATCACACAGGCCCCAACTGTGGAAGGTTTTTACAAAACATCTGACCAGGACTCATCAAAATTATCAAGGTCAGAAAAAAACAAGGAAAGCCTGAGAAAGTGTCACAAATCAGAGACATGATGACAGATGTGATGTGAAATTCTGAATCGGATCCCAGAACAGGAAGGAAAAAAACATTACTGGAGAATCTGGTGATTCTAAATCAAGTGCGTAATTTTGTTAGTAGTATTGTGCTGGTGTTCATTTCTCAGTTTCCACAAAGGTACCATCATAATGTAAGATGTTAACATCAGGAGAATCTGGGTGGGAGTATTTGGGAGTCTCTATCTAAAATTATTCCAAAGTTAAAAGCATATTTTTAAAACATAGTGAATTTTAAAATACCATACAATACTGATCAGGAGAGAATTAGAGGAGCTAAATTAATATAAAAATAGACATCAGGATAAGAAAAACTACCAGAGATAAAGAAAGAGAAGTAGTTAATGATAAACAAAAGGCAAATTAAGACCAGAATAAAATATTCACAACTCACATGTCCAACAAAAGACTCATATTCAGAACATATAAAGACGTCTCAAATCTCAATAGTAAGAAACAAGCATCCAATTTAAAGAAATGGGCAAAAGATTTGATTAGACTCTTCACCAAAATCATTCATGTGGCAAATGCGCACATGAGAAGATGTTCAACATTATCAGCCTTTGGGAAAATGCAAATTGAAACCACAAGGAAAGCATGGGCATTTGGCACAGAGATTACGATGTCCCTTGGGAGGCCCACATCTCCTATCAGAGTGCCTGTCAATTTCCACTGTTTCAAGTTCTAACTCCTCTGCTTACTTATTTATTTATTTATTTACAGACCGGGAACATAGTCTACATATTTCATGTATACAGTTTTAAGAACATAATGAAGGGCCAGCGCTGTGGCATAGTGGGTAAAGCTGCTGCTTGCAGTGCCAGCATCCCATATGAGAACCACTTTGAGTCCTGACTGTTCCACTTCCAATCCAGCTCTTTGCTGTGGCCTGGGAAAGCAGTAGAAGATGGCCCAAGTCCTTGGGCCCCTGCACCCACATGGGAGACCTGGAAGAAGCTCCTCGCTCCTGGCTTCAGATCGGCGCAGCTCAGGCCGTTGTGGCCACCTGGGGAGTGAACCAGCAGATGAAAGACCTCTCTCTCTGCCTCTCCTTCTCTCTCTGTGTAACTCTGCCTTTCAAGTAAATAAATAAATAAGTCTTAAAAAAAAAAGAACATAATGATACATTCCTCCCTCCCACCTCCTCCTTTTTTATTTTTCTTTTAATTTGTGTGATGACATGCTTTCAATTTACTTTATAATCACAGCTTAATCCTCCTCTAAATAAAGATTTCAAAAAATAGAAAGTAGAAACACTACTGTTCCTCAGGAGTACAGACAAGGGCTATAAATAATAATCAAATCTCAGGATGTTCATTTCACTCATATACATTATAATTTTTGTACTCTATTATTTACCACAAATCACAGAAAACCTATGATATTTGTCTTTTGGGGTACTGACTTAATTCACTAAGCATAATGGTCGCCAATTGCACGCATTCTGTTGTGAGGGACAGAATTTCATTCTTTTTTTTTTTTTGACAGGCAGAATAGATAGTGAGAGAGAGAGAGAGACAGAGAGAAAGGTCTTCCTTTGCCGTTGGTTCACCCTCCAATGGCCGCCACGGCTGGCGCGCTACGGCTGGCATACCGCACTGATCTGATGGCAGGAGCCAGGTGCTTTTCCTGGTCTCCAGGGGGTGCAGGGCCCAAGTGCTTGGGCCATCCTCCCCTGCACTCCTGGGCCACAGCAGAGAGCTGGCCTGGAAGAGGGGCAACCAGGACAGAATCCGGTGCCCTGACCAGGACTAGAACCTGGTGTGCCGGCGCCACAAGGTGGAGGATTAGCCTAGTGAGCTGCGGCGCCGGCCTCATTCTTTTTATGGCTATGTAGTCTTCCATCATCTATATGGGATATATGTATGTGTATATGTGTGTGTGTGTGTGTGTGTGTGTGTGTGTGTGTGTATCACACTTCCTTTACCTAGTCTTCAGTTGGTAGACATGTAAGTTGATTCCACATCTTAACTATTTGTGAGTTGAGCTGCTATAAACATGGGGGTACAGATAACTTCTTCCCTGAGCTGATTTCATTTCCTTTGAGTAAATTCCCAGGAATGGGGTGGCTGGATCATATGGTAAATCAATTTTTGGATTTCTGAAGAATCTCCGTGATGGCTGTACTAGTTTACATTCCCACCGGCAGTGTATAAGGGTACCTTTTTCTCCACATTCTTGCCAGCATCTGCTATTTTTTAATTTTTGGATGAGAGCCATTCTAGCTGGGGTGGGGTGAAACCTCACTGTGGTTTTTATTTGCATTTTCCTGATGGCTAGTGATCCTGAGCATGTTTCATGTGTCTAGTGGCTATTTGTATTTCATCCTTCAAAACAATGCTTGCTCATACCTTAGCCCATTTCTTAACTGGACTGCTCATTTTGTTGTTGTTGCGTTTCTTGAGCTCCTCTGCTTCTGTCTGAGCTTTCTGCTAATGTGCACCCTGGGAGGCAGCAGGTGGGGACTCAAGTAGTTTGATCCCTGCCACCCACATGGGAACCCTGGATTGAGTTCTGAGCTCCTGGCTTTGGCCTGTCCCAGGCCTTGCTGTTGCAGGCATTTGGGAAGTGAACCAACAGAAGAAGATTGCTCTCTGACTGTCTCTCTGTCTCCCTTCCTCTCTCTCCATCTTTCAAATAAAATAAAATTTATTTTAAACTTTGAAAATACAATGAGACACCACTATATGCCCTCATTGAACAGCAAATAATAAACACAACAAAAAGGATAACACCGAGTGTTCACAAGGATATGGAAGAACTAGAAGTTATTGGTAGCAGAAACACAAAATCACACCACTAATCTGCAAAACATTCTGCCAATTCACTTAAAGTTAAACCTACTCTTAGCATACGAGCCAGCAGTCCTGTGTCCAGGTTCTTAATGCAGAGAAATAGAAACTTATTGTCACATAAAAACCAGTACATAAATGGTGTAGCTGCTCTTTTCATAATGACCCAACACTGGCAACACCATGGAGCTCTTAAAAAAACTGTGGCATATCCCTACAATGGGATACTGCTCAGCAATGAAAAGCAACCAACAACACAGATGAATCTCAATGGCTTTATGCTGAGTGAAAGACGACAGTGTCAAAAGGCTGCTGACAGTAGGATTCCATTTATGTGACACTTGGAAAAGGCAGAAGTACAGTGAGAGAGAGCAGTCAGTGGTTACCAGGGGTTAAAGGTACGCAGAGGTATGCAGAAGGCACAGGAAGCTTGGGGGTGAGGGGCCTGCTTCGTGTTCTGATTGTGATGGTTGGTACATGAGTATATACATGCACGTGCAGAGAAAGAAAGCAACTGTAGTAAACATACCATAATTGCAATTGCTAACAGCAACAATAGGAATAGTGAATGAACAGCTTCCTGCTTGTGATCTTTGCTCACACTGTCCCACACTGAAAGCATCTCTTCACTCCCTCAGCCCATCTGAATCTACAGCAATCTCGGTAATTATTGGAGTTCCTCTCCCAAGGTTCCTCTCCTTTGTGTCTCCCGAGTCTAACCGAGGCTTGCTGCAAAGACTGGTGAAGAGCTGGTGCCGTGTGCCACTCTGCAGTCTGCTCCCCTAACCCACCTTTTTGACTTTCTTTTTCGGGCTGTACACATACAGACTTACGCACCCCCATCACCACACAGAACAGTCCACACGCCCCAACGCTTCCTAGCTGCCCTCAGCATTCTCCCAGGGCTTTTGGGTGGCCATGGGGTAGCTGCCCTGCATTTCACTTCCATCTGGACTCCTGATTAAACGGAAGAGAACCCCACTTGAGCTAGCTTACGCACAAGACATTTACTCTAGGGCTGCGCAGAGGTCTCACAGAACCTCTGCTAAAAAATTCTGGAGATCCAGTCCCCATGGCAACTGAGAAGTAACCTCTGCCTCCAAGGGCTGCCACTCCTCTTTCTCCATGGGGCTGCTCTGTTCTCCAGCTCCCCCCCACCTGCTCCTTTCCACTTGCACATCACCATGTAGAAAACCCCTGGAGTTCTGAGCTCTTGGTGCACACCACCCTCCTGCTTCAAGGCCAACCACACACTAGCAGCAGCTCTTTAAGTCTCCATTTCCCAATCTGGTAGAGAGAAATCAATTGGCCCAGCCTAGTGTTTCATGTGTGCCACACAATCTGGAGCTCGGATTAGGTGTCCTCCTCTGGCCCAATCAGAAACCGGGTGAAGGCCAGGGTCAGACAAGGCCTGTGAGCTGCTCATTCCTGGGGCAATGGCAGGGCAGGCACTACAAAGAGAGCCTTCCAAGCTCATTCACAGCTATGTCAGGCTCTCCACACACAATCCCCTTTGTCACAAAGCCACATTGACACAGGCAGCTGCAGGGGCAGCAACAGTTTGCGGGCAGCCACTAAAGCCTCAGCAGGAGACACATCTCCAGC
This sequence comes from Sylvilagus floridanus, assembly GCA_949820135.1. NCBI lineage: Eukaryota > Metazoa > Chordata > Mammalia > Lagomorpha > Leporidae > Sylvilagus > Sylvilagus floridanus. The sequence goes on from OX463229.1 coordinate 16,605,943, forward strand.
TGGGGGTGGTGGGGGTGGTGGCAGGAGGCCTGCAGGTGCCAGAGCCTGGAGGAGACGCTGACCCGGGCTCAAGGTTCACCTTCAGCCAGAGGCGGCCTCAGCCACACAGAACAGCTTTGCAGGCAGATGAAGGGGCGGGCTGGGGCGCAGGTGGGCGGCATATTTGAAGGGCACTCCAGGAGCGGAGGAAAGGAAGCTGCACCAGAGGCCCACACCTCCTTGCTCGCACAGTGCCGGCCTCTTCCTTCTCCTCCCCACTCCCCATGGACCCTCCCTCCTCACCCCAATCTGGCTTGAGAGGCTGCCGCCACCTCACTGTTCCTGGCTCTTCTGGCACAACAATTGGTGCTGGCTGCTCCCAGACACAACAATTCTGCAGACCCAGTGTGTTCAGTTGACGTTTCTCTTTCTCCTGATCCAAGGAGATGCACTGCCACACACCTGTCCTACCTCTAAATGTTTACGTGTGCCCCAGCCCTTCTCCTGGCCTGGCCTTGTGCTGCTCAGGGCACATCTCACCAGCGACTGCATTGACTGCATTGGTGTCATTCTCTCCCCAGCTCCCTCGCCACACCACAAGCTCCTTCAACATTGTGTCTTTTCCACCTATTTCCCCACCTACTCGGCACCCTTCTTGGGATGGACTGCATTCAGGTTCCTCTGGAGCCACTCTGAAATATGGGTTCAAGGGAAAGTAGTTCAGGGGTGAGGATCAGGAGACAGCTGTAGGGAACAGGAGCACACAGGAGGGAAGCATGGAGGGGCAGCCAGGAGAGACTGCATTAGAAAGCCAGCTCTCATTGTGGGCAATCAGTGCTCCCTCCTCCTGGAGAAACCCTGGGAGTGCAGGCTGCGTGCTGCAGAGGAGCCTACTGGTGGGCTGGGAGCCTCAGAGAATTAGATACCAACAGCTCTCAGTCATGGGGCAGGAGCTGCTCCTGGGGGCCATAATGTCCTGAGATGACTGCCCCTCCCCTGACAGGCAAAGCAGGCGATCAAGGCCTCAGCAAAGATGTGTAGGCACCAGCTGGAGGAACCTAGAACTGACAGTGAAGTAGAGAGGAAGCCGTGAGAGGGGTGGGGCAGCAGTTTAGCACATACCTACTGAATTATGCTCCACTAACCCAGCCTGGGAATCTGCAGGAATCGGCTGTTACCTCTTGTGTCTATAAAGTGATATGCAAAAGATAAAAATAAAATAAAATGGAAGATAGGCTGTGGTCTTTAGTTCTTCCTGAGTTTTCTAGGGGAGCGTGGGCAGGTTTCTTAGGTGTGCTGTTCCCTCCAAAGTGCTCTTCCTTTAGAAAAACAAAAAGCCACAAAAATACCCCTACTGCACTGTCACTCACTGCAGTTGATTCAGAAGCTGTCGTGGAGTAAGTGACTGGATGCTTTCTTCCGCCTCCTCTCCAAGTCACCAGCATCATTCTCAAAGCTTTGAGTGTCCCCAAAGAGATGGCCCTCCACACACACAGCGCAGACTGCAGAGTCAGCCCCGAGCTGGCTCTACCTCCACTCACTGCAGACTGTGGGCACGGTAAGTCAGCTTTCTGTGCTTTGCTTTCATCATCTGTAAAATGGATATGTCCACCTCGCTCAGTTTTGTGGAGATAAAATTATGTAAGGCACAGAAAGCATGCAGCACTGCGCTCAATACTTCTAATTCCTCCATTGGCTTTCCTTCTCTGAGTGCAGCGACCACTGTCAGAGAGGGGCAAGTGGGAGAGAACAGCCGATTTCACACAAAGCCTGGCATCTCCATCACACAAGTGAAGGGTCCAAAGCACAGACATGTTGAGAAAATTGTGCAGGCCACACAGCTAATAAGTGGCTCAGCCGGGAACAGAATCCATATTATCTAGGTTCAGAGTCTACACTCACAGTTGCGGTCTGACTGGTTCCTCCGAGAGGGGGGTGTGGAGTTGAATACTGGTAGCTGGAAGATGAAGGGACAGGTAAGAGTCCAAAGCAGAGCAGGTGTGGGTGAGAGGGGGATGACAACAAAGGAGTGTGAGGGCTGGGGGTGGGTGCCACAAAAATAAAGGGATTTGTATTTTGCAAGCCTGGGGCTGCTTTGTTCAGCATGTGTAAGTTAGATCCAGAAAGCCAGGTTTAGGGGAAGATGGCGACACAAAGGATCTTAAAATATCCATTGAGCCAGCAAATACTTACAAAGCTCCTGCACTACACACTCCCACACTCCCACACTCCCACACTCCCACACTCCCACACTCCCACCCATCAGGTCTTCAATATGATTCAGAAGCACCGGGGAATCTTTTCGTTACAATCCCAATGCTCAGACCGCATTGCAGACACACAACTCTGTCTCTGGGAGTGAGCCGTGGGCAGCGGGGCTTGTAGAAATCACTCCAGGCAATCTAGCATGCATCCAGACCTGCGGTCTTGGGACTCATCTCATCTAATCCTCACAGCCTCCCTATGAGGCTCTGCCCTCACTGTCTCAGGCAGGCTGAAGGAGCAGAGTCAGGCTGCAACTAGTTTATGTACCTGCACTGCACAGTCCACACTTGCACCCACGATGCATGCTTAGAGCTTAAAGGGGTCTTAACGACAGCCATGGCTGGTCCCCTCTTGCTGTGCAGGGTAGAAAATGGAGGCCCAGGGAGACAGGTGATTTGTCGTAGTTTACTGCCACCGATAATGTCAGAGTGCAGACTTTAACCTGCATCTTTTGGCCCCCAGCCCAGAATTCATTGCTGGTAGCCAGGCTGCATTTAGACTAGAATATTGATCCAGCGAGTCAGACGGTGCTCCCTCACTGCACGGCTAGAAAGACAGACAGCACGCTACAGGGTGGTGGTGAGGAAGGGAGCCCAAGTGCTCACCCTCACCCCACCGCCTCCTCATGTCGGCCCAACAGCCCCGGCTCGGTGACAGCCAGCCCCCTTATTAAGCAGCCTGTGCCATCTCGCCTCCTGCCCTTGCTGAACTTACACAGCTCATGTTGTAGGGATTAGGGGAAAAAATCCCTCCACCCCGAGGCAGAACAATAACAACATGGAAGCCAACAGTGAAGGCAGTTCATCGTGCTGGCTTGAAAAATAACGAAGGTGACATTTCAGGAGCTGCTTTGGCCTTCCTGTCACTGAGCCTCATCATTAATTTAACTCTCTGTTACAGACAAACTTTCTAGGCAGTCTTGGAGGAATGAGGGAGGGGCTTCCTGTCCTCTGTGGCCCATTAAAGATGTAGGGGGCTTCTTCCCTCTGTCCCCCCAGTCACCTGAAATCTAGTCTCTGTCCAATTCCTGGGGCTCAGATGACATTTCTGCAGGAGAGTATAATTGGCTCTGCTGAGCTGGTGCAGGGGAGGCCAGAAGGGTCCACGAAGCATCAGTGCTCTGCCTGGCTGATGGATGCCATTTATTGAATGCCATGATGGGCTACACTCATTCATACATTTATTCGTTCAAAACTTAATTACCCATGTCTCCTTTGCATCTGGCCCTGGGCTAAGTGCTGAGAACACCATGGTGACCCAAACAGGAATGTTCCTCGCCTTTCCAGAGCTTACAGTCTGGAGCTGCACCTAGCTGGTGACCCCTAGTTACATGTTTCTTCTTGAAATTATTTATTTGAGAGACAGAGAGAGAGAGAGGTCTTCCATCCGCTGGTTCACTCCCCAGATGGCTGCAATGGCTGGAGCTACGCCGATCCAAAGCCAGGAACCAGGAGCCTCCTCCGGGTCTCCCACGCAGGTACAGGGGCCCAAGGACTTGGGCCATTTTCCACTGCTTTCCCAGGCCATAGCAGAGAGCCAGATCGGAAGAGGAGCAGCTGGGACTAGAACTGGCGCCCATATGGGATGCTGGCACTGCAGGCCAGGGTGTTAACCCACTGCACCACAGCGCTGGCCCCATTAAATGCATTTAAATACAATAAAAATTCAGTTCCTTGTTCATACTAGCCAAACGTCAAGTGCTCAAGAGCCACATGTGGTGAGAGGCTACCGTCATGGGTAGACAGGGAATGTTTCCACCATCACAGAAACTTCTATCACGCATCACTGGTCTCATAGGACAGGCAGACACTCACCTTCTTGTCCCTATCTCTCATAGAACCTTTTGAAGTGGGTATTGTAACCATGTTAGAAAGGAGGAAGCCATGATGAGCATGTCAGGATTGGAACCCTGGTTCATCCCATACTAAAACTGTAAGTAAATGAAAGGTACCAGGATCAAAATGACAGACGGCAAAGTGGTTAAGAACATAACAGTTTCCATAATGACAGATAAAGGTTTTAGTATTAATGTGGGTCCTAAACCAGCATCTTTTTGCTTTTTACTTGGTAAACTTATTCAGTGAAGTATTAAGCCTTTTTATTGTAATATAAATTTAAAATATGTTATATCCAGAACTGAAAAAAAAAAAGGGATACAGCAGAGAGCTGGACTGGAAGAGGAGCAACTGGGACTAGTACCTGGCGCCTCAACTGGGACCAGAACCCTGAGTGCCAGCACCGCAGGCGGAGGATTAGCCTAGTGAGCCACGGTGCTGGCCACCCTGAATATACTTTAGGCATGGTGGTTGGCTTCTCCCAGGACAAGTGACCCAAGGGAGAAAGAAGAAGAGAGAGAATAAGAGTGAAAGGAGAAAAAGTGAGAGCAAGAGAGAGAGAGAGAGAGAGAGGGATCCACAGTCTATTACCGAACAATAGACAAATATTCTCACCTCATCCACGACATTCCATCACTGTTACCATATTCCTTTCTTTAGTGGCAAGTCACGAATTCCAGCACACACTGCACTCAGAGAGAAATTAAGCTCCACATCTTGAAAGGATTAGAATCAAAGAACTTGTGGACAAATGTGAAACTACCCCCAAACAAGCACTGGGCCAAATGTGTAGAGCACCCTGTGAGCACAGTGCATGGACTGATGAACCAGAGTTGAATGCATGAGGTCTTGGCACAGACCTTCCCCCGGAGTTTTGAGTTACACAAGAAAGGTAGCAAGAAGCTGGACCCTTTCAGATGAAGAAATTGGCACCAGTGAAACATAGCAGCATAATAGGTACATATATGTGGGGTGGAGCAGGGATAAGGACACACTATCTGCATTATAACAAGATCTAAGCTCAGTGTGCACACAGCCTTCCTCCTAACTGGGGGTTGTGTTGGAAGAGAGAGGCACCAGAAATACTTCCACTCATTTCCAAAATCACATTGTCTTTGTTTCTGACCTGAATGTCTGCCTTGAAGTCCTCTCTACTTTCCTTCACTTGGCATCAGGTTGAATAGTAGGTAAGGGGAACGAAGGAATGAATGGTTACTGAACACTTGCAAGGCCATTTTAGTTACATCTCAAAATATACTATCAGGTATCAAAGACAGACCATTACACATGGGTGGTATACGGTCTGTGGTGCTGAATCTCATTGCTGTTCTGCTGAACTCCAAATTAAAGTTGACCTACCCAGACAATATGCACAATTCCTGGGAATTGTGGGAGAAAATGTATTGGACCTTCTGTTAATATATTGAATTTAAATAATATTAAGGTTTATTAAGATGTGTAATAGTCAGCTTTTCATTGCTACATTGGAATACCTGAGTTTACGAACTTTATTCACTGAAAAGGTTTATTTAGTTCACAGTTTTAGAAATTCAAGCATGAGATTGGGTGGTCCCATTGTTTGGCTTCTGATGAGGGCAACAGGTAGCAATGGCACAGCACATGCAAAGGAAAGATCACATGGTGAGCCAGGACACCAGGACACAAGAGAGAGGCTGGGCCTAACTCGGGTTTTTATGACCAATGCTTTCATAATGATTACTTTCTTTTTTTTTAAAGGGGATGAATAGTGGCTATTTTTTAAAGATTTATTTTATTTATTTGAAAGACAGAGTTATAAAGAGAGGTAGAGACAGAGAGAGAGGTCTTCCATCTTCTGATTCATTCCCCAGATGGCCTCAATGGCTGGACCTGTGCCAATCTGATGCCAGGAGCCAGAAGCTTCCTCTGGGTCTCCCGCACAGGTACAGGGGCCCAAGGACTTGGGCCACAGCAAAGAGCTTGACTGGCTGTCAACACTTTGTGGTTTCTTGTCATTGTTGTGTGCACATTTAAGTGGAGTTTCAATTGTACTACCTGAAATGCTAGAAGTGAGAAGAGGTGGTGAACATCATCTGTACCAGAGAGGAGTTCACTGGCTATTCCAGGGCTGGGTGCTTTGAAGAGTCACCTAAAATAAGGATGCAATATGTAACCGTCTTTCAAAAACACAGATTCACAATTTCCTGGCCCTTTCTGTGATGAAACTAGCTGCTGGTATTTCTGTATAGCTAAGACAATAATTAAACTCAATCTGGCATAAATTGAACTTTGGACTAAACTTGTGAATAATTGTTTCAGAAAGCATTAATCCAAGGTTTTCAAAAACATAATTTTTAGTATAATCAAGCATTTTTGTCTAATTAGTAAATTATTTTTAAATTAAAACTACTGCTCATTTTAATCTCATGGTTTCAAAAATATCCATCTTAAAGTTTTCTATTTGTGCATTTTTAAAAATATGAGTATAAAAGTAACCGTGTGATTTGTTAATAAAGAAATGTGCATACATGGGTATTGCATGGTCACATTTTTCACTGCCTATAGAGGCACAAAATTAAAAAAAAAAAAAAGATCAAAACCACTGCTTAGGAGCCCAGTGTTTTCTCAAGCAATGGATGAGTCTTGTGCTCATTCTTTTAAAGCAATAAAAGTAAGCAGAAGAGAGCAGGGGCACCCTCATAGATGGAAGCTTTGGAGATCTAACGCCACTCCAAGATTGCCAAACAGAAAGCCAGAAGGTCTCAGTTTGGTAGCTATTGTCATGTAATCACAGCAACCAAGGACAAAACCATAACCAACCTGGCCGAATGACTAAATGGCTTTAAGACAGACAGGTGTACATCAGGGGCTGCAGCAGCAGGAAGTGTCACCATGAACGTGAGAGTCCTGTGGGCACTCCCAGAGTGCCAGTGGAGGGATGGACACCCTCTGTGACTGAGTTATTCCAGAAGTCTCCAGGTTTCTCCTCTGTTTTTATTTTCTGTCTCCGTGAAAAATGTGCTGATTTTTACCCTGTCTCAGGACAAATAGAACTTTGACATATAGTTCACAATTTACGTAACTGATTTCATATTCTTCTGCCGGCTGTATCATGCTCCTGACAATTACAGATATTCCTGTGCTCGCTGTGAGGAGCTGTGCAGCATCCACAATCGGGCTGCTCTCTAATTCTGCAGTTACTGGCGCTGCTGCTTTGTCTGACACTGCAGGTAAACACACTGAGGCTGCCGGGGCAATGTTAATTTCCCCACACACACATCAGGGGCAAACAGCAGAGCCACAGGTGACTTACTAATTTTCTGCTGTATCTCTAGGGTTTCCAGCCTAGATCCCCTCAGCCCCCAGTCACCTCAATCAGCAGCAATTGTTTGGATCTTCTGGGTACTCCCAAGTTGTTCTCAAAACTTGAAATCAAGTCTCACTAAAATGGCACAATACAGGTTATTTCTTAATGAATGCACTATGTGTACCCCAAGAATGTAGTCAACGATGTTTGCAAATCACATAGGTGGTCATCAATGGACAGAAAATGGGGAGCCATTGCTTTAGGTTTTACCCACCCTTTAACCTCAACTAGCATAGTTAGCCTGACTTCTCACTAAGTGTGGCACCACCTCAGGTTTAACTTGTCCTTATGGATTTTAGTTGCCTCATCTGTAAGATAAAGATGCAGGCAAATATACTTCTTGGTGTTATTCTAAGGATTTTAAAAAACTGAAACGTGCAGGGACTGGTATTGTGGTGCTGCAGATTAAACCACTGCTTGCAACTCTGACACGCTATCATAGCAGAGTGCTGCTTCCAGTCCCAGCTGCAAGGCTTCCAACCCGGATCCTCGCTAATGTACCTGAAGACAGCGGATGACGGCTCAAGCACCTGGGCTGTTGCCACTCTTGTGGGAGATCCAGATGGAGCTCCTGGTTGTTGTGGCCATTTAGGGGGAGTAATCCAACACATGAAAGAGTCATTCTCTCTCTTCCTCTCTCTCTCTCTCTCCTTTCTCCCTTTTTCAAACAAATAAAGAAAGAAATATTTTTTAAAAATTGAAACATGTGCCTGGTCCATAGTAGGAAGTCAGCAATACTTATTCTTGGCCTCAGCTTCCTTGTCTGTAAGTCAGGGCGAGTCCATGTACTATCTACCACAGGTCTCTGTGAGGAGCACATGAGATGGTACCACAGAGCTTCATATGCTATCACATGCTCTCGGGATGAGAATGTATGCTTAGCTTCACTCTTATGACTCACACATGAAACAAGTGTGAGAACAGCATATTCCAGCTGAGAAATTAAAAGCTTTGTTCCTTTGGAGTCACAGTGTGTCCCTGTACAGATCAGTGTTGCTAAAGCGAACAGAGAGAGATTTAATTACCTCGAGCCTTAGTGCCTTCCTCCACTGAGAGCAGAGAGTTCCTGGTGAGAGCAGTGGCTGAGTGTGGAGGTGCCAGGCCATCACAGGGGCACCTGGGGACTCACAGATCACAAGCTCCAGCCACTTCCTAGGGCCAGACTACCTGACAAAGGAAGAGCTGGCCCCAAGGAGAAGGTGTGAACCTGTGTCTTTGAAAGGCCACGAGCAGCGATGGAATCTGTGCACGTGTGGCGCCCTGGAGGGAAGGAGGCTACGGCTGCATTCCTGGCTTCTGCCTGGCTGCGTGTGAGTTGGCATGTCTGGGGCAGATGGTGCTGTGACTGTGTATGCTAACATCTACTTTCTAGAGGGTATGTGTACCTAACATATGAAGTCACATATACATAAGGTCACACGCACGTTTGGCAATGTACACATGTGCACCTGTAGGCTGGGCACATTTTGCACACAAAACATGAACAGGAATGCACATGAAGGCTATGTCTGCCCCCACAGGCAGGTGCATGTCATGCCTTGACCTTGGCCCAGGGCACATGGATCTGTATGGTCAGGAGGACTTGCCCATGCAACCTTATGGCTTCTCAGATATGTGTGAAGTCTGTCCATGCACTTGCCCTGTGTTTCAGCCATGCTCAGAGATCTGAAGCAAGGCATGCTTAGGTGCTGCCCACTGGAACCATCTGTGGAGCAGGGTCTCAGAGACAGCGGATGAATGCCCCAAAGCTAGGAAGGGATAGACAGGCTTGAAAAGGAGAAGCTGAGCTCAGAGCCCCAATCCAGTCAATCCTGCATCCAGCCAGAGGGGTAAAGGAAGTTCAGATGCTATGTGATGGGAAATGCAGAGCCTGGGCTCTGGAGGAAGGGAATTGGAGAGCCCGGAAGAGCCTCTGCAGAAATTAGGCAGCAGAGTCTTCTGGCCAACAAATCCACAATTGCCTTGCAGGCACAGGCAGCCTAGCTTCTTTTGTTTGTTCTGTTTTAGCGTGTCACACCGGCTGCATGGTATACGTGCGGAAGTATCTTTGTGAGTGCTGTCACGCATACACAGTGGTCTGTATTTGTTCAGGGCTTCCCCAGAGTTTGCAGAGGATGAGATTGCATCGCAAGGATGACGGCTTTTACTCAGACAGCACTTAGACAGCACCTTCTGTGTGCATGAGGTGTTTGGGAGGGAATGAAATGACGGGGAACCATGGCTCTTGTCCCTGACGTTCTTATATTTTAAGTGGGGACAGAAAACTGGGAAGCATGCAATGCAAAGGAACATTATAAGCCACACGAGTAGGTGGGTAGGAATTGTAGTGGCTGGGTTTGTGTTCAAGACTGGACTCTACCTACCTTTCACTAGTTTTGCGGCCTTGGCAAGTTAGTTCACCTCCCTGAGTTTCTTTTCCTTGTTTATAAGACAGTAATACCAATATCACTAGGTTGTTGTGAGGAGGAAAGCAAATCATGGATGTGATGTCACCAAATAAACATGGTAGACGTGGATTTGGTCAGGCGGGCTCTGTGGGGGAGGAAGCAAGGGCCGATCAGGATGCTGGGTAATGTTAACTCTCACCCAGGATGGGAGGATCCTGAACTCCACACGGGCAGCCCTTGTCCTCATACCTTAGCAGTGTCTGAACACTCAGCTCCCTCAAATCCTTGGATGTCAGGGCAGGAGAAGCCCTTAGAGACGTGTGAATCCAACTCCTTTATGTTACTAAAACAGAAACTGACTCAGAAGCGCTCGTCCTTTCCAGACGTCTGTGAAAGCTCTGAGGCTCATCCGAAGCCCACTTACTCACAGAGGTGCTGGTAGCCAGCCACGGCACCCTTTCTCAGCTGACAGAAGCACCCTCCTCTGGCCAGGTGCAGCCCACAGAGCCCTGCCTGGTGAGCTGTCAGCAATACCGTGTGGGTGCCAAGTGGAACTCTAGTTGACCTAGCACCCCTGAGCATACAGCTCAGTGTCCAGCCCTGGCAGATGCCCTGAGTATCACTGGTAGAGTGGCCCTGTGACTGAGCTTGGCCAAGGCAAGGGCTGACCATCATGCTGGACCCTGAAGATGCAGCAGTCAACAGGACAGGGGCCTCACCTCACAGGAACTCTGGGCTTATTGGAAGGAGTGACAACAACAACAAAACAGGTACCCAGTCACTGTGAAAAGGGTAAAGTGAAAGCTACTGGATCGCAGGAGGACCCCAGACCAAGCCTTGGGGTCAGCAGAAGCTGCACAAAGAGTTGGGAAAACAATCAAGAATGCTGTGTGGTTGAAGTCAGCTTGGTCCACAGCAGAGCAGGGCTGCAGGGCTTTTGAGTCTTGCTGCAGCCCAGCCAAACTCATGTGCAGAAATGGCCCCTAGATCAAACAGGCTTCACTGAAGCCACTGAGCACTCCCCGTATGCTTTAATCACTCCTGCAACACCATGTGAGACAGCAAGTGTTGGGATGAGACTGGGGAGTCAGATGAGCTCTCGAAGCACTTGGCTGGTACGCGCTGTGCTCCTCGCCATTACCCTGCACGCACCTGCTGTGGTCAGGTGTGCTTCTCTAGCCAGATCTGGGAATAGGTGTTGGTGCCGAAGCCCAGATGTTGGGGATGAACAAATCCAGGGGAGTGTAGTGGCTTTGAGGATATTTGGGGAGAGTCACCAAGCAACGGCCTCACTGCTTTCTGAAATCCAGCACCAACTTTGTTCCATACTTGCCGCTGGTCACGCTTAGCCAAGGTGAAAGCTGGGCAAGAGACTTGGAAAGGGCCATCGCTGGGGACGCACGACTCCACTTACATACAACTTTGGCTCAGGGGCACCTAGGCAGCCTTGCCATTTCCATTAAGGTAGTCTGGAACATTACTTCCTCCCCCTCATCTTCACTGGGAGTGGGACCTGTATCTTGGACAAAGGACCTTCCAGCTTCCCTTGGCCTCCTCCTCATTTTCTCTTATAGGCATTGACCTTAACTGATTTCTTGCATGTTGAATCTCACGTTGGCTGCCAGTTTCTCAGACAGCATGAATTAATGCAGATGGGGTGGGCAGTTCTGACAGGACATCATATGGGTACCAGAAGAAGCCCCAAAGCTTGGGATTCTGATCCCGGAAGGAGAGCAAAGGGAGTGGTGGCATCCAGGGGAGATGCACAAGAGGCTGTCAGTGGAAGCCCCGCCACTTTATTCTCTCATCTTCAGGCCTTGGAGAGGCCTCTCTTTCTTGAAGGGACACCCTCCCTCCCCTGTCACACAGCCTCCTCTCTTTCCTTCACCTGCTCTTACTCAGGTCTCACCTGCAGGTCATTTCTCCCCGGAAGCTGCAGCACCCCACACAGGGTGAGGCGCCACAGCTTTGTGCTGCCATAGCCCCTGGGCTTTCACCTGTCACAGACCTTGTCAGGCTGCACTGGTGACCCTGCTTCTACAGCTGCACCTCCTGCCGGCTGGGGTGCTCCCTCAGGGTGGATCTCTGCCTGCGCTACTTATCACTATACTCCAGGTCCTGGTGAGGTAATGTGTGGGATGCAGGAGACATGGAAGAAATGAGTGCATGAATAAATGTGGAGCAGCCTCACCACAGATCAGCACTTTCCATGTGTAAAACCAACACAATACCTAGATGCAGTGCCTCCCAGTGCACAGTGAGGAGCAGAGGCTTCGGTGAGCCTGGTGTGTTTATTGGCAACTGTTCTGCCTTGCATAATGGGGTGGATGTCCCCCAAAGGCCTATGTATTAGAGACTTATGCTAATGGTTAATGGATTCGTTTTAATGGATTAAGAGTGGAGACTTAATCTAATTATGACATCTGGGAAGGGTCCCCAGGGCTTGCCCTGGGCAGGTAGTTCTCATGTGAGGGTTGGTTATTTAAGCTGAGCTCAGCCCAGTGTCTCTCTGTCTCCCTCTCTCACTCTCTGCTCTCTGGTTCACCACATGCTTGTCCCTCTCCATGCATTCTACCATCTACTACCCTCATCAGATGCCATACTAAGCAGGCTGCCCAATCTTGGACTGTGAACCTCCAAAAAGCATAAGCCAATATAAACGCTCTTCCCCTCAGATTCGTCAGTTATGGTAGTGAAAATCCGACCAACACAGCAGGTGGGTAGTTCTGGCTCATCTCAAGTCTGCTGAGCCTCAGTTGCCTTATCTGTAAGACTGAACATGTCCAATTTTCCAAGTCATTATGAAAATACAAAACAGAGCACAGGCAGCATATAAGAAAATGGCTGGAGGGCTCCGAGTTCTAGTCCTGGTTGCCGCTCTTCCAGTCCAGCTCTCTGCTGTAGCCCAGGAAGGCAGTGGAGGATGGCCCAAATGCTTGGGCCCTGTACCCGCATGGGAGACTAGGAAGAAGCACTTGGCTCCTGGCTTCGGATAGGTGCAGTGCTGGCCATAGCAGCCATTTTGGGGGTGAACCAACGGAAGGAAGACCTTTCTCTCTCTCTCTCTCACTGTCTAACTCTGCCTGTCCCCCCACCTAAAAGAAAAGAAAGAAAGAAAAAGAAAGAAAATGGCTGGCACATTATAGGAGCTCAGGTTTGTCAGATCCTCTGAGGTCACTCACTGCACATCTTTTGCCACAAGGAATAGCTCAGACAAAGACAGAACTCAAGCCTGTCTGGCTATGCTGAACAAATAGCTACTTATGCCCTGCCATCTGATCTACCTGCCATCTCTCTTCCCACTGCCCTGTTTGCTCATCTTTGGATTATTACAAAACATAATAAACACATATAGGTCCTCTGCTACCATCCAAGTCACTGGGGATTCAGAAATAAGGAGATGAGAGTCACTGTGTCTCTCCATTAGTCCTCTAAGAAGCAGACCCCTATATGGGATTAGATGTGCAAGAGATTTACTGGAGAGACTCCCATGAATGATAAAGTCAGGGAACAGGAATAGGCAGAGTGAGCCTTCAGAGCATGATGTAGGTCTGCCACCTATGAAAGGAGAGTGAGAAGGAAAGAGGCTGCAGTGGGAACAACTTTTAAAAACATGTTTTTATTTATTTGTTTGAAAGGCAGAGTTATAGAGAGGGAGGGAGAGACAGAGACAGAGACAGAGAAATCTTCTATCCACTGGTTCACTCCCCAAATGGCTGCAACAGCCAGGGCTGGGCGAGGCCGATGCCAGGAGCCTGGAACCCCATCTGGGTCTCCCACATGAGTGGCAGTCTTCTTTCCCAGACATATTGGCAGGGAGCTGGTTGGAAGTACAGCAGCTGGGACCTGAACTGGGATACCGCATCAGCCCCTAGGAAGATCTGCTGAGTGTAGAACTCTAAGAATGTCACAGTCAGGCCAACAAAGTCCCTAAGCAAAAATCCCTTAGATGTGTTCCATGTGCAACAGGAACGGCCAGCTCCTTGCCAAATTCAGTTCTGGGTAGGAGCAGTGCAGGTGGAATGTCGCTGTGAGTGGAAGACAGCTGGAACATCTATGAACCACGCTCCCCATGTTCTCTTGAAGAGTGATCTGATGGTGTTTCCCCCCACAGCTGCCCACCGCATGTGGGCACAGAAGAAGCAGAAACGTACTCTGCCTGGGGAATTTCCATCCACGTACGCATCTTCTAACTGATATTTAAAAAAGAGAAAACTGAGATGCTGGGGAAGATGATCCCAGGACAGTGCCCTTCAAGTTGGGTTCTAAAGGACACTCTCTGGCATCACTGCTGGGGCCAGCGATCACAGCAAGTCATTTCCATTTATTTCTTGGTGTCTGTGCTGAGCTCTGCTGCCGGGGATGCACAACCAAAGCTCAAAAGACTCCATAGTAAGGCTTGAAGTCACACCGACCTGTGCTTCGTTCTCATCTCAGTCATGTGGCCATTGCATAGCTTGCACAAGTCGTTTCCCTGCTGTAGCACTCACTTTTCTCATCTGCAAAAGGAAGGTAACTAGACCCATCTCTTAAGTTACTCCAGGGATTAAGAGATCATGTAAGCACAGCATTGGACACACACTGAAGGTGCTTGAAAGCACACTAGTTCCTTCCACATCCCAGTATGCCCTTGTTAGGGGTAAAGAAATCTATTCTTGGATGCAGTAATTTTTCTCAAACTGAGAAATGATTAAAAACATAGTAAGCCTTAGTTCTGCAAACTCCAGCTATCTGTTGCAATCTGGGTAAACCAGCATGATCTCAACCAAACCTTCTTATTCACACGCATCACTCTTTCTAAAGCAGCATTTGTGATTAATCTCACTCTAGGGCTAAATCGGTCCCAAGCACTTCCAGGGCACTTGATAAAGAAGCTCTCTGATTTATAGCAAACAGCATCATTGAGCGGTGGCAGGGAGAGGCCTTTGGGGGATTTGTCTTGCTGGAAACTCAGTCTATTGGAGCCATTTCTTCTATTTTCCTAGATAAGAGCTCAGTTTATTTCAAAATAGATGGATGGGGTCCCTTTATGCTTCCTCAGTGGGGCAGGAGGGAGAGAAGACTTGGGTAATTTTATAAATAAAAGATAAAATGTAATAGTTCAAATTGGTTGTGCTTTTGTCTACTCGCACAGACATTGTGACTCAGCAGAAGACTGGGCAGAGTGCAGGTCTTCAACACTTGTGCAAGTAGACGATCATCACATTCAATCTTCACAGTGGCTCTTGGAAGACCACAGGGCCCTTCTTCCCACTTGGCAAAGGTGGTAGCTGAGGTCCATTGATAAGCAATGGAACAGTCACAACAGCACAGCCCTCAGGGGTCCAGCACAGAGCCATGGGACCTACTGCTAAGCACAGGTGCCTGGAACACCATCTTAGCATCAAGCTGGAAGCCTCGTTAGCCAAGGTTGTCACCTATTCTTTGGGCCCCATCAGGTCCACTCCAGAACACATTTATAGACATCTGCCTCTCACTTGCAGTCCATCTTCCTCGCTTCTGCTATGTAGAGCCTGACTCTCCTCTAATGACTCCAGTGGATGGCTGCCCCATCTTTGCTCCCCAGCATTCCCAGCGATGGAGAACCATCACACTCAGCAAAGCCGCCCAGGGTCAGAAGCTCTTCTGTGACTGGACCATCCTGCTATCCCTGGAACGTCATTTCCCTGCATCTTGGGCTTGGCCCCAGCAAGAGTAGCAAATCTGAGGTTCAGGCAGATCTGGTCTGAAGGCTTCCAGCTCACTAGCCCTGTGACAGAGGGAAAGTGATTTAATTTGCCTAAGTCTTGGCTTTCTCATTTATAAAATGATACTGATAATATTTTACCAGTGGAAACACTTTTCAGTGCAAGTGAGAGAATAACCAATTAATAGTGGCATAAATAACACAGACATTCAATATTTCACTTCATAGCAAGTTTCAAGGGAGGCAGTGCCAGGGTTAGCTCAGCAACTCAGAGAAGTTAGGGCTTTAGATTGGTGTCTGCAGGGTTCTCTAGGCTATCACAGCTCGAGACAACACTTGCAAAGCAGGGATGGAAGACACCAGAAAAACCAACCGGCTGCCTTTTCCATGGCCCATCCATTATCAGGAAGGGAATCATTTGCCAGGCCTGGAAATAATTTGCCTTTTATTTCTCTTTGGTCATGCCAATCCCTAGAACAGCCACTTGCTTAGGTAAACACCACTGCCATGATTGACTTTGTTTTTGCTTTGATGGCCCAAGTGATTTTCTCTTGGGTAGGGTACATTGCCATCCACGCAAAATGGAATTTTTATGGAAAGGCAGAGAAAGGATGGCTGTTGGCTGGTCAATAACAGTATTGTGGTGGATGTACACCTGGATAACAGGTAAAGCGTTTAGTTGAGTCCCTGGCACACTTTGCGTCACATAGGTTAATAATCACTATTGTCTATCATTATAACATAAACACTAATAAAAAGTAAGCCAGGGCCCTCTGGCCATCTCCTTTACCACTCAGAACTTCTGTTTATCTATAGTGATGTGCTGTCTTCATGACTGTGCTCCTGGACAGAAAAGATAAAGGACCAGGGGTAGGGCTCCATGGGGTATCCTTCACACAACAGTCTGGGTGGATGGTACCCCTGGAGGGTGTCCAGTGTACAACTTGTGTGGCCAGTAGCCTCTGTCCTGAGTAGAAGCAAAACAGTTCTGGCTATGATGTCAATATTATCCCCTCAAACTCAGCAGGTTAGTCCTCAGAGCCTCATGTTGTTGATACTGAGGGTGGAAACTTATTCCAATTATGGTGTTCAGAGGTGACATCTTTGGGAGTGATTAGATTGGATTAAGTACAGGGGTAGAGACCTCTCAGGCTAAATACCTATTTATTATTTGTTAACTGGGGTAAGGAGCACTTACTGAGCAGTGCTTTGCCTTGTGGGTAAGGAAGATAACGATGATGATGACAGAGCTCCTGCTCTCCCAGAGTTCTCAGCCAGTAGCCAATGGCAGGTTTTCAGTTCAACATGGTGAGCGTGGGAAGCCAGCTCTCCCCTCTCCACTACATGCTGATGAGAATAAACTGAGGTTCTGACAGGCAGAGTGACTTGCTCAACCACACAGCAGTAAGGGAGGCAGGATCTGAACCCAGACTTTTGGATCTTGAATCCAAGGATGGTTTCTAAACTAGTTTCCCTGAGAGGAGGAATTAGTTCACTGTGCTTAGCTCCAGTTAAAGCTGGTGAGCTGAGGGACCTTGGGTAGCCATTAGGGTCAAATATGTCTCTGATTTCAGAGGGAGATAAGGACTATGAGACAAAACAGAGCCCATAGTAGGGTAGCAAGTGCATGCAGGGTGCAGAACTGGCAGGTTCTTTCTATACCCTGCCTGGAGACAGGAGAGCTGAGGGGATGGGGAGGCGGTGATGTAGAAATATCCCTGGGTGCAAGGGGGAGCACTCCTTTCACTGTGTTAGAAAACAAAGTTTGGGTAAAGCCACCACCTGTGACACACACATCACATGTGGGCTCCACCTTGGGTCCCAGCTGTTCCACTTCTAATCTACCTCCCTGCTAATGCACCTGTGAAAGCAGCAGAAAATGGCCTGACTTCTTGGGCCCCTGCACCCATGTGGGAGACCTGGAAGAAGCTCCTGGCTCCTGGCTTCAGCCTGGCCCAGCCAGCCATCTGGGGAGTGAACCAGCAGATGGAAGACCTTTCTCTCTCGCTCGCTCTCTCTCTCTCTCTCTCTCTCTCTCTTTGTAACTCTGCCTTTCAGATAAATAAAATAAGTCTTTAAAAAAGAAAAAGAAAACAAAGTTCATGGGGCTGGCATGGTGGAATAGTGGGTAAGGCTGCTGTCTGCAATGCTAGCATCCCATATGGATGCTGGTTCATGTCCCAGCTGCTCTGCTTCCAATTCAGCTCGCCACTAATGGCCTGGAAAAAGCAGTGGAGGATGGCCCAAGTGTTTGGGCCTCTGCTACCCATGTGGAAGACCTGGATGAAGCTGCTGGTTCCTGGCTTCTAGTTCTTGGCTTTGGCCTGGCTCAGCCTTGGCTTTTGCAATCATCTACAGGCTCTTTGTATCTCCATTTCTCTCTGAAACTCTATCAAATAAATAAATCTTAAGAAAATAATGTTGACCCTAAAACTATCTCAAATGTTCATAGAACTCACACTGTAGGCCTGCTGGTCTACACTTAGTAATTCATAATCCATTCATTTGTCTGGGATCCTGGCTTTGTCCTGGTGCATACAGCTTTTCCCTTGCTCTGGAGTCCCCGAAACTTTACTTTATCTCATCCTTCAATACCAACTCCCTTTGCAATGAGAAAATTGGCTAAATAAAAGGTACTTGTGAAAATGGTCAGCAGCCCTTGAAAATGCATACTGGGATATAGTAAGTGCTCAATGAATTCAAATCAAAAGTTTGAAAGAATGAATGAATTGTTGCTTTAAAGAAGTAGACTATCAGATATAAGTGGGCTCTGCAATTGGCAGCATTGTGGACATATTGTCTACGGCCCCTCAGGACTGGCACCTCTCCTGTTGATGACAGTGCAGGTGACCCTCTGTGACACCTTTAGTGGTCATTAACAGCTCATGCACAGTAGCTACACTCTTGGTTCAAGCCACACACTACGTCTGCAGAGCAGCCTTGCTGTTGTAACCCATTACACACGATTCATAGGCTCTGGCCCTGGACTGACCCTAACAGCTACCAAGAAGTGGAAGTTTTGACTTGGCAATCATAGTCCAGGCATAAAGTGAAATTTACATGCACATGACAGCTCATCCAGGAGCAGGCGATGTTTATTTAACAGCTGTAGAGTAACACTCAATGGCCTCCACCAGAACAGAATCTGTTGGGGGTTGAAACAGAATGGAGGGGCTGGAGCTATGGCATAGCAGGTAAAGCTGCCACCTGTAGTGCCAGCATCCCATACGGGTGCTGGTTCAAGTCCCAGCTGCTCCACTTCTGATCTAGCTCTCTGCTGTGGAAATGATCCAAGTCCTTGGGACCCTGCACCCATGTGGGAGACCAAGAAGAAGCTTCTGGCTCTTGTATTAGGATAGGCACAGTCCCAGCCATTGCAACCATTTGGGGAATGAACCAGTGGATGGAAGACCTCTCTCTCCCTCTCTCTCTCTCTCTCTCTCTCTCTCTCTCTCTGCCTCTGCTCTCTGTATCTCTGCCTTTCAAACAAATCTTAAAAAAAAAAAAAAACAGAATGGAACACAGATTAGGAAGACAAACCTGGGCTGGGGAAGCCTGCACAGTAGCATTCAGACTCCCTCTGCAGATGGGCCCAGGGTCGGATTGTCCTGGACATGAGGTCACTGGGACTCAGCAAGATCAACTCACTAACCAGAGCAGGAACAGGAGTAATAATGGTGGCTGCGATGCTTTACTGACACCTCTAACAAACCCAGTCCTGAAAGCACCTGGCCTGCAGCTGCTGATCGCATTCCTGTAACAATTCTCTGAGGTGGATAGGATTGTCTCAGCTATTTAAAAATTTTTAAAATGTTTACTTTCATTTGCTTGAAAAGAGCAGAGCAACGGAGATGTACAGAGACAGAGAGGGGTCTTCCATCTGCTGGTTCACTCCCTACATGTCTGCAACAACCAGGGCTGATCCATGCTGAAGCCAGGAGCTAGGAACTCCATCTGGTCCTCCCCCTGTGGGTGGCAGAGACCCAAACACTTTGGGCCATCATCTGCAGCCTCCCAGGATGCAGTAGCAGGAAGCCAGATCACAAGAAGCGGAGCAGCCAGGACTTGAGCAGGAACTCTGATATGGAATGTGGGTGTTGCTAGCAGCGTCTTAACCCACCGTGCCACAACACCTGCCCCTCACTTTGCTCTTGAGTGGGAATATCAAAGCCCAGAGCGCCTGAGTGAATCGACCCAGACTTCACAGCCAGGACCACCTTAGCCTTCCAAGCTCCTGGGCCCCGGATGTAATGCCATTGAGAGACACTGCCTATGATAGGCTGGCTGTTTGGCTGGCAATGCACGAAAATAGGGTGTGATGTGGGAAAAGGTCTTTTGCATCAGACCTTAGAAAATGCTTTGCTTCCCCTGGCACTTCCTCCTCTCCTGACAAATGGTGGGTAACACCTGTCCCACAGAGCACCTGTGAGAAGGTAGTGGGTTTATGTGTGTAAGTGCCTGGCATGTGGAAACTGATCCCTACTTCTGCTCCTCTTGCCTTGCAGGTTTATACTTGACCCAACTCCAAAGGTGATTTACAAAGAAGAGTTTGAGGCTGAAGCCTGAGAGCTGTCTCCCTTCTCGCCAGGCAGAGAACTTCAAGGATAAATAGAAGTTTTTATTTTTTAATTTTTTTAATTTTTTAATTTTTTTGACAGGCAGAGTGGACAGTGAAAGAGAGAGATACAGAGAGAAAGGTCTTCCTTTGCCGTTGGTTCACCCTCCAATGGCCGCCGCGGCTGACGCGCTGCGGCCAGCGCACCGCGCTCATCTGATGGCAGGAGCCAGGTGCCAGGTGCTTCTCCTGATCTCCCATGGGGTGCAGGGCCCAAGCACCTGGGCCATCCTCCACTGCACTCCCGGGCCACAGCAGAGAGCTGGCCTGGAAGAGGGGCAACCGGGACAGAATCCGGTGCCCCAACCGGGACTAGAACCCGGTGTGCCGGCGCCGCAAGGTGGAGGATTAGCCTAGTGAGCCGCGGCGCCGGCCAAATAGAAGTTTTTCAACACAGTCTTGTTTTCTAGTCAAGGTATCACAAGTAATCATCCAATGCTGCCCACACTGCTTTTTCTGTCCTCTGCCAGTGTGCGCACGCTCTGCACTATTTCAAACACCCAGACAGAGCTGGGGCTCCTCACCCCAGCCACACTGACACAAGGACACACAGCTAGCCCAGATGCTGCTCCCGTGGTCACAGTCAATGTCCACAACTGGCCACTGACTCTTTCCTGAAGAGAACTGCCTCTCCTTCTTTTTAACCCAAGATGTTTGAAAGATACAGACTCAGATAAGCTCGTGAGACTCAGCAACAGTGCTAATGACAAAAACAAAACAAACCCAAATTCATGTCAGAGCCAAATATGCCAAGGACAAAATGTGACCGGGTCCCCGACAAGATGATGTGGGAAAGCCAGATGGCACAGAGAACTCTATCGGGCAGCTTTTTGGTAGTGTAATGAAATACCTGAGTAGGCTACTTTTACAAAGGAAAGAGGCGGGGGCTGGCGCTGTGGCTTAGTGGGTAAAGCTACCACCTGCAGCACTGGCATCCCAGATGGGCGCTGGTGCAAGTCCATGCTGTCTCACTTCCAATCCAGCTCCCTGCTGATGCACCTGGGAAAGCAGTGGAAGATGGCCCAAGTATTTGGGTCTCTGCACCCATGTAGGAGATGCAGAGAAAGCTCCTGGCTCCTGGCTTTGGATCAGCTCAGCTCTAGCCATTGCAGCCATTTGGGAAATGAACCAGCAGATGGAGTCTCTCTCTCTCTCTCTCTCTCTCTCTCTCTCTCTCTCTGTCTCTCCCTCTGTCTCTGTAACTCTGCCTTTCAAATAAAATAAATAATTATTTAAAAAATAAATAAATAAAGGGAGTGGTTTATCTTGGTTGATGGTTCTGGAGGCACACGCTCCTGCAAGGGTACGCCGGCTGCATCATAACAGGGGTGTGTGTGTGGCTGTGAATATCCCCCATGTGTCTCTCTCCCTTTCCTTACGAAGTCACTAGGATTCCATCATGCCCTGCCAATTGCTGTCATTTCTGGGTGTGAGAGGAAGCATTTAGAAGACAGATAAAGTATTTAGGTCTCACAGACCTAGGTGAATTCCTGGACTGTCTGTGTGACCTCAGCCAAATTACATAGTCCTGGGGCTGCCATTGTAGTACCATGGTTAACCACTGCCAGTGAGGCCAGAATCCCATATGAGCACTGGTTCAAGTCCCAGCTGCTCCGCTTGTTATCCAGCTCCCTACTAATGTACTTGGAAAGTCAGCAGAAAACGGTCTATGTATTTGTACCCCTGCCACCCACACAGACAGACCTGGATGGATTTCCAGGCTCCCAGCTTCAGCCTGGCCCATTCTCGCCTGTTGTGGCCATTTAGGCAGTGAACAATGGACAGAAGATCTCTCTCCTTCTCTCTCTGTAACTCTGCCTTCCAAATAAACAAATGAATAGATATTTAATTTTAAAAAGTTAACAATTCTGTGACCTCTCACTTTCCTACCTTTAAGTTGGGAGAATAACCACAGCTTGCAGAGCTACTGTGAGGAGTCAAAGGAAAAAGGCTGTGCAATTTTCCCTCAGCAGGGCCCGACATACATAGTTCCCATCCTCCCCGCCCATCTTCTGGAGAACAGACCAGTGCTTCCAGGAAAAGCTGGCCGTATTTCTCTAGATGTAAGCATTAGGATGTGGAAATGGATGGAAATCAGAAACACTCTCCAGACCACAGCCATAACAGGATTCCTGAACAATTAGGCTAATTGAACAACCCCACCAGGATGCAGGCAGTCATAAACCGGACCAAAACAAAACCTGTTTCAAGTAGAAGTTCCCCTTGTTTCCCACCCTTGAGTGAGGGCAGGTCATCAGCAGATCAGTCAAATGGCTAACACTATAGAAATGATTTCTCTTAACTCATAATCTTAGAGCCCAGACTAAGGCAATGCTGGAAGAACCAGCATGGGTACAGCATTTCAGATGTTGTACAAAGCACTCACACTTTACTATGTCTAAAATCTAATAGTCCTGGAGATAGACAAGGCAAAATAGGACCAGTCATGGTGCCCTTGATTCTCTCAAGCCTACAAGAATAGCAAAGGGGGATAATTGTGAAAAAATTCAACTTGTTTGTTTCTGAGCAAAAACAATGGCCCTTTTAACAAACAGATCCTTAACTATGGAACAACAGGATCCTGAAGCAGACCAGGCATCAACTCTAACCTCTATACTATGGTGATTCTTTGACCTATTGATCAAAATTAATCCATGCTAATTTTACTTTTTTATATTCTGAAGGAGAAAGGCAGCACGTGTGATGTTAGACCAATGCCACCCAGGATGAGGCCCCAGATCCCTTGTGGAATGGTGAAGATGGCAGTGGGACTCTGCCAGCTATGCTTAATATATGCAAGGCCTAACTAAAAATGTTATATTTCCTCTCACATAACTGGGCCACACAAACGAATTAAAACCACACATTTTCTTTCTTTTGGCTAGAATGTTGGTAAGACCAGAGATCACATGATGAGCAGAGGCCTGGTTGGTTTTCAACAGTATCACAGACATCCTAAGACTGGACTGTGACTCCTGCACCCAGCCAGCCAGTGCAGAAGCGACCCTGGGCATGAGAAACCCCAACCCTTCGAGACCCAGAACTTGGTGGTGTGAAATTCCTCATACACACAATCAGGCCGTGTAGATGGGGTCCTTGATGAGTCTAAGGATGGGAGCTGCTGGCCTCACTCCTCTGGTAGAAGGCAGGGGACCCAGGGTGGACAGGTAGAACACTGAGTGGGTTTTCTCCCCAGGGATGAAGTCAGAGATGATTTTCCCCACAGCTGGGAAGATCTCTGTAGGCACTAATAATAATGAGAGGATGAGCTGGAATTTCGTTTTTCACATCCAAGACTGCTTGCCGCGTGTGTTCGGCAGTCACAGAGGGTTAAAACAGTGCTTTTCAGTAAGGCGGAAAAGCCTTGGCCCTGCTGCCCACACTGAGGGGGAAGGGAACCATGCTTCTGTTATGAAGCAGCAGCAAGTGGATGAAGAGCACAGACTCTGAGGTCAGAAGGTGAGAGTCTGAATCTCATTTCTGCCATTAAAAGCTGAGCAGTATTGGATCCACATGCTTAACATCTCTTTGCTGCAGTCCCTGGATAAAAAACAGAGGTAGCACCCACTCCCCAAAGAATGTGGTATTGCAGAGCGTGCACAGGATTACCCATCAGTGAGTTCTTAGTCCTCACCCCAGTTCAGCCATTTACTTCAAGTGCATACCTGGGTAACTTGCCTAATTCCTACAAGCTTCAGTTTCCTCCCCTAAGAATAAACAATACCATTCGTCCTTCCAATCTCATAGACCGATTTTGAGGTTATAAAATAATACAGGTAAAAAACCACAACCTAACAAAATGAAAAACTTAGTAAATGGCTAAGCAGATATGCTAATGCAATCTCAATATCATAACACTGTAAAACTTAGGTTACATTATTTTGCAGAGATTAAACATTATCTCAGACCAGATATGCAAGAAAGCATTTTTTTTGAAAGACAGAGTTACAGAGAGGGAGAGACAGAGACAGAGAGAGAGGGATCTTCATCCACTGACTTACTCCCTAAATGGTCTCAAAGGTTGGAGCTGGGCTGATCCTAAGTCAGGAGCCAGGAGCTTTCTCTGGGTCTCCTACGTAGGTGCAGGACCCCAAGTACTTATGCCATTTTCCACTGCTTTCCCAGGTGCATTAGTGGACAGCTGGATCAGGAGCAGCCAGGATTTGAATTAGCTCCTATATGTGATGGCAGTGCCACAGATGGTGGCTTTACCAGCTCCACCACAGTACCAGCCCCCATTTTGCTTCTTTGCCTGCTCAAAGGAAATAAAGGAAATAAATGTAACTGGACTTGATTCTGGTTCAGTCACTTACTTAATAGATCCATGGCTGTACCCATCCACTATGCAGTAGCCATTCTGTTTGGGAGGCGCTCACTGTACCTATGCTCCACTCCAGTTGCTTCAAGGGTGCAGTTAGCATTGAAGGCTGTGTTTCAGTAGTTGCAAAGTAAGTCATTCTTAGATGAATGACACACAGGAGCAGCTTTCAGCCATCTTGATATCATCATAGAAGAGTGAATTCAGAACAGAGAAAAATCACAAAGAAACAGAGCCATTCCTCTGATGACATCATGATCTTCTGGATTCAGCTATACCTGAAGCTACCATACTTCTGGGATTTTCTCTTGAATGAGGCCATAAAGTTTTCTTGATTGAATCTATGTTGGCTTTTCTGTTCTTGCAAGTAAAACAATCTTAAGAAATACAGGGGCCAGTCTTGTGGCACAGCAGGTTAAGCTATGGCCTGCAGTGCTGGTATCCCATATGGGTGCCAGTTCAAGTTCCAGCTTCTCCACTTCCCATTCAGCTTCCTGCTAATGTGCCTGGGAAAGCAGGGGAAATGACCCAAGTCCTTGGGCCCCTGCACCCACATGGGAGACTCAGAATGAGTTCCTGGCTCCTGGTTTCGGCCTGGTCCAGCCCCAGTTGTTGTGGCAATTTTAGGGAGTGAACTAGCAGATGGAAACCTCTCTCTTCTCTCCCTCTTTTTCTCTGTAACTCTGTCTTTCAAATAAATAAATCTTTAAAAAGAAAGGAAGAAACACAGCAGGTAATCTTGAGCAAATGTCATTACCTATCTAAACTTGTTTCCTAATCTCCAAAGGGGGACAGCATTAATACCTAGAATACAGAGGGTTGCTTGAAAAATGCTTATCCCAGAACTTGATACAAAGTAAACATTCAATAAAGAGTGATTTTTTTATCACATTTGGAGATTTAGATTTGGTACTAAATGCTCTAAGTACATCATTTCACTGAATCATCATGTCACAAACGAGGCTTTCTTGTCCCTGTTGCATAAATGAAGAAATATGGACTAGAGTCTAAGTGACTCATCCAAGGTCCCAGGTATAAGGAGATTTCACAAAGGTTATTGTTTCTCCTTTTAAAAAAAATCCTTTGATTAGATGGTTGCTGTTTGTTGTACAATATTGATAAAACACTAGCTGAATGTCTATAAGGCGCCCAGAACTATTCAAGCGGGAAATACATATACTCTTAGTTTTAGAGGAGAGTCTCAAAACTATCTTCATTCTAAGATTAGATGGAGTTTGTGTCTTGGATTTATTGGCTTACAAAACTAAACTAACCAACTAACATCTAAATTCTATAGGCATAACAGAAGCACAAGATGGTAACAAAAAATAGGTTCTTCAACTAAAGGCAGAAACATAGAGAAATCGTTTCCATAGAAAACTTTATAATAGGCATCTTGCCCTCCAATTACCATTTAATTTCTCCTTAAACTGTGAGCTGAAACATAATCATTCTTTTATATTTGATTCAATGGGTTAAAAAATCTTTTGCATCTGCACTGCAAAGATATTATCTCAATGGCTCTGACATCACGTTAACCTGTCCGCGTTTTCTTGGAAGTCTGAACAACACAATTAGACATGAGAATGGGCTGGGAAAAAGGACAGGGTTTCTACCACACCATTTTCTTGAAAAATCTGTAGGGAAATCAAACGGTGTGTTTTACTGTTTACCTCCGGGTGACAGAGTCCAAACGTCTTTACATGCTATGGAGCGGCTCTTATACCACTGTGGCCCCAGGAGAGCAAAGAACAGCTACTACATGGAGAGCAGTTAATGGTCTCTCCCTTGCAAGTGTTCCTGTGTACAGATCAACGAATACCTCACAGGCAATCTATATGAGCCCTGGGAAACAGAAATGGCTTCTGCACTTGCCTTCTCAACAAATAGGCAAATACCCTGTCGAAGAAAACTGAACGGCATCTGGACACATCCCAAGTGAGATTCACAGGCTTCCACGGGCACCAGGGGAGGTCCCTGCTCCTATTCTGGCCCCGCCGTGGCTTTTCATGTAATTGTGAGAGAAGGGTGTGAGAGGAGGATCTAGACAATCACTCCGCAGACAACGTAAGTGGTCTCTGATTTTCCAATTGTGTGATTTCTAGCTGTATGGAAGCCCTACATGAAGAAGCTAATGACTGAGAATACTTTGCTCCTTGTCTTTTCATAGCTCAGTCTTGGATACTCAAGAATTGTGCAAAATGGGCAGATTTGTAATTAGATCTAGCTTTCCTCTTCACGGGTGAGAGACACTGGACATGTTATTTAACCTCTCCATGCCTGTCTCACGCAGCTAAACAAGAATAAAATCTACTTCATAGGGTTGTGGGATGAATGAGATAAATACAGTGCTCAGTTCATAGTGGATACTCAGTAAAAAGTAGTTCTCTTCCCCTTCAAGAACAGTGCTGTGCATAAATAGGAGTGTCAATTATTAAATCAACAACAGGAGTCACTGTGCACTTGCTCCCCATGTAGGACCTCTGTCCTTAATGTGATGCACTATGAGAATTAACAGTAAAACTAATCTTCAAACAGTACTTTATACTTTGTGTGTCTGTGTGGGTGCAAACTGTTGAAATCTTTACTTAGTATAGAATTGATCTTCTGTACAGAAAGATAATTAAAATGTATCTTAATGAAGAATGGGATGGGAGAGGGAGTTGGAGGTAGGAAGGTTTGGGAGTCGGAGGGGGGAATGGGGAGAAGAACTATAGTCCAAAATTATATTTATGAAATTTATATTTATCAAATAAAAGCTTTCTATATTAAAAAATAGTGCTGTGGCATAGTAGGTAAAGCTGCTCCTGTGACACCAGCATCCCAGATGGGCACTGGTTCATGTCTTGGCTACTCCATTTATGATCCAGCTCCCTGCTAACAGCCTGAGAAAGGCAACAGAAGATGGCCCAAGTGCTTGAACCCCTGTCACCACATGGGAGACCTGGCAGAAACTCCTGGCTTTGGCCTGCCCCAGCCCTGGCCGTTGCAGCCATCTGGGGAGTGAACCAGCAGATGGAAGATCTCTCTTTTTTTCTGTAACTCTTTCAAATAAGTAAATAAATATTTTTTAAAAAGTATTTAATGTGTGTTTCAAAACTAATGTCTCGGGGCCGGCGCTGTGGTGTAGCAGGTGCAGCCTCCGCCTGCAGTGCTGGCATCCCATATGAGTGCCAGTTTGTGTCCCGGCTGCTCCACTTCCAATCCAGCTCTCTGCTGTGGCCTGAGAAAGCAGAAGATGGTCCAAGTCCTTGGGCCCCTGCACACGTGGGAGACTTGGAAGAAGCTCCTGGCTCCTGGCTTCAGATTGGCTCAGCTCTGGTTGTTGCAGCCAATTGGGGAGTGAACCAATAGCTGGAAGACCTCTCTCTCTGCCTCTCCTCTCTCTGTGTAACTCTGAATTCCAAATAAATAAATAAATCTTAAGAAAAAAAAAAAGACTAATGATGTACCTAGGCATCATTAGCCTTCACTAGCTTTGAAGTACAAATATTATGTAAATAACTCATATCTAAAGCACTTACTTCAGTGGCCAGTGTTGTGGCACAACGGGTTAAGCTGCTGCCTGTGATGCTGACATCCCATATGGATGCTGTTTCAAGTTCCAACTCAGCTCCCTGCTAATGAGCCTGGGAAAGCAGTAGAAAACGGCCCAAGTGCTTGGATCCCTGAATCCCATGTGGGAGGCCTGGATGGAGTTCTTCACTCCCTGGTTTGGCCTGGCCCAGCTCTGACTGTTGTGGCCATTTGGGAAATGAACCAGTGGATGGAAGATATCTCTGTCTCTCTCTATCTCTGTAACTCTGCCTTTCAAATAAATATTTTGGTGTTTTTTAAAAAACCACTTGTTTCCATATTACTGTATTACGTAAATACAGTAACTTCCAATTATTCCTGGAGATATGTCTTGGGCTTCTCGTGACTTCTTCCTGCGGTTCCCTTGGTGACTGCTACTCAGGAAGACCAACTTGGAGGAAGCACCTTGTCCCAGCCTCTCCGGATGGCACCCAAGGAGAACAGAGTGGTGTCTTCTCTGAGAAGCCCAGAGATTCCCAAGTTATAACACCACCAAGGAGCCAAAATGACCTGAAGATCAATGCATCAGACACACACACATTGTCTGCAGGGAAATGACCCAGCCCTGCTGCCATTTCCTGTTTCGTCATGCACAGTACTTCTCAGGACTCGGTGTGGAGACTTCTGCCTGCAGTCTTCCCCTCTGCAGCTACCCACAGGTGAGCAGCAGGAGATTCTTGATCCCAAGGACGTCTTTCCACTGGGGCAAGCATTTCCTGTCACTATGCCATCCAGACTCTGAAATCCACTGATTTCTAATTTCTCAACCACTAGCAGTTTGTCTTCCAAATCAAAAGCAGGACTGAGAGTAAAATGTATAATATAAATTTATTCTGACATTTTCCTCATTGAAGGTATTTTAAAATAGATGAGAATATACAAATATTTCATGAAAAATAAACACCTAGAAGAATTTAGATGATATCTACAATATACATGATGATCTGACCCTGAATATTCATTCGTTTTCCATTTCAAACATCATTTTTAAAAGGTAACATAAAAACGATAAGGATTGCTGCCTTCTTCATATTTCCCTTGTCTCATAAATTTTAATTCAACTACTAGTTCTCTTCTCAACTATGTAGGTTAATGGTATTTGCTCCTGTTTTTGAATGGGAAGAGGGTCTGTTTTCTGTTTCTTGGCAGTGGTATTTCTGTCTTCTTTCTCTGATTCTTCAAGAAAATGCTTCATGCTGAGTTTGAATAGTAACCGAGGGTCTGGTCCAGAAAGTGGTGGGCAATTACACTTTTCTCTAATTTTGAGAGCCTATAAAGAAAGAATGCAATATAATTCCTAATGTGTTTGATGGAAAACAATCAAATATGAGAACATATTCTGAATATCTGGATAACAGGTATCTTCATTATGATACATAAAAGAGAACCAGATTTAAGTTCAAGGTAAATAGTTACTTCTGATGATTTGGTCAAATGGCATTTTTAAAACAACAGCAACAATTTTATTTGTAACACCTGTTCAGATGGACAGTCTCAGAGACATTCTGCTATCTCAGTCAAGCAGGCCCTGAGAATGTCCATTCAGATGAAAAAGTATCTGAAAAATCTATGAGAAATTTTTTACAAGAAAAGGAAAACACTGAATTACAGATGGCCAAACCAACGGAAAAAGATGCACCTAACTGGGACAGTCAGGACTGTAACTGATGCTAGCAATCTAAAAAACTAAATAAAAATCACAACATTTTTCAGCTCCAGGGGAAAGCAAAACAAAACAAAATACTAAAGAGAAGGAAAAAAAAAATCAGCACATTATATGGCTCAGCTGCACTAGTGTTTGCAGTTTAAAATACCAAAGCTTGACCTAACCAAAATCTGAGTTTAATCATATTGAGAGGGAGATAGCAAGATATGTATGTGCTTGTACAGGGTGTGCTCTTAAGTCACACACTCTACAGTGGAAAGTAAACAAGGGGAGACCTATGGGAAATCTCAAGAGTCATGCCATGGAATTGAAAATAGTCACCAGCAAAATTTAGGGCGGGGGGGGACTGCTGCTTTAAGTAACTAAACTTAGAGAACTATTTAACTATTTAAAGAGGGTACATGGATAACTTATGGACATAAAAACTTTTTTGAAGGAAAAAAAGGTCTCAATATTTAGAGTTTTTAAAAGAGACTTTTAGGGGAAGCTCGTTTAGTTTTGTAGGACATGGATGGAATGGTGATGTTTCTCAAGGACAGTAAGGGTTTGCAGGAGTGAGTCTGTTTTAGAAAGACTAGTCAGGCAGGGTGTCGCTGAGAAGGTGAAGACATTGAGGGTTGAAAACAGATACTGGGGCTCAAAAAGACCTGAAGGAAAGAGACCACATGGCAACCTAGGGGAAGGGCACTCAACAAGGGAGCAGCAAGTGCAGCCCGGGGTGCTGTGGATGGGGAGACGCTGGTGCCGCGGAGCACAGGGGAGCAGCAGGGGAAGACTGCGTGGATCCACAGGTCACAGAAAGGATCCCAGGCTTTACTCTGAATGGGCCTGTCCCCAAGACTCCTGGGGCCCGTGGCAGGAATGCCAGCGGAGGTCCAGATACTATGTGTCTGAACACCTAGAAGCTATAAATCAAGCTACCATAAAAAAAAACGTTCTAGTCTCCTACTTTGAGGAACATACACTGAAAATTGTTAAGCCCAGGCACAGAAGTAGAATTCCTGGATTTCAGAACCCATAAAGTTGGGAATAGCCTACTAACCAGCTCCTGCTCTCCCCACCCCTGGCTAGTCCAGCACTGTGAGGGACCATGTATGCATGTGTCCACGTGAAGAGGTCCGCAGGCCCTGGGAATGGGCTCAAACATGTGTGGGCAAGGAATTCCATTATCGCAGAAACCCCGAGTGGCTCTTGGGAACCTTCCTTTTTCTCACAGGAACAGGGCACACAGCGAGAGCTGAGTCAGACAGGACTCAGTCCCGTAAGTGGATGGGCCAGGCCTGGGGCAGGAGCTTGGGTCCAGGAACACTTTTTACTTTTTAAGAATTTCAATTAGAAAGTGTTAACAAAAACATGAAACTTGTACATATTGAGGGGATACTTTATGAGGTTTCAGCACATGTATACACTGCGTAATGTCTAGTGAGGATAACTGTATTTACCTCTTCAAACACTTCACAGTTCTTTATAGTGAAAATATCCAAAATCCTCACCTAGTTTGTCTTTTGCATAGTAAAACATATAGGATATAAACAGTGCCAGTCACCCTACTGTGCAACAGAACTTCCAAAACTTCTTACTTTTTAAAAAATAATTTTTATTTAAATTTTTTTTTTACTTTTTAACAGATTCAACAAGTTCACAGATACAATTCTAAAAATATAATGACTTTCCCTTTCTCGCTCCTTCTCCCTCTCTGCCCCTCCCTCTCCCTCCCTCTCCTTTTTTCCTTTCTTTTTCCCTTCTCTTCTTTTCTTTTTTAGTTTTTTCATAGTCAAGGGCTTAATTCTCCATCAAATATTCAACAAGTAAAAAGCAAGAAGATCCTAGTTTAGTAGGAATATAGCAAGAACTGTAAACAACAGTGAAGTGCAAAGATGATCATTTCACCCATATAAATTTTAAAGTAATCACAGATCATTAAAACTATAATAATCTAACAGATGTAATATTGGTTTGACAAGATATAAAGCACAGTTTGTATCAATACAGATACACATAGGCATTGTTTGGGTTTGTTTTGTGATTTTCCTTTCTTTCATAATTTTAGCTCCCACATATAAGGGAGAACATGTGTATGTGTCCTTCTGTGTCCAGCTTTTTTTCACTCAACATGATATCCTCCAGTTGAATCATTTAATTAAATGATAGAATTTAATTTTATAGCTGAATAGTATTCCATTGTGTGTATTTTCTTTGTATATTCATCTGTTGTTAGACACCCTCATTGATTCCCTATTCTAGCTATCCTGAACAGTGCTGGTATACACATGGTGGTACAGGTATCTCTTTGATACAATGTGTTCATGTCTTTTGGCATATACCCAGTATTGGGATTGCTGGATCCTATGGCAAGTCTATTTCTAGGTTTTGCAGTTTTTTTAAGATTTATTTAATTATTTGAAAGAGTTACACAGAGAGGCAGAAAGAGAGAGAGAGAGGTCTTCCAGCCGCTGGTTCATTCCCCAGATGGCCACAACGGCTGGACCTGTGTGGATCCGAAGGCAGGAGCCAGGAGCTTCCTCCAGGTATCCCACATGGTTGTAGGGGCCCAAGGACTTGGGCTATTTGTACTGCTTTCCCAGGCCATAGCAGAGAGCTGGATCAGAAGTGGAACAGCTGGGACTTGAAACAGTGGCCATATGGAATACCAGCACTGCAGGCAGCGGCTTTACCCACTACGCCACAGTGCCGGCCCCTAATTTATTTTTTTCCCAACAAATGCCCCTGCTGTTTTCCACAGTGGCTGCACTAATTTACATTACAGGGTTTAAGTGTTTCCCTTTCCAGAAACACTTCTGATTTTGACAAGCCTATTAGTTAACAAAGTCAACTAAAGAGAAAAGAGTATTACCAAAGGCGAAGATCTGTAGAGGCTGGGGACTTGTGTAATTGTTCTTTGTATCTCAGACACTGTAGATTTCGGATGTTCCTCACCTTTACTGAACATTAAATGCATGTAAAAATCAACTGAATTGAGCTGGCGAGAAAAAGTTTCCCAACAACAGCACGGAAGTAAACAGAAAGCCAGACCATGCTAAATGGTGCTCTACTGGCCCAACTGGGATACCTCTGAGTGAAGGAGAGGTCATTGTATTTACTGAGACAGCAGGCATAAGCCAAGACAGTCTTGGCAAATTGAGACATAGTCACTCTTGCTTTACTCCCTTGCAACTATGTTGATTCCCTTTTCCAAATGAGATGATTTCTGTTGTGGCTGCTCCATTACATGTCTAAGCCCTCACTGGTATCAGGGAAAGGGGCAAGTGTGGAGTCTAATAGGTCGCAGCTGTCCTAGCTGGGGTCAGCAACGAGACCCAGAGCAGCAAACCAAGAATGAGATGCCACCCCCTAGAAACTTCATACCCAGGACAAGCTCTTCCCTTTCCCTTCAATTTGCTTTACATGCAATGCATATTTAGAACACCACACTGATAGAGTACTAGAGACACACTGGACAGAATGAAGAATCCTGGGCCCAGCCCTCATGTAATTTACTCTGTATTTCTCTTTCACTGGGCATCTGAGTTGTCCTCATAGTTCTGTTCTGTTGTTTAGTCTTTATAAATTATGCTGCTATACACATCCTTTGTTTTAAAAAAAAAATCCTTGTAACCTCCATTTGGGTTTATTTGAACTATAACACCCAAAATAGAATGACAGAATAGAAAAAGAAAGAACACAGTCTAATTTTCGTTATGTAAGTTGGCTTTCTACCTGAAAGGTTTTATCAATTTTAAAGGTCATCAGCAATACTGAGCTACTCACGATCAGAATAACATGACTTCATGGTTTTTATCTAGGTAACTATATAATTTCATCCTTAAAATCCCTAGGAATCATCAGCTAAGTTTTGTAGGTGAAGAAATTGAGGCCTTCAAGAAATTAAATACTGGCAAAGAACAAAAAGCTGTCTTATAACAGCTTTATCTGTCAAAACGTGGAAGTAACTAATATGTCCTTTAGCAGGTGAGTGAATAAATATACTAGCACATCCAGACAATAGAGTGTTATTCAGATCTACAAAGAAATATGCTATTAAGTGATGAAAAAACACGGAGAAACCTTAAATGCATATTACTAAGTAAAAAAAAGTCAATCTGAAAAGGTACCAGGATTCCACTATATGGCATCCTAGAATATAGTGGAATCCTGGACAAAGCAAAACCACTGAGACAGGAATAAGATCAGTGGTTGCCAGGGATTGGAGGAAGGCAGGGATGAGAAGGCACAAAGTATTTTTATTTATTTATTTGAAAGGCATAGAAACAAAGAGAGACACGGACAGTGAGAGGGAAAGTCAGGTGGAGTGGGGGATGGAGAGGTAGGGAGAAGAGGAGGAGAGGAATTGTTAACACCATACTTGATCCCTAAACTACTGGGGAATAGAGAGAGAGGGAAAGGGGGAGGGGAAGGGAGAAGAGGAGGAAAAAAGTCTGTCTGCTTGTTCACTCCTCCCCCTCGCCCCGCCAAAGGCCTGAAATGGCCAGGACTGGCTCATGGTTGGTGCCAAGAGCAAAGACTAAGCAATCCAGGCCTCCCATGTGAATGGCAGGAATCCAATCACCTGCGCCATCACCACTGCCTCCCTGCGTCAACACTGGTGGGAAACCAGAGCTGGGAATCAAACCCAGGTAATCTGATGCGGGACATGGAGTTCTTTATCTTAACTGCTAGACTAAATGCCTTCTCTCAGAATATTGTTTTAGGGCAGTGAAACTAATCTGTATGATACTATAATAGTACATACATGTCACTGTACATTTGTCAAAACTCGTAACTGTGTAACACCATGAGTGAGCCCTAAACTATGGATCTAGAGGATAATGATGGGTCAATGCAAGTTCATCAACTGTAATAAATGTATTACAGTGGCAAACAATATTGATAATGGGGGCTATGCATGCTGGGAGAGGGGCAGCAGACAGTATATGGGAAATCTCTGTACTTTGCTTTCAATTTTGTTATGAACTTAAAGCTGCTCTAAAAATAGTCTATTATTGGGACCCGTGCTGTGGCACAGTGGGTTAATGCCTTGGACTGAAGTGCTGGCATCCCATAAGGGCACTGGTTTGAGTCCCGGCTGCTCCACTTCTGATAGAAGATGGCTCAAGTCCTTGAGCCCCTGCAACAATGTGGGAGACCCAGAAGAAGCTCCTGGCTTCAGATTGGTGCAACTCCGGCTGTTGCAGCCAACTGGGGAATGAACCATTGGAGGGAAGACTCTCTCTCTCTCTCTCTCTCTCTCTCTCTCTCTCTCTCTCTGCCTTTCCTCTCTCTGTGTAACTCTGACTTTCAAATAAATAAATAAATCTTAAAAAAAAATGTTTACCTTAAAAAAATAGTCTATTTTTTTTGACAGGCAGAGTGGACAGTGAGAGAGAGAGAGAGACAGAGAGACAGAGAGAAAGGTCTTCCTTTTGCCATTGGATCACCCTCCAATGGCTGCCGCGGCCAGCACGCTGCAGCCGGCGCACTGCGCTGATCCGATGGCAGGAGCCAGGTGCTTCTCCTGGTCTCCCATGGCATGTAGGGGCCAAGCACTTGGGCCATCCTCCACTGCACCCTGGCCACAGCCACAGCAGAGAGCTGGCCTGGAAGAGGGGCAACCGGGACAGAATCCGGCGCCCCAACTGGGACTAGAACCTTGTGTGCCGGTGCTGCAAGGCGGAGGATTAGCCTATTGAGCCACGGCACCGGCCAATAGTCTATGTTTTTTTAAAAAGTTGGTTTTGAAGTTAAAAAACTGGGATTAGAAACCATTTTATTTTTAACACTTTTGCCTATATGCTTTAAAAAAAAAAAAAACAGGCAGAGTTAGACAGTGAGAGAGAGAGAGAGAGAGAGAGACAGAGACAAAGGTCTTCCTTCTGTTGGTTAACCCCCCAAATGCCCGCTACGGCTGGCGTGCTGTGCCGATCCAAAGCCAGGAGCCAGGTGCTTCCTCCTGGTCTCCCATGCAGGTGCAGAGGGCCCAAGCACTTGGGCCATCTTCCACTGCCTTCCTGGGCCACAGCAGAGAGCTGGACTGGAAGAGGGGCAACCAGGACAGAATCTGATGCCCCAACCAGGACTAGAACCCAGGGTGCCAGCGCTGCAGGCGGAGGATTAGCAAAGTGAGCCGCAGCGCTGGCCGCCTACATGCTTTTAAACATTTATTTCATTTCATTTGAAAGAGAAACAGAAAGAGAACTAGAGACCTTCCATCTACTTGTTCATTCCCCAAATGCCCACAGCAGTCAGGGCAAAACTGAGGAGCCTGGGACTCAATCCAGGTCTCCCTTGTGAGTGGCAAGGATCCCAGTACTTGAGCCATTTCCTGCTGCCTAGCAGAGTACCCATTAGCAGAAAGCTGGACAGGAGGCAGAGGAGCTGGGACTTGAACAAGACATTCTGACATGGGTGCAGGCCTCCCAAGCAGCATCTTAACCACATGCACCAAATGCCCAGCCCCCTACATGCTTTTTTGACTACATGTTTCTTGAGTAAAATTTTTTACTGGATTTATGTAACTCTGAAGATATGAGTTACTTTTCTTTAACTGCTATAAAATATATCTACAAGGGATCTTCAAAAAGTTCATAGAAAATGTGTGTAACAAAAAAACTATGCATGGATCTCAAAAACTTACATCAAAATAAACTTGTAATTCCATTTTCTATGAACTTTTTGAAGTATCTTTTATTCTTTATAGTAACTTAAGGTTATGATTAGGCAATTCTTTATGTGTAAACTGTTTTTCTCCTTCAACTATCTATCAAACAGAATTATATCATACACATACATATTTCTATCTAATCTGCATCATTCTTGCACAGTAAGATTTTCCCAAATAACCTGGAAAAATATTTCAGGTTTTTTTTGTTTGCTTTTCTTTCCATACGTATTATATTACATTCCAGGGTACCAATATCTTTTTATTTTTAAGGATTCAAATCTATCATATTATATACACCCTCATCTCTTCAAAAGGAGAACCACTGTTTCAATGTACAGCTAGAATATGCCTTTCCCTTCATTTTCTGTCTGACTCCACATTCTGTACATAACAGGCACTTACTATATGCTGAATTTTTAACAAACAGTTGCAGAACACTAACTATGAATCAATCATCATGTTAAATGTCATAGGGAAAACTGTGAAGGAGATACAGTCAAATAGCAAAAATATACGGTTCTGAGAATCCTCAGGAAGACATGAGGCTAAATATGGAAGTAGCCATCCTAAAAAATCCAAGTAGAAGAAAACCAACTAACATAAACTGTTCACTTTCTATGTGCCTTGCATTGTGCCAACTACTTTACATATGTTTTCTACTGCTATCCCAGGCTGTAGCAGAGAGCTGGAATGGAAGAGGAGCAGCCAGGACTAGAACCAGCACCCATACGGGATGCTGATGCTTCAGGCCCAACTTTAACCCTCTGCACCACAGCACCGGCCATATGTTTTCTAAATTGATGTCATGGTGTTAACCACTTTTGAAAGCATAGGTCTGATGTAGAATAATTAATCATCAAAGCATCTTAGAGAGGCAGGAGGGAACGAAGGCAGCAGGACCTTGTCCAAACACATGCATAAATACATACAGCAAACACCTAGAGATACTGGTGTCTCGATCTTACACACAAAGAAAACTGAAGGTGAGATTAGGTGACTTTCTCAAAGTGGCTAGATCAGAAGTAAATGCCAAGAGTCGTGAGACCACTGCTATTTTTGCAATATCCTATGAGTGTCTTTTTCCCAGTATCACCTATTAAAATTCTTACATGCTAATTTTCTATAAGGGAGTAGAAGTGCCGTTCAATTTTATTGCCTTTTTTTCTATTTTTAATCCACTATTAGTTATCTTTCTGAACATTACATATCATGCAATCATTTAACAAATATTCATTGTGTATCTCAGAAACTATAACAGGCACTAGGGATATGGCAGGGAATCAGTGCCTTAACATTCTAGGGTATAAGAAACAATAGTGAACTATGTTAGAGAATGACTGCTTGGAAGACAGGCTATTTAAAAACTGGGGAGAAAATGTATAAAGATCAGCCAGTAGAGTTGTAAGATGTCAAATGCCTGGAGCCCAGGACTTCCTGAGGACAGAAACAGGTGATAGAGGTAGAGAGGTAGGTACTGGCCAAATTATGTGATTTCAAAGCTAAGGAATCTAGACTTTTACTCTAAATAAGATGAGAAGTCATTGGATGATTTTAAGCAAGGAAATTATATTAAAAGGATTATTCATATTGAAAATAGTTTTTTTTTTATTTTTTGATAGGCAGACTGGACAGTGAGAGAGACAGAGAGAAAGGTCTTCCTTTGCCGTTGGTTCACCCTCCAATGGCCACCGCGGCTGGCGCGCTGCGGCCAGTGCACCACACTGATCCAAGGCTAGGAGCCAGGTGCTTTTTCCTGGTCTCCCATGCGGGTGCAGGGCCCAAGCACTTGGGCCATCCTCCACTGCACTCCCAGGCCACAGCAGAGAGCTGGCCTGGAAGAGGGGCAACCGGGACAGAATCCAGTGCCCTGACTGGGACTAGAACCCGGTGTGCTGGCACCGCAAGGCGGAGGATTAGCCTACTGAGCCGAGGGGCCGGCGAAAATAGGTTCTTAAGGATTTAGTGAAAAACAGAAAAGGGAGATTAAAATAGGAGATAACTGCAGTTATGAGGGGAGAGAAAAATGGCCACTTCTGCTAGGGCAGAGGGGTGAGGAAGACAAGAGCAAGAGCAGATTCCTAATGCACCACGGAGCAAGTGCACAAGATCTGCTCATGGACAGGATGCAGAGGTGCTGTTTTTATCAAGTTGTCAAAACAAAATCATTTAACCTCCTCAAATGAAATCAGACACCTAATAACTTCCTTCTCTATATTTTGAAGCTAGAATTAATTAGTTGTTGGATAACTGTTCTTTGAACTTCTGAAAAAATTCTCCAAAGTAAATCCCTAACAGGGTGATGCTCTTTTTTTTTTTTTTTTTTTTGACAGGCAGAGTGGACAGTGAGAGAGAGAGACAGAGAGAAAGGTCTTCCTTTGCCGTTGGTTCACCCTCCAATGGCTGCCGCGGATGGCGCGCTGCGGCCGGCGCACCGCGCTCATCCAATGGCAGGAGCCAGGTGCTAGGTGCTTTTTCCTGGTCTCCCATGGGGTGCAGGGCCCAAGCACTTGGGCCATCCTCCACTGCACTCCTGGGCCACAGCAGAGGGCTGGCCTGGAAGAGGGGCAACCGGGACAGAATCCAGCGCCCCAACCGGGACTAGAACCCGGTGTGCCAGCGCCGCAAGGTGGAGGATTAGCCTGTTGAGCCACGGCGCTGGCCAGGGTGATGCTCTTTTACTTGCTAATTTGTTACAACTCAGTGGGTTTCTTTTTGGCTTTAAAATTTATTTATATTTTAACTCTTTCCAAAATTAATTTGAGTATGTTCATTCTACTTCTAATTTCTCCTTCTAGTTGCACACACCTGGAGATTCATACATGTGCATGTATGTATTCTTGTATGTATGCACACTCACATACAGTTTAATTATGAGATTTTGACCTGAATTATTACCATCATCTAAAAACATTCTCCATAATAGTTTTATTTTCTTGTATCTTACTTTACCTCTATTCCTGATTCTATTAGCCCTTTATCCTTTGTCTAACTGATAAGTGATTATCACATTGACTAAATTTCCCAAAGAATCATTAATTGCATATTTCTGATTAATTGTATTAACTTTATTTTTCCTATTTGAGATATCCAATCTATTTCTATATTTCCGTTCTCTGTTCTTCCTACCATATTTAAATTGATAAAATTTTCTTTAAATAAACATTTGTGAGCAACCCATGAAAATATAACTACATCATTATAAAAATGTACTGATTTTAAGACATTCTCTTATTCTTTATGGATCTCTCTTGCCTTACATGCATAGCATTTTAATTTTTATGTAGCCATCCATCTTTTAATTTT
Organism: Sylvilagus floridanus; assembly: GCA_949820135.1. Lineage (NCBI taxonomy): Eukaryota > Metazoa > Chordata > Mammalia > Lagomorpha > Leporidae > Sylvilagus > Sylvilagus floridanus. The sequence goes on from OX463229.1 coordinate 16,645,577, forward strand.
ATTATATTAATTTTATGGTTCTATGTTCTGACAATTTGAACCATAACATTTTTATATTACATGCACATGTTTCTGTTCATATGACCAATATTTTAATGAAAGATACATGATGTGCATTTAAAAAGAAAGTACACTCTGTTTTCTTAGCATTAGTTTATGTCAACTAAATCTTATATTTTGTACTATTCAATTGAATTCTTTATTAATTTCTAATGTGATATGGCTTTCTAAGGATGGTAGCTGTAGGCTACATTACAAACAAGTATAAATAAGGTAACTACATATTTCATCCACTCCCAGATAGTCAGTAGGTTCTAGAAAGAGCACTGCTACTACTGAGTAGTTCACTGATCTATTGTTCCATGTGTTTCCTTTTCTATCTTAAAAGAAGAGTTGCTTTTGTGAGATCCTATAACAGTGTATTATTTCCACTATTTTCTATTTTGCTTCTTTCTCTCTAAACTCTTAACTGCTTCAACGTCTGAAAGCAAGGTCCATAATCATTCTTGAGTTTGTGTGCCTTTAAATTTTCTTTTTTCTTTAATCTAGGCAACTTGTAAAAGTCAATCGTTGAGATGAAGATTAAACTATGTATAAATGTAAATATCTAAACATGGCCTTTCAGGCCTTCCAGTAATCTTCCGACTCCAGTACTCTTCTAAATATCCATCTTGAGAAATGTTATCTATGCCAAAAAAAAAAAAGGTGCTATAGAAAAACCAGTCAAAGACAAAGGCCACCAGTGACCAGATGAAGGTGCTGGCTTTCCCCTGACGATCGCAGCTTGATTTCTCGTCATCTTGTCAGCATTCTTTCATTTCTAGATGCTCTCTGGCTCTGGGTGTTCTAATCGGCGCTGTGCTCCCCACCTTCCGCATCAGCGAGTCTCTCCTCTGGGGCATCATTTCTGCTCTTCACAGCTTCCACTGATGGTGTCGCGGCTTCTCTGCTGCATTCACAAGTTCAGATATTCTCTGACACGGATGCATCTTACATACGGGAGGTCATTCTTCTTCTGTCACTTGCAATGCAGTTCCATCAGGCTTACCCTGCCAGCTTCAGCTGACACTACTTCTGCAAGACTTGCTGTCATTCTCTCTGTTTCTTCTCTCTCTCTCTCTAACTCTGCCATTTAAATAAATAAAATAAATCTTAAAAAAAAAAGTTCCTGCCACCTAGACTGTCCTTTTCAATGGAATGAAATTTTTAAATTAAACCTGAAAGCTGATATTTGTTGTTGCTGTTTTTTTTTTTCTCTTTAAAGCTTATATTGCCAGGAAACCAACAGCACTCCAGAGGCTTTTTGTTGCTGTTATTATTAGTGGATTTAGTTTAATGGGGATACTTGTGGTGTTATTAGTTAAGAACACTCAATTATTCAATAAACCTTTTTAATAAAATTACCTTCATCTTTCCTTCCTTTTCAACTTTTGCCAACTCTTTTACACTTATCATCACTGTGATTTTTTTAAAAGTTTCTCTTACCTAACCTTAACCTACCCTTGAATAGAAGATAAAGGTGGCTGCGGCTGGCGCTGTGGCGTAGCAGGTAAAGACACTGCCTGCAGTGCAGACATCCCATATGGGCGCCTGTTCTAGTCCGGCTGCTCCACTTCTGATCCAGCTCTTCTGTTATGGCCTGGGAAAGCAGTAGAGGATGGCCCAAGTCCTTGGCCCCTTGCAACCCCATGGAAGACCAGGAAGAAGCTCCTGGTTCCTGGCTTCAGATCAGCACAGCTCTGGCTGTTGCGGCCAATTGGGGAGTGAACCAGTGGATGGAAGACCTCTCTCTCTGCCTCTCCTTCTCTCTCTGTGTAACTCTGACTTGCAAATAAGTAAATAAATCTAAAAAAAGAAGAAGAAGAATAAAAAGGTGGCTGTAACCTTTTTTATTCCATTGGGGTTGATGTGGCTGTTCTGAGTCCCTTCTTGGTTGCTCTATGCAGTATCCTCCTGAAGACACACTCTTTGGTTAGCCTTCCAAAACACAGGAGGAAGGCAGTTCCTCAATCCGAAAAAAAAATTTCTTTGGTTGTCTGAGCACTTGATATTTGCAGGATGCTAAGTTATCACCCCACAATCACTTGTTGGTCATAAGGAAGTGAGTCCTCTTCATAAAAGAGGAGTAAGCTGTCATCAACCAAACCCACTCCTGGACTTTGGCATCACCAAATGTAGGGCAGCCAGATACTGAGAGATTCCTGATGTGAAGCAACACGGGGGCAGGCCATGGGGTAGCAGTGGAGTCGCAGGCAAAGCCAATATGGGCACCAGTTTGTGTCCCTGCTGCTCCACTTCTGATCCAGCTCCCTGCCAATGGCCTAGGAAAAGTAGTGGAAGATGGCCCAAATGTTTGGGAGATCCAGATGAAGCTCCTGGCCGTTGCAGATGAATGGGAAGTCATTCTGCAGATGGAAGATTTCTCTCTCTCTCTGTCTCTCTCTGTCTCTCTTGCCCTCCCTCTCTCTGTCTGTAACCCTTACAAGATAAATAAATAAATCTTAGAAAAAAAAAGGCAATATGGAGCCAAGCTACATCACCTATAAGATGTTCTTGCCAAAACTTGACTTCTATTTACAGGTATACAGAGAAATAGGTTAAGACAATATCATGAAACAGCAGCAAGAAGATAAATCTAGAGTCTAAAACCTGAAACTGGATTTATTCAAGTCAATAACATGTTTAGAAACAAAAGGGAAGGGACACTGTTCTAAACTCAGGGAGGCTTAAAGGACATAAGGATCAAATGCCATGTGCGGACTACAGTGGACCTTAATTTGAACAAACTAACTGTAAAACTACATTTTGAGGCAGAGAAATGTAAATATAGACAGGATATTTAATTTTAAGGAATCATGATGAATTCCTTCAGGCATGACAATAGTTTGATTATTGAAGAAAATGATACCACATTCTGAAATGCATATGGAAGTTGAAACTGAAGGAGTTCAGGAAGTCCCGTCCCAAAATACAACACTGTGTTATGGTGATGACTTTGAAGTGGGGACACCAGGAGAACAGCTGATAGAGGCAGAGGCTTTCTGTGAGTGCCTCTTATCTACCTGTAGACCAAACTACTCTCTGTTTTTACATGTTGCTTTTAAAATTTTATAAGAAGAAAACTAAATTAAAAAAAAAAATATGCCTGGGCCCAGCGCTATGGCACAGCAGGTAGAGTTACCACCTGAAGTGCCGGCATCCCATATGGGTGCCAGTTTGAGACCCAGCTGCTCCACTTCTGATTCAGTTCTCTTCTGTGACCTGGGAAAGCACTACAAGATGGCCCAGGTCCTTGGGCCCCTGCACCCACGTGGGAGACCTGGAAGAAGCTCCTGGCTCCTGGCGTCGGATTGGTGCAGCTCTGGCCATTGCAGCCATCTGGGGAGTGAACCAGCCAATGGAAGATCTCTTTCTCTCTCTCTGACTCTGCACCTCTGTAACTGCCTTTCAAATAATTAATAAATATGTTTTTTAAAAAAATGCCTTTCCCTTCTCTGTCCTTTTTGTCCTTCTGCAACCTCATCCTTGATTTTACATCTGTGTCTTTAGTTGTAACTGGCTTAAGAGATTTAATTGTCCTCCTAGAAAATGAAACCAGTCTGTTTACCACCACCTCTATTTCCAACTCTGACCCTACATTTCTTATCTTTTTTTTTTTAATTTATTTGACAGATAGAGTTAGACAGTGAGAGAGAAAGATGGAGAGAAAGCTTTTCCTTCCGTTGGTTCACCCCCCAAATGACTGCTAGGGCCGGAGCTATGCCGATCTGAAGCCAGGAGCCAGGTGTTTCCTCCTGGTCTCCCATGCGGGTGCAGGGCCCAAGTACTTGGGCCATCCTCCACTGCTTTCCTGGGCCACAGCAGAGAGCTGGACTGGAAGAGGAGCAACTAGGACTAGAACCTGGTGCCCATATGGGATGCCAGCACCACAGGCAGAAGATTAACCAAGTGAGCCAGGGCGCCGGCCCCGATCCTAAATTTCTGAAAAAACTCATGCTTCTCAAAAAGTCTAAGGAATTTAGCACTAATCACTTCAATATAAAGATTCAGCCATAGATTTAACAGAAATGAATGGGAATAATGTATTCATACTCTAAGAGAAAGATGCACGGGCCGTATACCTACTTAATGACAACAAGAATTTCTGTTTACATACTGTAGGGCTAGGGGGCCCCTAGGTAGGGATATATAGGGGGACCCAGTGGTGAACTTCCCCTTTTTGCTTCCTCATTTCAGGGACGTAGCCTATTCACACGCCAATTAGATTCCCTTCCAAGTTCCTGGACACGGACACCTGAGCTCCTCTAGCCCCAAACCCCTTCACTTCTTGTGCTCCTGTGCAGCCCTCAGACCAGTCCTCGCAAGCTCATACGCCAGGCTCATACTACCACCCCAAAATGAAGAACCAAAAGGGAAAGTTAAAACCCCACTTAAGATCAGGGGCCTTCTTCCTCAAATGGATACCCAGCTCTGGGCCCCTACTGGTGTCTAGTGAGTCAGAGAGTTTTTGCCCAACCAAGTACTTTGGCTTTGCAATTCAGACTCTATTTCTATGCTCTAAGAAGCCAAGAATGAGGTAATGCTCTCAGGACACAATATTTAACACAGCAATATCAGTCTGATAGAATGCATTCATTGGTTATCTTTTGCTTGAGAGGCAAACAGATGACAATAGGTACCTTTCTCTGAAGAGAGGAGAGAACTTCCACTTTGACTAAGACCCTGTGGGAATAAGATCGAAGTCGGCGAACCCTAAAGGCTTCCATAGCCTCGGCAACTCATGACTAGAGCCTAGGGAGATTACTGACGCCATAAACAAGAATGTCAATTTGTTAAGTAAACAACAGGAGTCACTGTGTACTTACTCCTCATATGGGATCTGTCCTTAATGTGTTGTCCAATGTGAAGTAATGCTATAACAGGTACTGAAACAGTATTTTACACTTTGTGTGTCTGTCTAGGTGGAAACTGATGAAATATTTACTTGATATATACTAAATCGACCTTCTGTATATAAAGATAATTGAAAATGAATCTTGATGTGAATGGAATGGGAGAGGGAGCGGGAGATGGGAGGGGTGTGAGGGGGAAGCCATTGTAATCCATAAACTGTACTTTGGAAATTTATATTTACTAAATAAAAGTTTAAAAAAAAAAGAAAAACAGAGCTGTGAAAGACTGAAACAGTCACAAAAGATCATTAGGTGACCTACCAAGTGTATCCTTCTGGGTTACCTCTATCTTTCTCAGGGTCTTCACACTATTTTATCACTCTGTATACCGTAGAAAATTAGTAATACTGAAACTTATGGCTGTCTATAGAAATGGAAATAAACTAGGTCTGATTACTGCCCTGAGAATGTAGAAGTTTTACATTAATTTGTGGTCTTATTTGCCTATATATATATATCTATTTTTCAATTCACCTTTGAGTCAGCGGCAACAGATTATGTTTCCCTCACTCATTAATGAATTAAATAAAATCTCAGATCTGTTCATTTTATATTTATATGAGTCATGATTTCAACTTCTCAAAAATTTATCATCTAACTCATTTCATTTCCTTTCACAAACCACAACAGAAATTGGAGTCTGGATAGTTTTTGAAGTAGTCTAAAATTAACATGCATAGATACCTGAAAATTTAAAGTAAAAAAATATTTAAAAATTCAAAATTAAGCTCACCTTGCCATAGATCAGTTGTCTTCTGAAATGATAAGAAGGCTTTCAAACAAAAACATTGTTTGATTAACCACTTCTAACATATGAGAATAATGAACTTCTGTCAGGGGCAACAATATGGATGAATTTAAAGGACATTATGTCAGATGAAATAAGCCAGACACGGAAAGGAAAACTCTGTATGACCTTGCTTGCATGTGGAATCTAAAGAAGTTCAACTCACAGAATTTGAGAATTGTGGAACGGTGGTTATCAGGGGCTGCAGGGGGCAGTCGTGATGGGGAGACACTGATCAAGGAGCATAACGGTTCAGTTAGCAGGAATAAGTTCTGGAGATCTATTTATGGTATGGCGACTACTGCTAAAAATATTGCATTACTTGACATATGTTAACTGAAGACTATAAATGTTCTCACAACAACAAAAAAATGTGTGTGAGGTGATGCCTATGTTAGTTTGATTCAACAATTCTACAATAAGTTCCATCTTATAAGTAGAAACAATGACAGGTTAAAATAAATATATTTAAGAATAAATACATGGAACCAGCATAGTGACATAACAGGTTAAACCATCACCTGCATGCCAAAACCCAGTATCAAAGCTGGTTCAAATTCTGGCTGCTCCACTTCTGATCTAACTTCCTGCTGCTGCACTTGGGAAAGCAACAGAAGACGGTCCACGTACTTGGTCCCCTGCCACCAACATGGGAGATCCAGAAGAAGCTCCTGTCCCTAGCTTCAACCTGGCCAAGTCTTGGCCTTTGCGGCCATTTGAGGAGTGAACCAGCGGATGAAAGACCTCTTTCTCAGTCTCTCTGTAACTCTGCCTTTCAAATAAATAAATCTTTAAAGAAACAAAAAAAAGAACATACGTGTATTTAAGAAAAGATGACGACGAACTGGCTGCATTTATTTCCAGCAGTGACTAAAATGTTTATGAAACAACTGCTGGTACACGTCAAGTTTTTCTAGAAATTACACATTAAGTAAAACAGCAATTATTTATTCATAAAATAAATGGTAATAATTAAGTTTTTTAAAAAAGTAATACCAGAGAGCTTCATGATTGGTCTAAAAGCTTCTTTCGAAAACAGAAAGCAAGAAATTTCCAGGGGGGGAAAATCATCTCTTTTTTTTCTAAACATGTTTTTCTAAAAATATCATTACTTTTCTCCCCTTTTCCCCAGAAGTAATTTTTTCTAATAGCCCATTCATTTTAGCTTCAAGTAGATACACATCACATGCACCATAATGCTTTTCTTAAGGTTTTAGACAATGTTGCTGTCAGGCTGCCTGGCTTTATATGATTCAGAGGCCAATTCAATTACAGCAGCTGCTATGATATTTGCCTTTTCCACAACACTCTCCATGTCAGACAAAAGAAATTCTGTAAGGTGAAGAGGGTGTGTCTATGTACACTGGCCAACACAACATTTCACTTCAGTGGTAAACACTCCCATAGTTCTACTCACGAGATGTGTAACACTAATGATTTATTCATTTACTTCATCCCAATTATAAACACATAAGAACAATTTACATGTAAGTTCAAACCCCAAGCTTCTTGAAAGTTTAAAGGATTCAAAATAAAATGAGATTAAAGTGAATGCATTTACAGCCTGTCTGCTACTGAGTCTAATACCTAGATATTGAATGTAGTAAATCTGAACACCAAGATTGAAAATGGCTTACAAATAAAACTGGCATTGAAAGCTCTAAAAACATTAAGAAATAAATCCTATTCAAATTAGGAGTATAAAAACATGATCCTAAACAACTAATACTCCAAATATTTTTCCTGTTTGTTCTATCATTCTTTAGCCCCTTTACCTCCCAAAAAGGGGATGGCAGAGAGGAAGAAGGGGGAGGGGAAAAGGGTGGGGAAAGGGGAGGGCTAGATGGGAGATGGGGACAGGAAGATAAGGGGAGAGGGGGAGAGGTGTTGAGGGAAGAGAATAAAACTTCTGTTTAAATGCTTTTGGTTTTAAAAATAAATCTTTCAAGCTAATCTCCCTTACTCACATCTATTCATACCTTATAAAAATCCTTACAGAAAAAAAAGTTTTAACAACTGTCTCTTTCAAGGACAAATTATGGTATGCATAAACTTAAAGCCTGAACAGTGTAACTATAATTTTAAAACTGTCACAGTATTATACATCAACAGGTTGATTCAACATCTGCTCTTCAATTTTTCACCCAAGTTGTTATGGAAACCAAAATACGTGGGATCTGTTTCCTAAATTTAACTGATTATTTCAAGTAAATAAAATTATAACACATCAGCTTATTAACTATAAATAATATAATTACTACAAACCTATATTTATCCTTTTTAAATGCTAGTGGATCAGAGGATTATATTCCATGAGGCATCTACAGACATTTTATCTCAGAATTCACACTAAAATAAAAGAGCAAAGGCATTCTTATTTCTAGTTTGGGTGCATTATCTTGATTGAGAAACAAAACAAGAAGGGAACTAGTGCTGATATATTCCAAAGTTATACCACTGTCCTCCTTTGAGGAGCTGTGGAGCTCGTCAGACCCTGTCACCTCTCCAGTCCTCAAAATCCTCCAGCAACGCCCTATCTCTAAGCAACAGCCAAAGTCCTTAAGGGACCACAAAGACAGGGCGCCCCCTTCCCTTGCTTACCCCACCCCAAGCTGTCTGGGCTCCTTGCCATTCCTCCTATCTCAGGGCCTTGCCCCCACTCTTCCATCCACAGGGAAGGCTCCCACCCACAGCCTAATTCGTTCATTGACTTTAAGTCTGTGTTCAATTATCAGCTTCCCAGAGAAAGCATCTCTGACCAATCCTATTTTAAATTGCTCTATCAGCAACTCTCTCATCTCTGCTCACACACCACTCATCTGCTCAGGACTGAACTTTTTCCTCCTAAAATTCATGTCTGGAATTTCCTCCTAAATTTCCTCCTAAAATTTCCTCCTAAAATTCATGTCCCAGTGTGTATTTGGAGGTTGGGGCCTATATGGAGATAATAATTAAGGTTAAGTGAGGTCATAAGGTAGGACCCTGAATTCTGAATGGGATTTGTATCTTTATAAAATAAAGACACCAGAGAGCCCACCTCCCCCAGCCCCAACTTATTGTCTGTCTCCCCTTATTGCTGTGTGCTTCATGAAGGAGGAGATTTTGTTTAGTTCATATCAGTTACAACGTGAATAGTAAACATCTGTTGAATGCATTAATTTAAAACATCTTAAATGCTAATATACTATGATAAGAAATCATATTTTTGTAATGATCCTCCATGAATACAATAAATTTTAAAAATCAAATTATAAAAATTTGCATTGTCATCATGCAGCCACAGAATCTTGCTTTCTTGGTTCTCTTCCTGTGAATCTGGTCTACAATAGCCTCTGTTTTCCTCGCACCAATTAAATATGGGAAATACCTAATATTGTAAATCTGTACTGGATCTTCTCTACTCACTTTGCAGGTGAATGCTTCCACTTTTATTGGTTCAATTATCAGCCCTTTGGGGGTGACTCTGAAATCATCACCTTTTGCCCTGGCCAGTCAGTGCTGTACTCACAACCACCGTTGAGATGTGTATCAATTAAACCACATGGTATGAAAAATAAAAGGACAGGAGCCTCAGGTAGAATATAATAACACACTTACTTGTGCAGAAAAGAATCCTAAATAAAACATATTAATTTTAAAATGTAATCTATGTAGTATACAGTCTCACATAACTCTACACACTGCCTAAGGATTTGCTTTCTTTCATTATAGAAATTAGACCTATGAAAGTACGGAATTCCAATCTCTGAATTATGACTGTGTATTCTAATTAACAATATACCCTTGCACTAACTATCAGTTTCACTTCAACCACTGAATTAGTCCCAATATTGTAGTAGAGTTTTATTACTTTCAAATTGAATTTAATCACTTGGGGTGGGAAATAAAAGAAATTTATATGAGGCTTTCAAATTAAGTTTCTGAAATAGGATAGTTTATTTTTGTTTTTTTTTTTTGTTGTTGTTGTTTTTTTTTTACAGGCAGAGTGGACAGTGAGAGAGAGAGACAGAGAGAAAGGTCTTCCTTTGCCGTTGGTTCACCCTCCAATGGCCGCCGCGGACAGCGCGCTGCGGCCGGCGCACCGCGCTCGTCCAATGGCAGGAGCCAGGTGCTAGGTGCTTTTCCTGGTCTCCCCATGGGGTGCAGGGCCCAAGCACTTGGGCCATCCTCCACTGCACTCCTGGGCCACAGCAGAGGGCTGGCCTGGAAGAGGGGCAACCGGGACAGAATCCGGCGCCCCGACCGGGACTAGAACCCGGTGTGCCGGAGCCGCAAGGCGGAGGATTAGCCTGTTGAGCCACGGCGCCGGCCGATAGTTTAGTTTTGGAAGAAAACATTTCTCATCTTTTTCTTCATCATTGGTTCCCAAATAACGTTTGTTTCTCCAGCCATTTTTCTTCATATTCACCAATCAATTCATTATTACTGACTTTGCCAAAGCATATTTTTGATTTCTCTGAAGATCCTCAGTGATTTGAAAAAATGACAATTCAGAATTTAGGAAAGGAATTCATTCAGTGTAAATAAACATTATTTTTAGAATTGTACTGGGTTAAAAGAAAAAGAGCAAAAATTCTGAGAGAAAGTCATACAGTTAGGATGGCTGCAGAGACAGGTGAAGGCCTAACAAGTGTGCTATGAGGTCTCTGGGCCTGGGGTAACATGGAGGCGGCTCTCAGAGTCAGAGGACCTTAGCAGAAACCAGTTACTGATGAAACACATTTGTCCCAGGCTCATACTGCTTCATCAAGGGGAATGATTATTATATATTATATCAGGTCAAGTTCATTGCTGTTCCTTTATATTGTTTCTTCAAGTTAAAAGTATAAATGAAATCTAGCTAGGATGGGTATTGCCTTAAATTTTATATCTGTATCCTCCTCAAAATTCTTATGCTGAAATCCTAACCCTCAGGGTGATGGAGCTAGAGGCCTTCAGAAGCGATTAGATCATCAGAGCAGAGCCTCATTACTGGACCTGGTGCCCTTATCAAAGAGGCTCCAGAGAAGCACCCTGCCCCTTCCACTATGGGAGGTTACGAGGAGAAGAGAGCTGCATACGCACAGGGAAGTGAGTGTTCACCAGATCCAATCTTCCAGCACTTTGATCTAAGACCTCCCAGCCTGCAGAACTGTTAGAAATAAAGCTCTGTTGGGTCTAGGCCACCCGGACTACATGGTATTCTACTACAGGAGCCCAAAGATATATGTTAGGAAGCCTTGCCTGGCTATCCCCAATGCTCATAAACGGCAAACACAGTATGCCTAGATTATCAAATCTTGTCATCACTCTTTTCAAACATATCCAGAATCTCATGTTTTTCTCCCCTTTCTTCTGCTACCAGATACCTTGGTATAAGCCACCAACATCTCTTACCAAGATTAACGTAAGAGCTTCCTAAAGTAGTTCCTTATTCCATCCTTGCCCCACTATAGACTACTCCACAAAGCAACCCACTGATCACTACAAGACATGAATCAGACCAACATACCCGTGCTCAAAATCCTCCAGTGGCTTCTCATGTCACTTGAAGTAAAGTCCTTACAATGGCTTAGAAGATCTTTCATGGTCTTCGACCTATATTCTTCTCTGCCCTCTATCTACTCCATTCCTGGTGCCTTCTTTGCTATTTCTTGAACACTCCAAACATACTTTTTCTTCTGGTCCTCTGCATCAGCTACTTTCTTAGCTGGAAAAGTTCTGCTCAGTAGCCAAAGACTTGCTCCCTGCATCCCCCCAGATTCTGTTCAAGGAAGCCTTCCTTGACTTGATTTTTCCCCAATATGCTTCTCAATGATCAACAAACTGTATGTTTTTTGGTTTGTTATTTGTATTACCTAACTAGAATGGTAGGTCCAGCAAAACAGAGCATGGTTTTTTTTTTGTGGTTGTTGTTGTTGTTCACTTCCCAGCAACAGAACACAGAATTGTAGATTATCAATAAATACTGATCAAATGAATGAATGAATCTTGTATTCATTTATTACTCCAAACTAGATGTGGATTTTTTTCTTTATATATTTCTACTTTTTCATGATAAATCATATTCTCTGTACTCATCATCATGAAAATCATGCAAATACCAGCAACTATGGCTTATTCCCTACATCTAGCATTTCACTCTTTCAGTACTCACAGATAAGCAATATTTGCTGAGCTGCATTTGATATCATACAGAAAGACGCTTCCATACTAGCACTAGATCCATTGTGTTTTTTAGCAAATAGTACAATACCAGATATTAAATTCTAAAGAGTGTTATGCTTTCAAAAACAACCGGCAAATATAATGCAAGTAAGACAGAAGTGAGCCTGTAACCTGGCTTAGAGATCCTTGACATCTACTTTGTGCCGGCATGAAAGTCACAGAAACATTATGAGTGATATTAACAAATCAAGATCATCAGAGGATAGTAAAAACTACCTAAGAGAAAGCTGCCTCTTTTATTAGAAAAACAAAAACAGAACCCAGACTATATATGCCTCACTCTATGAAGAAATAACCAGGAAGCAAACTAACATGAACAGATCTTTTTCTAAGAAAACAACTGGAATTAATGTCTAGTTAACCCAAAAGTTTTGCACAATTCATTACCTGGTAGTTTTCACAAAATGTTTCAATCACCAAGGAAAGATTAAATTATGGTCAATATGTTGAAAAGGAAAATCATATGCTTTATGTTTTAAACTTCCATCAAATCAGTTAAAATTAATACCAAAGACATTATATCTTCACCATTGAGATAAGTCAACTGTACATAGTAATTTACTTCTCGAGACTTGTGGACAAACAGGATTTTACTTTTTAATCAAATCCTTTGAGAACTGATAATGCATAATTATAGTAAGCAAAACAGTTCACAGGCTAAAACTCTAAGCAAAAGAAGAAATAGCATCACAAATAAACAATATAGCTTAAGCAAAAGAAGTAATAGCATTAAAAATAAATTATATAGTTTTTAAAAATGTCCTTCCTTACACATTGCCAGCTCACCTGAGGGATTAGCCTATCCAGGTGCTCAGCTCTGTTTCCATGGGACGGGTGTGTAGATAACCATTCGGGCAACTTGGGATGGCCATGGAGGCTATCTGCAAATTCCATCTGCTGCCAAAACACCGAACTGGCTCTGACGTCCACACAAGCCTAAAACCATATTAGTAACAGCACACTTAGCTAATGAGGACATTTTCTAAAATTTACCTGTATGTTACCACATGTTTTAAAAGTTTCTATCAATATTTTGAAAAACTATTTCGCAAAAAGTAAAAAAACACTCATTGCTGAAAAAAAACTCAAATGATGTGGTATTATAGAAATAAAAGAACTTGGGGCTGGTGCTGTGGTATAGCAGGCATAGCATGCACTGCCTGCAGTGCCCACATCCCATTTGGGTGCCGGCTTGTGTCCCGGCCGCTCCACTTCTGATCCAGCTCTCTGCTATGGCCTGGGAAAGCAGAAGATGGTCCACGTCCTTGGGCCCCTGCACCCGCGTGGAGACCTGGAAGAGGCTCCTGGCTCCTGGTTTCGGATCTGCCCAGCTCCAGTCATTGCAGCCATTTGGGGAGTGAACCAGCAGATGGAAGACCCTCTCTCTCTGCCTCTACCTCTATAATTCTGCCTTTCAAATAAGTAAATAAATCTTTTAATAAATTAGGAAAGTAAGAAAAGAAAAATTCCATCTCCCCCAACATTCACAATAATCCCACTCTTGCAAAATAACTCGCTGTTTTCAGTATGATGAGTATTAAGAATGTGTCAAGAGTAAAATCTTCCTCACAAATTAAAAATTTCTATTCTCATAAAAATAAGGTTGTAAAATACAATGATATTAAATTGTACCAAAGAAATTTTACCTCTAATCTCTATCACTCGAACAATTAGAGACAGCACATAAACATACAGAAAAGACAGCTGCATTTTTAATATATAAATATATTTTTCCTCAATGTCAAAGAATATATTTAATCCCTTTAAAATATCTTATGAAAATATTATGGTTTTTTTCCAAAAAAAAAAAACACCAAAACAGGGTATATATGTATATAGTGTACCTGTGTGCACCATTCCATACACAGCCATATACATATACTTTCATATACACAGAACGTTCCTAAAAGGCTATTTAGGAACTGAACAGTAGCTGCCCTGAGAGCACACTGAAGTAGCTGATGGTAAAGAGGGAGCAGGACTTTTACTTTTGAAGTTTAATACAGTAACATTTTAAACTGTCAATAAGGTGACTTAATGACTAGTTTTATAAGTCTCTTCTACTCATTCATTCTTCTTGCCTTACTCTTTCTCTAAGAAGTAAATAGAAAACAAGTGATTATATTTCTTAAAAGATTTTATTTGTGATTAAAGCCAAAAATTACACTGTATTTTGTGCTATCAAAAAGCCTTAAAATAGCAACTGTGATACCTAAAAACACAAATACAGAATATCATATGGTGATGTAGCTAGTCAACATCCATGCCAAATAATTTCTTTTTTTTTTGTAAAGATTTATTTATTAGTTTGAAAGTTAGTTACAGACAGAGAGGGACAGACTAACAGATAGAGATCTTCCACCCACTGGTTCATTCCCCAGATGGCCATACTGACTGGGGCCAGGCCAGGCCAAACCCAGGAGTTTCTTCCAGGTCTCCCACATAGGTACAGGGGCCCAAACACTTGAGCCACCCTCCACTGCTTTCCCAGGCCATCAGCAGGGAGATGGACAGAAAGTGGAGCAGCCTGGACTTGAACCAGTGCCCATACAGGATGCCAGTATTGCAGGCAGCAGCGTTACCCACTACACCACAATGCCAGCATCGCTAAATCATTTCTTAACAAACAACATTAAAATATTTTTTTAATGTGGGAAAAATGCAGAGAGAAAATAATTTGAAATTCAAGTAAATTTTATTTAATATTTCAAGCAATGTAATTCTTTAAGACCTTTGAGTACTCCGAGTTGAAAAGAACCAAATGGGGAGACGGTATTGTGGTGCAGCAGGTAAAGTCCCCGCCTGCAGTGCCAACATCCCATACGGACGACGGTTCGAGTCCTAACTGCTCCACTTCTGATCCAGCTCCCTGCTAATGGCCTGGGAAAAGCAGCAGAAGATGGCCCAAGTGTTTGGGTCCCCACCACCCATTTGGGAAACCTGCATGAGGTTCCTGTTTTCTGGCTTTGGTCCAGCCCAATCCCAGCCATTGTGGCCGCTGGGGAGTGAACCAGTATATGGAAGAGCTCTCTCTCTCTATCTCTACCTCTCTCTCTGTGACTTTGACTTTCAAATAAACAAATAAATATTTAAAGAAAAGAAAACAACTAAGAACCCAAGGTACTTTACTTTAATACAGATATATCTATCTATCTATATATATATACACAAATGCATATATAAACAGGAATACATAACATAAATATATACAACATACATATAAATATGAGCTATATTTATATATACACATTTATATGCTATAAGATATGTTTGTGCTTATGTGTAAAATATGTGTAATATCTATATCCATGGAGAAATTGTGAATAAATTCTAAACACCCACAGGAATGTGCTCCCCAATGAAAAGTTCATAGCCGATATACTCGACAGGGAAAAATTCAAAGCCACTCCTCTAATATCTGAAACAAGACAAGGATGTCCACTCTCAACTTCTATTCAGCACAGTTTTGGAAGTCCATGCCAGAGCAATCAGGCAGGAAAAATAAATAAAAGACATTGCAATGGGAAAGGGAGAAATGAAATTATCACTACTTGCTGATGATGTAAAAACCCTCTAGACTCTACCAAAAAAAAGTTTTAGAACTAATGAATTTAGTAAAGTAACAGGATAAAAAAAGCAATACATAAAAATCAGTAGTGTTTCTGCACATCATCAGTCAACTATCCAAAAAAAAAAAAAAAAGGAACAATCTAATTTACAAGAGCTAAAAAAAAACCACAAAATGCTTAGAAGTAAATTTAACCAAGGTAATAAAAGACCTAGACACTGAAAACTATAAAAGATAGATGAAGACGAAAATAAGTGGAAAGATATTCCAGGTTTTAAAATGTCCACATTAACTGTTATGATTTAAATACGCTTTATCCCTCTGAACTTACACAGGAGTTTAATCCTCATGAAAGGACAGTTACGTCAACAAATGATGCTGGGAAATCTGAACATGCAAATGCAAAAGCAACTGGACCTTTACTTTACACCATATGCAAAAATCAACTCAAAATGGCTTAAATATTTAAACATAAAAATCTAAAACCATGAAACTCCTAGAAGAAAATAAGGAAAAATTTCATGACATTGGTTTTGGCATTTCTTTCTTAGATATGGTACCAGAAACACAGGCAGCAAAAGCAACAGAGGGACCACAGCAAGCTAAAAAGTTTCTATACAGCAAAGGAAATAACAGTATTAAAATGCAACCTATGAAATAGAAGAAAATGTCTACATACACTAGATCTGATAAGAGGTCAATACCCAAAACATACAAAGAACATCTACAACTCAATAGCAAAAAAGTAATGATAGCATAATTTAAAATGGCCAAAGGACTTGAACAGACATTTCTCAAAAAGAGGCATATAAATGGACAAAAGGTATAGGAAAAAAGATATTCGGCATCACAAATCATCAGGGAAATAAAAGCGAATGCAATCAAAAACCACAGTGAGAGCTGACTCCCACCTGTTGGGATGGCTATTATTAACAAAATACAAAGTGTCAGAAGGATAAAAAGAAGCTGGAGCCCTGGGACACTGTCTGTAGGAATATAAAATGGTACAGCCACCACAGGAACCAGTGTGGAGGTCATTCAACAAATTAAAAATGGAATTCCCATATGATTCAGCAATCCCACTCTGGATATTTACCCAAAAGAGTGTCGAAATCAGGAACTCAAAGAGACATATGCACTCCCCCTCTCACTGTAGCATTATTCGCAATATCCAAGAGGTAGAAACAACCTAAATGCTTACAGACAGATGAATGGATTGAGAAAATATGGTACAAAGTGAATATAAAACAAAATTTTTTGAAAGACTTATTTATTTATATGAAAGTCAAAGTTACAGAGAGGGAGAGAGAGAGAGAGAAATCTACTACCTGCTGATTCACTCCCCAAGTGCCCAAATGCCCAGGGCTAAACCAGGATGAAGCCAGGAGCTTCATCCAGGTCTCCTACATGGGTGACAAGGGCCCAAGTACTTTGGCCATCTTCTACTGCTTTCCCAGGCCATTAGTAGAAAACTGGATATGAAGTAGAGCAGCTGAGACACGAACCAGTGCCCGTATGGGATGCCAGCTGTGGTTTTACCAGCTTTACCACAACACTTACCTAAAACAAAATATTTTTAAGACCTTGAAAGTAAGGAAACACTGCCATTAATGACGTGAACTTACCTTGAGGACATTAAGCTAAGTGAAACAAACGAGCCATATAAAGACAAATACCGTATGATTTCACTTACATGAGGTGTCTACAAAAGTTAAACTCACAGATCCGGACATAGAATAATGGTTGCTAGGGGCTGGAGTAGGAAGAAATGGGAGCTGCTACTGAATGGATACAAAGACTTAGTCACACAAAATGAGTAAGTTCCAGAGGTCTGTTGCACAGCATTGTGTGGTTTTTAACAATACTATACTGTATACTTAAAATTTCACAGGGTAGATCTCATGCTAAATGTTCTTTTTTTATTTATTTGACAGGTAGAGTTATAGACAGTGGGAGAGACAGAGAGAAAGGTCTTCCTTCCATTGGTTCACCCCCTAAATGGCTGGTACGGCCAGCACTGCGCCGATCAGAAGCCAGGAGCCAGGTGCTTCCACTTGGTCTCCCATGCAGGTGCAGGGCCCAAGCACTTGGGCCATCCTCCACTGCCTTCCTGGGCCACAGCAGAGAGCTGGCCTGGAAAAGGAGCAACCGGGACTAGAACCAGCACCTATATGGAATGCCAGCGCCACAGGCAGAGGATTAACCAAGTGAGCCACGGCGCTGGCCCCTCATGCTAAATGTTCTTACCATAAAAAGAAAGAAATTAAAAACTGACAGAGACCAACAGGAAATATTTGTAAAATAAATACTCAGCTCATCAAAAGCCTAACTCATTTACCTCAATAAAAATGGCAAAGTAAGGAAGCTGTGTGTTCAAGCCTCTGAAAGCGCATAAAGAACGAGTCTCTTTCAAAGCAACCTTTCCTTCTTAAAACAGAACTAATAATGGCCACAGCTGGCCAGAAAAACGTAAGAAAATGCGTGTCAGTAAAGCGCATGGGTCCTGGAACATTTTTTAAGGCAGTAAACTGGGATGACAAACTACAGGTGGTAGAACCAGAAATATCTAGGTTCAAAATACCATTTATTTGTTACACTTAATGAACAATCACATATATGCCAGGTACTCTTCTAAGTGTATTACAAACAGCAACTTACTAAATGAACTCACTTGATCCTCATAACAACTTCATGAGGTTACATTCTATTACCCTCATTTTGCAGATCACATGAGGAACCAAGGCCCACAGTGGTTACATAATTTGCCATAGGTCACAAGGCTAGTGGGAGTGATAGAGCCAAGATAATTTGGACCCAAGTAGTCTGATGCCAGAGTTCACACCCATGGGCCAATAATTCAGTCTCCATGAATCTTAGATTAACTTGTAAAAGTGAAATTATAGCAGTGGATCATCAGGATATCATGTGATAACTCTTGCAAAGTAGGCTGTCCAGAACTCAGAACACAACAGACACTATTCCTTCCCCACCTGGTCTGCAAGCGGTTACATGGGGTCATTGTAAGGTGCTCTGTTGGGTCATAAGTGACAAAGTCATGAATTTGCAAGTAAAGAAGGAGCCAGCTTAGGCCAGCGCCATAGCTCACTTGCGGCGCCGGCACACCGGGTTCTAGTCCCGGTCGGGGCACTGGATTCTGTCCCGGTTGCCCCTCTTCCAGGCCAGCTCTCTGCTGTGGCCCGGGAGTACAGTGGAGGATGGCCCAAGTGCTTGGGCCCTGCACCCTATGGGAGACCAGGAGAAGCACCTGGCTCCTGCCATTGGATCAGTGCGGTGCGCAGGCCCCGCAGCGCACCGGCCGCAGCGGCCATTGGAGGGTGAACCAACGGCAAAAAGGAAGACCTTTCTCTCTGTCTCTCTCTCTCAATGTCCACTCTGCCTGTCAAAAAAGAAAAAAAAAAAAGGAGCCAGCTTAATCCAGACCATAATACCAATATTATTATCATGCATGAAAGGACATATTAATTGACAAAGAATTTGCTACTACTTAATTAGAAACTCAGTGGGATATGATATTCATGAAAAGGATGGTAGTTTAAGAATTATTGATATAATCTAGGCATTTCTCAATGCCAAAGTAATACCAGAGAAAAATATATGAATAGAACTAGACCAAGATGAAAGCTATGGTAGCCAAAAATCTTCATTAGAAATACAAAGACATGGGTCTGGTTCTGTGGCTCAGCAGGTTAACACCCTGGCCTGAAGCGCTGGCATCCCAAATGGGCACTGATTCTAGACCCGGCCGCTCCACTTCTGATCCAGCTTTCTGCTGTGGCCTGGGAAAGCAGTAGAAGATGGCCCAAGTCCTTGGGCCCCTGCACCCACATAGGAGACCTGGAGGAAGCTCCTGGCTCCTGGCTTGGGATTAGTGCAGCTCTGGCCATTGCGGCCAAATGGGGAGTGAACCAGCAGATGGAAGACGCCCCTGCCCCCCACTGTGCCTCTCCTCTCTCTGCCTCTCCTCTCTCTATGTAACTCTGACTTTAAAATGAATAAATAAATCTTGTTTAAAAAAAAGAAATACAAAGACAAAAAGTATCTTTATATTTTGCTATTTCTATTCAGTAGATAGACTCCAAACAGAATTGCTGCCAGTCATCTACCACATCCAGCAGGTACATCCTGACATTAGCAGGTCTGGATCTTTTTAGAATGCCAGTAACACCCTATACTTGTCCCATGTGGTGGGTAAAATGATCACCTGAGACAATACAACAAGGGTGTGGGAGAAGGGCAGTAGGACTCCTACAGCTAGAAAAACACGCTGAGGCTCTTACAAGATGAGAGTTAGAGAAGCCAAAATAGATATCAAAATGGGCATTATTTTAGGGGCAACACTGCAGAAAACAAAATTGTTTCTAATGGGTTAAAACCAGATAGAAAGCTTCATTTCCAATATGAATATAGCTCTATCTTGGAGAGGAAAAACCTTACTATCTGTGAGATCTTTGACAAGTTATTTAACCTCTCTAACCCTTGGTTTTATCTGTAAGATGAGGATAAGTACCTATATCTCAGGGGGTTGTTAGGAAGATTGAACAATTACAAGAATTAACACTAGAGGCGGGCGCTGTGGTGTAACGGGTAAAGCTGCCTGCAGTGCCGGCATCACATATGGTCACTGGTTTGAGTCCTGGCTGCTCTGCTTCTAATCCAGCTCTCTGCTATGGCCTTAGAAAGTAGCAGAAGATGTCCCAAGTTCTTGGGTTCCTGCACCCATGTGGGAGACCCAGAAGAAGCTCCTGGCTCCTGGCTTTCGATTGGCCTAGCTCTGGCCATTGCAGCCATTGGGGAGTGAAGTAGTGGACAGAATACCTCTCTCTCTCTCTTTCTCTTAGTGTAACTCGGTCTTTCAAATGAATAAATAAATCTTAAAGGGGCCGGCGCTGTGTGGCGCAGCGGGTTAACACCCTGGCCTGAAGCACCAGCATCCCATATGGGTGCTGGTTCCATATCTGGCTGCTCCACTTCCCATTCAGCTCTCTGCTACAGCCTGGGATAGCAGTGGAAGATGGTCCAAGTCTTTGGGCCCCTGCATCCATGTGGGAGACCTGGAAGAAGCTCCTGGCTCCTGGCTTCGGATCGGCGCAGTTCCAGACGTTGCAGCCAATTGAGGAGTGAACCATCAGATGGAAGACCTCGCTCTCTCTCTGCCTTTCCTCTACTTATGTAACTCTGACTTTCAAGTAAAATAAATAAATCTTTATTGGATGGAAGACCTCTCTCCCTTTCTCTGCCTCTCCTCTCTTTGTGTAACTCCGACTTTCAAGTAAAATAAAAAAACTTTAAAAAAAAATCTTTAAAAAAATTAACACTGACACCCAGAACAGTGTCCTCACACATGAAAACACATTATTGCTATGACCATTGTCGATATCACCATCAGTGTTATCAGCACCAACATCATTATCAGCCCCTACTAGGACACTAGTTCATTGCAGTCTCAATCACATTCACAGGTTCATAACCTTCTAGTACTGCTGACAGGATCACGTGTTAAAGCTCACTTTACTTTTCAACCCACTTCTCTAAACAACATTTTCCAGTCAATAATTTAAAACTGCTTTTTTTCCAACTGAATGTGACAGTCTTGAGATAACTTCAGCTAAACCACTCAGTGGTTTGCCAATCCCTCTCACTCAAAAGGAAAACAATTTACCAAAAATACGTTATGTACTCCAAAAGAGAGGAAAAATGAGACTCATATTATTACATGGTTCATGTAAAATCTTTTGCATCTTTTGATTGCCAGCATGTCAATTAATCAATATAATATATTCTGTTTCAAATAAGCTTTCTTGTGTGTGTGTTTCTTTATCTTAGGTAAAGTTTTATCATTAAATTCAACACTCAGAATGTAAATTGCAGTAACTAAAATTTAAGTGCAAAATCCCATCTCATTCCTCTGGGTGAAAAAAGTAAGATGCTCATCATAATGTACACATTATGAAAGTTACTTTACTACATACCCATTAAATGAGATGCCCTCCAGATTTACTGTTTTTTCCTTATTAAATAAGTTACAAAGCAAAGAACCTAAAACAGTAATCCAAATAAAACCTGAAGATAGTCAATTTGCTATGTACACTCAAACTACTAACCTGGAAAATAAGAGCCAGGGATCCTGCTACTATAACTAGATATGTTATTAAAGAAAGCACTTCACCTCTCTGGCCTCTGGTTTTCTTATCTGTAAAAGGAGAAGGTGGGTTAAATTAGCTCCAATTTTCCATCCTCCTCTAAAAGTCTATGATAATACAATATACTACTTTATATTAAGTGTAGAATTTTAAATTTTCTTTTATTTCTGCAAGGAAATGAGATCCAACACCTAATTCCCTCACTAGATGGAGCTATTGACATAGTTATTTCAGGTTACTTGGAGAACCCAGCAGGTAGTTTCCCAAAAGGGACACTTACGGCATTTAGAACAGACAAATTCTTACCCTGTGAGGGCTTTCCAAAACAGTATAGGATATTTATCACCCCTGACCCTTACCCATCAAGCACCAGTAGTCTCCCTACACCTTACCAATCACTGTGGCAAGCAAAAACCATATTGGGAGCAGAGTGTAGCTTAGCAGCTTAGCAGTTAGACACCTGCATTGCACATGGGAGGATTCAATTCCAGATTCCAGCTCAGGAATCCTGCTTCCTGCTAATGCAGACCCTGGAAGGTGGGTGGCAGCTCAGGTAACTGGGTTCCTGTCACCCATGTAGGAGACCTGGATTGTGTTCCCGGCTACCGGCTTCAGCTCCAGGCCAGTTCCAGTCATTACAACCATTTAGAAAATGAACCAGCAGATGGAAGTGCATTCTGTCTCAAATAAATTAAAAGAAACTTTACAAAAAAAAAAACTTAAAAAAAAATCATATGCCAGTGCCCTAGGAGGATTCATTAGATTGTCTTTTTTTTTTTTTTTTTTTTTTTGAGACAGAGGCAGACAGATCCCATCTGCTGGCTTACTCCCCAAACTCTCAGGAGCCAGGAACTCAATCCAGGTCTCCCTTGTAGGAGGCAGGAACCCAACTACTTGAGCTATCATCTGCTGTCTCCTAGGGTGCTGATTAACAGGAAACTACAGTCAGAAATGGCGCTGACACTGAAACCCAGGCACTCCAATATGGGATGCAGGTGTCCCAACCAGAGTCTCTTTTTTTTTTGACAGTCAGAGTTATACAGTGAGAGAGAGGGACAGGGAGAAAGGTCTTCCTTTCCGTTGGTTCACCCCCCAAATGGCTGGTACGGCCAGCGCTGCGCTGATCCGAAGCCAGGAGCCAGGTGCTTCCTCCTGGTCTCCCATGCGAGTGCAGGGGCCATCCTCCACTGCCCTCCCGGGCCAAAGCAGAGAGCTGGACTGGAAGAGGAGCAACAGGGACTAGAACCCGGCGCCCATATGGGATGCCGGTGCCACAGGCAGAGGATTAACCAAGTGAGACACGGCGCAGGCCCCCAACCAGAGTCTTAACTGCTACCCCAAACTGCAACCCCTAAAACACTGCCTTTTTATTTTTTAAAATATACTTGAAAGGCAGAGAAAGAATATTCTATCTCCCATCTGCTGGTCTACTCCCCAGTGCCTACAATGGTTGGGACTGGGCCAGGCCAAAGCTGGGAACTCAGTCCAAGTCTCCCCCATGAGTGGCAGGAACCATTATCTGCTCTCTCCCAGCGTTCACATTAGCAGGAAGCTGGAATCAGGAGTGGAGCTGGGACTCAAACCAAGGCACTCTGATGTGAGATGCAGGTGTCCCAAGTAGCATCTTAACTACCACGCCAAACACCTGCCCCTGCTCCCAGTTTAGAACCACTAAAAGAAACGAGTTTTCTTTTCTAAACTTGAAAAGCAGACTCGAAAATAAAAATGGATGATTTAGTTGTAAATGACTGTAAAGTGTCAAAACATCTACAGTGACAAATGAACATACATACCCAACAAAATCAAATACTTAACATCTTCTTGTCAGCTGATAACTGAACAGCTAGTTACTCCATGTTTAACTCACACCTTAGTCCTAATTGTCATTAACTATATTAATCATTCAGATGATTTATATAACTTCAAGTGACAAATTAGAAGAATCCCTATAAAAATGTAAATATACAAAATAAACTCACAATCAATAAGCAGAGCAAAAGTGGAGACAAGCTTTGGCAAGGTGAGCTGCCTACTCTGAAAGGAGCTCACGAGTAACTCGTTTTAGTGAATTTTCTAGAACCTGCTGGGTCCTTGGCCTTGAAAGCTCATAAATCCAGTGGGAAAGTACATAACAAATAGATCTGTTTCTCTGGAACAGATCCCATTACCCAAACTCACAAGACTGACATAAAATCAGAACACCAGCTTGCTAATTTCCAGAGATAACCATAGCTGCAAAAACTATCAAAGGCACAGGGCTTTTGTGTCCTCAGGTCAGCACATTCTCTCCCTTCTAGGCTAGCTACACAGGAAGCCAGACTATCATCAGAAGGTTGCCTATGAAGGAGAGAATTCAGGAAAGGAGAATTACTTTATGTCATATGAATACTAAGTGGCAAGAAGCTAAGGGAGAGTGATGTGTCAATGGCTCCCAAAAGAGCATAAGCAACAGGAAAGAAATCAGTTCCAGGACAACCAAAAATAAGTCTTTGAGGTATCAATATTCTATTTTTCAGACTAGAAAATAGACTTGAGGTTACGTGATTTGTATGAGGTCCTATGGAGGACACAAAAGTTCAAACAGAACATGAAGCCCAAACTAACCCCTCTACTAAGTGTAAAGTCCTTAATACCGCCCACAAAGAAGTCTCTGCCTACCTTGCAGGTGCATCTGGCATTGGCGCTCTGGAACTCTGTCCACACTTTAGTCACAATAAATTCTTAATTCTTGGATGATGCTACTGCTTCTCTTGCTTTTGAGCATGCTAAACTCCCCCACTAACATCTTCACCAGGATAATTAATGTTTATCTTTCCAATCTCCACTTTAAATAGTCCTTTTGCATTCTAATCCCATTAGACAAAGCTAATCTCTGATATAATTTTCCATGAGATGAATGTCCCCTGTATGTCTCTAATGTAATCAAACTTTCTTTAAGCAATTTATTAAATGTCGCTGTATCATCAATTTCTGATACCCATGAAGATATTAGGTATCCCTACAACCTGGCAGATAGTAGGCTAGCAGTAAATATATGATGTTCAAATGGTAAGTGAAATCAACAGAACAGATCAGAGAAGAGCCAGGATCCAAATCTGTAAGATCTTGGTTCTGTTGACACAGAAACCGAGAGTCTGGAGGCCACTGCTGGCCAATGTCCGCTTAATCTTACCTTGAGAAAGTGACTCTCACAGGCTATCAGAACTGCTGCTTCTTTGTGGCAGGGTGGAAAATGAAATGGAGGAGCATTTGACTAGAATCGACAAAAGCCATAATGAGGCTGGCACAGTTCAAAGATGCTAATGGAGCAGAAGGAAACATACTGAGATATATTTTATGGACAGAACTGCCAGGACTTGGTGTAAAGGATAAAGAAGAGAGAAGAACTAAGGAAGACTCTAGATTTTTGCCAAAAGTAACAAAAAGAAGGTTGTAGATTTATTGAGAAAAGAAGAGCTAAGGGGTAACATTATGGCACAGTTGGTTAACTACCACCTGAAATGCCAGCATCCCACATCAGCACTAGTTCAAACCCTGGTTGCTCCACTCCCGATCCAGCTGCCCGCTAATGCTCCTGGGAAGGCAGCAGAGGATGGACCAAATGCTTGGGCCCCTGCTACCCACATGGGAGACCTGGATGGATTTCTGGCCTCCTGGCATTGGCCTGGCCTAGCTCTGGCCATTTGGGAAATGAACCAGCAGTTGAAACATTGATCTCTTTTTCCCCTCACTATAACTCTGCTTTTCAAATGAAAAAAAAATCTTCAAAAAAAGAAAAGAAAGAGGGTGGCACTGTGGCATAATGGGTAAAGCCACCATCTGCAGTGCTTGCATTCCATATGGGTGCCAGTTCAAAACTTAGCTGCTCCACTTCTGATCCAGCTCCCTGCCTATGTGCCTAAGAAAAGCAGTCGAAGATGGCCCAAGTGCTTGGGCCCCTGCACCCATGTGGGAGATTCAGATGAAGTTCCTGGCTCTGGTCTGGCCCAGTCCTGGCTATTGCGGCCATTTGGGGAATGAACTGGCAAATGGAAGATATCTCTCTCTTTCTCTCTCTCTGCTTCTCCCTTCAGATAAATAAATAAATCTAAAAAAAAAGGTCTGGGGGAAATAAAAGATTTAATATTGAATACATTAAGTTTGAGATATTTGTAAACTAAGGAAGAGGAAATAACATGCAGATATTTGAATATAGAAAATTAAAAGACTAGAGCTGTAAGGACTTTAATTACATCAACTTCAGGAGATAAATGCAATTACTGTCCCTATCCTACAGATGAGAAAAGTTGGGGCACAAAAAGGATAAATAGCTTGCTCAAGTTCACAACTAACAGTCTCTCTGGCACTGCAGAGTCTCAAATTTGCAGCTCACACATTATCACTATACTTTATTGCTTCTTTGGCAATTGGTTGGCATTTCCATACCTCAGAAAGGTTAAATATTTGTTATAATGGAAAGAAGGCTTGAGGAATGAGGCTTATAATAGAGATTTAATAATAAAAGTTCCTTCCCAAGCCCCAAATAATGACAACCAGTTTTAAAGGATCTATCTGCATAGACACTTGAATGGCCACAGAGAAAATGAATATATACTCCATGTGAAGGTTCCCCAAGGAGCAAACCAGCTCAATACCCTATAATCTTATAGCTAAACTCCCAACCTATGCAGAGAGCGCTCCTGATAAATTTGTTAGTTTCTGCTTATAAAATATGAATAGACAAAATCGTGAATCACAGATTTGGGAACTTAACCTTTAGCCATAAAAGAGTAATGGGTAGCAAACTTGTCCTCCCACCATAAATAACTACACATAAAGTTGGACAAAATACACAAAGCAAATGTTTTCAGGCAATGGACAACAGGCAGGACAAGTCTGTGATCCTCAGAAACGAGAAACACTGAAGATGATGCTGAGATTTGGCCCTGCTCTTTGCTTGGGCAGTTTCCTAACCAGACCACAGGGTGACCAGGTGACAGAATCCAAACAGAGCATGGCAAGTGTCACCAAAGTTAGAGCTGGAAGGCAGGGTTCAAGGTGGAAAATTTGCAAAAGAGACTGAAATTTGTAGAGTAAGGTCCCAGAAAGAAGTAGGGCCTTAGAAATTGGCATAGAAACTCCTTGAAATGGACTTTATTGAAACAAAAAGTGATTTATCAGCAAAAACAACAAAAAACAAGCTGTTAAGAGAATACAGATGGAGAAAACTATGCAAATGACATATTCAACATATGACTGTTTCCATAGTATGAAGAACATTCGAAAGTCAGAAGGAAGACAACAACAATCCAGCGATAACATGACCAAAGACTTGGACACGCAGTTAACCAAAGAACAACAGGTGACAAATAAGCACACAAAAATCATTTGTAAGATTATAAAAGACTAACTCTCCCACAATGAGAAATCAGTAGATAACAACTAAGCCTAATGTCTCAATAAATTATAAAATAAACATATTACTTAGAAATATAGAGGTAAAT
This sequence comes from Sylvilagus floridanus, assembly GCA_949820135.1. NCBI lineage: Eukaryota > Metazoa > Chordata > Mammalia > Lagomorpha > Leporidae > Sylvilagus > Sylvilagus floridanus. Next base: position 16,672,735 of record OX463229.1, read on the forward strand.
AGCTGTAAGAATTTAAGGTGATTGCCTCCAGAGTGTAAGGCAGGGCATTGTCTTCTTCAATTACGAGCTAATGATGCTATATGACTTTCTACTCCATAACAAAATGCTCAGCTACACACACACAATATAAATATTCCTTATAGGACGTATAGCTAATAGTGTCAAATGCTTCTAAGATATAGAACAAGGTAAAGATAGGAAAGTAAGCCTGGGATGTGACAGTACGGAGGCAGACAAGTTGATCCAGGAAAATGTAACTGTACTAGAGGGATGGACATAAACCAAACTGCACATGGCCTTTGAAATCATACACATTCAGGTTTGAATCCCAACTTTACCATCTGTACCTCGAACAAGAGAGTAACTCAACTTATCTGGGCTTCACTCCTTATGTGTAAAATTGAGATAATCATCATAACTACTTCATGGAATTACTATAAGACAGATTAGGCAATGTGTATATATATATATAATATATATGATATATATATATGATAAGCACAATACAGGCATTATCATAAGTATTAAATGATAGATAATTGTGTTAATTATCCAAAAAGGTGGTTTCACAGAATAAATGGCTGCATAAATATAGTATTTGAGGCTTTATAGTGGTTTTTTTCTAGACACACATAAATTCTTGTGTTTCATAGATGACATTTCTCTATCCTAAGTGTCCTACAACACAGATACTACCTGTATCACTATTTAGCTATGATTTAAAATCTTTTGCAATATCTCTTTCTTTTTTGAACTAAATAAACCATATTACCACAATCAGCAAAACATCATCTGGTATACAACACAGCAATATAATACGCTTTAAAAAATGGAACCTTAGTTTTATCTATCCAGATATACACCTATTTAAAAAAAAAACTTCTATGTTATAAATATCAAAGGAATATAAATATATTTATATTGTAATTTTATTCTACTTTTTTAAATACAAAAAACTGAACTTACCAAGTCCCTCAAAAACACAAAATAAGAATTTTATTATTTAAATTTGCCTGGATATCAGAGTCAATTGGAAGCTCCTAGACACTTTCAGATTAGAGCTTCATCATTTATTCACCAATTCAGAATTTCCACACATGGAATCCAGATACGTATTTTTAAAAAATCTATGCAGTTGGGGTTGCCACTGTGGCACAGCAAGTTACACTGCTACCTGTAAAGCTGGCATCCCACATGGGCTTTGGTTCAAGCCCAAGTTGTTTCACTTCCTATCTAGTTCCTTGTAAATGTGACCTGGGAAGGCAACAGAAGATGGCCCAGTTGCTTGGGTCTCTGCTACTTTCATGAGGGATCCAGATGAAGGTCCTGGATTTGGTCTGGTCTAGCCCCGACAGTTGCAGCCATTTGGGGACTGAACTAGGAGATGGGAGATCTCTCTCTCTCTCTCTCTCTCTCTCTCTCTCTCGGTCTCTCCTTACCTAACTCTGCTTTCAAATAAGTAAACCTTAAAAAAAATCTACCCAGCAAAACATAATAAAAGGCTATCTGCAAAAGAGAAAATAAAACAACTAATAACAATGAGATAATATGTTCAACTTCATTTTGAGGTAAAAATGCAAATTTCAAAAACCAAGGAGATAGTATGTTTTGTTCAAATTGACAAAAAAGATTGAAATGCTGATGCGGACATAAAACTGAGCATTCTTTAAAAAAAAAAGCAAAAACATTTAGGCGGCAGCATTTTAGCGTAGCAGGTTAAAGTCACACAGCCTGCAGTGCGTGCATCCCACATGGGCACCAGTTTGAGTACTGGCTGCTCCACCTCCCATCCAGTTCCTGGCTAATGCGCCAGGGAAAGTGGCTGAGGATGGCTAAGTTCTTGGGTCCCTGAACCCACATGGGAGACCCAGAAGAAGCTCTGACTCCTGTCTTCAGCCTGGCCCAGCCCCAGACACTGCAGTCATTTGGGGAATAAACCAGTGGATGGAAGATCTCTGTCTCTCCTTCTCTCTCTGTAATTAAAAAACATTACACACACACACACACACACACACACCCATATGTGTATATATACATATATATATATATATATAAACACATACATACACATACATTTATTTATTTGATAGGCAAAGTGACAAAGAGAGAATGACACAATGAGAAAGAAATCTCCTATCTGTTGGTTCACTCCCCAGATCAATCCACAATATCCAGGGCTGGGTGAGGCTGAAGCCAAGAGCCAGGAACTCCATGTGGTTCTCTCACACAGGTGGCAAGACCCCAAGTACTTGGGCCATCTTGTCCTGCCTCCCAGGCTCCTTAGCAGGAGCTGGATCAGTAACAGGGGACCCAGTACTCCTATATGGGATGCAGGTGTCTCAGGCAGCAACCAAACCTGCTGGACCACAATGCTTACCTTTTGTATGACTTCTTTTGGTAAATGTGTATTCAAAGCTTTTAATTTTAAATCTATTTTGGCTTGTTTTCTTGCTATTGAGTTGTTTGAGCTCCTTGTATAAATTCAATAGTAATATTTTATTGGAAGTATGGCTTAACTGGCTGTGCCTCAACACCAGCCCACCCAAAGAGGGCATTCTTATATGGTGTTGGTAAGACCTGCTATTAACAATTTGAAATAATTTTAAAAATAAAAATGAAAATCCCAGCAATCCCATTTATTATCTATCCTATAATTATAAAATCTTGAGTAGCATAGGAATATAAGTAAAAAGATGCTGTTTTCAGAATAATTTACAATACCAAAAAATGCAGAAATAATCCAAATGTTTTTTAATAGGTAAATAATTAAATGAATTATTCCTATTATAGGATGTTAGGTAGCTATTAATAAGACTAAGCTAGGGACTTCTTATTCTAACAACAACAGAATGCCTTGTAACAAACCAAAGTTTTGGCCAAAGGGAAATTAGAAAAGGTGGATATAATAAAGACTATCTATTCAAAGGTTCTGTGAGTTACTAAGTCAGCGACTACTGGACAAGCCAAAAGTCCCAGCAAAAAAAGGAAAATTCAGGTGAAGCTGACCTGTGTGTTGCTTTTCCCATCAAGTAATTTTCTGAACTTTAAGCAATGAGGAGCAAGAGACTGAAAATACATAAAACTTGGGGCCAGCATTGTTGTGTAGCAAGTGAAGCCACCACTTACGACGCTGGCATCCCATGTGGGAGTGCTAATTCAAGTCTCAGCTGCTGTGTGTTTTTTTTTTAAAGATGTATGTATTTATTTGAAAGGCAGAGTTACAGAGAGGCAGAGACAGAGAGAGAGGTCTTCATCGGCTGGTTCACTCCCCAAGCAGCTGCAACAGCTGGAGCTGCGCCGATCTGAAGCCAGGAGTCAGGAGCTTCTTCAGGTCTCCCATGGGGTGCAGGGGCCCAAGGACTTGGGCCATCTTCTACTGCTTCCCCAGGCCACAGCAGAGAGCTGGATCAGAAGTGGAGCAGCCACTGGCACTGCAGGTGGCAGCTTTACTCACTAACGCCACAGCCCTGGCCCCTCAGCCGCTCCATTTCTGAAGTAGCTTCCTGCTAATACATCTGAGAGGGAAATGGATCAAAAAGCAAGAACCTGGTATATACTGTCTACAAGAGGTGTAAATACAAATTTCAAATAGCTTGAAAAAAAATGGGAAGAAAAAGATATACCAAGTCAAAAGCAAGAAAGCTGGAGTGGCTATCTTAATGCAACACCAAACAAAAAAGACACAAAAGTACTACTAGTCCCAAAGAGGACTACTTCCCTAAATCTACCAACTGTGATAAATGAATTCAGTAAGAGGATAAAAGAAATCCCAAATCTGTATGCAACTAACACAAAGCTTTAAGATATATGAAGCAAAAACTAACAGAACTGACAGGAAAATCACACAAATTGACAATTAAAGTTAGAGATTTCAAAACTCCTGCCTCACTAACAGACAAGTAGAAAAAGATTTGAAGGCTGTAGCTCAGCATAACACTAAAACCAGCTGAACCTAATCAGTACTTAAGGAAACACTTAACAACTACGGAATACCTGTTTTTCTCAAGCGATGGGACATTCACCAAGACAGAACAAATGCTGCTCTTGCACTCCAGATCTGGACTTATGCACTTTGGAAAGCAGTGGAAGATGATCCAAGTACTTGGGTCCCTGCCACTCATGTGGGAGACCTAATTAGAGTTCCAGGCTCCTGGCTTTGGCCAAGCCCAGCCCCAGCTGTTTCAACCACTTGGAGAGTAAACCAGCAGATAGAAGATCTCTTTCTGTCTCTCTCTGTCTCTCCCTCCCTCTCTGTCACTGTCTTCAAATAAGTAAAACAAATCTTAAAAAAAAAAAAGGCAAACAATCCAATTTAAAGATGTGCATATATCTAAACAATTCACAAAAGGAAAATAGATGACTGGGCAAACTCACATATAAAAATATGCTCCACATAATTATTCAACAAAAAATGTAAATTAGACCCATGATTGGACTACATATTCTTTGCCAAAAGGCAAAGAATAAAAAAAGAACCTACTATGTTGTGTTTAAAAGAGATATACCAATGAAGACTCAAAGTTTGGAAATAAGGAGTTGGAAAATCTGAACCATGAAAACACCAACCGAAAGAAAGCTGGGATAATAATACTGATTAAGGAGAAAGTGGACATTAGGCAAGAAGCATTACTACACACCAAGAAGGATTTTATATTGATAACAAAATCATCTGCCAGGAAGATCTCACAGTCCTCGATATATAGCTAAAAAGTTTTAAGATACACAAAGCAAAAATTGATAAAACTAAAAGGAGAAATTGAGAAATTCACAATCATAATGGAAGAGTGACACACTTCTCTCAATAACTAGAAAAAGGTGGGAAAATTCAACAAGGATAACAGAAGACCTGAAACAATAAAATTAACAAACTTGACAAAACTGACATAGGTAGAACACTGCACTCACAATGACACAATCCACTTTCAAGGGCATACCATTTTAACAAATGACCACAAGCTCAGTCATAAAGCAAGGTCCAACAAATTTCAAATAATTTTAACCACTCCATATATTTTCCAATCAGACTATCATCAAATGTTCAAAAAATTCAAGCAATACACTTCTAAATAACATGAGTCAGAGAAAAAACAGTGTAAGCAAGAATATAAACCAAAGGAAAAGAAAATAACATTAACACTTGTGACATGACAAGGATGTTCTCAGAGGAAGTACATAGCCTTACATGAAAACTTACATTAGAAAAAAGGCTTAAAATCAGAGATATAAGTACCCATCTTAAGATGACCTTAAGGAAAAGAGGTACATATGAAAGCCAAAGGAAGCAAGCGGAACAAGTCAGTAAAGATAAGCACAGCAATTGACAAAATAGGAAATATATGAGAACATAAGCAAAGCCCACAAGATAAATATCATCAATGTTAGTAACAAAAAGAACATTTAAAAGAAATCTGTAATATGCATAGATATCCTTCAGCTATTAAAAATAAAATATGTGTATAAAAATAACTTTAGGTTAATAATCTTGAAAATTTAAACAAAATAAATTCCTAGAAAAACAAACTACTTATATTGACACAAGAAACAGAAAAATCTAAATAGTTCTATATATATATATATTAAAGGGACTGAATCTGCAATTAAAGATAAGCCTACAAAGAAATTGTTGGCTTTCCCCATGAATTCTCCAAACATTTAAAAAATAAGTATCACCAATTTTACCTAAACTCTTCTAGAGAAGATAAAGATGAAGAATATTTGTCTACTCATTTTATGAGGCTAGCCTAACCCTGATGCAAAACCTGACAAGACATTGTAAGAAACTTCCAGACCCCAATCTCCTAAGAACATAGATATAAACATTCTGAATTAAACATTAGCAACCCAAATCTAGCAATCATTAAATGATAATATAATTGACAATACTGGATTATTTCCAAAAGTAAATATTCGACTTATTTAAAAAAATCAATTTGCCATATCAACAGATGAAAGGGAAAAATCATAAAATAATCTTATGCATAATTTTTAAAAATCCTTTAGGATATTAGAAATATAAGGAAAATTCATCTACCTAAAAAAACTCACAACAAACAACAAAATTGATTGTGAAATACTGAATGCTTTCTTTGTCCTAAGATCAGGAAGGAACAACTTTGCTGAATATCAATTTTTGTACTGAAGTTCCTGGCTATTGAAATATGGGGGGGGGGGGGGGAAGTACTGTGTACAGACTGGAAAGGAAGAAACAAAGGTTCTAGATATAAAGTCAGTCATAAAAATCCTACTGCCATATATATAAGCAATTAATTTTTAAAATGACACCATATCATAAAAAAACAAAAATATCACTCAACGATAAATTCAACAAAAGGTATGTAAGTGCTATATACAAAAAAAAACTTCAAGGCCAGCACCACGGCTCACTAGGCTAATCCTCCGCCTGCAGTGCTGGCACCCTGGGTTCCAGTCCCGGTTGCTCCTCTTCCAGTCCAGCTCTCTGCTGTGGCCCGGGAAGGCAGTGGAGGATGGCCCAAGTGCTTGGGCCCTGCACCCGCATGAGAGACCAGGAGGAAGCACCTGGCTCCTGGCTTGGGATTGGTGCTGCCGTAGCAGCCATTTGGGGGGTGAACCAACAGAAGGAAGACCTTTCTCTCTGTCTCTCTCTCTCTCTCATTGTCTAACTCTGCCTGTCTGTCAGGAAAAAAAAAAAAACTTCAAAAATATTGAGAAAAATTAAAGGATCATTAACTAAATAGACAAACACATCACATTCATAGATAGAAAGACAGTATATTATACACCAGCAAACTGTCCCTAAATCGATGTATAAATGCAATGCAGTCCACTCAAAACCCCAGGCATATTTTTGAATAGGTGTGTAATTTAATAAGCTGATTTTAAAATTCATATGGAAATGTAAAGATTCAGAAACAGCCAAATCAGTCTTTCAGAACAGCAACACAGGAGGATAGACGCTATTAGACATCAACACTTACTACAGAACTACAGAGACATGTGGTATTGGCTAAGGTAACACTGGAACAAAACAGTGAATACAGAAATGGACTGTGCTATACACTCTGGCCTTCATGGCAAAGAGACACTGAGGAGTGGTAAGAAAAGACCACTCTTTTCAATACATGATACTGTACTTATTCATGATCTATCCACATGTGAAAAACATTATCTGGACTGTTACTGCATACTATATATAAAAAAGTAAAACACTACAGTTTCTTGGAAATACAGCAGGAAAATTTCACCAAAACACAGAAAATCTGACAGACTGTAACACATTACAATTGGGAAATTCTTCACACAGCTCAGCTATGGTCACTCATCTAATGTATGCAGTCTGATAATTCACTTAATTCTACTTATTTCACATGCAAGGAACCGCTTTTGCTTTTGTGGCTGAGTAATGTCTTGATTTATGAAATTAAATCCATAAAATTTACAATGAGAAATTCAAATAATACTGATTTTTAATAATTAATAACTGCTAGAAACTCAACAAAGAATCAAATAAAATTTGGATTTAATAGTGAAGTGACTCTGTTTATATTCATTTTTTTAAAATGTAGTTTCACTTCCAATGTTAAACCCTGCTAATACTACTCAGTTATCACACAAGATTAGAAACAGCAGCCAGCTGTGAAGTGCCTTTTTAAACCAACCTGAATGACTATGCTTCTATCATTTCTTTAAACTCAGTTGTTTAGTCTTTGCCACAATAGAATCAACCTCTCTCCAGGGAGAGAGAACAGCTACACATCATCTTACTTAATCAGAGACACAAGGGAGAGGAACAAAATAAAAACAGCACAGCCTTTCCTGAGGACAAAGGTGGATGGGGAGGTCATCACATATTCATACTTTTTAAATTTCAATTTAATATTTCATGATTATATATATGATATATATAATGATATGCATATCAATATATATAATCATGAAACATTATATGCAAAAAATTCTTTCCAATGAAAGATTAGGGCTTTTTTTTAATATAACCTGATAATTACAGTCCTGCAATCTTATGTATTCCAAGGCATAACACAGCCTCATATATAAAAAGAAGCTGAGTGAGTATCTTTAATTATGCATTCTGTCAATGTCCAGAATTTTCAAATTTCTATAGATTAATGAAAACTGTCTAAAAGGTTTACACAGTCCAACTCTCATTCTCTGCCCATGCCAAACATCAGTAGGACAACATATATTGACCTGCACCTTGTCAAGGCTGCTATGTATTCTCAACTACTAAACACTTTACCTTTGCAGCAAGTTGTAGTCCGATTTTGTCAGCTTCAGCCTCCAGTGTTCTACTGTATGGTCTATCAAATATATACTAAGGAGAAACAAGATAGAAAAACTACATTAATGCATTTATTTTATGATAAAAAGGAGTTCGGAAAATTTAATTTTAAAAATTAATTTCATGAACTATGTAGGATGCAATTTTTATACTGTTGATGATTAACATTTAAAGAACAATGAAGAAACACATCTTTCATTTCCTTCACTAGAGATTAATATTTTAAAAACAAGGAAAGAATCAAAAAAGTCCTGTCTAAAAACTTCTGGACAGTCTGTCGTATCATAAGTAGCTCACTTTTTTTTTTTTCAAAGCAAAAAAATTGTCTAGTCTCCTGTTTGGGGTTATGTTTTTTGTTGTGGTTGCTTGGTAAAAGAGAAAACAACCGAAGCAAATATTTCTGCACTACTTTTCATCTTTTTCTTTGTTCTGATAAATCTCCCCCCAAAAAATCTAAAAGTGATATAAATAGGGAAAAAATCTCTCCTTGGAAATTCAGGAATTCCACATTCTAATGTACACTCCAATTAACTGATAGAGTCCAGGCAAGTTGCCTCATTACTCTGGGCCTCAGTTCCCTGTTAGTTAGGATTCTACACTGGATGGTCTCTAAGACCATTTCCATCTGTAGCATTTTTTGATTCTAGACAAATCCCTGAAACTATGAGGTATAGCAACCGCCAGTGCTTGGAGCAAAAATAACAGCAAGACAAAAATTTCTCCTACTTAACACCTCAAGGAAAATGCAACCAACTCTGGGTTTTAAATGTTTACATTAGCATTCAGTCCTATTTAGGTAATATTAAAGATATTTTAAAACCTGTGTTTTTCTTTAAAAACTGAAAAATATGTGACATATTGAGAACACAAAAAGAAAAATCAGTTTAATTGATGTTGCAAAGTACTTTTTGATGCTTCTAAATGAAGTCACAGGATTCCTAAGGATGAAAAGAACTACACGGTCTAGGTGAGCCTACTGCTTTTTGGATAGGAAAGACTATGAATGAAGGGTTCTGGACAGAAAGGGCTCAGCACATGCTATCAACCATGAAGAGCCTGAACTGAGGAGAGAAGTACTTTAATGTCAACAGGGATGTGACTGGATCAACAACTAGACATTTTGATGTACATATGTTTGAGAGTTAGTTCCTTCTCACTGGTTCACTCCCCCAAATACCTGCAACAGCCAAGACTGGTCTAGGGCCAAAGCTAGGAACCAGGAACTCATCAAGGTGGCCAATGTGAGTACCAGGAACCCACCTCCCTACCTGCTTCCTCTCACAGCCAGGTATTGGACTAGGGCCTGGGATGTGCAATGTGGGCTTCTTAGTTAAGTCTTAAGTATAAGGCCAGTCCCTCATCCCTAACTCCCAACAACCTATTCCCCTTTTCAAAAGTAATCATTAAAAAGGGACTTCCAGGGACCAGCATCGTGGTGCAGCCTGTTAAGCAGGACACCAGCATCTCATATCTGAGTGTCAGTTTGAGTCTGGGCTACTCTGCTTCTGATCTAGTTTCCTGTTTATGTACCCGGGAAGGCAGTGGATGATGGCCTGAATACTTGGGCCTTGATTCCCTGCCACCCAGATGGGACACTCAGATGGAGTCCCTGGCTCCTGGCTTCAGCCTTGCTGGCCCATAGGTGTTCAAGCCACATGAGAAATGAAACAAAAGGTGAAAGATTGCGTGTGTGTGTGTGTGTGTGTGTGTGTGTGTGTGGTGCGTGTGTCTTTCTCCTTATCACTCTTCCTTTTAAATAAAAATAATTGTTTCTAAAGATTTATCTCATTTATTTGAAAGACAGAGTTACAGAGAGAGGTAGAGACAGAGAGAGAGGTCTTCCATCTGCTGGTTCACTCCCCAGATGGCCTCAATGGTTGGAGCTGCACCAATCCGAAGCCAGGAGCCAGGAGCCAGGAGCCAGGAGCTTCCTCCATGTCTCCAGTGGGTGCAGGGGCCCAAGGACTTGGGCCATCTTCCACTGCCGTCCCAGGACATAGCAGAGAGCTGGATTGGAAGTGGAGCAGCCGGGACTAGAACTGGCACCCACATGGAATGCTGCGCTTCAGACCAGGGCGTTAACTCACTGCGCCACCGTGCTGGCCCCTTAAATAAAAATAATTTTTAAAAAGTAGACTTCCTACAGGTCTGCAGTGCCTGCATCCCATATGGGCGTGGGTTCAAGTCCTAGATGTTCCACTTCCCATCCAGCTCCCTGCTAATATGCCTGGGAAAGCTGCAAGAGATAACACAAGTAGCTGGGTCCCTGCACCCATGTGAGAGACTGGAACAAGCTACTGGCTCCTGGCTCCAGACTGGCCCAGCTCCAGCCCTTGTAGCCATTTGGGGATTGAACTAATGGATGGAAAATCTCGCTCGTTTCTTTGTCTCTTCCTCCCTTTCTCTTCCTCTCTTTCTCTGTGACTCCACCTTTCAAATAAATATAAAGATATATCTAAAAACAAAAAAGCCTTCAGACCATCTCCATGTGATTTCACATAAATCATACTATTTAATGGCTATATTTCATGTACAACATTTATGTTATTTGATAAATTACTTATTGATGGATATTTGTTTGACTTTATAAACAATTCTAGGGTGGTTACTATTTTTTGTCACTTACCTTTAAAAAAATTGTTTATTTCAAAGTCAGATTTACAGAGAGAGAGAGAGAGAGTACTTCCATCTGCTGGTTCACTCTCCAGAAGGCTGCAATGGCCAGAGCTGAACCAGGCCAAAGCCAGAAGCCAGGAGCTTCATCCAGGTCTCCCACATGTGTGGCAAGGGCCCAAATACTTCTGCTGCTTTTCTCAGGCCATTAGCAGGAAGCTGGATCAGAAGTGGAGCAGCCAGGACAGGAACCCACAGCAGGCAGTAGCTTTACCTGCTACTCCACAATGCCAACCCACCATTCACCTTCTTACACCAGAGTAGTACAACACCTTACATACAAGAGACACTCACTGAATAAACTAGTCTATTGAATGAATTAATACAGCACGGGTGCTTGTGAAAATTCTCTGAACAGATTCTTAGAGGTAGACATGATGAGTCAGTTCACCTTCAAAATCATCATGGCAAAATCTACATATCTATATGCTCAGAGACACTGGCAGAATTTTGGGCTACCTGATGTGGGAAAATTATTATCATTTTCTTTAATACTTTTTTTCTGCAGTTTTATTCATATCTATATGTGTGTGTTATTGACCAGTGAATGTGTGTGTGTGTATATGTATATATATATGATATACTGTAAATTGTCTCTTATACCATTTTCTTTTTATTAGATTGTCTTTGTGTACCCCAAATAGGGAAGGAACTCTGTCCCAATAAAATCTGTCCACGTTGGTTGTTTCTCCACTCTCTAATTTTCCTGTTAAAGTTGTGTAGTATTTGTAGAGGTTTATGCTTCAATGTATTCAAATGTGTTCAAGGAAACCAATACAAGTATTACCAGAAACAAGAAAAACTCCACGAACAGGAAACATCTGATTCTTTAGCTTAAAGGTGGGGAAGCACATGCGTTGTGGCCGTTCAGGGCCGTGCCCCGGAAGAGCTCCTGATGCCCGGGTCACAGCGGCTAAGAACCGGAAGCCGTTAGAGTCTGCGGCCGGGACTTCCGGCCCTGTGGCAGTCGTGAGCGCACACTGGACCGAGAGTCCCTGTGCCGGTTGGCCGAGATGCGGAATATCAAAATCTTCAGCGGCAGCTCCCACCAGGACTTATCCCAGAAGACTGCCGACCGCCTGGGCCTAGAGCGGGGCAAGGTGGTGACGAAGAAGTTCAGCAACCAGGAGACGTGCGTGGAGCTTGGCGAGAGCGTGCGGGGCGAGGACGTCTACATCGTTCAGAGCGGCTGTGGCGAGATCAACAACAGCCTGAAGGAGCTGCTGATCATGCTGAACACCTGCAAGACGGCCTCGGCCAGCCAGGTGACGGCGGTCATCCCGTGCTTCCCGTACGCCCGCCAGGACAAGAAGAACCAGAGCCGGACCCCATCGCGGCCAAGCTAGTGGCCAGTATGCTGTCGATAGCGGGCGCGGGCCACATCATCACCATGGACCTGCACGCGCCTCGGATCCGGGGCTTCTTCGATATCCCCGTCGATAATCTGTACGCCGAGCCGGCTGTCCTGAGGTGGATCCAGGAGAAGATCCCCAAGTGGACGAACTGCACCGTGGTCTCTCCCGACGCTGGCGGGGCCAAGAGGGTGGCGGCCATTGCTGACTGGTTGAACGTGGACTTCGCCCTGATTCACAAGGAGCGGAAGAAGGCCAGTGAGGTGGACCGCATGGTGCTGGTGGGCGACGTGAGAAACCGCGCGGCCGTCCTGGTGGATGACATGGCCGACACCTGTGGGACCATCTGCCACGCGGCCAACAAGCTGCTGTCGTCTGGAGCCACCAAGGTGTACGCCATCCTGACTCAGGGCATCTTTTCGAGCCCGGCCGTGTCTCGCATCAACGGCGCCTGCTTTGAAGCAGTGGTGGTCACCAACACCATACAGCAGGAGGACAAGATGAGGCACTGTCCCAAAATCCAGGTAAGGGACATCTCCATGATCCTGGCCGAGGCCAACTGGAGGACTCAAAATGGGGAGTCCGTGTCCTACCAGTTTAGCCACGTTCCTTTATAACAGAATAACGCCCCGGGGTTATTTCAGTTTAAAATAGCATGCAACAAACACACACCCTGCCTGTTATTTTTTTTTTCCTTTTTTCTCTCTTGGCTACTTGTTGAGAAGTTCAGAAGACCCATCTTTTTCCGGTGTGGCTTTTCTATGGCCCACATCAGGTAGATCAGAGTTTATCTTTAAACTGGGGGAAGAGATTGAAGATAAATGCTGGGATTTTCTGGACCAGGTGAGTCCCTACCAGATGCTGGGATATTTTGTGAACCTTGCAGTTTTCACTCCAGCCCAAAGGCTGCAGGGGTTCAGTCTTTTGAGGGGGTTGGGTAGAGGTGTTTGAAAGGGATTTAGGGACGTTGAAACTATTACACGTGACTAGATCGGGAAGGGAGGCAGCAAAATGCAGCGAATTGCCTTTTGGGAGGAAGACTGTGGATGCTTGGTTATACCTACTCCTTTTAAGTTAGCTTTATCTCCAACCACCTTGACATTTTCGCAGCCAAAGATCCCAGTGGGCCCAAGTGGCCAGTGTATCATAGTTTTCTGGAAAGCACACTAACTTTTCTTGTATGTAATCTCTAATGTTTAGGCAGGGGTTTTTGCTGTAGCTTAATCTTCCTAGGCCTGTTAACACCAGGTTGGTAGGTATTAGATGACATTGTACTGCTTTTTGATGAAACATTTAATTTTCATGTTCCTTCCCTGTACTTGTTTGATCTCTCAAATGACTTCAGATTTATATTAAACCATCACCCCTTGGGAATATTGTCACTTGTAAGTGCAACCAGTAAAGTGTCTGCATTGTGTGTATGGGGGAGGGAGCACGGGGGTGCTATAGCTTTCATTTGAAATTTCTAATCTCTCAGAAAACAAAAGTTCATAAGAGTTCCTAAAGGGTATAACGAAAACTAGGTAACTTTAAAGAAACAGTATTCTCATTGCTATCAAACTTCTTATTTAAACTCTCCTGCAATAAGCAAAACACAATTGATTTATAATTTTAAATGAATATTATTTTTAACCTAAATTTCAGTGTCCAGCCAAACTGTCATTCAAATTTAAAGTCAAATTTTAGTATTTTTCAAATATGAAAGAATTCAGAAAGTTTGTCACCATGAATGCTTTCAGAAACTATTACCTGAAGATACTGAAATTTAAAAAAAAATTTGACAGGCAGAGTTAGACAGAGAGAGAGACAGAGAGAAAGGTCTTCCTTTTTCCATTAGTTCACCCCCCCAGTGGCCACTATGGCCGGTGCGTTGCTGTGGGTACACCGTGCCGATCCGAAGCCAGGAGCCAGGTGCTTCCTCCTGGTCTCCCATGCGGGTGCAGGGCCCAAGGACCTGGGCCATCTTCCACTGCCTTCCCGGGCCACAGCAGAGAGCTGGACTGGAAATAAAATGTTATATTAGGGGCCGGCACTGTGGTGCAGCAGGTTAAGGCCCTGGCCCGAAGTTCCGGCATCCCAAATGGGCGCAAGTTCTAGTCCCGGCTACTCCTCTTCCAATCCAGCTCTCTACTGTGGCCTGGGAAAGCAGTGAAAGATGGCCCAAGAACTTGGGCACCTGCACCCATGTGGGAGACCTGGAAGAAGCTCTTGGCTGCTGGATTTGGATCGACACAGCTCCGGCCGTTGCGGCCATCTGGGGAGTGAACCATCGGATGGGAGATCTCTCTCTGCCTTTCCTCTCTGTGTAACTCTGACTTTCAAAATAAATAAATAAATCTTTAATAAAAAAAGTTTTATTGATCCACCAATAAATTCCAACAATCATGAATCTTTATGCATGTAATAATTCAACAGTGAAGACAGAGAATGAAGTGACAATATAAGGAGAAAAGTATAATCTAATAATTGTCATATGCTTAGAGGGAAATTTTTAAAATTTGAGAGATAGAGAGGAAGATCTTCCAATTGGTGGTTCTCTCCCAATGCCTGCAGTATCCAAGGCTGGGGCAAGCCAAAACCCAGAGCCTGGAGCTCCGCAAGTACTTGAGCTGTCACCTGGGACATTTCACATTCTGTCCTAGAGTGCATGTGTTCAAGTCCTGCCTCTGCTTCCAATCCAGCTTCTACCCAGTGTGCACAATAGAAGACAGTAGGTGATGACTCAGGTGTGTGGGTCTGTGCCACTCACGTGGGAGACTTGGATTGATTTCTGGGCTCCTGGATGCATCCTGGCCCAACCCCAGCTATTGTGGGCTTTTGGTGTGTGAACCAGAGAGGGAAGATCTCTTTCTGTCTCTGCTCTCTGTCTCCCTTTCAAACAAAAATAAAGCAAAAATTATTTGTTAAAAAAATAAACTGTTAGAATTCATAAGAGAAGTTGTTAAAGTGAATTGATGTAAGGTAAACTCTCCTAAATACTAGCAAAATATAATATAAAAATTTAATTGAGGAGCCAGTGCTATGGTGTGGTGATTAGAGCCACTGCCTGTGGTGCCAGTGTCCCATGTAGGCTCTGGTTCAAGTCCTAGTTGCTCCACTTCAGATCCAGTTCCCTGATGATGTGCCTGGGAAAGCAACAGAGGATGGCCTAAGTGCTTGGGCCCCTGCACACATGTGGGAGACCCAGAGGAGGCTCCTGGCTCCTGGCTTCGGATGGGTCCAGCTCTGGCCATTGTGGGCATTTGGGTAGTGCACTAGTGGATGAAGGAATTCTCTTTCTGTCTCTCCTTCTGTCTCTCTGTAGCTCTGCCTTTTAAGTAAATAAATAGATATTTGAAAAAAAAGTGAAAAAAACATTTCCACATTCTAACACAATAAATCCACAAAATTACCAGGAATAAACCCCAAATGATAATACTTGTCTGAAAATCAGTATACTAAGAGATATAGAAAACACCTGAATAAATAAATTAAGAAACTGGAGAGGAAGAACAATTTTGTGAGAACAGTGGTGTTCTCAAAAATCTACTATAGGCCAGCGCCGTGGCTCAACAGGCTAATCCTCCACCTTGCAGCGCCGGCACACCGGGTTCTAGTCCCGGTTGGGGCACCGGATTCTGTCCCGGTTGCCCCTCTTCCAGGCCAGCTCTCTGCTGTGGCCAGGGAGTGCAGTGGAGGATGGCCCAAGTCCTTGGGCCCGGCACCCCTTGGGAGACCAGGAGAAGCACCTGGCTCCTAGCTTCGGATCGGTGCAGCGCGCCGGCCACAGCGGCCATTGGAGGGTGAACCAACGGCAAAGGAAGACCTTTCTCTCTGTCTCTCTCTCTCACTGTCCACTCTGCCTGTCAAAAAAAAAAAAATCCAAGAGCCTTTGCATGATACTTTGCTGTTGACTTTAAAAAAAGAGCACAACAATGCAGAGTCCAAATAAGTGTGCAAGTCGGGCTCTTCCTTACTTATGGCAAGTGCAGTAGAACTAGGGCAAGCTAAGCAACAGTAAAAAGGTGACTGAAAAGTCCTGACTGAGAAGAGGGACATTTCCAGTGCGAAAAGTTTGTTTTTACTTCAACAAAAAGTAAATAGATGCGGGAATGAAAACTGTGAATACCTTCCGGAATTGCTCAGGTAGGGATAAAAAACGACAGTGTGTCAGCTATGTAAACAAGAGATAAGACTGTAACAGAGCCCACAAAAAACTGAAAAATTAGGAATCGATTAAAGTAAAACCAAGTGAATTTGTCACAACAACAAATATAAATAATGTAAGCTCATGAATAAAAATAACCACACCGTGTGAGTTTTTATAAAAATCTCATAGGGTCTACAAGAGACCTGAAATAAAGTACCTTTAAAAATATACAAGTGGAAGATTGAGTGCCCATATATTTTTCAGCCTTATTAGTAACCTAACAAATGAACCAAACACACAGATGTTGCTACTTTTGGACTGACAAATTTATGCAGAATTGAGAAAACTCAGATTGTCAAGAGAATGGAAATTGGCTTTCTCATGTATTGTTGCAGTGAGTATAAACTCAGACCTGTTTTCCAGAACACAAATTAGAAACTTCTGTCAAAACTTGAAAAATGCAATTACATTTCTAAACAATTACCGTATGAATAAATATGCATGAGCACAAGGATTTACAAATAATGATGTTTCTGCTGCTATATTTCTTCTTTTTTTTTTTGGATAGGCAGAGTGGACAGTGAGAGAGAGAGACAGAGAGAAAGGTCTTCCTTTGCCGGTGGTTCACCCTCCAATGGCTGCCGCGGATGGCGTGCTGCGGCCGGCACACCACGCTCATCCAATGGCAGGAGCCAGGTGCTAGGTGCTTTTTCCTGGTCTCCCATGGAGTGCAGGGCCCAAGCACATGGGCCATCCTCCACTGCACTCCCGGGCCACAGCAGAGGGCTGGCCTGGAAGAGGGGCAACCGGGACAGAATCTGGCGCCCCGACCGGGACTAGAACCCGTTGTGCCGGCGCTGCAAGGCGGAGGATTAGCCTGTTGAGCCACGGCGCCGGCCTATTTCTTCTTTTAAAAATGCATTTTACCATAGAAAATGTTAAATATAACAATAGTAGAGAGAGAATGGGATAATCAACCATTAAGAAAATTAGCCAATTTCATCAATTATCAACACTTTGCTGATTTTGGTTACTCTTTCTCATCTGTGCTTTAGTTTGACAGACCCAGCATATCTGTTTCAGTATGGGACATGTCAACGTAAACTCGAAACAATGTAATATGTTCCAAAAATATGTGTCCTTGATAAGTAAAGACTTTGTAATAAAACATAACTTGGAGAAGTTATTAATGTTATCTAAAACTCAACCTATCTAATTTTTTTTTTTTTTTATAAAGCTTTTATTTAAAGAATATAAATTTCCAAAGAAAAGCTCATGGACCACAATGGCTCCCCCCCCACACAACTTCCCTCCCTCCCCCCACCCTCCCCTTTCCCGCTCCCTCTCCCCTTCTGTTCACATCAAGATTCATTTTCAATTCTCTTTATACACAGAAGATCAATTTAGTACATATTACGTAAAGATTTCAACGGTTTGCCCTCGCATAGAGACACAAAATGATAATACTGTTGGAGTACTAGTTATAGTATTAATTCACAATGTACAGCACATTAAGGACAGAGATCCTACATGATTTTTTTTTTTTAAAAAATTGATTAATTGTCTATGCAATTTCCAATTTAACACCAAGATTTTTTAATCATTTGCAATTATGTTTATATAAAGAAGATCGATTCAATATATACTATGTAAGGATTTCATCAGTTTGCACCCACTGAGAAACACAAAGTGTAAAAATACTGTTTCAGTACTAGTAATAGCATCACTTCACATTGGATAACACATTAAGGACAGATCCCTCATGAGACGTAAGTACACAGTGACTCCTGATGTTGATTTAACAATTTGACACTCTTGTTTATGGCGTCAGTAATCTCCCTAGGCTCTGGTCATGAGTTGCCGAGGCTATGGAAGCCTTTAGGGTTCGCCGACTTCGATCTTATTCCCACAGGGCCATAGTCAAAGTGGAAGTTCCCTCCTCCCTTCAGAGAAAGGTACCTCCTTCTTTGATGGCCCCGTTCTTTCCACTGGGATCTCACTCGCAGAGATCTTTCATTTAGGTCTTCTGTTTTTTCCAGAGTGTCTTAGCTTTCCATGCCTAAAATATTCTCATGGGCTCTTCAGCCAGATCCAAATGCCTTAAGGGCTGATTCTGAGGCCAGAGTGCTATTTAGGACATCTGCCATTCTATGAGTCTGCTGTGTATCCTGCTTCCCATGTTGGATCATTCTCTCCCTTTTTCATTCTATCAGTTAGTATTAGCAGACACTAGTCTTGTTTGTGTGATCCCTTTGACTCTTAGACCTATCAGTGTGATCAATTGTGAGCTGAAATTGATCACTTGGACTAATGAGATGGCATTGGTACATGCCACCTTGATGGGATTGTATTGGAAACCCCTGGCACAATTCTAACTCCATCATTTGGGGCCGTTCCGATTGAGCATGTCCCAAATTTTACATCTCCTCCCTCTCTTATTCCCACTCTTATATTTCACAGAGATCACTTTTCGGTTAAAATTTAAACACCTAAGAATAATTGTGTGTTAATTACAGAGTTCAACCACTAGTACTAGGGTAAAGAGAAAAAAAAAATACTACCATGGATAAAGTATTACATTGTACAACAACAGTCAGCACAAGAGCTGATCGAGTCACTGTTTCTCATAGTGTCCATTTCACTTCTACAGGTTTCCCCTTTGGTGCTCAGTTAGTCATCGCCAATCAAGGGAAACAAATGATATTTGTCTCTTTGGGACTGACTTAATTCACTCAGCATGATGTTTTCTAGATTCCTCCATTTTGTTGCAAGTGACCGGATTTCATTGTTTTTGACTGCTGTATAGTATTCTGTAGAGTACATGTCCCATAATTTCCTAATCCAGTCTACTGTTGAAGGGCATTTGGGTTGGTTCCAAGTCTTAGCTATTGTGAATTGAGCCGCAATAAACATTGCTGTGCAGACGGCTTTTTTGTTTGCCAATTTAATTTCCTTTGGGTAAATTCCAAGGAGTGGGATGGCTGGGTTGAATGGTAGGGTTATATTCAGGTTTCTGAGGAATCTCCAGACTGACTTCCATAGTGGCTTCACCAGTTTGCATTCCCACCAACAGTGGATTAGTGTCCCTTTTTCCCCACATCCTCTCCAGCATCTATTGTTGGTGGATTTCTGAATGTGAGCCATTCTCACCGGGGTGAGGTGAAACCTCATTGTGGTTTTGATTTGCATTTCCCTAATTGCTAGGGATCTTGAACATTTTTTCATGTGTCTGTTGGCCATTTGGATTTCCTCTTTGGAAAAATGTCTGTTGAGGTCCTTGGCCCATCTCTTAAGTGGGTTGTTTGTTTTGATGTTGTGGAGTTTCTTAATTTCTTTGTAGATTCTGGTTATCAACCCTTTATCTGTTGCATAGTTTGCAAATATATTTTCCCATTCTGTCGGTTTCCTATTCACTTTCCTGACTGTTTCTTTTGCAGTACAGAAACTTTTCAATTTGATGCAATCCCAGTAGTTAATTTTGGTTTTCAGTGCCTGTGCTTCTGGGGTCTTTTCCAAGAAGTCTTTGCCAGTACCTATGTCTTGCAGGGTTTCTCCTATGCTCTCCAGTAATTTGATGGTGTCGGGTCGTAGGTTTAAATTTTTAATCCATGTTGAATGAATTTTTGTGTAAGGTGAAAGGTAGGGGTCTTGCTTCATGGTTCTGCACGTGGAAATCCAGTTTTCCCAGCACCATTTATTAAACAGACTGACCTTACTCCAGGGATTGGTTTTGGATCGTTGATCAAATATAAGTTGGCTGTAGGTGTTTGGATTGATTTCTGGAGTTTCTATTCTGTTCCATTGGTCTATCCATCTGTTTCTGTACCAGTACCATGCTGTTTTGATAACAACTGCCCTGTAGTATGTCCTGAAATCTGGTATTGTTATGCCTCCGGCTTTGTTTTTGTTGTACAAGATTGCTTTAGCTATTCGAGGTCTCCTGTGTCTCCATATGAATTTCACCATCATTTTTTCCAGATCTGAGAAGAATGTCCTCGGTATCTTGATTGGTATTGCGTTGAATCTGTAAATTGCTTTTGGGAGAATGGACATTTTGATGATATTGATTCTTCCAATCCATGAGCATGGGAGATTTCTCCATTTTTTGGTATCCTCTTCTATTTCTTTCTTTAAGGTTTTGTAATTTTCATTGTAGAGATCTTTAATGTGCTTAGTTAAATTTATTCCAAGGTATTTGATTGTTTTTGTAGCTATTGTGAATGGGATTGATCTTAGCAGTTCTTCCTCAGCCGTGGCATTGTCTGTGTATACAAAGGCTGTTGATTTTTGTGCATTGATTTTATATCCTGCTACTTTGCCGAACTCTTCTATGAGTTCCAATAGTCTCTTAGTAGAGTTCTTTGGGTCCCCTAAATAAAGAATCATGTCGTCTGCAAAGAGGGATAGTTTGAGTTCTTCCTTCCCAACTTGTATCCCTTTAATTTCTTTTTCTTGCCTAATAGCTCTGGCTAAGACTTCCAGCACTATATTGAATAGCAGTGGTGAGAGTGGGCATCCCTGTCTGGTACCAGATCTCAGTGGAAATGCTTCCAACTTTTCCCCATTCAATAGGATATTGGCCGTGGGTTTTTCATAAATTGCTTTGATTGTATTGAGGAATGTGCCTTCTATACCCAGTTTGCTTAGGGTTTTCATCATGAAAGGGTGTTGAATTTTATCGAATGCTTTCTCTGCGTCTAGTGAGATAATCATATGGTTTTTCTTCTGCAGCCTGTTAATGTGGTGTATCACGTTGATTGTTTTGCGAATATTGAACCATCCCTGCATACCAGGGATGAATCCCACTTGGTCTGGGTGGATGATCTTTCTGATGTGTTGTTGCAGTCTATTGGCCAGAATTTTGTTGAGGATTTTTGCATCTATGTTCATGAGGGATATTGGTCTGTAATTCTCTTTCAATGCTGCATCTTTTTCTGGCTTAGGAATTAAGGTGATGCTGGCTTCATAGAAGGAATTTGGGAGAATTCCCTCTTTTTCGATTGTTCTGAATAGTTTGAGAAGAATTGGGGTTAGTTCTTCTTTAAATGTCTGGTAGAATTCAGCAGTGAATCCATCTGGTCCTGGGCTTTTCTTTGTTGGGAGGGCCTTTATTACTGATTCAATTTCTGACTCACTTATGGGTCTGTTTAGGTTTTCTATGTCTTCCTGGTTCAATTTAGGTAGGTTGCATGTGTCCAGGAATCTATCCATTTCTGATAGGTTTCCCTGTTTGCTGGCATACAAGTCCTTGTAGTAATTTCTGATGATTCTTTTGATTTCTGTGGTGTCTGTTGTTATATTTCCTTTTTCATCTCTGATTGTACTGATTTGGGTCCTTTCTCTTCTTTTTTTAGTTAGTTGGGCCAATGGGGTGTCAATCTTGTTTATTTTTTCAAAAAACCAGCTCCTCGTTTGGCTGATTTTTTGTAATGTTTTTTTGGATTCAATCCTGTTGATTTCTTCTCTGATTTTGATTATTTCTCTTTTTCTACTAGATTTGGGTCTAGTTTGCTGCAAATTTTCTAGATCCTTGAGATGCATTGAAAGCTCATCTATTTGGTGCCTTTCCAGTTTCTTGATGTAGGCACCTATTGATATAAACTTTCCTCTTAACACTGCTTTTGCTGTATCCCATAAGTTTTGGTATGTTGTGCTGTTATCCTCATTTACTTCCAGAAAATTTTTGATTTCTCTTTTGATTTCTTCAGTGACCCATTGTTCATTCAGGAGCATGTTGGTCAATCTCCATGTGTTTGCATATGCTCTAGAGATTCCTGAGTTGCTAATTTCCAACTTCACTCCCTCATGGTCTGAGAAGTTGCATGGTATGATTCTAATTCTTTTGAATTTGCTGAGACTTGCTTTATGGCCTAATATGTGATCAATCCTAGAGTAGGTTCCATGTACTGCTGAGAAGAATGTGAATGCATTACTTGTAGGATGAAAAGTTCTGTAGATATCTGTTAGATCCATTTGGGCTATAGTGTTGTTTAAATCTACTGTCTCCTTGTTGATCTTCTGTCCTGTCGATCTGTCAATATCTGTGAGTGAAGTATTGAAGTCCCCCAGTACTATTGTGTTGGGGTCTAAGTCTCCCTTTAAGTTTCTTAACAAATTTTTTAAATAAACCTGTGGCCTGTAATTAGGTGCATATACATTGAGAATTGTTATATCTTCCTGTAGTATTGATCCCTTAATCATTATATAGTGCCCCTCTTTGTCTCTCTTAACAGTTTTTGTGTTAAAGTTTATGTAGTCCGATATTAAGATGGTTACACCCGCTCTTTTTTTTTTTTTTTTTTTTTTTTTTTTTATAAAGCTTTTATTTAAAGAATATAAATTTCCAAAGAACAGCTCATGGACCACAATGGCTCCCCCCCCACACAACTTCCCTCCCTCCCCCCACCCTCCCCTTTTCCCGCTCCCTCTCCCCTTCCATTCACATCAAGATTCATTTTCAATTCTCTTTATACACAGGAGATCAATTTAGTACATATTACGTAAAGATTTCAACGGTTTGCCCTCGCATAGAGACACAAAATGATAATACTGTTGGAGTACTAGTTATAGTATTAATTCACAATGTACAGCACATTAAGGACAGAGATCCTACATGATTTTTTTTTTTAAAAAATTGATTAATTGTCTATGCAATTTCCAGTTTAACACCAAGATTTTTTAATCATTTGCAATTATCTTTATATAAAGAAGATCGATTCAATATATACTATGTAAAGATTTCATCAGTTTGCACCCACACAGAAACACAAAGTGTAAAAATACTGTTTCAGTACTAGTAATAGCATCACTTCACATTGGATAACACATTAAGGACAGATCCCTCATGAGACGTAAGTACACAGTGACTCCTGATGTTGATTTAACAATTTGACACTCTTGTTTATGGCGTCAGTAATCTCCCTAGGCTCTGGTCATGAGTTGCCGAGGCTATGGAAGCCTTAAGGGTTAGCCGACTTCGATCTTATTCCCACAGGGCCATAGTCAAAGTGGAAGTTCTCTCCTCCCTTCAGAGAAAGGTACCTCCTTCTTTGATGGCCCCGTTCTTTCCACTGGGATCTCACTCGCAGAGATCTTTCATTTAGGTCTTCTGTTTTTTCCAGAGTGTCTTAGCTTTCCATGCCTAAAATATTCTCATGGGCTCTTGAGCCAGATCCGAATGCCTTAAGGGCTGATTCTGAGGCCAGAGTGCTATTTAGGACATCTGCCATTCTATGAGTCTGCTGTGTATCCTGCTTCCCATGTTGGATCATTCTCTCCCTTTTTCATTCTATCAGTTAGTATTAGCAGACACTAGTCTTGTTTGTGTGATCCCTTTGGCTCTTAGACCTATCATACACCCGCTCTTTTTTCATTTCTGTTGGCATGGTATATCTTGTTCCATCCTTTTATTTTCAGTCTGTATGGATCTTCGTTGGAAAGATGTGTTTCTTGTAGGCAGCAAATAGATGGTTTTTGTTCCTTAACCCAATCAGCCAATCTCTGTCTTTTAACAGGACAGTTTAGACCTTTAACGTTCAATGTGACTATTGATAAGTGGTAAGTTTGCCCTGCCATTTGCCAGATATTTTCTAATGTATGCTTTGAATTCCCTGTGATCTTTTGCCGTGAGGTTCCCTTCGTTTACCTTCTTTCATGTTGATGGTCGTGTTTCTGTGTTTCTGTGTGTAACACGTCTTTAAGTATCTTTTGCAGGGCTGGACGAGTGGCAACAAATTCTTTCAATTTTTGTTTGTTATGAAAGGTCTTTATTTCACCTTCATTCACAAATGAGAGCTTTGCAGGGTATAATATTCTGGGCTGGCAGTTTTTCTCTCTAAGTACCTGGGCTATGTCTCGCCATTCCCTTCTAGCTTGTAGGGTTTCTGTTGAGAAGTCAGCTGTAAGTCTAATTGGAGATCCTCTGAGAGTAATCTGACGTTTCTCTCTTGCACATTTTAGGATCTTTTCTTTTTGCTTCACTGTGGTGAGTTTAATTACAATATGTCGTGCAGAGGATCTCTTTTGGTCATGTTTATTAGGGGTTCTATGAGCTTCCTGGATTAGGATTTCTCTGTCTTTCTCCAAGCCTGGAAAGTTTTCTGCTAGTATCTCCCTAAAAAGGCCTTCTAATCCTTTCTCCCTCTCCATACCTTCAGGAACACCTAGAACCCGAATGTTGGGTTTTTTAATAGTATCCTGTAAATTCCCGACAATATCTTTTAGTTTTCTAATTTCCTCTTCTTGTCTTTGGTTTGACTGTTTCCTCTCCTGTTCTCTGTCTTCTAGGTCCGATATTCTCTCCTCTGCTTCACCCATTCTGGTTTTAAGGCCCTCAAGATTGCTTGTCACTTGATCTATTGAATTCTTCAATTCATTAAGATTTTTTGTCACTCTCGTAGCTTCTTGTTCTACTAGTTGTTTCATTTCGTTTTGATTTCTCCGTAGTGCTTCATTCTCGCGAGAGAGATTTTCTATCTTATCCATTAAAGATTTCTGTAGTTCAAGAATTTGTTTTTGAGAACTTCTTAATGTTCTTATCAATTCTTTGAGATCTGCTTCTTGCATTTCTTCTATCTCATTATCTTCACAATCCTGACTTGGGGTGTCTTTTCCGTTTGGGGTCATCATAGCGTCTTCCTTGATCTTGCTCCCTCGGAATCTGTTTTTATTTGGCATTTTTTTTTTCCCCACACTCTTTCTCTGGGTTGTCAAGGTAACGGAGTTTGTGTGCGCGGTGTGTTCCCAGTTTTTGGATCCCCTACAGGTTTCTACAGCCTCGGGTTTTTGGTTCCGTCTGCCTCAGTGATGGGCGGGCGGGCGGGCGGGCGGGCGCGCCTTGTCCCACTGCGTTTAATCTAGCTCGAATTAGCAGGGTGGGTGACGAGAGAGACTAGTGTCCGTGCAGGCTCGCCTCAATTGTGCTGTTTCCCCCCTGGCGTCTGCTTCCCCCCCGCCAGTGTCTCGGGATCCCTGTATCGGCCCCCGTTCAAGCGCTCAGTTCCAATGGCGACTGTGTTCCGCCCGGCTTCCGGTTCAGCCGGCGGGCGCGCCGTCCCACTGCGTTCAGTCCAGCTAGAATTAGCAGGGTGGGCAACGAAAGAGGCTAGTGTCCGTGTGGGCTCGCCTCAATTGTGCTGTTTCCGCCCTGGCGTCTGCTTCCCCCCGCCAGTGTCTCGGGATCCCTGTATCGGCCCCCGTTCAAGTGCTCAGTTCCAATGGCGACTGTGTTCCGCCCGGCTTCCGGTTCAGCCGGCGGGCGCGCCGTCCCACTGCGTTCAGTCCAGCTAGAATTAGCAGGGTGGGCAACGAAAGAGGCTAGTGTCCGTGTGGGCTCGCCTCAATTGTGCTGTTTCCGCCCTGGCGTCTGCTTCCCCCCGCCAGTGTCTCGGGATCCCTGTATCGGCTCCCGTTTAAGCGCTCGAATCCAATGGCGACTGTGTTCCGTCCGGTTCCCGTCCCTCCCGGCAGCTCCCGTGCCACTAAGGCACGATTTGCCATTCGCAAACTTACTTTCCCCTAGGTCCTCTGCGTCTCATTCACTGGGTCCGGAAGAATTTCCACTGCATTTTTTTCCGTGAGATTTTTCCTGAGGCTACAGTAACTCTGTTTTTATTAAACTATCTTTTTGCAGACTGCTAGTGCGCGTCCTCACTATTCCGCCATCTTGGCTCCGCCCTCAACCTATCTAATTTTTAAGAAGTCCATTTAGAGCTAGTTCTTTTAAATCAACCTTATAAGTTTGGTATATTGCATTTACTACATTGTATCCTTTAATCTCTTATTTTTTAAAAATCTGTAACAGTTCCTCTCCTCTATCTTTTTTTCCTTAAGAGTTATTTATTTATTTGAAAGGCAGAGTTACAGAGAGTAGAGGCAGAGAGAGAAAGCTCCGCAGTGGCCAGAGCTGAGCTGATCCGAAGCCAGGAGCCATGAGCTTCCTCCATGTCTCCCATGTGAGTGCAGGGGCCCAAGGACTTGGGCCATCTTCTCCTGCTTTCTCAGGCCACAGCAGAGAGCTGGATCGGAAGTGGAGCAGCTGGGTCTCGAACCATATGGGATGCCAGCACTGCAGGCTGCAGCTTCACCCATGATAAACCTTTAATAGTTTCAAAATAATAAAACTATTATTACAACTGACTGGCTGTAGTTTGAGATCATTTTGCAATTCATTTTGCCCTTTCACAAAAACAAACAACTAAGAATTTAGTCAAAAAAATGCTAGCTTTTAGAGGCACTTGAGATAATTCTGCTCTGGGCTGGGCATTTAGCCTAGTGGTTAAAATGGTTAAGATGCCTGCATCCCACATCCGGGGTCTGGGTTCCATTCCTAGCTTGTTCCTGACTCCAGTTACTTGCTCATGTACATCCTGGAAGGCAGCAATGATGGCCCAAGTAACTGGGTTCCTGCCGCCCATGTGGGAAACCTGGATTAAGGTCCCAGCTCCTGGCTTTACTGTGACTCAACCCCAGTTGCTGCAAGCATTTGTGGAGTGAACCAACAAACAGGAGCACATGCTCTCTCTCTCTCTTTCTCTCTGTCTCAAATAAATACAGATATTTTAAAAGAAATAATCCCACTCTCTATGGTTATGTAAGAACTTACACAGAGAGTTTGATTTATTTGCTTTTTTTCCTCATTTTTAAAACTTTAATTTAAAGAATTTGTGTTTGCGATGGAGGAAAGGTGGAAGGGAGGGAGGGAAAGAACCCCTATCCACTGGCTCACTCCCCATGTGCCTGAGACGCTAGGGGTGGGCAGAGACTGGAGCCAGGAGCAGGAGCCAGGAGCACAGTCCAGGAATCCAGGTGCCAATTACTTGAGCATCACCAATTCCCTCTCAAGGTCTGCGTTAGTGGGGAACTGGAGTTGGGAGCCAGAATCACCTGGCACCTTGATGTAGATTGCAGGCATCTTAACTGCTAGGCTAAATGCTCACTGCAAACTTTAATTTTTTTTTTTAAATTTTTTAGACAGGTAGAGTTACGGACAGAGAGAGAGACAGAGAGAAAAGTTCACTCCTTCCATTGGTTCACTCTCCAAATGGCCGTAACAGCCGGAGCTGCGCGGATCCGAAGGCAGGAGCCAGGAGCCCCCTCCTGGTCTCCCATGCAGGTGCAGGGGCCCAAGCACTTCGGCCATCCTCCCCTCTATCCCAGGCCACAGCAGAGAGCTGGGCTGAAAGAGCAGCAACTGGGACTAGAACCAGCGCCCTTATGGGATGCCGGCGCCGCAGGTGGAGGATTAACCTAGTACGCTATGGCGCTGGCCCTGCAAACTTTAATTTTTTAATGGACAATATTTATATGGCTTGAAAGTCAAACTATAAAACCAAATATTTTTTTTTCAAAATCTAGTCTTCATTTTGTCGTCTCTATATGGTTTTTTACCCTATGGATGTATGTTTCTTCTATCCACGTACAGGTAATTATTTTTATTAGGTTTTGCTTTGATCTTTCAATTGTTTCTTTTGAAAATACAAAAAATATGTGTGTGTGTGTGTTCTCCAGAATACTAAGACAGAATACTATATACACCATTGTGAATTGTTCTTTTTCACTTCTGCTTAACTGATAATCCCTTGTTTAATAATCTCTTGTTCAAAAACAATGCTATAATAAATACCTTTGTGCATATAATTATACAGTTTTTCAGTGGCATCTTTAACATATATTTATAAAAGTGGGAATCTTAAGGTAAGGATTGAGGATTTATAATTTTGATAGTATACCACATTTCCCGTCATAGTGGTCAGACTATCAGGCATGGTCACCAGCAACACATTTTTTTAGTAAAAATTGAAAAACTGCAAAAGCAAAAGTCTACCAAATACTTCCTGTCTTCAGTTTGCCATTTAGTTGTAAGTTGTGTTAGGTTATGTTTCCATTTTTGTTTGTTTTAAGGTATTTTTCTATTTCCTTTTCGTTGTTTTGATGTGTTGTTTGTTCAGGTGTATGTTGTTTAATTTCCATGTGTCTGTGGATTTTCCAGTTCTCCTTCTGTTGTTGATCTTTGGTTCTACAGTATTGGGGTCAAAATGACACCTGACATCATTTCAGTCGTCTTGAATTTGTTAAGACTCGTTCTGTGGCCTGACGTATGATCTTTGCTCGTGACTGTTGCAGACACACGTGAGAAGAACGTGCACTCTGCTGCTGTTATGGATGGGATGGTGTGTGGACATTTGTCAGCTCCATTTGGTCTACAGTGTTGTTCATATCTGCTGTTTTCTTCTTCATCTCCTGTCTAGGTGTTGTATCCATTGTTGAGAGTGAAGAGACTTGAAAATTTCAAATTTATCAAGACTTGTTTCATGACCCAGAATTTGGTGTCTGGTGGTAATTGTTTTGAGTGCCTTTGAAAATAAAATATCTTCTGCTGCTGTTGGGTGGGGCATTCTATGAATGCCAATTAGGTCAAGTAGGTGGACAGTGTTCTTCAAATTTCCTACATATTCACTGACTTTCTGTCTGATGGTTCCATAGATTATTGAGAGAGAGATTACACTTTCCAATTATAGTTATGAATTTTCTTTTTCTCATTGCAGACTATCAGTTTCTGTTTCATACAGGTGGAAGCTCTAGTTAGGTGCATAAACCTTTAAAATTATTGTTTCCTTTGAATGTATTGAACAGTCACAGAACAGTACATTGCTATTCAACTTACATGCATTTGTGACTGCTGCTTAGTAGCTACACAACTTTGTGTGCACTTTTAAACTTCTTTAGGCCTTAGTTTTCTTGTTTTTATAATGGGAATGGTATTTCACAGTGGTGTATGAAGCACAATTCTTTAGTATAAAACTAAACTCATATATATATATATATATATATAAACATATATGTACATATTTCATGGTGGCAGCTGGCTTTGTTATTGCTGGCATTAAACATGCTTGGAGATGAAAAGTGAGTTAGAGGTTAGGAAAAACTATGTCCTAATTTTGCTGGAACTAGCCATTGAATGTTTTGGAAAAGTTATTTAATCATTCTGGAAAATAGCATCTTAATCTGAAAAATCAGAGAAATGGCCCACATTACCTCAAAATGTTGACATTCTATACTTTGTGCTATTAAATATTACTTTACTTCATGGAATATACAAATAAAATATATAAAGCTGACCACAAACAAAATAAGCTTCATTTCTTGGAATACTTGCAATGTTTATTCTAATCTAAATGTATGGTTATAGTGGAGAAAAACCTGGACCAATGGTGGCCGGAAGTTGAGTTGTGACATTTGCTTTCTTAAAAACATATTAAGGGCAGGAGTTTGGTACAGTGGTTAAGTCATTGCTGGGGATGCAACGTCAATACAGGAGTGCTTGGTTGGCATCCTGGCTACTCTGCTTCTGATCCAACTTCCTACTAATGCACACCCTGAGAGCTAGCAGACTCAAGTCCTTGGATCCCGGCTGCCCACATAGGAGACCCAGATTGAGTTCGAGGCTCCTGGCCTAGGTCTGCCCTAGGTTCTTTTTTTTTTATTTTTTATTTATTTATTTATTTTTTTTGACAAGCAGAGTGGACAGTGAGAGAGAGAGACAGAGAGAAAGGTCTTCCTTTGCCATTGGTTCACCCCACAATGGCAGCTGCGGTTGGCGTGCTGCGGCAGGCGCATTGTGGCCAGCACACCACACTGATCTGAAGCCAGGAGCCAGGTGCTTCTCCTGGTCTTCCATGTGGGTGCAGGGCCCAAGGACTTGGCCCATCCTCCACTGCACTCCCGGGTCACAGCAGAGAGCTGGACTGGAAGAGGAGCAACCGGGACAGAACCCGGCGCCCCAAGAGAGACTAGAACCCGGTGTGCCGGTGCCACAGGCAGAGGATTAGCCTAGTGAGCCGAAGCGCCGGCCCTACCCTAGGTTCTTACAGGCATTTGGGAAGAGATCCAGTGGTCAGAAGGCCCGCACCCGTTTTGTGTCTTCCAAATAAAATGAAAATACAACTAAAAAGTTTCTTTAATTATGCAATCAGTGTTAATACCATACAGCTTTACTTACACTAAACTGGTAGATCTTAGAGTCCAGTTATATCATAACTACCCCATTCTCACTACTGTTCTCCAGAAAACGAATTTATATCTTTTTTCTTTCATCCTAGACTTATGTCCTCTTACCCTCATATAAACTGGCACTATTTTTTTTTTTTAAATTAAAAAAGTGAAGCAACCCCAGCAGACAGAACCTAAAAGCTTCCATTGCCATATCCACTCAAGAGTCAGTACCTTACCCTATAGATCAATGTTCTGTTCAGCTGCCACAGAGGAGACTTTCCCAGTCCCATACTATTTCAGCCTCTGTCGATGAGGCTACTTGAAAAAGTTTATGGAAAAATGGAATTAAAAGGTAAACTTATTTTGGTACAAAGTTTCTGAAATTGATTTTTTTTATAATATGCATTTTCATGAGCTTTTTGAAGGTTCCTTTGTATACACAACTTCAGAAGTTGTTTTTTTTTTTTTTTTGCTTTGAAATAGTCTTACCTTTTATTCTACCTGAGATAGCTTTTCATATGTGCACCAGCGCCTACCCCTCTTACCTATTCCTGGAGCATTGCCAGTTTCTCACCCTGTTGGGTTATTTATATGTGTTTAAAAATATAGTATTCCTTTTTCCTCTCTTAAAAATTCTTTTAGGGGCCGGCATTGGGGGCACAATGGTTTAAGGTGCTGCCTGTGACTCTGGAATGCCATGAATGCAGATTTGGGGTTCAGGTCCCGGCTGCTCCCCTTCCCATCCAACTCCCTGCTAATGCACCTGGAAAAGCAGCAGAAAATGACCCAAATACTCCGGCCTCTGCTGCCACTGCCACCCACGTGGGAGACATGGATAAAGCTCCCAGCTTCAGCCTTGTCTAGTCCTGGCTGTTATAACCACTTGGGGAATGAACCAGTGAATGAAATATTTCCTCTCTCTCTCGCTCTGTAATACTTTCAAATAAATTAATATTTTAAAATTATTTTATTTAATAAATTTTAAATAATATTTAAAAATTATTTCCTCTTCATACTTTAACTCATTTTCTGCTTCTATTTACAGAAAAACTCCTTGGAAGAGGAATATATGTTCAGTGCTTCTTTTTTTAAGATTTATTTATTTTATTTGAAAGTTGGAGTTATACAGAGAGAGAAGGAGAGGCAGAGAGAGAGAGAGAGGTCTTCCATCCGCTGGTTCACTCCCCAATTGGCAGCAAAGGCTGAAGCTGCGCCTATCCAAACCAGGATCCAGGAGCCTCTTCTGGGTCGCCCATGCAGGTGCAGGGGCCCAAAGACTTGAGCCATCTTCTGCTGCCCTCCCAGGCCATAGCAGAGAGCTGGATCAGAAGTGGAGCAGCCAGGTCTGGAACCGGCACCCATATGGGATGCTGGAACTGTGGGCGGCAGCTTTACCCGCTGCGCCACAGAGACGGCCACTGTTCAGTGCTTCTAATTTCTGTTCTCTCATGATTTATTTACTTAAAAATTTCTATTTATTTTTAATTTGAGAGAAAGAGATATAGGTAGATGTGTGTGTGTGTGTGTGTGTGTGTGTGTGTGTGAGTGAGAGAGAGAGAGAGAGAGAGAGAGAGAGAGAGAGAGAGAGACTATATCTTCCTGAAATACCTGCACCATCCTGGGCTGGGCTGGGCCAGGCCAAAGTCAGTAGCTGAGAATTCAGTCCAGTCATCACCTGCTTCTGCCCAAGATATACATTAGCAGAAAGCTGGAGTTGGGATCAGAGCCAGGACTTAAACCCAGTACTCCAGTACATGATACTCTTAGCACAGTTATGTCTCGATGTTGCT
The DNA here is from genome assembly GCA_949820135.1 of Sylvilagus floridanus. NCBI lineage: Eukaryota > Metazoa > Chordata > Mammalia > Lagomorpha > Leporidae > Sylvilagus > Sylvilagus floridanus. The sequence goes on from OX463229.1 coordinate 16,704,952, forward strand.
GGCATCAATGGTCATTTCTCAGTTTTCATTTTGATTGAACAAAAGTATTTGGTCACTTCTTTTTTAAAACACAGGCCTAGAATAGACTTCCAAATATTCTTGCCACAAAGCCAGCTCCCTTTGAATTCTTCCCCTTAGTTAATAACAACTTCATTCCTTCAGTAGTACAAGCCAGAAACCTTGGTGTTGTTCTTAATACCTATTTCTTTGGCGGAACCCAGATCTGGTGTGATAGCAGCTCTTGTCATTCATACTTTCCAAACATACTCAAAACACCACCATCATTTACAATCTCACATGCCATCTGCTTCACTGACACCAGTATTTCACACCTGGGTAGGTAAGACACTCTAAACTGGTCTCCCTACTTGTCATCTTGGCTCACGGCAATCTATTCTAACATAGCTGAACCTAAACCACATTCTCTCTCCTTGCTCTGCTTAGTCTTCCCATGGCTTCCCATCTCACTCAAAAAAAAAAAAAAAGTCAACATGTGCTTTCCTTGATTTGTGGTAACTAATATACAGATTGCAAAAAAAGCATGAGTGAAACTGACATATTGAGATTTGATTGTTATTTATAGTCCTCGTCTACATTCTTGAGGAACAGTGTTGTTGTTTTTTTTTAATCTACTACATGTTGATTTCTTTATTTAGTGGAGAGTTAAGCTTGTGATTATAAAGTAAATTGAAAGTGTGTCATTGTAAAAATTAAAAGAAAAATAGAAAAGGAAGGAAGAAGAGGGTGGGAGTGAGTGAGGAAGGGAGTGAGGGAGGGAGGGTGGAAAGTATCATTATGCTCTTAAAGCTATGTTTTTGAAAGAATTGTTCCGTTTATATAAATTAAAAAAACAAAAATTTTTAAATTTATTTGACTGATAGAGTTAGACTGTGAGAAAGGGAGACAGCAAGAAAAGTCTTCTTTCCCTTGGTTCACCCTGCAAGTGGCCACTACGGCCAGAGCTACACCGTTCCAAAGCTAGGAGCCAGGTGCTTCTTCCTGGTCTCCCATGTGGGTGCAGGGGCCCATGCATTTGGGCCATCCTCAACTGCCTTCCTGGGCCACAGCAAAGAGCTGGACTGGAAGAGGAGCAACTGGGACTAGAACCTGGCACCTGTATGGGATGCCGGCACTGCAGGCAGAGGATTAACCAAGTGAGCCATGGTGCTGGCCCAAGAAATTTTAAAAAGAAACATCAAAATGCCCACTATGAGTTACAAAGTTGTTCATGATTTTTCTCTGTGTCCTCATATCCCAATGTGTTCCCAGTTACGTTCTCCTTTCCACTCTGTTTTTTCCTCAAATTCTCTGCACTTAATGTTTCCTGAGACTGGAAGGATCTTCCTCCAATATCTGCACATGGCTGACTTCCTCACATTCTTCACATGGTTACTTCCCTGGCTACGCTGTCTAAAACCTCAAATTTGGAATTGTCTTAGCTCAGGCCATCAGAACAAAATACCATACGCTGGGTGGTTTAAACAGTAGGAATTAATGCCTCACAATTCTGAGAATGGAGGTCCAAGATCAAGATCTGATGAGGGGTTGGCTTTCTTCTTGCCATATGCTCACATGCCACATGACTTCCCTTATCACCCCCTATAATCTTGGGGGCAGGGAGCAAGAGCAAGATTAGCTCATGTTGGTTCTTCCTGTAAAGACACATTTAAAACCTTCTTGTGGGTCCCATCCTCATCCAACATATGATTCTTTTATATTAAAATCAAAAACATTTTTGAGAGGCAGAGAGAGAAAGGGAGGGAGAGAAAGAGAGAGGAAGAGCAAGAGTGACAGAGAGAGAGAGAGAGAGAGAGAGAGAGAGAGAGAGAGATCCCATCTGCTGGTTCCCTTTCCGAATGTCTGCAACAGCAAGGATGGCTCAGAGGCCAGAGCCAGAAGACTGGAGTGCAATTTCAAGTCTCCCTTGAGGTTGGCAGAAGCTGAAAGCCGAGTTACTTCAGTCTCTACCTCTGCTTCCTCAGGACCCACTTTGGTGTGAAGCTGGAGTGAGGAGCTGCAATGAAACCGAAGCACTCCAGTGGGGACATGGGTGTCTTGGCTGCTAGGCTGAGTGTCCTCTCCCTCATCATATGAATTTTGGGAGAGCACAAGCATTAGTCCTTAATAGTTACCTTTACTTCTATTTCATATTAATTTTTGCTTAAGTACTTGTCACTTTTAAAAATATAACATTTTGCTAGTTTACCTTTGAATCATCTACACTCACTCATTAAAATTATACCTCCATGAAAGTAAAGATTTTGAGTTTTTAATTTACTAATTCTCCAGTGTGTGAAGATATTCCTTGTGGAATAGAAAAGTATCCAGAATTATTGGGAGTTCAAGTAGGCATGAAGATGAAGGGAGTACAGACCGCATGAGAATTGTGGAGCAAGTGATGCTATAGAAATCAGTGAAGTATATTCACATCTACAACTGAGAGCACTTTATCATTTGCTCGGAGGATTTATGCATTAAAACATCTTTTTGTAAAAATAATTTATAAAGTTATAATAAATAAGCTAGGCTATCTGAAAGAGAAGTAGCAAAATAATTTAAATTCTATGGTTGATATGGACATCTGTTTATTATAAAACAAAGTCCTTTTTTCTTTTCTTCAAGATAAACAATTGTAAGAAAGTGGCTCAAAATTTTCTTTAGTTATGTTCATAATATATTTTAAGTAGCATAACAGGCTTCCATTACCCATCATGTTTTCAATATCCATATGGTGGCCATTATGTAAATGTTCCTTAAAAATAAATGATATTGTGCAGTATACAATGCATGTTGTTTGCCACTAAAACCATGATTATGTGAAGGAAAAAAGTCACTGAATCATCTTTAAAAAAGATTAGATTCTAGGAGAATTACAAACAGGAAATGGCTGAAATGATTAAACTTATGTCAGGAATATTTTGCTTGAATTTATCAAGATAGCATAATGTGGAAAAGATTTAAAACATTTGCAAAATTTTTCAAGAAGTAGAGTTTATTGAGGACACTAAAAACTAGCTGTTAGAAGAGCTGGGATCATATGTAGGGAATTATAACTTAGAGATGTGGTGCTCCAGGGCAGTACTTTGTATCTCAAAACCCAAATGAAGAGAGGCACCCTTGTAATTTTTAGCAGCCATTTAGATACTTCAGAAAATGCTACAAATAAATGAAATTGAGAAAGAATTTTACATTTCTCAGTATTCTCAAAATTATGCCTATGCCTTCTTTTGTAGATTTCAAACTATTTAAATTATTGACAATATTTGTAGCCTATTTATTATTATTAATATAGCTTAAAGAGCTATATTGAAGACTGAAAATACACAACACTAAGCTGTTCAGGAAACACACTGTAGACACACCTGCATTTCAGGTAGCTTCCTCTAAGAGTCACTTCACATCATATATTTTAGTTAAAAGCGTCCTGTGATAGTCAGCTATAGACACATAGAGTCTAAATCTAAGCATTTAGTTTAACTTTTTTCTTACACATGAAAGCAGTTTGGCTCCTGCAGGTGTATGGAGCTTTTTTATGGTCACATAAGCCAGGTGATGTGAACTCATTGTGTCTCCCAGTCAGGCTCCTTGCTATCATTGGGCTTCCAAATCTTTTCTGTTGCTATTGTTACTGGATGAGATTGGCTAAATTAAAAATACACACACACACACACATGCGCGCGCAGGCAGATCCCCAGTACATAAGTGCATGACTGTATTTATGCATTTAAACTTCATTTGCAGTGGGGACAGATGAGGTTCCTAAATGCCAAATGATATGTTCATTTACACAAATATTTGGCTAGCATATAATCTTCATCTGTTTCGTAGGCACCAAATTTTTTAGCAGCACTCACAACTGTGGAAGTAGAAAATAGCTAAATAACTAGAAAACAGGAAATAGATGATAGAAAGTATATTTGCTACTGCTTATCTTTCTAAATAACAGTGGAGATCCATGGGAGGGGCCTGATGTGATATGGTCTCTAAAGTGTATAAATACAAAACCATGGGGAAAATATTAACTTAAAAAAGGAAGTAAAAGGGCCAGCACTGTGGCATCTGGTTAAGCCCAGCCTGCAGTGCCAGCATCCCATATGGGTGCACGTTCATGCCCTGGCTGCTCCACTTCCAATCCAGCTCCCTGCTAATGTGCCTGGGAAAGAAGCAGAGGATGGCTTCTGCACCCACGTGGGAGACTTGAAAGAAGCTCCTGGCTCCTGGCTTTGGCCTGACCTAGCCCCAGCCATTGAGGCCATTTGAGGAGTGAACCAGAATGGAAGAGCTTGTTCTCTCTCTCTCTCTCTCTCTCTCTCTCTCTCTCTCTCTCTCTCTTTCTCTCTCTCTTTCTTTTTGTCTCTGTAACTCTGCCTTTGAAACAAATAAGCCTTTAAAAAAAAGTAAAGCGGATGTTGCTATTTTCTGCCTTTCCAAATTTTAGGAACTGTGCATAAGCCTTCTGTCAAGAATAGTTCCTAGAGAATATGTCTTGTTCTTGGTGTTTTTTACAGCTTTATTTTTGAATTATACTTTTGAAGATACCTCATTAAACATGTCAATGTCCAAGAGATAAATTGTCGTAGTTCATCAAGGATTAACTTCACTTGGGGATCTTTTCTTTATTGGAGTGCAGAATCGTGATACCCATCAGTAACTCCATCAGGATGGACTTCTCCAGGTCACACATCTGCCTTTGTAGGGTCGTGCATTTTTCTACTTGGCAGAGGTATGTGTTTGTGGTTTAGGTCTGGGAATGAAATTGTAAAAGGACAAGAATATGGGTTGGGCAGTAAAGGGTCCTCATGCCAGGCAGTGGTTTCTGAGCGAGGGCAGTCGTCAGGGACTTCTTACCCACTGAGTCTCAGGCATGGCAGCGGAGGTCCCGAGACCTGGGGGATCAGCACTGAGGAGTGACCCTCTCTGCAGGCAAGGAGCCTGGGAAACCTCCACAGGGCACTGCAGGTAGTTCGTGGGAAAATGGCCTTACAGACAAGTTCATTTGGAGCAAACATTTTTGAAAGTCATGCATACTTTCCCATAATATGCATTTCCACAAACTTTTTGGAAGATTTTTTGTATGCATTTCAACATTTTTTTGCACCAAAATAAACCTTTTTCATGCCATTTTCAACAAATTTCTTAAAGTACTCTCAGTCCTTGCTCTCAGTTTTTTCTACTGAAACCTGGAACGTCATGAAAATTTGGGCCCCTAGATAGATTCAAATAAAAATATAACTTTATAGAAAAAAACCACTTGTGAGAATCAGCAAAGAACACTTGCAAATTCTTACCCTTTCAAAAAATGTTGTTACTTTAAAGTTATTAGAAGATTAATAGATGAACTTTTTTTAAAAAAAGTTTCTTATTTATTTATGTAAGAAATAAAGCAAAACAGAAAATTGGAGTCAAAATGAGATGCATGTTTAAAAATAAATGAATTTTTTGTGTGTGGGAAGATCCTTCAAAAGGGTATTGCAAGCCACAGGGACTTTTAAAACACTGGAACGAAAGGCTGTGGCATTTGCCCAGGAATGTTTCTTGGTTATAGCAGATAGGCTGGGTTAGCCTTTTAAACAATTCCTTCAACCTTCCTCTAGTAAGCAGAGGGCGAAAGAAAAAAATCCCAGAAGTGTTTGAAGCTGGGATTCTAGATGTGATTTAGGTCTTGCCTGTCAGATAATCTCAAAGAACAACTATACTCAGAACTGAATTGACCAAGGAGTGAGGCAGGGCCTGGGGTGGCAGACACTTATTTTTCAGGAGCAGATTTGGTAGAAATTACCTGAAGTGCCAGTGATGGGCTGCTGGTGCCAGGTCAAGGCTAAGGCATGTGTGACCTTGAAGCAGGAGCTGCCAGGGTTGCCAGAAGCCACCGTTGCCTTGACAGGCCAGTGCTATGATGTGGTTCTGGGAGTCATTCCTGGAGGTCCAGGCCAGCACCTGCTCCTAAAATTTTTGTAACAATTTTGTAAATACACTATTCCCTACATTAAACTCTCTTCTGCTTAGAACAGCCAAAATGTTTGTTGTTGCCTGCGGTGGGAGTTCTACAAGACAGGGAGGGAGCTCTTCATGTGCTGTGTGGTGTGGTGCTCCAGAGGTGCTCAGGAGTGGGAAGCCCTAAAGGTATGCAAAAGATATCTTCTTCTTCATGGTTCTACCGCGTCTATTTCTTCCTTTGCAGTCAGAAGCAGAGCCCTCCACCCTGCTTTATTCTTTGATAAGTTGCTTAGCCTCTGTGTGTCCGAGAATAATAGGTGTCTGCCTCAGAGAGTTAGTGAGAAATAAATGCCCAAGCCTGCCAAGCACTTAGCACGATTCCTGCTGCAAAGGGAATGATCGGGAACTGTTAGCATTACCACTGCCGTAATGCTAGATCCATGACAAATGGTTTGGCTGCTCTTGATGGGAAGAAATAGACTTCATTTACTTCTCTATCTCCAGAGTCCATTATATAGCTTGACTCTTACTATTTAATGCTTCTTGGATGACTTTTTGTAAATGAGGATGTATGAATTCAAAAGAACTCTCAAAAAAGTACATTGTCCTTTTATTTTCTTTGGGGGCATTAGAATATGCCTCAGCACGTCATATGATCTTCCATGTGTATAACAGGTAGAAGGAAATAAAATGTCTAAAAGAAGCTCTGAATCAATCCATAGATCGAATGCTTGATGTGTGATAAAGATGAGAACTACAGTGACTGTCTGGTATGTAAGCTCACGCACCCACAAACTCACAAGCAATTCTCTGGAATCCGGGGTCATATTTTTCCATGGCATCACATGAATAAAGTTCCATCCAGTCCTGGGGACCTGATTTTTAATAGATGAGCTTTTTTTTAAAAAAATGCGTCATTTGGATGGAAAACCTCTCAGACCATTACTGAAAAGGTCCACTCATTTCTTAGTGGCATCATTGTATCTGTTTGATTACTGCACACTGTAAGTCTAAGGATCAATTATTGTGCCATGATACCATTCAGTGGTATCTCAGAGCCATTAGAAAGCTATACACCCTGAAACGAAAGGGTTAGCATGTTTAGGGGTCTTAGGTCTTCTTTCATGCTTTTGCGTTGGTTTTCTTTTCTCATTAGGAGCCATTCAGCTATTTAGAGGCTGCCATCAGCGAGCCAGTGTCTGGAAACGTTCACAATTTTCTAATTTTCTTCTTTTGATGTCCAGGACATCAAGAAAATAAGCCTTGCCTAAGTAAAGAGTAAACTGACTCTGAGTGAGTGAGAACTTCCAGAATTTTCCTAGGGATACATATGAAACTATCTGGTATTAATTTGGGATCCTTAGGACTGTCCCCTCTTCTCTGCTGGTTTCTATTGGAATTCGGGTAATTGAGGAGGTAAACAAAGAAACAGTATTAAGATATGTTAGAGCAAGTGCCAACTCATAACAGAGGCAGCAAACAAATGATTGTGTCAAATTCTGGTAAATTAAATCTCTACATGCTGTAAGATAATATGGACACTTTGGAAAATGTTTGCCAACTCCTCAAAAAAGTTAAACAAGGATTACCATTCAATCAGTAGTTCCATTCCTAAGTATGCCCAAGAGAAATAAAAGCATAATCCCATGTTAAAATTTATACACCGTTGTTGATTGTGGCTGCTGTTCATTAACCAGCAGCAGGTGGTAACCATCCAAATGTCTATCAGTTAATCAAAGGATAAACAAAATGTAGAATATCCATACACTGGAATATTATTCAGTCACAAAAAGCAGTGAAGAATTGATAGATGCTACCAACTGGGTGAACCTTGAAAACACTATGCTAAGGAGAGAAGACAGCCACCGAAACCCATGTATGACTCTATTCATATGATACATTCAGAGACAGAAAGCAGGATAGTGATTGGGCACTCTAGGGGATAGAAGGGGTTGTGAAGGAATTGTGAGGTGGGAGTTAAAGGGTAACAGGAATTTATAGGAGTATACAATTTTTCTAATGGCGATGATTGCAGAATTCTATGAATATACTAAAAATTTTGAAATGTATGCTTTAAATATGTAGATTATAAGGTATATGAATTATATCATGATAAAACTGTTTTCAAAAAAGTTTCCATTTATCAAAATGATGATCAGTCTCCAGATGAAATTCTATCAACTCCAGCCAGTATTTTATCCTATAAACTTGGATTCAGACAGTTCTCTTTTTTTAAGATTTGTTTGTTTATTTGAAAGGCAGAGTTACAGAGAGGCAAAGTGAGGGAAAGAGAGAGAGAGAGGTCTTCTACTCGCTGGCTCACTCCCTAAATGTCCATAATGGCTGGAGTTGAGCTGATCCGAAGCCAGGAGCCAGGAGCTTCTTCCAGGTCTACCACATGGGTGCAGGGGCCCAAGCACTTGGACCATCTTGTACTGCTTTCCCAGGCCATAGCAGAGAGCTGGAACAGAAGTGGAACAGCAAGGATTCGAACTGGTGTCCACATGGGATGCCGGCACTGCAGATGACGGCTTTACCCCCTAGGCCACAGCACTGCCCCAGGACAGTTCTTTAAAAAATGTATTTTAAAAAGATCCTGTGTGCACACAGCATTTTGGTGAGAACAAATGCCTAAGTTGCCTACTTAAATATGAGGCAATTTGACCCCAAACCACCACTCCAAGCTTGCTGTAATAGGTAGCAAGCTTTCACAAGAATGCTTTGTATCTCATTTAATTGTTTTATTTCATCATGAAGGACGTTCGTGTTTGGAATCTCACCTGGAGTGTGACACACGTAGATTTCTGAATGACTAGTTTCAGTAGGAGAGAGAAGATTATTAATTAGTTCATCCTGCTGACTTTCAGTGGAGTCAACCTGTTTCTTCTTTCTGTTGTTACTGCAGGAACATGGAACTGCGCCCACCTGGGGTTTGGACAGGAAGCGTCTGGCACTTTATCAGAAACAGAGGGGCAGAGCACAGCAGCACTGTGGAAATCAGAACAGCGGAGCTGGAGGCCCACTCTTGCCCCTCTGCAGGTTGCTGTGTGATGATGGTGATTTGTTTTATGTTTCTCTGCACCCCTTTCCTAGTTTGTGACAAATTTGTGTAGATCCTGGGAAGATATATTGTATCACTCTACTGCTTCTGGTATTGTAGAAAGCTCTCCACAATAGAATTCTCACTTTACTGGGACGTTTCTGAATTTCTTATAAATCAACACAATCATATGGCATTCTACTATCAAGTAAGCTTAAATAGGAGAGAGCAGAAAAAACTGCTAATGATTTGATCTGAACTGTTTAGAAGCAAATAGTTATTTTTTTAGATTGATTTAAAATAATTATGCTAGGGACCAAGAACACCTCAAGATAATTACCTACATATTCCACCTTTTTGCAAAATGAATGTTTTTCTCCATATGACAAATTTATGGCTGGAAGAAATGCTATCATGATAACTGCGAGTGTGTGTAGAACACGTGTGTTTTTGTCTGCATGCATAACTTAGGAAGAGTATTTGTAGGAATTCTGCTACTGGGATAGGACTAGAGTTAAAATCATGAACATTATGAAGTAATCTGTGTCATTTAGATGATAAAATATTAACAATTATTTTAATTTTAAAAATGAGAAGTATAATTGGCTAATAAACTTACTATTCATGTTGGCCATATTCCAAAGTGATGGTCAGTGATTATTTAAAAACTTAAATTATGATGTATCATTTCCTAGTCTTTAACCTGAATGCAAAGCTATTAGACAGAGACACTCTGAGACACTCCTTCCGTTAGGAATGTCTAGGGACATTGACCCATTTTCCATGTAGTGGAAAGAATCCATTTCCAGTTTTAATCCCAAATATAACATGAATACTTTCTGATAGGCTGGGTTTAAAGCACCCCGCTCACTGGTACAGGTCCAAGAGCTCTGATCCACAGGAAACAGGCGAGCTAGAGCCCCTCATTCCCATGCCAGTGCCTTCCTCATGCCCAGCCTTTGCTGTGTCTGCTTTGGGAGTATACACTGAGCAACACACATGGAGGGTAAGAGAGCTGACCCTTCTTGGCTTAGGGAAGAAGAGCTGAGCTCATGTTACAGGTTGGACAGCGATGCCCTTGATTCTCAGAGGAGAGTCTATACCATTACCTATGCCCTGGTGGGGGCAGCCACAGTATGGTGAGCTGGCACAGTAGACTCTCCCCTCTGCGTTCCTGTACATACAGTCCTGGTTAGAGAATTCTTAGCCTAACAGATGGATTTAGCACTATCATGGCCAGTTCACATCCTGTATTCAAAAATCCTGAATCTCTGAGTACAGATATGATGAAGAACTTTTTTCTGATGAGAAATTGTAGCGTGCATTACAAAATACTAAAAGAGGAGAGAAAGAAAGGCTGAAACTGATTTGTCTGCACTATGAAAAGGAAATTTTTATATTTCCTAAGAAAATACACATTTTTTTCATGTTAAATCCCATATTGTTAAACTAATTATATCAGGAACAACTTATTTATTTAGGCAAATTCAAGACAGTTGGAGTGGTTATTTAATCCAAAGGTCTAAGTAGCATAAATAAATCAATTTATGGGCCAGCTGGAAATGAGGCTAGGGTAAGACCTATACTTGGAGTTATAGTGAACTAATGTAGATTTAAGTGCTTTGAAACTTGTATCACATTTGCAAAAGATAAGGTATTATTATAATAATTGCAGAATATTATGGGTTTTAACATTATTACTAACTCTGTATGATTTAATTTTAGAAGTTTGCCAGTAAAAATTATGATTAAATACCTATTTTCACTATACGCAACCTTTCCTAAAAGTTACACTTATTTTCTTGTCAGGGAACTTTCCTTAAAGGTATAGAAAAGCTTTTTTCATTGCATCCTTCTTGATATCAATAAAGACTCCAAATCAATAAGCCCTGGGTCACTATTACAGATGCATAATTTTTATAGTTCGTTGCCTAAAAACCGCTGATTTGAATTCCACTTTCTCTTTTCAAGGACTAAAATCTGAAACATTGCAGAGAAAGAAAACACTGGTTTTTGTTCTTGAACAGGACTGATACCAGTAACATTTTTCATTAATGCAGCAGTCCAGAGTGTGACAGGTGTGCTAAGCACCTGGAGTCTTCCATCAGACCCCACACAAACCAGAGAGGTAAGCAACTCCAGTTTACTGATGAGAAAGATGGACCCCCCCCCCAGACCATACGCCCTAACTTCAGGGAGGTGGCTTGCATCTCCATAAGCCTCCTCTTTGGGTTTCTGCCTACCCCAAGAGTGCTTGCCAGAAGCCTCACACAACCTTGAAGTACCCAAATGCTATTAAAGAATAAGGGAAAGTTAACTTTGTCTCTTCAAATATATATCATGGAATTTTTTAAATAAAGCTTTTATGTAAAGAATATAAATTTCCAAAATACAGCTTATGGATTACAATGGCTTCCCCCCCCCCATAACTTCCCTCCCACCCACAACCCTCCCCTTTCCCACTCCCTCTCCCCTTCCATTCACATCAAGATTCATTTTCAATTCTCTTTATATACAGAAGACCAGTTTAGTATATATTATGTAAAGATTTCAACAGTTTGCCCTCACATAGCAACACAAAGTGAAAAATACTGTTGGAGTACTAGTTATAGTATTAATTCACAATGTATAGCACATTAAGGACAGAGATCCTACATGTATATCATGGAATTTTATGAATGTACTTGGTGCAGTCCCCTATGAGCACACTTTGAAGATAAAGAAGCAGATGAGTGGCCCCTCACTGTTGGGGCTTTTCCCCACCGATGCCAAGACCTTCTTTAGTCTTGGTGAGGAAGAGATACTCTCCCAGGTCAAATAGAGCACTTTTGCGTCTGTACTTCAGGCTTGCTAAATTTCCTCTCTCCCAGACTGGATGGTGGAACTGCTACAGTCTCAAACAAACACAGGGAATTCAAGAAGCTGTTGACCTTTTGTTAAATCATTGCTCAAATTTTTTAATGGAGAACTGAGCATCTAAATTATAAACCATCTTCCAATATTAGGGCATTTATGATTTTATGAGCCATTTGTTATTTTCCCATTAATTTTACAAAGCAAAAAGGGCTATCTTTGCCACAGGTTACATTTTCTGAGAAACACTCTGAGGTGGAGCTTAGCAAGCAGACAATTCATTAGAGAATATTCTTGGATCAGTGTTGCAGAAGGGACGAGAAGGGAGCAGGGGTGGAGGGAAAGTATAGTTGGGTTGTGATCTGCCAAGGAGTTCAGGACTTTATCCTACCTCAGCAAACGCTTCATGCTTTTGCTCAGCCAGGGGCGGTAACTGTGGACCAAGAGCTCTCAGTTGGCGAAACTCCTGGTAACTAGGGCTCTTCCATCATGCAGGAGGTGTAACATCCTTGTCCCTCTTCATATTCTGTTATGGAATCAGTTTGGCTGCATGCGAAGTTACAGCCATTGGGACTAGAGCTGAGTTCCAATACAATCTTTGTCACGAGCTGCTTGATATTGGAGAAGCCATTTAGTTTCTCCAGGTTCTTTTCCCTTCTTGCCCACCACTCTGATTTTTAGGGAGTTAATGTTTTTAGAAGACTAGCAAATAGTAGGCACTCAATCAATTTTGGCATCTTCTCACCTTTAATGGAACAGATTAAAGAGATCTATATAGAAAGTGTATTTTTCGCCTGGATGTTTTTCTCCTTTCACATTCCTTGCTCTACTTGCCATTTGGAGAAGTTTAACACTGCTAATTTAACACGTTACTGTTTATGCTTCCAAGGGAGAATTTTTATATGAAACATTTCCAGCTAAGATAGAGTTCATTTAAGGAAGAAAAGAACTAAGAAAAGAACTAAGTCCAAGAAGTAATCCTAAAACCAGAGGCTGAATGTTCCTCTTAACATCTAGGATAATTTGTAACTTTCCCTCCTAGCCTTAAGGGAAGGGTTCTGTCCTATTCCTCCATTCAAGTAATACAACTCCTCCCAGAGATTTTAGAATGGCAATAGCTGCCTGATTCCTCTCATAGACCAGTGGTGGGGAACTGGTTGCTGGTTCCAGTCCTGGCTGTTCCAAGTCTGATCCCTGATAGTGTATCTAAGAAAGCGCAGAGGATGGTCCAAGTGCTTGGGCCCTTGAACCTACTTGGGAGACCCAGAAGAGGCTCCTGGCTTTGATCTGGCCCACCCCTGGCCATTGCAATAGTTTAAGGAATGAAGCAGCCAATGGAAGGTCTCTCTCCCACTCTCTCTATAACCCTGCCTTTCAAATAAATATATAAATCTTTCAAAAAATAATAATGGAGTGGTTTGAAAAGGGTAATTCCAGAGCATCACCAGGAACTTGTTCAGGGTTGCGTTCTCAGGTCTCAGCCTAGACCTATCAAATCAGAAGTTACCGAGGTGTGCCCCGAACACAGTCTGCCAGCTGACCTTGAAACACTAGACTTTGAGAACTATCAGACAGGGGTATCAGTCAGTGTCCTAATGGACACTTAAAACTTACATAAGCTTATGTAAAAATTGATAGAATATACTCAGAATGAATCTTCAGTCATTTCTCACCCAATTTCAACAATTATCAGCTTTACAAAACACTTTCTTAGAAATTTAGATTGTAAAAATGGCATTGACTTTTTTGAGTGCTAGTTTGTCTGTAGATAGAGTGCACATGTTTTGGAACTTAATGGATTTAAAATATGTTTCAGTTCATTGCTTACACCACTTCTGTGATTTGGAACATTTTTAGATATTTTTTACGTAGTAGAATAAATTGCATTTTTATAGTATCTCATATGGTTGCCTGGGGTAACACATTTTCACTCTGAATTATAATTTAATAAGAAAATGCATTTTTTCCTAAGTCAAACACTAACTTTGTGGATGGAATTAGGATTTAAGGCCCAGAATTTGCAATTGCTATTTGCCTCTGTTCAATATTTTCTAATAAGCAGTTCAAGGTGTGGTTATAACCATTTACAGAGAAAAATCTTGTGTCTGATTTACTCTCTAAAGCTAGACATTGTCACTGTTAAGTTATATTCATTTTATACCTTTAGGTGATTAGCTACCAGAGATTACATTCCCCCATTATACTATTTGGAGACCTGTTTTCCTCAAAACCTAAGTACCTGCAAGCAGTTTTAAGCAGAAGGAAGGGAAACAGAAAGAGTTCGTTATGACAATGCACACATCTGGCTTCAGAGTACAACCATCAGTGGATTAAATTTGAAAGAAGAGTAAAGTTTTAATTACAGCAATGGGTTAGCCACAGTAACTACTGGATCGTGCCTGTATATTACATGAAAATATTCAGAAAAATGATGGGATTTTCCCTACATTGCCTGTGGAGGCAGAAGACAGAAAAAGCCCCTGGGCTTGTTGCATTAAACTGCAAAAGGGAAAAGGCTTGGAGAAGTTTCTTTGGACAAGGACTGAAACTGGCACCGATGGCTTCTGTTTCTAGATCCCGCGGCCACCTGCAGCATTAACAAGTAGCACAGAAGGAAGAAGAATGGGTCCTCTGATGTGTTCTAGGAACCACTGGCCACTCTCAGCCACGTGCACACTTCCTTCTCTGTGTCGGATGGTTCTGATACTTTCCACTTATGGCTCCTTAGAGACTTTTCATGAACAGGGTTGGTCAGGGCCTGCTTAGAACAAAATTAAGATATTCATCTTTATGTGGTAAGTTCCTCATGGCTTTGGTGTTGAGGACTAGGAATGTATAATTCTTCTGAAAGCAATAGTTCCTCTTAAGGAAGCAGTATAAAGAGCATTCATTTTGGAGAACTTATGCAGCAGTTTAATATTTTCTTCTTAGAGTTCGTCATTGCCAACAGATTTTGTTATTTCAAATAATTTTCATAACTTGACTAAACTTCTCCAGGAAAGTAAATGAAGATTAACCAAAATTTTGCTTTTGGTTATAGGTAATCTTCAAGCCTTTGCTTTCCAAATGTCTCTCTCATGAGGGCAAAGACAAGAATTCTAAATTCTTTCCTTGTAAATGGGCAACATTAAATGAAACACAGAGGCTGGCATTCAGAATAACAAAATCTGAATGTGCCTCTGACATCCAACTTCTACGTGAGTTTAGAAACATCACTTCCCTATGCTGTGAGTAATCCCAGTGCCAGTCTTACAGAGATGTTCCCAACATATCATCAAGAAGATTAATCGCAAAAATAATGTTACATATTTAACGATTCTTTATGAGTGCAATGGGGCATTTTTTTCAAATTTTGAGTTACTGTTAAAGATTGATAACAGAAAAATGACACCCAGGTTAAACAGAGACCACTCGCTTAGTCCCTGCTAGTTTCTGTCTTAACGCTGCTTCGCAATGCCTTTGAAAGTGTCGCAACACTGTACTGGAAGTGTTAGGGATGGCTTTGTTGTTTTTGATTTACCACCTGGGCGTGCTCCACCATGAAGTCTGAATTTGCTTTATTCTCGTGGACAGAGGAATTAACTCCTGAGCCACCCTCCCAGGGCTTCTCTGTGACGAAGAAGAGAAACGAGGTTCCGTTTATGCTTTGAGAAATAGTAGGAAAGTGAGCATTTTCACTTAAACCTGGAGACACAGGAGCAATGAAAAATAAAAAAATCATTTGTCTGCAGTTATTAAGAAGAAATAAAACTATTTCATGCCTTATTGAGCATGGCTCTATCTACCTCCAGGGAGGAGAATTTAATGATTTTCCTTATGAGAACCATTTTTCTATCGATCCTTTACATAAACAAATATACATTATCTTGCCTTAGGGAAAAATCAGATGAGAGAAATGAAATGTCTTAATGGACTGATATTTGAAAAATGAATTTAAAATGTTCGAGTGCAACAACTTCTTTTTATGGCTTGTAAAATCCATAAGTAGCCTTAAAAGTATCCCTGGATAATACCTTGAAAACTTTCTGAGTTTATATTGATATGTTAAGTGAAAAATATCTCTGCTAACAAGATTTAGAGAAAATTTTGCCTTTTTTAAAGGATAAAATTGAATTTTCTCAGGGAATTAATAACTGGCTTGTCTTAAGCATTTTGGCACCTGTTCACAGGAAGATTATAAGCCAACACTGTGAAAACAACTGTAGAAATCAATGCAATAAGAGACATATTTTATTTTGATTGTGGCCTTTCCTGCCTAATACCTTTAATGCTAATAACCAACTCTCTACTGAGATAACCAACCTGCTGTGGCTACTATAATTCAGTCAGCAACTGACTCCCGAGTACCTAATATGTGTTGGCTCTTGTCATCTACCACTGTACATGGTACTGAAGCTATTTGCGGGGACCAGTCTGACTCAAAGTTTAAAAATCCTATTATAGTGCCTTCATGGGCCAAATCTTAAAGGTGTTTAATGTTGAAAAAATAATGCTTCTAAGTGAAAGGAAATAAGACTGTGCCAAATTATTGCCCCAACTTTTCCTCTGAAGAAAGAAAAGAAAAAGCTAGAAATATTGCAGAATTCAAAAAACTGCTGGGATGATTGTGTCCTTTATCCAACTATGGTTTTTTCTTTCTTTTTTTGACAGGCAGAGTGGACAGTGAGAGAGAGAGACAGAAAGAAAGGTCTTCCTTTGCCGTTGGTTCACTCTCCAATGGTCGCCGCAGCCGGCGCACCACGCTGATCCAATGGCAGGAGCCAGGTGCTTCTCCTGGTCTCCCATGGGGTGCAGGGCCCAAGCACTTGGGCCACCCTCCACTGCACTCCCGGGCCATAGCAGAGAGCTGGCCTGGAAGAGGGGCAACCGGGACAGAATCCGGCACCCCAACTGGGACTAGAATCCGGTGTGCCGGCGCCACAAGCAACTGTTGAACCATGGCACCGGCCCAACTGTTTTTGAAGCCAACATTATTAACCATCAACATCATTGCTGAATTAGCTTCCATAAAAGTTAATAGTTTAGAAATAATATCTGACAGTTAAATGTCACAATGTGCATTATAGAAGTGATGAGGACCTCTGAATCTTCTTTCTCAAGCTTGCTGAACCTTTCCTACTGAAAGCAAACACAGAGATACACTGCCACGCAGGTACATCATTTTCCCTTTCATCAAAATGTGTCATAAACTGAGATCCATTGAAATGTATACCTGGACATTGGTGTCTCTGTGAATTATAAAGTTCTAAGGTTATTGCTTCAAAAAGAATAAAGAATGAGTTAATTCTGATCTTTGTATCTGCAACTTTAATTTTATTTGATGACTAATTTCATCATGGAGGATTATATGGAGTATCATTACACATTTCAACATTCATAAATTATGTCTAACTTTGGATCACTCCCTAATATGTTTATCTTCTTGATATTTTTAGACAGTTGCCTTATGAAACCCAGCAGCAATACCAACAATGAGTCTAGGCCATGTATTATCAACCTTTGCCCTAACCCTGTCCCTACTGAGGTAAGAAGTCTCCACAAGACCTGAACCAATGCCCTTTCTCTGTAACTCCTACTTTCCTTCCATACTGAATGGTCGTAAGATGCCACCTCCCACTGGTGAGAGTGATCAAGTGGTAGTATCTTGCCCTCATGATTCAGATTACTTACCTGTCTGTAGTGGTCCCATTTTTTTTAACTCTCTGATATACTTTCCATAAAAATTGGGCCCCTGGTCAAATAGGAAAATATTCCTCTATGCAAGAGGATACTTTTAAAGTCAAGGCTATGCAAGTTGAAATCTCAGCATCAGTCAATGCTCTGTGAGATGCACATGGATAATATGTGCCAGTGGTACCCACTCAGCTCTGCTATTCTACCCTAAGGCCACCATGTTTCCTACTATTTGTATTGCCTCATCTGATGGACACCTTGATTTTCCAAGCAAGGCTATACTCAGTAGTTGGATACAGCTAGGAGGAATCTTCTAGTACGTATTTGCAAAAACTAATTTACATGGACCAGATAATATTTCATTAAGAAAAACATGAATAATTTCAATAATTGAGACCCAAAGAGAAAACTTGCAACAAGGAAAAAAGAGTCTGACGTGAGAGCTGGGATCTGTAACAAAGTTGGCCTCTCACTGTCACCTGATGCTATTGATCCTCTGCTCTCTCTGAAACACCTTTGTGCTGATGTCGCAGGTCATCACTCTTGTATTTTCTCACTTTAATTGCTGCTTCTTATCGCTTGGTTTGTTCAGTCTTCCTTCTGTTCCTGATTCCTAAGACAGGATTCAGCCCTCAACTGTCTTGTTTTCTATATTTGCTCCCAAGGTGATCTCATTCTTCCCCAGTGGTTTTAAGTATCACATACATGCATAAACCCCAAATTTATATCTTTAACTCTACCTTTTATTTTTGTAAGTGCGATTTCTTTCAGTATAATTCATTCAAGATCTACACATAGGTGTATAATGGATACTCTAAACTTAACATGTGCCAACGACTTTGCATTCTTCTTTTTTTTTTTCCAAGTTTGCTTTTCTTCTGAGTTCTCTGTCATTAAGTGGAGTTCTGTTAAAAAGTAGGGGCAGAGGGGTGTAACTGATTACATCAGCTTCTTAATGACCTTTAGCTCAATGCTATGCTCATAACTAATGGCTACATCTGCTGGAAAAAAACAAACACTTTTCAGCACTGTGATAAACCCTAAATCTTCCTAGTTTTCTTTTTTCTTTTTTTTCATTTTTGACAGGCAGAGTGGACAGTGAGAGAGAGAGACAGAGAGAAAGGTCTTCCTTTGCCGTTGGTTCACCCTCCAATGGCCGCCGCGGACAGCGCGCTGCGGCCGGGGCACTGCGCTGATCCAATGGCAGGAGCCAGGTGCTAGGTGCTTCTCCTGGTCTCCCGTGGGGTGCAGGGCCCAAGCACTTGGGCCATCCTCCACTGCACTCCTGGGCCACAGCAGAGGGCTGGCCTGGAAGAGGGGCAACCAGGATAGAATCCGGCGCCCCAACCGGGACTAGAACCCGGTGTGCCGGCGCCGCAAGGCGGAGGATTAGCCTGTTGAGCCACGGCGCCGGCCAATCTTCCTAGTTTTCTACACAATCGATAGAACATCATGAAATTAATTCCATCGATCACCATTTTGTTCTAGTTTAGTCTGTGTTCTGCTTGACACATGTGACCAGGTGATAAGTTGCAGCCAAGATAATTAAGAGACAAGTAATTTAAATTTTGAAGTGTACCCAGGCATTATAGATGGCTCCAGGGGAATGGTCTGAGCCATTTTATTTTGTTGTTTGTTTCTCTCTTTTAATGTTTTCTATTTGTTCTCTCCCATCCTTACCTCCTCCCTTTTATTGAAGTTTTGTTTTTCTTCTTGGACTTCTCTATTTAATGTAGATTTCAGAGTCAGAACCTGGGGAGTCTGAGTTCTTCTCAGCCCCAGAGGTATTATCCTCAGATCAAATCAACTTGCTATTGTATGTAACGAGGTACGTATTTATTTTACTAGGCACCTGTTATTTAAAAGACTTGAGAGCTATCAATCTAAAAGTCCATAAAAGTACATATTGACCAAGCATGTTTTTTTTTTTGTTCCTGTGTATGAATTTTTGGATTTCTTTCCTCTACATGCTACTATCTTATAACATGCTAAATAGATTTTTGGTCACTTCATGTACCACATCAAAGTAATGACAAAGTAAGGACAAAAAGTAATGTAAACAATGTAGTTTCTTTCCTCAAAGGGCTTGTGTCAGAGTAAAGGATTCTCAAAAGCAATTGTAACACATTTAATTTCTAAGAAGAAATTGGCTTTAATATTTCTTCAGATGGCTCCATAGACCATCAGGAATCTTCTAAGAAATATTTAATGTGTTATTTTAGAATCATTTATAAATAATAGGAAAGTCCTGTTTGAGAACATTGAGTCTATGTTCCTAGAAGCACAGACTGCTCTAAATTATAAACATGATTGTGTTTAGGATTTTGATCAAGCTGTCTAAAGTGACAGTTTTTCTTTGAATGTGTAGAGAATCTTGCCTGGCTGTTAATTTCTTAATGTCAAAATGACATGCAATAGCATGAAGTTTGCTGAACACTCAGATACAGTCATTTCCCTAGTTACAAAATTTCTCTTCTAAAGTAATGGTTCACAATGAATTACTATTAATAGCATTAAACACAAGATGTTATAAATATTAATGCCAAATTAGTAATAAATAATATCAATGTTGAAACCATTAATTATAAGAAAATATGAAAAGAGATTTTTTAATAAAATATTTTTCAACTGAAAAATGTACAGGCATCTCACATAATGCTAGCTGTGTTTTATTGATTGAAACATGATCAAACTGAAGAATTTTGTATCTTTTTCTGTCAGTCTCAAGTGTTGCTAATGCTATATTTATAAAGTAAAGTAAGTTTTTGAGGATTTATTTATTTGTTTGAAAGGCAAAGTTAGAGCGTGAGAGATCTTCTGTCCTCTGGTTCACTCCCTAAATGGCCACAACAGCCAGGGTAGGGCCAGGCTGAAGCCATGGAGCTTTTTCCGGGGCTCCCCCCATGCTCCCCATGTGAGTGTGTTAGGTAGGAAGTCAGAAATGAGCTTATGTGTGTGACAAAGGCCTAAGGCAGTGACATCCAGGTCCAGCATCTGCATCTCAAAGTCATCCCGATAACCGTCCAGGTGCAGCTCAGTATCTGCACTTCATCGTCCTGCCCCTTCCATCCTTCTCCCTGTCTGGTAACTTCAGAGGGGAAACTCAGAAAGAAATTTTTCATACTTACATCCAAAACGTCCTTTGTTCTAGAAGGAGAAGAGGTGGGAAGGCAGACCCATCACCTTAAAAACCCCGGCCTCAACCAGACTGCGCACTCAGCCCTCTGCCTCTCTGCTGAGCCGCCCGCCTGGTTTGCCCAGGTGTATTCTCTCCACTCAACCATGTAACCTCGCTCTCCCCCAGTCCAAGCGACTGGGCACTCTCTCTCAGGTTCTGTCTGGAGAGGTGCTCATCCGTTCTTACAGATATCCCTACCCTAAACCTTGCTATTTTGCTCTCCACTACTCTCTGTCTCACGTCTGAATTCTTTCTTGCGTGAAGACAAGAACCCTAGCTTCTCCAGTAACAAGTGCAGGGGCCTAAGCACTTGGGTCATTTTCTGTGACTTTCTTATATGCGTTAGTAAGAGCTGGATTGGAAGTGGAGCAGCTGATACTGGAAAGGGTGCCCATATGGAGTGCTGGTGGTATAGGCAATGGCTTAACCCATTTTGCCACAATGCCAGCCCCATTGTTAATGCTACACTTTCAACCTGACAGATTAAGAAAGATGATGATTATGTTATCTCTGAAATGGAGAGGAATTGCTATGAAAATAAAAGTTACTGTGTGAAGTGATAGCCTTGTAGTCTGCATGGAGTAGCCTTGAAATGCAAACACACTGGAATATTTCTAATACTAGATAAGAATTTAAAAATCAACCTTGTTACACCTCATCTACTCTATTCTTGAGTATTTTCTACACTTTGTAAATCATAGAATGGAGATGTATTGTTTTATTGCATTCTGAAAAGTTTTTACTAATTCATGGAAAAGTTCTTAAAAATTTAAAAGTCACCTGATAAAATAGATATTTTATTGAATGTTTAGCTGATGAAATAGAAGATTTTTTGCAATAATTTTGCCATATATTTCAATTACACTAGCAAATGTTGAGTTAGCTCTAAATTGTTGGCTTTGATAGAATGTTGAAGATACATAAATTAAAGAGAAAGCAAGCAGCATCCAAGTCCTCTAACTAGCCACAGGTTCAGTTATTATTGCCAAATTCAAAAAAGGGAGCCTTATAAATGACATCACTGTTAATATTTCAAATAAATCAATTTTTAAAGGATTTATTTATTTATTTGAAAGATTTACACAGAGAGAGAAGGAGAGGCAGAGAGAGAGAGAGAGAGGTCTTCCATCCGCTGGTTCCTTCCCTAATTGGCCACAATGGCCGGAGCTGTGTCAGTCCGAAGCCAGAAGCCAGGAGCTTTATCCGGGTCTCCTGTGTGGGTAGCAGGAGCCCAAGGACTTGGGCCATCTTCCACTGCTTTCCCAGGCCATAGCAGAGAGCTGGATCGGAAGAGGAGCAGCCGGGACTAGAACTGGCTTCCATAAGGGATCTCGGTGTTTCAGGCCAGAGCGTTAACCCACTGCACCACAGTGCCAGCCCCATCACTGTTAATTTTTTACACACAGTTTAATGTTGAAATCAGATAGATCAGAAGCAAAAACAGAGGTCCATGTTGTGGTGCAATGGGTTAAGCAACC
The DNA here is from genome assembly GCA_949820135.1 of Sylvilagus floridanus. Lineage (NCBI taxonomy): Eukaryota > Metazoa > Chordata > Mammalia > Lagomorpha > Leporidae > Sylvilagus > Sylvilagus floridanus. The sequence continues at coordinate 16,727,111 of OX463229.1, forward strand.
ATCTGCAGCACTGGCATCCCATATGGGCACCAGTTTGAGCCCTGTCTGTTCTATTTCCAGTCCAGTGCCCTTTTAATACACTTGGGAAAGCAACAGAGGATGGCCCAAGTGCTTGAGCACCTGTACCCATGTGGGAGACCCAGATGAAGCTCCTGGTATGACCATTTGGGGAGAGAACCAGCAGATGGAAGATCTCTGTCTGTCTGTCTTTCTCTGTTTTTTCCCTTCTATTTGTGACTCTTTCAAGTAAATTTAAAAACCTTAAAAAATAAAACAATACAACTCAAATTGCTAAAATTATTGTCAAAATCCAGATGTATTTATTGGATACATATATATTTTATTATCCCTCTCCACACCCTCCAAAAATTGCCTTAATAATCATACACAGTTTTAGCCTCGTGATCTCTGAAAGACACAACCTTTGGTAATAGAATTTGATTTTTTCATCACTTTGGTCTAGAATTTATAACAGCTTCCATTTGTGCTAAAAAAAAAAAAGAGCTCTTTAGACCATATATATTCAAGTGGTGTTTTCCACTTGAAAAAGTCAAATTCTATAAGCTATGAAATCTATGAGTAGCATGGATCTGGCCACGTTCACTTACAAAGCCACTCGAGCGGCTTATGGCAATATTAGCTTGATTGTTCTGAATAAGTTTGTACACTTCCAAGTCTCCCACTTTAAATAACTTGTAAAGTTGTACAAGTTTGCTGGGCAGCTGAAGGTCATATGGTTTTGAAGTTACGCAGTGCACACCCTATCCTAGGCATGGTAGCCTCTTTTTAGACCAGGCCCAAACTCAAGCCAATGAAAACTGTGTGGTGATGTTCATTGGCTTTTCGGTGAAGACCTTCACTTTTGTTGGACATTGCCAACCTTTCGGCTTCTCTCTCCGAGGCCTTAAATTCCCTGTCTTTCGAGAAAAGACAAAGCGATAGCATTAGACTTTTCTGGGGGGTGGGGGGCAGAGACACTAGTGTTCCTCATGTATTACAACAGCGTTTGTGTTAAACTCCTTGCAGTATGGGCTGCCCGGTAACGGAGGTGTTGATGAAGGGAAACTGGAGACTTCTATGTCATTGAAAATCCAGTGGACTCGTTGTCTGGAACTGGAAGTCCAGGTGACTGATACCGGTGTTGCTGTCTATTCAGGTAAAATTTAGACCGATTTTTGCATTTTTCCTCCATCTAACAAAATCTACATGTCACACAACTCTGCAACTGTCAGTCTATGAAGAAATGATTCTAAATGAAATAGGGTGGTTTTACAAACAATGAGAGTTCCGGAGGCACAAGTTAAGCTCAGATTATAGAGGAAGGAAAGAGTCTTATTGAAATGAAAGTATTTAAATATGTCAGAATTTTATGATTTTTGCAGCATGATTTCCTTTTTAAAGTGCTCAAAATTTATCTTAGGAAAAAATGTAATGTATTTTGATTTCTGTATGATTTATTCCTGAAATAATCATCTCAGAAAACTCCTTAATGTTTCACATGAGTCATCCAAATGACGTTAGTGAAAATTAAATTAATCTAAAATGCAAATTTATTCAGGCAATTAATGAATGCATTCTGCTGTCTTTCATATTAAATGATGATACATTGAATGATAAATAGGGTGTTTTTCTCTTGAGATATTGTAATTTTTTCCTACAGTAACATTTTTTAAAGTTTTTTTGTGGGGTCTTGGCTTGAAGTGTCGCATACTCTGTTTCTACTTTGCAGATGCTAGCTACTTTAATGTTTACCTTCATCTGTGGTCAAGACAGACTAAAGCACTCCATAAGTTTCAAGAATCTGTTAAATAGCCCCCTGTGACCTGCACAAATGTTCAAGTCTTGTTCACATGAAATTGAGATAATTCTCAAAATTTAGAATAGTACTAAATCAGGTATTCTTTTTGAAAGTATTTTTATAAAAAAATCTAGAATTTGTGATCTTTCAGGAGAAAGGAAAGAGTAGACTATTTGGAAATAACAATTTCTTTTCTTTCTTTTGCCATTTACAAATGTTTGAAGGCTTTAACTCATTTTGGGGATGAGGCCCTTCTAAGCAGCGTCTAATGGCTGCTCCTATTTTTACTTCTCACTCAGTTTACTACCCTGATTATCAAGTTCTGAATATCAAGATTCTAGTCTGTAGTTCCTTGGCTCTGAGATACAGTTTAATGAATTATAATGTTTTAAAAATAACCTAGGGGAGATGAATGTGATATCAATAATGAAGAAAAATGATACATTATTGAAAAATATAAACACTACATGTTTTTTGCAGCTGCTATACCATTCTTCTCAACCCTACAGGAATAATCCCTGATAGCATAAATTAACTAAGATGCATTTCTGTTTAAAACATAATTATTTTTCTATGTTAAGGAAAACTCATGTGAAAAATATAATTTGACACTTGAGGGCTGAGGGCTTCCTGCTAGCAACACTCCTAGAAGTTGATGAAGTAAATATTCTTTTTGACAAGGGAGAGGGAGAGGCAGATGGGGAGAGAGAGAGAGAGAGAGAGAGAGAGAGAGAGAGAGAGAGAGAGAGGATTGTATCACAGGTTTACTCCCCAAAGGCCCTGAAAGTCCCCAAAGTTCCAGAAGCCTGGAAGTCTGTGGCTCAGTGTGGATATCCCACATATGTGGCAGGGACCCAAGAATTTAGCCCCTCAGGATGTGCAGTAGCCTGAAGCTGAACTGGAAGTGACAGGGCTGGACTCAAACCAGACACTACAATATGGGGTGCAAGTGGCTCACAACCCCACTTAGTTTTAACCTGCTTTCCCAGATTTACTTTCTTCTGTTATCCTCTCTCTACCATGGGTACAAACCAACTCCCCTCCTTTTCCAGACCTCTGTGCTAACCTGAGTGCACTCTGTTCCCACATCCGCGACTTCACTCTCTTTGATGTGTGCTACAAACACTGTTAGCTAGAGTTAATGTTTCTTCTGTTTCTATAAGGGAGTAGTCCAAAAAGGTCATCGAAAATGCTTATTCTCTTTCGATTCAACTTTTCCACAAAATCTTGATGTACCCTCATACAATTGGCATCTGTCTCACATTACTATTACCTATTGACTTACGAACTCCTCAAAGGGACACAGCTGATTTCATTTATGTTGCATGTAATTTTCTTAACATAGAACCAGACAAGTAGCAAGGGTCCTAAACACTTGGAGTGACCAAATGAATAATAAATGAGAAATAATTTGCAAAGCTAAAGAAGAGGCAGATGCCATTTATTCCTTTCATGGGAACTGTCCTAATAAAAATGCCCAGTTTCTTAAGTGCAGAAATATAATAGACCATATTTATCCCAACCCTGGTATGTGTCAGAAACTGCTTGGTTTAGTGGAAAATACAAATTTATGAGACACAGGTTTCCTTTCTTTGAGGTCCCTGTCAACTATCTGAAGAGATCGGAAAATGAAAAATGCAAATTTAAATGGCATAACATAAAATAGCATAAAATACAAAAATACTTGAGAAATCAGGGATAGCTCATCTGTTATAATGGAATGTGTGACAAAAAGACTTTGATAGTGTTTGGTTCAAAATTTAGATCCCATCTTCACGTGGAACAAAGTTTGACATATTCATCAATTTCCCTGGTTAGTTCATATACCCTATTCAGAAGTTTAAGCTTTAGTACTAATAGTGTTATATATAATCTAATAGCATTTATTGAATAATTTTATTTACATGTCAAATTTAATAACTGACTAATACGTTCATATGGTTAACAAATAGTTTGATGAGTGCCAGCCACTAACCGACAGCTTCTGCTGACCAGCATTTGACAGTTCCAGCACAATTGTCCGCACGTGGCTCCAATGGCCAGCCCACCGCAGGGCAGCGGCAGCCAGCCTCTTCACCACCCCCTGCCTGGCCAGCGTGACAACTCCTATTCTGATTGTCTTTCTGACCCCTTGTGTTGACATACCCTGGGGTGTGCCACGCTGTACCCTCTCCATCCTGCAGAGAATGTCACACCTCACCTGCTCAGCCAGATTCCTATCCTTCTGGTGGTTCTTGGTTGAAGGCATCACGTGGGGACTGTAAAAGTGAACAGCTCCCTGCCTCTGTATGATGCTCTGGCATTTTAGTACTGCAGAATGGCACACTGTGGGGACCCCATGAACGTTTGTCAGATACACAGGCAAGCATTCACAGGAGTGAAGAAAAGACCGCGGTGGTCATTCCCCTGCCCAGGATTCTTTCGCATCAGTCTCTGGTCTCTAGTTCTGATCTAGTACTGCATTGACAAAGAAAACAGGAGAAAAAGTTAAAAACAAGAGAACAAAAAACAAAAGAACAAACCCCAGAGGGCCTGTGAGTGATGCCGCTGTAGTCACGACAGCCTAATTGTTTCTTTAACTTTGATTTTGCTCGGGAACTTTCAGCATTACTCATCTTTAATTACCTTAATTTCATGCTTAACCCAGGCTCAGAAGAGATCTGTTTGTAATTTCAGATGAGAGAAAATTAAATTCCTCTTAGCAAAGTCAAATTTTAAAATTCAAGAGGAAGTACAGTGTTCCAGATCACGAAAATATCAACCCTTTATAGTTTAAGGTAATTTGGTGGTAATGAAGTATTAAACAGCTCAAATTTCTTTTTAGAAACAAAATTAATTAAAAACAAAATTTAAGGGGTGGGGAGAGAGGTAAGCCAGAAGTTATTTGTCTCTGGGAGATATTCAAGGGATGCTAATATTTTTATTTAATTTTTTTATATTTTCCAAATGTTCACAACATAACAAGAATTATTTTATGAAGAGACAACAATTCAAATCAATGAATGGGGATAAGTACACTGGGAAGTGGGTAACTATTTAAGGCTAAAGGTTATTTGAGGAACAAGGGGAGCACTGACAGGCACACTTGTGGGTGTTGACATTCATCAGGTCTGCAAGCCCTTCTTTTCTGTTTCTGTCATTTATTTGGTGCTCATGAAACCAATGGCTCAAAGACCAAAACAATGAACTCCTGAAGGCTTTCCTACATTTCAGTTGGCCAATCTGATTTTCTGAGTTTGAGAAATGAAGTAATGAGAAAAAGGAAATAGGCAAAAGGTTCCCAACCCTGTGCATTATGAATGATGCTGCTTAGGAGTTTCAGTGAGAGACAAATGCCAAGATTATATTTTGCATTTTTAATACACTTGCTATATTTGTTGAAAAAAGCCAGTGTAAACAGACATATCTCCCTAATGAGGTGCTATAATGGATACTCCTCTTTCCTGGGAAAAATCCAAAAGTTTTTAAAGAACACAGAAAATAACTGAAAGTAACTGAATGCAGAGCCATTTGTTTGCAAACCATAGCTGAGTTCCTCTTTTATATGTGAAATCTGGGTCTGATGAGGACTATGACAGCAGATTAAAGATTCTCTCTCTCACTGTGTATGTGTGTGTGTGTGTGTGTGTGTGTGTGTGTGTGTGTGTAGCTGTAACCCTGATTTCCAAACAAATAAATAAATCTTTTTAAAAAGTAATAATAGGACTATTCTATTGATGGGTAACATAACAAGTAGAAGAACGAGTGGCCCTAATCCATTAGAAGAAGGCACTGTAGGGTTCAGGCCTGTATTTCAGAACCAGAGACTGTGGACACAACAGTCTTCATTTTGGGAGACTGTACTCAAACAGTGACATCCTGCTTGGGATATGTCTGCATTCCACTCTTATGCTATGCATTTTGCCCATAGTCTTCACCCATGTTTTCTTTTTTTTTTTTTTTCCTGAACTATACCACTTAATTTCAAATGATCAAAACTCCTTTTTACTCTCTTTAAATATTCTTGTGAAAAGACACTTTTTGGAAAACGATGAATCTTTACATCAAAACAAAACAAAAGTGAGTTGCGAGCTACAAATCTGGAAGCCACCATCCAGGGAAGCCATTCAGAAGGTCAATTCCATTGTGTCAGTTGGAAAAGCCAGGAAGCGCGCTCACTGTACCTGGCCGTGTTGATGTTGGTGTCGGACTATAGGGGATTACAGAGGCGCAGATGTGGTGACTCACTGCTGTGCAGATGAAAGCTTCCAACTGTGCACAGCCAGCACTGTGTGAAGAAGCAGCGAGAGGTTTGGGGATTCTTTGTTCTTTCTGCCTTTCCTATGCTCCCTGCAACCATCTGTGGTGAAGTGGTGGTTAATTCCAGCTGACATGGACATCACAGCCCTCTGAGAATTAGAACACGATACTCTCCAGGTAAAATGACAAAATAACTATATAGGAAGAACTAGCACACAAGTCAATGCCAGGACTGAAATAAAATTCAAGATGTTGGGGGGTTCTAATCTAGACCTTCCTTTCTTCCCATCTACCAAGAAAGGTGAAGTCCTTACCCTGGGCTACTCCTGCAGAGACCACAGAAAGCCCTGGAGTGCAAAACCAGCAAGTCTGAAAGACTTGGAAGCTGGGGAATCTTCTGCTGGAGGAAAGTGGCAGTGGTGATGTGGGTAGAGAGGGAAGACACTGCTTGTAGACGAGTGCACCCCAATGCAAGAAAAAGGCCAGCATGGGAAGCCAGACCCAGAAGCAGTATCTGGGGTTCTTTGCTCCAGGTCATGTGCAGTTATTGGTGTATGAAAAGGTCACACGCAGGCTACAGGAGAGGCCAAATGTGTGCAAAGCACCAAAGTGCAGCCTCTCAACGTGAGGATATCTAGTGCTTCTGGAGCTGCAGGCCTTGTGATCTCGGGCTAGCAGGAGGCTAAATGACTCTACAACAACATGTAGGAGTGGGATGTTTCTCTTGTGGGAACTGCCACTGGTTTACTGTTTGTTTGATACATAAGGGTATATTTTTTTCAACTCCAAGATTCTGGAACACTGAAACAAGCCATGATTTCTTTTGCCAGTTTTGGCATTCTTAGATTTCATTTAATCTTCAATTTGGTGAATCAGACATTGATAATGTATCAGGGTGGTAGTAATGCAAGCCCTCTATACTATACAATACTTGGTAGAAAAGAGTTGAGTACAAAAATATTTGTTCTCCATCTAGAAGATCATCTAAGGTGTTCAAAAATTTCCAACACAAAGAAATAGTAAACACTTGAAGAGTTACAATTGCTGATCATCTTGATTTAATCGATACACATTGTATGCATGTATCAAATCATCACACTGTACCCTATAAATATGTATAAATATTATGTCTCAGTTCAAAATTTTAAAAATTCCATGAGTCGTTTAAACATTAAACAAAGGTGATCCAGTTGAGCAACTTGTTTTAAATGGTACTCATTAAACTTTGTTGTACAGAGATTTACTAGATAAAATACAAAACTTTTCAAAATGGTCAGGAATGCTTTAGGGTGTCTAGATGAATCTGTAATATATGTAGAAGTGAAGAAATATCTTTATAATCACATTTCTGGAACATAGACAGAAATGCTTAGAACCCAATCTTCCAAACCATAATCCTAGTAATGTCCTTATTGGTCATTTTGACCAATTGCTACAGTTACCTAGATTGGTTCTCTAGGTCAGGAACATCATAGATCAAAGATGATCTATCAAAGAAAAAAGAATTGTCTTCTGACTAAATTCATTTCTGGTTCTACCGCTCTTGTTTTAATGGAATGTTAAATATGTGGTTACCATTTTAAACACTGCTTCCTCTAATATCTTTCCATCATATTATGTATCTCTTTAAAATGGCACCACCTTTAGAGAGTGCTCTCACTACCCTTCCTCTGCCCCCTAATTCTGCCACTGCTTGGCACTGACCAAGAGATGCCAGAGAGCAAGAGCACAGAGCACAGCAGCACATGTCACTCCAAAGAGAACCAGGGATGAGCCAGGAAAGCAAGGGCTGAGGGTAGATTTGGATACACTTCCATGAGTGGAGCTTCGTAAAGCGTGGACTAGAAAAACATAGGACAACCTGCAAAGGAGAGACTTTTTTTTTTTTGGAGGGTTTCATTTCTAGTTCTTGGCACATAGTAGGTGCTCAGCAAATACTTGTTGAAGGGCTAACAAATTAGTGATGAGTAGTCCATCTGAACTTACGGGGTTGTATTGTTTGCATACTTTGCCTTAAGAATAATATAAGAATAGTCAAAGCAGAAATTAATGAGTTTTGGTAGATTCATTTAAAAGTTTATTTTGTTGAAAGAACATCAATAAATTAATAATGTATTATATCCTTTTTTCTGTAATATCAATGCCTGGGGTGAACATAGTCATTGAGGCTATGCTGTCTGAAACAGATATTAATATTTATGTAGTGGCAGCTACCAGAAGAACAGACATAGTGCTCTGGGGAAATAATTCACTTCCTTCCAATCAGCCTTGTATCCCAGATCCTCACCAGTAAGGAAATGCTCCAGAATACCTCATTTGTTGATCTCCACTCAAAACTCCTCATGCTGTCCCTCTCCCTCTGGTTTCTAGGTTTCTATTATTTTGTTAGGGTTCTTATCACTGTAACTTTAAAGTGAGGCAGGTGTTAACGAATGCATTATTTATTTTAATCAGGTGAAAATACTGTCACAAAGCGTACCTAATAATTTCCTTTATTTAGGAGGTGTTTTTAAAAAGAGGGTGGTAATATGAGGCTATTAAATATATGTTGACTTAATAATAATGTAGGTTGTAAGTGCATTAGAGGAGCTTGCTTTTTAAAAGAATCCTGTAGTGAATTTTAGTAAATTTTAAAGTCCACCTACAGTAGTATTTAGTTGGAACAGGGAAAATAATCACCCTCTGCTTTTAAACATTTGGGTTTTCATGCTTGGGAATTAGCTAAGCAAGTGCATGTCTGTAAAACAAGTTAACTTTTGTTGTTGTTGTTGTAATTTAAAAATGACATCCCTGTGCATACCACTAACCTTGTTAAGCAATATTTTCAAGCAAAATCCAGGAAAGAAAATGCATGTTAGGAAGACTCATTATTGCGTCCTCAACAACACGTTAAGTTACAAGTTGATAGTTCTGTAGATTTATTCTATTTCCAATTAAAATATCAATGAAGTAGAACAACTAACCCACTTCACTAAGTCATGTTATCTTCCTGATCCCTAGGGGCATTTGAATGGAGGACCCCTATCTTAGGATCACCTGAACTCCTTAAGCCTTGCTCATTTTAGCAAACAGAAACTCCATCTTTCTTGTTGTTCAGGTTCTAAACTGTGGAGTCAGCTTTAAATTTTCTTTCCCCTCATATCCAATCATTCAGCAAGTTATATGATTCTACTTTCAAATTATATTCAGAGGCTGACCACTTCTCAGCATGCCTACTGCTACCATCTGTTTCCAACCAATATCAACTTTTGCCTGAATTGCTGCAATAGTCAACAAATCTGATTACTTCTGTCTTGTATTTCTTCAATCCATCCTTAACTTGGCAAGTGGAGTTGTCTCCCAAGTTGTAGGCTAGGTAATGCCACAACTTAACTAATTCTCCAGCAGCTTCTCACCTTACACAGAGAAAAAGGCAAAGTCCTCCCATAGTCCATCGGTCCCACAGAGCATGATTCCTCTCTGTCCTTGTAGTCATTTCCTACCTCCCCCACCCCTTTCGTCTGTTGATCTTATTCACTTTTTTCCTCAAGCCAAGACTCATCCCAGGTCAAAAGACCTTTGCAGACTTTCTGTCTCTGTCCTACTTTGTCTACATAGTTCTTACCACCATCTGATGATCAATCTACTTCTATGTCTACCTTTTATTATGTTTCCTCTTTCATCATTTAAGTTCTATGAAGGCAGAAAGCTTCGTCTCTTGTTTATTGCTAAATCTTTGGCATTTAAAATAGTTTCTGATACACAGTAGGCACTCAGTAAGTATTTAAGTCAGCGATGTAATAAATGGTGATAAAATATCAGTATTGGAAGAATTATTGATAGAGAATCGAGAGTTTTAGAAATAGGGGGCAAACATTTGGGCAATGATTAAAATGTCCGCATTCCAAATCAGAGTATCTGGGTTTGAGTCCCTGTTGTGATCCAACTTCCTGCTAATGTGCACCCTAGGTTATTAGCAGATGATGGTTCAAAACCTTGTGGACTTGGATGGAATTTCTGTTTCCTGGATTTTACCTGGTCCAGCCCTGCCTGTTATGAGCATTTGGGGAATGAACCAGTGGTTGGAAGATCTCCGTCTCTGTCTCTGTTACTCTGCTTTCCCAAAGAATTAATTAAAAATAAAATTGATAGATTGGAATTATACAGATCAAGTTTTCTTGGATAGTAAAGATTTGGATTTAGAGAAAGAACAAAATCAACCATGTAGGATAGGAAAGTTTTTTATTCCCATCTAAAAGAAACTAACATATTTTAATTGATCAAATATTTAATGTTTGTTAACTTGTATGATATAAAAAAGTTAACTTAGATAGAGTATTTATACCATAGCACAAAAGAAAGCTAATTTATGATGCACATGGAGACCAGATTTTTGTTTTCTGGGAAGAATAAATTCATATCTGAGTGTTTTCTACTCTCCCCATTGGTCAAATTTACACTGAAATGAAATATCAATTTAATCATATTCTTAAAAATTAACTATCTTTTGCTTCCTGAGAACATCCAATCAGTTTTTGTTAATTATCTCTCATCTCTCTCCTTTTGCAACATTACCAATATACTTTTGCATTATTGATATTTTGGTTGGAAGCATAATAAATGTGTGGCAAAGTGTACAAAATATAAATATGGAATTAACAAGTTATTGAAGACAAGCATTGGTGAATTTCCCTAAAATATTTTTATTTCCTTTGTTTTCTCCTTGTCTTCCAAACTTCTATTTGAGCCTTTTTTTCCCTTTGTGGATTACTTTAATAGGATTTTTTAAAAGTTTGTCTTTTCTAAAAAAGGAGACATATGCCCTTTTTTATTTATTTATTTGACAGGCAGAGTTAGACAGAGAGAGAGAGAGAAATAGAGAGAGAGAGAGACCAAGAGAAAGGTCTTCCTTTTTCCGTTGGTTCACTCCCTAAGTGGCCGCTATGGCCAGTTTTGCGGCTGGCACGCTGCACCGATTAGAAGCCAGGAGCCAGGTGCTTCTCCTGGTCTCCCATGTGGGTGCAGGGCCCAAGGACTTGGGCCATCCTCTACTGCACTCCCAGGCCACAGCAGAGAGCTGGACTGGAAGAGGAGCAACCGGGACAGAATCCGGTGCCCCAACCAGGACTAGAACCCTGTGTGCCGGCACCACAGGCGGAAGATTAGCCTAGTGAGCCATGGCGCCGGCCAACATATGCCCTTTTAAAGAAGAGATCAAGCTTCTCTTTCTTTCCCTCAAAGCCCCTCTCCAGAGCCTTTGATATTGAAAGAGCTCAATAAATGAATGTGTGTTGAAAATAGGGATGAATGAAAATTTAGTTGTAGTGCTAGCTGGAACATACGCAGGGTTCATGGGCCCTACACACTTCAAAATAATGAAAAGGAGTCATTGAAATGTTGAAATAGATGAGTCATGCTGTGTGATAACCAATCCTTCCTTCCTTGTTTTGAAATGATTAATTTCAGAATGGATCACTGAAATGTTCGACTTTATGAAGATGCAATAGTCAACCAGTTAATGAGGCAGAGAAAGAATGAGACAAGAACAAGGCTTTGACAGTGTCTTTGCATCAATACTCAGGCCATGATGGGAAATGGTCCCACACCACCAGAGACAGGGAACACACCAAGCACCAGTCCTTAAATAGCTGTTGTCTAGTGTGGTAATTAAGAGTACAACATAGACTGTTGCTTTTTTACTGTGCTCTCCTGAAAATTCCCATTCTGCTGATGAGCTCACTGTCTCTGTAGGGAGGGAAAAGAAGCAGCCAATCCCGAAAACCAAGTGAACAACATCTCCAGCATCTCCATAGAACACAACAGCTCTCTGCTTTAGATTACAGAAGGGCACATAATCTAAAAGAACTCATTGCTTTGTCACATAGGGCTAATACTGGCAAATTAAAATTTGATGATTTTTTTCCCAAAGGAGAAATATTGAAAAACAATAATGATATGTGTCTGGTCCTAAATCTCTCTTCTTTGTAGAGTGCTCTCAATATCAAGACTTCATATATCAAATTGTAGTGCTTATGTACATTTTGTGGAATGATGTAGATGATAATCATTAAAAAGTAGTTTCTTCAGCTGAAGGTCTAGAAGTGTTAGAACAGAGCATAAAACTTAGCTGTAGGAGTACCTAACAAAGTTTGTGGAAAATAGAATAAAAGATAAGTTTATTTCGATGCAAAAATGTTTGAAATCCACATATAGTTTTCTCATAATACACATTTTTAATGAAAGTTTTGCAGACACCTTATGTGCATGGATTTCAGATTTTTGCACCAAAATAAATTTATCTTTTAAGTCCATTTTCCATGAACTTTTTGAAATCCATTAACATATTCTGAATTCTAAACACAAGGACTGAGTCACCAAATCCAAACGATTTACAATTACTTTTACTGCCTGAGCTTCGGAGTGAAGATTCAAGGAAAATCCAAAGGTCAGATAATGTATAAGATGTAGTGCTGACAATTTAAAACCACATAGAAGTATAAAGCCTTATTGTTATGCAATAACACCTCTAAGAATTGTTCTGTGATTCAGATTTTTATCAACAGAAGCACATGATCAATTTCCATTCTTTTTCTTAAAAAAAAAGATTTATTTATTTGAAAGTCAGAGTTACAGAGAGAGGGAGAGACACACACTGAAAAATCTTCCATCCGCTGGTTCACTCCACAGATGGCCACAATGGCCAGTGCTGGGCTGGGCTGAAGGCAGGATCTAGGAGCTTCCTCCAGGTCTCCCACATGGGTAGCCGGGGCCCAAGCACTTGGACCATCATCCGCTGCATTTCCCAGGCCATTAGCAGGGATCTGGATTGGAAGTGGAGCATCCAGGACACAAACTGACATCCGGCAGCGGTAGCTTTACCAACTAATGCCACAACGCAGCACCTCCATTCTCATTTTATTTGGAATTATTTGTCCTTCTTTTCATATGTTTCTTCCTACTTTCCAAAATCTTCTACCAAAGAAATGTAGCAAAGTTATTAAACACTCAAATGTATTATTCATTCCTTTTTAAATGAAAGTGAAAAAGAAGCAAACATCAAATTAAGAATACAAAAGAGACACAGTTTAGAAAAGAGGATGCTGATTAAAAAGAAAGATAAACTTTGGCCTGATTTCAAATTAGAAAACAATCCAAACGTCCACTTACGTGAATTCAATGATTCCATTCATCAAGTACTTTTGTTGGGAGATGTGCAGAGTGTCACTGTGTCGGGAGCTCAAGATTTCAGCTCACATTCAGGTGGCACTTACAGCAGGATCCATATCAGAACTCAGAACTGGAAGTCAATTCTTGTGGTTATGTCTATTAGACATTGCCATGTTGCAAACTATCACAAAATCCAGTGCCTGAAGGAATGATCATGTGCACTCCCTCATCCCTGCAGGAATGACCAGGACGGCTGGGTAGATCTGCTGGTCAGGTGTTCCTTATTGTGTGTCTTCACATCAGCCAGTTGGCTTAGCTGATTTGTGTTAGCCCCCTTGGGGCCTTGATTGGAACGACAGACAGTGCTCACCCATCTCTGCTCCACATGGTTTCTCACATTCCCGTGCAATAGTTCACTCTCGTTTTCATGATTAAAGAAGAAACCCAAAGTGTCCATGCCTCTTGGAACCAGCCATGGACCTGGATTTTGTTTCACAGGCTATTGACAAAAACAAGCCAAAAGAATAGTCAAGTCAAGTGTAGAGACGGCCTCTACTGCTTGGAGAGAGGAGCTGCAAAATCACCTGAGAGAATGTGGGCAGAAGAAGGGGTGGAGAATTGGGGCTGCACAGTGGTTTTATATGGGGATAAGAAGGAACTTACGGGAGCCTGAATTTTACTTCAAAGCAATCCTACTAAGACAATGCAGTCTGCCAAGTGGGAGAGTTACAGGAGGAAAAGCACATGGAAACACTTTCTACCCTCCAGGCAGCAATGTCTTTGGGATCCCAAAGCGAAGATTTAAGTCAGGAGTCGGCACAGGCAATTCACAGTCAGCATGGAGGCTTCTGGGAAAGTGGGCAGTGCTAAGCCCTGTCTTTCCAGGGTGGGGGTAGGCCTGCAGGAAAAGATGGAAGACGGTAGTTTTCAATAAACTGTTGTACCACAGAAAAGTTTTGGCGTACTTGGAGGAAAATAAATGCCTGGAGCTAATATCTTCTGGAAAATTCAATAATTTCAGAGCAACATTTTTATTTGACTCTAATAAGTTCTTGCTTCTCTCAGACAAAAATCCCCCTGGTCTCCCTCACTACATACACAATGGTTCATTGTTGTGTTCTCAGCTTAGGTACATCTGGCTGAGAGCAAATATTCAATAGTGAAAAGAAATGAGAGCCAGACTCAGTCATTCCCCTCTGATTACATTATGACTCAAGAGGACACCCACCAGTAGTTTTATTCATTACTGGATATTAAAATCAAAGGCATTTAATATGCAGCAACAGATTTGTCCAGATTGAAGCCCATCTGTGCATCCTTGTAGAAGTTTTCATAGCATGTACATAGGAGATTTTAATAAACATTTTTTTTAGTCTGCCCCAAAGGCTTGAATAAAACTTTAGCATTTATCTTGGTGACTCTCGGAGCAGCTCTCCAGCCCTTTAACAGTCGAGATAGTTTCAGGCTAGCCTGTCTGGGCTGGCCATGGAGGATGCAGTCACCCATTTTTAAAAAATATTTATTTATTTTATTTGAAAGGCAGAGTTGCAGACAGAGAGAGAGAGAGAGGGAGAAACAAATAGATCTTTCAAATGAACGCAGTGGCTGGAGATGGGCCAGACCAAAGCCAGGAGCCAGGAACTTCTTCTGGGTTCCCATATGGGTGCAGGGGCCCAAGGAGTTAGGCCATCTTCCGCTGCTCTCCCAGGTGCATTAGCAGGGAGCTGGATCAGGAGCAGCGGGGACTCTAACAGGCACCTGCATGGGATGCTGATGCCACAGGCAGAGGCTTAACCCGCTAGGCCACAGCACCAGCCCCACAGTCACCAATTCTGTAAAGCCCCTTGCTCTCTAACTCAGCCCAGAGTGTCTGTCCTAGAACACAGAGCCTCGTCCTTCCTCTTAGCAAGATCAACAGATTTATTTTTTTAATTTCTTTGTGATTCTCTCAGGAGTAAGGCAGGGGTCCACAAGTTTTTACTCATAACTGGATCTTGTGATAGGGTGCCAGGGACTGTCCCCAGCAATGGGTTGTGAAGATCAGCAAAAAGAATGGTTAGGGGAACAGCCGCAGACTGGCTAAGCTGATTCTCGGCCCATTCTGGGCCTAGGTGATGTTATATGCTCCCTTGGATAACCGCACCTTGAGTCCCACTTTCTCCAGGATGCCAGCTGACCACCTGTGTACCAAAGGCATTCTCTTGTGTGCTTTAACTTTTTTTTCTTGGTGTAAACATCCTGGTTTTGTAGCTTTGTATATTGTAATCTGAGGCCCTCATTCCTGCACTGCACTCTCAAATGCATGAGCAATCTCAGGGATGAGTGGGCAGCCGCTCTGGGTCTGCACAGCAGGAATATTTTTGTTGTTTTTAACCCCATGGAGAGCAACAATTTGGAATGCACAGCCTATTGAACTACATTTTGCAAATTAGAGCTGGCATCTTTTTGCCATAGAGTCCTCTTGGAACCCCCTCCACCTTGAAAATATTTCATGGAGACAAAGTGTTAATTAGGTTACCCCATGACTTGATCTCCTCCTCCTGGAATATTGAAAACTAGTCTAAACAGGAAAAGGTAGTGCAGAGAAGTTGAGAGAGGAGAGCCAGGGAAAGAGAGGCCGAGCCAGGTGATCTTCCATGGATCCTTTCCGCTCGTTCCTGAACTGCAGGAGACTAAGCCCCCTTGGGCCTGGAGGACCCCTTCACTGGGATGCGTTTGTTTGAAAGTTGATGTTTGCTGTACTGGATGCTTCCTTTAACCATTTTATAATCACTTCATAGCACATATACTGACCCTTCCCATCCCTTCTCATTTTCTCGGGAAAAGACAATAAATAAATCAAGACTTATTGGTATTGAAAAAAAAATTTTCACGTGCTTATTTTTACTTTTACTTGAAAGATCATGAAAAAGAGAGAGAGAGAGACAGAGAGAGATCTTCCATCCGCTGCTTCACTCACCAAATGGCCTCAGTGGCTGGAGCTGGGCTGATCTGAAGCCAGGAGCTAGGAGTTTCTTCCAGGTTTCCCACGCAGGTACAGGGGCCCAAGGACTTGGGCCATCTTCTACTGCTTTCCCAGGTCATAGCAGAGAGCTGGATGGGAAGTGGAGCAGCGGGGACTTGAACTGGTGCCCATAAGGGATGTTGGCGCTGCAGGCGGCAGCTTTACCTGCTATGCCGCAGCACCAGCCCCAACTCTTTCAGTCTTGATATTTTTCTGATTAAAATGTGACTAAAATTCCCCTTACTGTGGTCTTGGAACCTCTGACTTCATACTTCACCTTGCTTTCTCTCATTTTAAGTATTAGTAAAGATAGAGGACAATCTGAGTGGACCATCAGTGTGTGATTCTTCAGACACTTCAAAAACTTTAAGGGCAAAAAAATTCTGCTGCTGCTGCGTGCACTTCACTTGCTTCCAATTAGCAAATTTAGAGATATGTTAAATTGCTTCCTTTACTCATTTACCAATTTCCTTTCAGTTCACTTCCCATCTCAAATGCTAGAACACCCTTCCCAACATTCTTTCATGGCTGAAGGCAAGAAAGAAGAGATGGTAATAGGAAATAGATTCCATGAGAATCAGGTTGGTTGCCTCAGAGATGTAATTTAAACTCCTGTAAGATTTGTTTCCTTTATATTTAAATAAAGTTTAAGACTGTGTCTGGGGCAGGTGTTTGGTATACCCATTAAGATGCTACTTAGGGTACCCACATCCACAGAAGAGGACCTGGGGTTGGGACCCTGTTCTGCCCCCACCTCTAGGCGTCTGCCAATGAGCAGCCTAGGAGTCAGCAAATGGTGGCTCTTGTAGTTGGGTCCCTGCCACCCACGTGGGAGATCAGAGTCTAGTTCTTGGCTGTGAAGGGCATTTGAGGAGTGAACTGGTTTATGGGAAATCTTCTTGTCTTTCTATCTCAATCTGTGACTGCTTTTCAAACAGATAAGATGAATAAATAAGATTTTTGACAAAAAATAAAATTTTGCCTGTTTTGTGAGTTTGTTATAAGAATTAGAAGAGATTAGACATGTCCCATTTTCACATTAAATATTCAATACAAAGTGAAAAAATATTACTGTGGCTACTAGCATGGGGAATGACTTGGTGAGTCTTCAGATCTGTCTTTAAGACAAACAGAACGTAATGCTAGATGGAAGCGGCACTATCGGTCAAGCACTGCTTTAAACGTTTCATATATATTAGCTCATCTAGTACAGCAGCGCTATGAGAGAAATACTGTCAGTATTCCCATCTGATATGTAAGGAAACAGTGGCATTGCAGGTTACACAGCCCAGCATGGACACAGGATTAGAAAACTGCAGGGTCAGAGCTCTCATCAGGCAGTCTGGTTCCAGAGGATATTGTCCAACCACTGTGTTCTATGGCTTCTTGAAAGAAATAGTCCTTAGCATACAAAGAATGCTGCAGTTACCATAGACTCCTCCAGTGATCACGAAGCCCTAATTAGGAGTATGGTGTGTTGATGAATGTGGCTGTTTCAAAAGTTCTTCCATTCTTCCTTTAGAAGAGAAAATCCTTATGCTGAGTACAGCTGTCTGTAGGCTGCAGGTCCACGCAGGTCTTATTGTCTGACTTGCTCTTTGATTTCCCCACAGGGCTTCTGGGAATTGTAAGTAGTCAAGACTCTCCCCTTTCCTCATTCTTCCCCCACCCTCTTGTTAAATTCTCTTTAACACTTCTGGGGCAGCAAAGCCTTGTCCATGTGTGAAGAGCAGCAGTCATTTTGGAGTCTCCTGAAATGCTGGTGTCCACAGCTGCCTGCTTGGGGTGAGCCTCAAGGACCAAGAGCCAGGGAATTTTCTGGGTCAAAGTTCCTGTGACTCTGAAGGCTGATAGGTGAGGACCCAACAGAATTCAGAGGAAGAAAGCTCTGAGCAGTCTTTTATGTTCAGTAGAATGCTTACCACTTGAATATTTTCAGGACTGTTTTAAAATTGGTTTTTCAGGCGAGCAAAATGCTCTCCATATAGATAACTGAGGCTACTGCAGGAGGCTGCATGCAGTACATTAGTTTACCAGGTGAAGGGTTTAATATGAAAACAAGTACCCTGACATTTGCTATCCTAGTAGTTCTACATATGGAGCTCATGAGGGAAAATTTATTTAATATTTGGAGAATCAAACCTTCCCCAGTTCCAACTCTTCACTATAACACAGAACATCTGTGAAATGGAGTATATTCTTGACTGTTTTTCAAATTTTTTTTAGTTTTTAACATTCAATGTAGTTCATAGATACGATTTAAGAATATAATTATATTCCCTTCTTCCCTCCTTACCCTCCCTTCCCTCTCTCTCACTCTCCCTCTCTCTCTCTCACTATAGTGTGTAAAGCCCTTCTGAATTGTGCTATTCAGAAATCAGGGAAACGAAATCAAATACAAGGTCTGATTCTTATTAGCTGTGTGACCCTGAAGAAGTTATGTGCCCATCTTTTTTTAAGATGTATTTTATTTATTTGAAAGATAGAGTAACATAGAGGTAGACCCAGAGATCTTCCATCCACTGGCTCATTCCCCAAATGGCCACAACAGCCAGAGCTGAGCTGATCTGAAGCCAGGAGCCAGGAACTTCTTCTGGGTTTCCCATGTGGGTGCAGGGGCCCAAGAACCTGTGCCATCTTCTACTGCCTTCCCAGGAGTATCAGTGGGGAGTTGGATTGGAAGTGGAGCAGCCAGGACTTGAACCATATAGGATGCCGGCACTTCAGGCAGGGGCTTTAACCTACTGCACCACAACATTGGCACCAGTGTGGCCATTTCTTAACTTTGGTTTCTTCAAGTATAAAATAGAGACAATGATATCTCTACCTCTTAGGGTTATTTTGAGGATTACATAAAATATGACCTTAAAATATCTAGCACTTAGTAGTTGCCCAACTAATGCATTCTCTCCTTTTTTTTTTTTTTTTTTTGGACAGGCAGAGTGGACAGTGAGAGAGAGAGACAGAGAGAAAGGTCTTCCTTTTGCCATTGGTTCACTCCCCAATGGCTGCTGCAGCCGGCACACCGCGCTGATCCGATGGCAGGAGCCAGGTGCTTCTCCTGGTCTCCCATGCGGTGCAGGGCCCAAGCACTTGGGCCATCCTCCACTGCACTCCCGGGCCATAGCAGAGAGCTGGCCTGGAAGAGGGGCAACCGGGATAGAATCCGGCACCCTGACCAGGACTAGAACCGGGTGTGCCGGCGCCGCAGGTGGAGGATTAACCTATTCGGCCATGGCACCGGCCCCAACTAATGCATTCTAATATGTTGCCTGATGTTTAGAGTCTGTCATTCTCTAAAATATAAATGATGTGAGGGCAGAGACTGTTTAGTTTACTGATATATCATTGATATTTATAACAGGGTCTGGGGCTAGCAGTGGTTCAAAAAACTGTCAAATGAATGTTTGAAGTCATATGAGCAAGTGTGAGCTTTTATAGAAAGTTTGTAGTGAGGACTGGATCTATTCTGCATTAGCAGAAGGGATGCAAAATTTCCATATAGAAACATATGTTACTGTCACTCCTAGGTAGTTTCTAGTTCCTCTCCTGTTAGTTTTGATTTGTATCCCTATTTCATTTTTCCTTCTCTCTTTATTTTTGCAATCCATCAACTACACTCAACTTCCTCATTTTTGAAAATTCAACCTCTCTCCTTCCCAGGCTCTGATAATCAACATCCTGGGTTCCTATTGAGGTGGCTCTTTTCCAGCTCCCACTTATGAGGGAGAACATGAAGTATTTGTCTTTTGTGTCTGATTAAATGATGTCCTCTAGTTCCAGCCATTTTGCTGCAAATGACAGGATTTCATCCTTTTTTATGGCTGAAGAGTATTCCATTGTGTATATAAACTACATTTTCTTTATCCATCTAATGATGGTTGATTATCTAATGATGGTTGATTCCATATCTTAGATATTATGAACAGTGCTTTAATAAACATGGTAGAGCAGGTATCTCTCTGGTACAATGATTTCATGTCTTTTGGATGTACACCCAGTAGTGAGATTGCTGGATTATATGGCACTTCTATGTCTAGTTTCTGAAGAAATCTCCATACTGTTTTCCATATTAGCTGTACTAATTTACATTCTCATCAACAGAGGGTAAGAATTCCCCATTCTCAACATGCTTGCCATCATTTGTTACTTTCTGTCCTTTTAATAATAGCATATGAGAGGGGTGAGGTGATATCTCATTGTGGCTTTGATTTCCATTTCCTTGATGGCTATTGATATTAGCATTTTTTCATGTATCTGTTGGCCATTGTATTTCTTATTTTGAGAATTGTCTATTTAGATTTTTGGCCCATTTCTTAACTGGATTGGGTTTTTTGTTTGTTTTTTTGAGTTCCTGATATATTCTGGATGTTAATATATTGTCAGATAATTAGCCTGCAAGTATTCTCTCTCATTCTTTTGGATGTCTCTTCACTCTATTTATAGTTTTCTTTGCTGTACAGAAGCTTCTGAGTTTGACATATTCCTGTTTGTCTAGTTTTGCTTTGTTGCCTGCACTTGTGGGGTTGTATCCGAATTCTCATTGTCCATTCCAGTACCTTGAAGTGTTCCCCATGTTTTCTTCTAGCAATGTCATACTTCCATGTATATTTTATGTCTCTGCCACGCCTTCTTTCTGATTGTCATTTACGTTTCTTGTTGCTTTACCCTTTATAGGTTGTGAGCTCTTACCCTGCTTGAAAGATGATTATCTATTTTGTCTCATTAATTCCCTTTCACAAATGTTTTAGTCAGAAACCTCTGAGTTTGAGGTAAACTGGCTCACTTTCCTACTAGAAGGAAAGTTTAGTTGAGTAAGTCTACAGCAAAAGAAAACTATTTATAATACAATTCTTGGTTCTCCTTGCTAGGATCTCTACATGAAAGGCACACCAGAGTATAGTTAGAATGCGAGCATCTCGGTGATGCAAAACTATTTCTCCAGAAACATTTGCACGCAGCTATCCAACATTGTAAAACACACATTTACACGTCAACTTGAACTCATTCTTGGAATACAAAGATTGGCACCTCTGATTTCTAAGAAAGTGGAGATACTGGTATCAATGCAGAACTTTTACAATGCAATAGGCTGAGTTTCGTGGGTCTCTGGTGACATTGTGTTGAAAAGCTTGCAAGAATTCCACAAGGAAATTACACTTCTGGCTCTTGTAGGGAAATTTGGATATGGCTCTCATGATCTGAGAATAAATCTGAGCTTCATCTACTAATGGAAGGAACTGAACTCTCAAGTTAACTGGGCTGTCCTGATTCCTTGAGAACCTGTTTTACTTCAGGTTTCAGACAGCATTGTATCTTATATTTCTTCTTCCCTCTACGCTGGAACCTGAGTGGCAAAGGATCTATCAGACAGGATCATTCCTCTGCAATTGTATCACAAACTAATACACATTTCACGATTATAGAGGAACTAAGTAGGCATGGACTCTGAGGGAAACAGCCATACTGATAGCTTTGTGGGCTAAGCAATGCATCCAAAGGCATTTAGACCTGGCTGAAGAGCCCATGAGAGTATTTTAGGCAATGAAAGCCAAGACATTATGGCAAAAAAAAAAAAAGCCTAAATGAAAGATCTCTGCGAGTGAGATCCCAATGGAAAGAACAGGCCATCAAAGAAGGAGGTACCTTTCTCTGAAGGGAGGAGTGAACTTCCACTTTGACTATGACCTTGTCTAAATAAGATTACAGTCAGCAAACTCAAAAGGCTTCCATATCCTTGGCAACTCCTGATGAGAGCCTAGGGAGATTACTGATGCCATAAACAAGAGTGTCAATTTGTTAAGTCAACAACAGGAGTCACTGTGCATTTACTCCTCATGTAGGATCTCTGTCCTTAATGTGTTTTACAATGTGAATTAATGCTATAACTAGTACTGAAACAGTATTTTACACTTTATGTTTCTGTGTGGGTGCAAACTGTTGAAATCTTTACTTAATATATACTAAATTGGTCTCCTGTATATGAAGAGAATTGAAAGTGAATCTTGATGTGAATGGAATGGGAGAGGGAGCGGGGGATGGGAGGGTTGCGGGTGGGAGGGAAGTTATGGGGTGGGGGAAGCCATTGTAATCCAAAAGCTGTACTTTGGAAATTTATATTTATTAAATAAAAGTTGAAAAAAGAAATATAAAAAGAGAAATATATATATTTGAATGAGTATATGTATTTTACATTTTATTTATTTATCTATCCTATTATTTGGAAGGCAGAGATAGAGATAGATATTTTGAGAGAGATTTTCTGGGGCCTGTGGCGCTGGCATCCCATATGGGTGCCGGGTTCTAGTCCCGGCTGCTCCTCTTCCAGTCCAGCTCTTTTCTGTGGCCCGGGAAGTCAGTGGAGGATGACCCAAGTGCTTGGGACCTGCACCTGCATGGGAGACCAGGAGGAAGCACCTGGCTCCTGGCTTTGGATCAGCACAGCGCTGGCCATAGCAGCCATTTGGGGAGTGAACCAACAGAAGGAAGACCTTTCTCTGTCTCTCTCTCTCTGTATATAACTCTACCTATCAAATAAGTAAAAAATAAAAAAAATTTTTGAATTTAAAAATAAATAAAAGAAGAGAGAGAGATATTCTATCTGCTGGTTCACACCCAGATGCCCCCAAGGGCTAGGGCTGGGCAGATCAAACCAGTAGCCCAGAAACCCACCTGGGGCTCCCCTGTGAGAGGTAGGACCCAGGTACGTGATCCGGCATCTACTTTTCCCTGGGGTATTCTGGATCAGAAGCAGAGCTAGGACTTGAAACCAGGCACTCAATGTGGAACGCAGGCATCCCAAAGAGCGTTGTAACCACTACACCAAATACCTGCCCCCAGTATATATATGAACATTTCAACAGGATGTGGGGAATTTCATTATAAAGTTAACCGTAAACTTTCTCAAATCCTTCATTAAAAATTCTTTTGCTACACTATTAAAGTCCACTTAAAACTGAATCACAACACTTACCTGCACAGAAATATCTGTGGCTCTCAGGCAGGCTCTTTGGCGTAGTGGGTAAAGCTGTAGCACTGTAGCACTGGCATCCCATATTGCCACCGGTTCAAGTCCCAGCTGCTCCTCTTCTGATCCAGCTCCCTGGGAAAGCAGCGTAAGACGGCCCAAGTACCTGGGCCCCTGTACCCACATGGGAGACCCAGAGGAAGCTCCTGGCTCCTGGCTTCAGATTGGCCCAGCTCCCCTCTCTCTCTCTCTCTGTAACTCTGCCTCTCAATAAATCTTTTTTAAAAAAATAATCTGTGGCTCAAAAGGTGTCTCAAACAACTGGTATTTAATTCTGTCCATTCTCATAGTTTGCTATATGAGTTCTGAGGTTGTATATAATTTCTGGATTTAGATCTTCTTAGCCTAATAGCTCTTTTTTTTTAAGGAGTTTAAGATGTTCATTCCCAATTCTGGCTGTGAACTGCCACGGTGTCTTCCCCAAAAAAGAACTCACATATGTTGTTTACACTTGGGAAGTCTCAGATGGCATGAACCATATTACTTGTCAAGACTGGACAAGCAACTCACTATGTTTATTGTTCTGCTAGCTTCCAGAGTTATGTTACTGATATTGAAATGTCAGTTACTTGACCTTTGGATGCACAGGGGAGCCTCCAAGGGTGTTCCAAGCATTTTCAAGCAAGTTGTGAGAATCTGGAACTCGAAAGAAGCATAGCTTGCTGTTGAACAGCCTTTGGGGTCGACACAGTCCACATTAAACAACATTCGCTTTTCCTGGAGACTCTGCTGAGCAAATTTAGAGTGCAGTGTTGGTTAATGTAATTATCCCTCAAAACTGATGTAGTTTTAGCGATAACTGGTTCATAAATAAGTTCTTTCCCTTGGAGATATATATATTTATAAATATATATATATATATATTTAAAGATTTATTCATTTATTTGAAAGGCAGGGTTACCAAGACAGAGAGAGAGAGAGCTTCCATTTGCTGGTTCAGGACCCAGATGGCCTCAGTGACCCAGGCTGGGCAAGCAGAAGCCAGGAGCCAGCAGTTTCATCCAAATCTCCCATGTGGGTGGCAGAGGCCCAAACACTTGGACCGTCTTCTACTGTTTTTCCCAGCCCATCAGCAGGGAGCTAGCTGGGACATGAACTGACACCAATATGAGATGCCTGCATCACAGGTGTTAGCTTTACCTGCTGTGCCACACTGCCGGCTCATGGATATATATTTTTGAACTCTTAGGGTATATGTACTTGGGAAGTCAGCTTTAACCTGTTAAAAGACACCTCTTTCTCAGGAATGCCTAGGACTCTGGGTAGTATTATTCTAGTGATATCTTGATGACTAGGAACACATTTTTATTTTCCACAAAATTGAACCAATTAAAATGAACACTGTTGTGACTGGGTAAAAGCAAATGCAATTTTAAATAGTAATTAGCAAAATTTATATTCCAGGGTAAAAATGAATACGGTCAAGGAAATGAGGTTTATCAGGTTTTCCCACTTGCCTCACAAATCTTCTATAAATTAATAATCACTGACATTTTTATGAAACAGTCATTCTCAGCCAAGTCTCTGCTTTCTGCACTGTGACCACCTTTATAAAGGCTTACCTCCAAGTAAGAGGAATTTAAAGAGAATCATCATAGTGCTCTTCCAACAATTACCAGGAAACAGTAGAAGAGAAATAAAGGCCTAACTTATTCCATCCTGAAGAATTCTGGCAACTGACACAGACACAATCTAAATACATGAAGATCAGAGTCCAAATGCTATATGATTACAGAGAGTCCAAATTAGATAAATTATCGCAGACTACTCTGAATTGGAGAACAGTCTCTGTGGTAGGCATTATCTTTTCAAAGCCTCTTATTAGATTATTAGATTAGGGTAACACAATTATAATTTTCTGCACCCACTAAAGTCCAGCTGAAACCCAGGAAAACAGAACCCTGTGAAGCTTATTTGTCCATTAGTGGAGCAGCACTTTGAGGCAAATGTGTATCTCAGCACGTTCGCTTCTTCAGGAGCCATCAGCTTGCATGTGAAGTTTGTTGAAACTCTTCGAGCACTCAAAAGTTCTCACCTTAGAGCAACTTCTATATGGCCAAAGATTATTGCTCAGAGAGAATTATACACAGCATTATCTTCAGACTCTTTCTAAATTAGTCTTACCTATTCAGAGAGCATGTGAGGACTTAGGTGATAAAATGGACTTTTGAGACTAAAAATATGGGAACTTCTTTTCAACAATGTCTTCGTACATGTTAGACATCTAGTCCCTTTATCAGAGAGAGAGAGAGAGAGAGAGAGAGAGAGAGAGAGAGAGAGACCTGAACGTCAAAGCAAATAAAGCAGTTGTCTTTTCATGTACTATGGGTGTTATAATGGTAAATGTAGTTAACAGTAGAATGAGTCAATGAAGAGAATTGAAAACAGTCTCCCAACATCTTTGATGGTAATTTTGGTAATGATTATAATGTATTATCTTTTAAGAGAATTTGTAGATACTCTCTCCAAAATATCTTTCATTAGCTATTTGTTCTTACCCTCAGAGCATACTTTGATGTATGGTCATATGTATTGCACGTCTTTAAAAGATCAATAAATTTAGGCTCAGGAAAATAAAATACTTGTTTAAGATCATGTATTTCATGATCAGCATCTCGATCCTGGCATCTGGGGCTGTGCATTGGAGTTCTTTCTGTCATAACATACTGAAGTCGTGTCTGCTGTCTGACACCACCATGAGCAAGTGTTAGCCACACAAAGGTGCCAAGAACCTCCACGAGCACGTGGGCACACGTAACTAACGGCTGTCAGAGCCTTGCTTTCAAGACGCATGCACTTACGTTCCTCTTCCCTCAGAACTCTCCCGGGCCAGAGAACTGCACTGTTAGATCATCGAAGTCAGGTCCTGGCTTGTGTCTTACTTGTGGACTGTGGCCCCGTCTTTATTCAGAGTCACTGGGCGCCTTCCTGCTTCACACCTTCTCTGTGTGAGTGACGCAGAGGGAAGAATTTTGCTGTTCTACACTCTTACATTTACAGACTGGCAAGAGAACCCTTACAGCAGGGGTTCTCAACCTGAATACATCAAGTGGATGTATTTTGTGGAGTCAATAATAAGCAGTGAAATTTATTGCAATCTCCAGGTATACGCTCATGGCTATTTTTCCGGGGAAGAGAATCGCCACGTGGCTTCCTTTTCCTCTTGTCCTCCAGTTTCTCAGAGAAGATGAAAACCTGCCCACTGAACTTGACTGGTTGTAAACCTGCCCACTGAACTTGACTGGTTGTAAAAGGCTTCCCTATGTGCATGGGGATTAAAATTGAAACATTTATGCTGGAGTTGTACCCAAGACCCTCAACCACTTCTTCCCTGCCCCACTGTGGAGGTTCACTGTCAGGCCGAGTGTTGCACAAGGACAGAAAAACAAGCTCCTAGCTGCCTACACAAAGGAAGCCGTAGCCCTTAATACAGTTATCAAAGCCCTGGCAGCACGTTAATGCAATTGGCCCAATCTAAAGCAAATAATCTATTTTTCTTTATCTCCCAACTGTTTCCCAGTACCATTAAGTTCTTATGCCAAGGTTTTCTGAGAAATTAAAGCAATCACATTAATGTTGTCAATCACTATTGCTAGGCTGGTCAATAAAAACAATATTATCCTTACTAATTAATTGCTAGCAATCACCTAACCAACTTTAAGAAACTATTAGTGGCACAAAACTGAATAAGGAAATGTTATTAGTGTTGTTTATAATGTGTTATTTCAAAAGCAAAAGTTCTCAATTTTTAGCTTGAAATAAAAACAATCGTCTCTTTGATTTGATTTTAGACAAGAGAATATGTTTTTATGGCAATGATCATGCAAGGCTGCTGACAATAAATAAGTCAGGAATAGTCGCCACAGACTTTCTGTTTGTGGAAAAGTTACCTGAATAATTTTGATCTTACAGTTTTGGGTATAACCACCCATTTATTGAGCTGAACAGGCACCTGGGTCGTTCCAGGTTCAGGGTTTCTAATTTAAAAATAGCTTTGAAAAACAGGGGAATAACTTTTAAAAATTGGTACATTGTACTGAGGTTATTAGAAATTTTATTTTGCTGTTCTTTGCAATATTATTCTGCAGTTTTAAATACTATAGGTGGGGGCAGGCATTTGAAGCAGAAGTTAAGACATTGCTTGGGTAGCCCTCATTCTTTATCAGAGTGCCTGGGGTTGAGTCTCAGCTTTCTTTTTTTATTTTTCTTTTTTTCAACTTTTTTTTAATAAATATAAATTTCCAAAGTACAACTTCTGAATTATAGCGGCTTTTCCCCCTAAAACCTCCCTCCCACCCGCAACCATCCCATCTCCCACTCCCTCTCCCATCCCATTCATCATCAAGATTCATTTTCAATCATCATTTGATACAGATGATCAACTTAGTATACACTAAGTAAAGATTTCAACAGTTTGCACCCACACAGACACATAAAGTATAGAGTACTGTTTAAATAATAGTTTTACCATTAATTTGCATAGTATAGCACATTAAAGACAGAGGTCTTACATGGGGAGCAGGTATACAGTGACTCCCATTGTTGATTTAACAATTAACACTCTTATTTATGGCATCATTAATCACCTCTTAATTAATCATTAATCAGCTCTTGTCATGAGCTGCCAAGGCTATGGAAGCCTCTTGAGTTCACCAACTCTGATCTTATTTAGACGAGGTCATAGTCAAAGTGGAAGTTCTCCCCTTCAGAGAAAGGTACCTTCTTCTTTGATGGCCCGTTCTTTCTACTGGGATCTCACTCGCAGAGATCTTTCACTTAGGGTTGTTTTTGTTTTTTGTTTTTTGTTTTTGCCAGAGTGTCTTGGCTCTCCAAGCCTAAAATACTCTCATGGGCTCTTCAGCCAGATCTGAATGCCTTAAGGGCTGATTTTGAGGCCAGAGTGCTGTTTAGGACATCTGCCATTCTATGAGTCTGCTGTGTATCCCGCTTCCCATATTGGATCATTCTCTCCCTTTTTAATTCTATCAGTTAGTATTTGCAGACACTAGTCTTGTTTATGTGGTCCCTTTGACTCTTAATCCTACCATTATGATCAATTGTGAACTGAAATTGATCACTTTGGCTAGTGAGATGGCATTGGTACATGCCACCTTGATGGGATTGAATTGGAATCCCCTGGCATGTTTCCAGCTCTACCATTAGGGGCAAGTCCGATTGAGCATGTCTCAAATTGTACATCTCCTCCCTCTCTTATTCCCACCCTTATATTTTACAGGGATCACTTTTCAGTTAATTTTAAATGCCTAAGAATAATTGTGTGTTAATTAAAGAGTTCAACCAATGGTATTAATAGAACAAAAAAATACTAAAAGGAATAAAATAGTAAGTTGTTTCTCAACAGTCAGGACAAGGGCTGATCAAGACATTGTTTCTCAGTGTCCATTTCACTTCAACAGGTGTCCTTTTAGGTGCTCAGTTGTCACTGATCAGGGAGAACATATGATATTTGTCCCTTTGGGACTGGCTTATTTCACTCAGCTGATGTTTTCCAGATTCCTCTGTTTTGTTGCAAATGATTGGATTTCATTATTTTTGACTGCTGGATAGTATTCTATAGTGTACAGATCCCATAATTTCTTTATTCAGTCTTCTGTTGATGGGCATTTAGGTTGATTCCAGGTCTTAGTTACTGTGAATTGAGCTGCAAGAAACATTAAGGTGCAGGCAGCTCTTTTATTTTTCAATTTGGCTGGGTTATATGGTAGGATTATATTCAGGTTTCTGAGCAATCTCCAAACTGACATCCATAGTGGCTTTACTAGTTTGCATTCCCACCAACAGTGGGTTAGTGTCCCTTTTCCCCCACATTCTCGCCAGCATCTGTTGTTAATTTCTTTTTGAAAGCCATTCTAACTGGGGTGAAGTGAAAACTCATTGTGGTTTTGATTTGCATTTCCCTGATGGCTAGTGATCCTGAACATTTTTTCATGTGTCTGTTGACTGCTTGGATTTCCTCTTTTGAAAAAATATCTGTTTAGGTCCTTGTCCCATCTGTTAAGTGGGTTGTTTGTTTTGTTGTGGAGTTTCTTGAGCTCTTTGTAGATTCTGGTTATTTTTTTTTTATTTTTATTTTTTGACAGGCAGAGTGGACAGTGAGAGAGAGAGACAGAGAGAAAGGTCTTCCTTTGCCGTTGGTTCACCCTCCAATGGCTGCTGCGGTTGGCGCGCTGCGGCCGGCGCACCGCACTCATCCGATGGCAGGAGCCAGGTGCTAGGTGCTTATTGGTCTCCCATGGGGTGCAGGGCCCAAGCACTTGGGCCATCCTCCACTGCACTCCCGGGCCACAGCAGAGGGCTGGCCTGGAAGAGGGGCAACCGGGACAGAATCTGGTGCCCCGACCGGGACTAGAACCCGGTGTGCCGGCGCCGCAAGGCGGAGGATTAGCCTGTTGAGCCACGGCGCCGGCCGAGATTCTGGTTATTAATCCTTTATCATTTGCATAGTTTTCAGCTCTGTTTCTGATTCAGTTTCCTACTATTCTGCATCCCGAGAGGCAGCAGGTAACGGTTCAATTACTTGAGTCCCTGCCACCCACGTGAGAGAACTAGATTGCGTTCCAAGCTCTTTGCTACCATGTGGCCAAACCCCAGTTGTTGTGGGCATTTGAGATGTGAACCAGTGGATGGAAAATCTCTCTGTATATTCCTGCCTTTCAAATAAATTTTAAAAAGTAAGTAAATTTTTGGCCGGCGCCGTGGCTCAACAGGCTAATCCTCCGCCTTGCGGCGCTGGCACACTGGGTTCTAGTCCCAGTCAGGGCACTGGATTCTGTCCCGGTTAACCCTCTTCCAGGCCAGTTCTCTGCTGTGGCCAGGGAGTGCAGTGGAGGATGGCCCAAGAGCTTGGGCTCTGCACCCCATGGGAGACCAGGAGGAAGCACCTGGCTCCTGCCATCAGATCAGCGCGGTGCACCGGCCACAGTGCACCAGCTGCGGCGGCCATTGGAGGGTGAACCAACGGCAAAGGAAGACCTTTCTCTCTGTGTCTCTCTCACTGTCCGCTCTGCTTGTTAAAAAAAAAATTAAAAATAAATAAATAAATAAAAATAAGATAAAAAGTAAGTAAATTTTTAAAAATTATCATGAACTTTTTCTCAAGTTGAAATACTACTTGGGAAGGCAACCTTGGTTTTTTGACAGAACTTTTCAATAAAGGTATTTATACTGTGAAGTTATTTTTATGGGACTGTAGGCTGCCTCAGATAAGTCAAAATTCACAAAGTATCTCTAGTATGATAATTTTAATTTTAAAAAAAGGGCACAACGTAGTTTAAATGCAGATTTCTTAACTGACCCACTGAATTTTAGTTTAGTAGATCAGATTCTGAGAACAAGATTTTGCATTTTAACATGATTGAGAAAGAACTTGTAAGATCAGAACCATTCACAATAGCTACAAAAAAATTAAATATATTGGAATAAATTTAACCAAGGATGTGAAAGTCCTCTACAATGAAAATAACAAAACATTAAAGAAAGAAATAGAAGACACACACATAAAAATAAGGAAAAATCTTCCATGTGCATGGATTGGAATAATTGATTTCATCAAAATACCGTACTACTGAAAGCAACTTACAGATTGAATGCAATCCCAATCAAAATACCAAGGACATTCTTCTCAGATCTAGAAAAAATGATGCTAAAATTCATATGGAAGCGTAAGAGACCTTGAATAGCTAACACAACCTTAAACAACAAAAGCAAAGCCAGAAGCATCACAATACCAGATTTCAAGACATACTTCAGAGCAGTTAGAATCAAAATAGCCTGGTACTGGCACAAAAGTAGACACATAGACCAATGAAACCCCAGAAATTAATCAGCTAATTAATTCAACCAACTAACCTTAGACAAATGAGTTGAAATCAATCCCTGGAGAAAGGATACTCTGTTTAACAAATGGTGCTAGGGAAATTGAATCTACAAGTGCAGAGGTATGGAAAAAGACCCTTACCTTCCATTTTAGGCAAAAATCAACTCAAAATGGATCAAGAGTCTAAATCTATGAACTTATATCATCAAATTACTAGAGGAAAACATTGGGGAAACTCTGCAAGACATTGGCATAGGCAAAGGCTTCTTGGAAAAGTCCCCAGAAGCACAGGCAATCAAAGCCAAAATAGACAGATGGAATTACATCAAACTAAGAAGTTTCTGCACTGCAAAAGAAACACTAAGCAAAGTGAAAAGGCAACCAACAGAATGGGAAAAAATAATTGCAAACTATACAACCAATAAAGAATTAATATCTAGGATTTATAAAAATGTCAAGAAACTCAACAACACCAAAACGAACAATTCAGCTAAAAAATAGGCAAAGAATTTGAAGAGACATTTTTCAAAAGATGAAATTCAAATAGCCAACAGACATGTGAAAAGATGCTCAGGGTTACTAGCCATCAGAGAAATGCAGATAAAAGCCACAGTGAGGTTTCATCTCATCCCAATTAGAATGGATATCATACAGAAATCAAAAAAACAATAAATGCTGGTTCAAATGTGGGGGAAAAGGTACCATAATCCACTGTTGGTGGGAATGTAAACTACAACCATCATGGAAGACAGTATGGAGATTCTTCAGAAATTTTAAACTAGATCTACCATATGACCCAACCATCCCACTCTCTGGAATTTACCCAAACAACATGAAGTCAGCAAATGAAAGTCGGCTGTACACCATGTTTATTGCAGCTCAATTCACAGTAGCTAAGACATGGAATCAACCCATATATTCATCAACTGATGACTAGCTAAAAAAATGTGGTATAGATATACTATGGAATAGTATGAGTAGTAACTCAACCAAAATAAAATAAGAAAGTCCTGTCTTTTGTAACAAAATAGATGCAACTGAAACCATTATGCTTAGAAAAATAAGCCAGTCTCAAAAAGACACATTTCATGTTTTCGCCAATAAGTGGCAGTTCATACAGAATACCAAAAAATGTACAGGATGAACAGACATCTTGTAATACAATTGTAGCTGTTAGCCCTTGTTTATTCTCCTGTTGAACTGTGGTCTTCCTATTTTTTTATTTATTGAATATTATGGTTAGTGGTGAATTAAGCCTGTGATTATAGAGTAGATTCAAATTATGTCTTTGCAAAAAAAATAAGATCTCAATACAGCACTCACATAGCAACTAGCTCAATATGTGACATCATTTATAATTTTCTAAATGTTTGTAACTTACCATACCTAGGGCAGATGTTTATATGTCATTTTTTAAACAAGAAAACCAGGGGTCTCTTGATTGCATATTTAAAAAATAATAAACCATGAGTTAGAGCTGAATCCTTTTTCTTACTGTGACAATTCTGGAGCCGGCATTCTGGTACAGCAGGTTAAACTACCATCTGCAGTCCCAGCATCGCATACAAATGCTGATTCAAATCCCTGCTGCTCTACTTCTGATTCAGCTCCTGTTGATGTGCCTGGGAAAAGAGCAGTAGTTCTTGGGTCCCTACACTCACATGGGAGACCCTGACAGAGTTCCAGGCTCCTGGCTTTGGCCTGACCCAGCACCGACACTCGTGGCCATTTGGGGAGTGAACCACTGATAGAAGATCTCTTGTGCTCTCTTTTTGTGTATCTCTCCCTCTTTCTCTGTAACTCTGTCTTTCCAATAAACAAATAAATAAATCTTTTTAAAAAATAAGTCAGGCAAAGAAGAGGTTGCGTAAGGCAGCCATCTGCAAGCTGGGAAGGGAGCCCTCACAGAAATCTGAGCATGCTGGCACCCTGATGTTGAACTTTGAGCCCTCAGAACTATGAGAAAATAAATTTCTGTTGTTTAAGTTTAAAAAAAAAATAACCTGCATTGTAAATAAGTATCGAGAAGTTACCTATTCTTAGGGGCTATGGCCCCTACTCTGAGAATCGTGACTATAAACTTGAATCCAGAACTAAGTCCCAGCCAGACTGAACTCTCTGAATCCCATCAAATGTTAAATTCCAAGTTCCAAGCAACTCTGAACACTCTGTTTCCAGGAGACTGAGGATGGCAAGGAGGTAGCGGCCCCTGCAGGAGCCCCTAGTGCTGTGTGTCAGGGTGCAGGTGGAGGTGGTTGTGGTGGCAACAGCCCCTTAGACACAGGTGACTCCAGATGGGAGTGTTGGGTGGCGGAGGACCTCTGTCATTTGTAAGTTTGACATCCATGGTTTCAGCAGTGCACAAATGCTCTTGGGGTACCTCAAATATTCATGTGTTGCTTTGAGGAGACAAATTGAGCCCCTGTGCTGGAAAGCTGGGATTAACACCAGTCCCTGAGCATGGAGGTAAAGGGCATTTACTCACAAGCCTCTGCATCTCCACAGCTTTTTGCTGTTTTCTGTTCTTAAAAATCAGTCTTCTACGATAACAAAAGTTTGGCGTTTTAGTTTCTATAGTAGAGTGGACATGGCTTATTTTTTATGACTGCATTTTCATTTAATGCTTCTGAAACAAAAGCCAATCACTTGTACAATCCTGATGTATAATAATCTAGGATTTTGTGTTTCTCAGTATCTGGTCTTTGTGAAGTTTCTTCATTCTGTGTTGACTATTTCTGTTTGTCTATCAGGATATGAGAAGAACCCAAAAGTGACAAAGTGACTGCTGAGTGTTAATCCTCCTGAGAGGGAACAGAAATTAAAATGTAACATTAAATCATGGGAAAGATGGATAGAATCTTTCAAATATCTTTTAAGTACACTCTGTGTGATGACAGTGATATTATTAACTGTCACTGGTAGAAGCGCAAAGTTTGAATAATTTAATTTTCCTTTATTCCAACAGATTAAAACCAAAATATCCCACTAGTTCTTTTTTCAAATTAAAAATTATGAGACTTTGAGTAGGCATGAGGGAGTAGACAGAAGCCAGTAATGCTGACAGGTAAATTGTATCTATATTCCACTGATGAGGAGATTGTCTGCCTGTTGCTTTCTTATGCTATTGAAAGTGCGTGGCTCTACTCTACTTTCACCTGAGGATTTATTTAATACATTAAAACTTGTATTTATTCTGTTCGAGAGGGAGGGGGAGAGATAGAGTTAGGGAGGGAGGGAGACTGGGGAGAGAAAGAACGCGAGTTGGGGGGGGAGAGAAGGAGAGGGAGAGTTAGAAGGAGATGGGGCAGGGGGAGAGACCCTATCTCTCTTACCGAAATGCCTGGAAGTTGGGGACTCAATCCAGGTCTCCCATGTGGGTGGCAGGGACCCAACCACATGAACTAACACTTGCTGCCTCTTAGGATGTATATAGTTGGGAAGCTAGATTTGAGAGTGGAACTGACACTGAACCCAGGCACACCAATATGGGATGAGGCCATCCAACCAGTATCTTAAAGACTACACCAAATGCCTGGCCTTGATAAATTTTTTTCATTTCCTACTATGTACAAAGCACTGAGTGAGCTACCAAATTAAACAGTTTATCTTTCTCCAAAGAA
Source organism: Sylvilagus floridanus (assembly GCA_949820135.1). Taxonomy (NCBI): domain Eukaryota; kingdom Metazoa; phylum Chordata; class Mammalia; order Lagomorpha; family Leporidae; genus Sylvilagus; species Sylvilagus floridanus. The sequence continues at coordinate 16,761,782 of OX463229.1, forward strand.
CCTGCAGCAGGAAAGGAAGCCATGAATACAACTTCCTATAACCTACACAGAAGATAGGTGGCATGAAAAACGTACAGCCACCAGAGGGACAAAGGACAGAGGTAATCAGAATGGACATGTACAATCACATGGATGCCAGCAGTCGACAAGAACTCCGCCTGTTGAAGTCCATGGGGGCTGTGTGTTTGCACAGCAGAAAGTGACAAAGGCTGTAGGGGAGGGACAGACTGTGAATTCACAGGCAGTCCCTCTTGGTTGACAGGATCAGTGGAAAATATTTGGGTCTTTGAGGAATAGATAAGATTTAAATGAAAATTAGATGTAGAGGAAACTGCTTGAAATAAAAATCATGATTTCAGAAATGTTTAGGGGATAGCCAAGGTCCAGCTCCGGGTTTCAGCTCAGTTTTCTGAATCAGGGAACATCCAGAAAGTATGTGGCTAGAGAGCTCAGTGGGGGACTGTGGGACGTCTGGGAGAAAAGCCAGCAGGCTGAAGACCAAGCCAGAAGTTGCCGGAGAGGAGAGGCCGATCTGAACCAAAGGGCAGAGTAGGCAGCGGTTTCACCTGCTCTCACCTCTGCAAACTTTTGGGTGGCAGGAGGGATAGCAAAACCTACAAGGATGATTGAAACAGAGGGTTTCCAACCCTCTAGGCATGAACTGACCAAGAAATCACTGCAGTGGAAAAAAAATTTTAAAAAGGAAGAAATGATATGAATTGTGAAGCAGGCTGAGTTCAGATCAGAGATCTGGCAATTAAGGCAATAAGTCAAGTCATATTTCCTGCACACCAAGTTTGAGGTGGTGAAATTCATACTTGTGGGGCATCTACAGCATTTTGTGTTTACTGAAATAGGGATCTTCAAAATGTCTAAATTAAACATTCCTCTCACCAGTTAAACTCTTTTCTCTTGATCAGTTTCCACTGGAGAGAGAAAAATGATCCATACTCCATCCTCTGTGCCTCTGACATTTATTCTTGCTCAGGATCATTCTCTCCTTTCTTCTCCAGCTTTCTATTCATCAACACATAATCCATTTTCATTCCTGTACAGTGGATGATCTTTTTTTAAAACTTTTATTTAAAAATATAAATTTCCAAAGTACAGCTTTTGGATTACAGTGGCTTTTTCATCACAAAACTTCCACCCACAACCCTACCATCTCCCGCTCCCTCTCCCATTCCATTCACATCAAGATTCACTTTCAATTCTCTTTATATACAGGAGATCAATGTAGTATATATTAAGTAAATATTTCAACAGTTTGCAACCACACAGAAAAACAAAGTGTAAAGTACTGTTTGAGTACTAGTTATAGCATTAATTCACATTGTACAACGCATTAAGGACAGAAATCCTACATGAGGAGTAAGTGCACAGTGACTCCTGTTGTTGACTTAACAAATTGACACTCTTGTTTATGGCATCAGTAATCTCCCTAGGCTCTCATCAGGAGTTGCCAAGGATATGGAAGCCTTTTGAGTTTGCTGACTGTAATCTTATTTAGACAAGGTCATAGTCAAAGTGGAAGTTCACTCCTCCCTTCAGAGAAAGGTACCTCCTTCTTTGACAGCCCGTTCTTTCCACTGGGATCTCACTCGCAGAGATCTTTTATTTAGGTCTTTATTTATTTATTTATTTTGCCAGAGTATCTTGGCTTTCATTGCCTAAAATACTCTCAATGGGCTCTTCAGCCAGATCTGAATGCCTTAAGGGCCGGTTCTGAGGCCAGAGTGCTGTTTAGGACATCTGCCATTCAATGAGTCTGTTGTGTATCCTGCTTCCCATGTTGGATTGTTCTCTTCCTTTTTAATTCTATCAGTATTTGCAGACACTAGTCTTGTTTATGTGATCCCTTTGACTCTTAATCCTACCATTATGATCAATTGTGAACTGAAATTGATCACCTTGGCTAGTGAGATGGCATTGGTACATGCCACCTTGATGGGATTGAATTGGAATCCCCTGGCACGTTTCCAGCTCTACCATTAGGGGCAAGTCCAATTGAGCATGTCCCAAATTGTACATCTCCTCCCTCTCTTATTCCCACTCTTATATTTAACAGGGATCAATTTTCAGTTTAATTTTTCATGCCTAAGAATAATTGTGTGTTAATTAAAGAGTTCAACCAATAGTATTAAGTAGAACAAAAAATACTAAAAAGGATAAAGTATTAAGTTGTTCATCAACAGTTAGGACAAGGACTGATCAAGTCTCTATTTCTCATAGTGTACATTTCACTTCAATAGGTTTCCTTTTTGGTTCTCGGTTAGTTGTCACCAATCAGGGAGAACATATGATATTTGTCCCTTTGGGACTGGCTTATTTCACTCAGTATGATGTTTTCCAGATTCCCCCATTTTGTTGCAAATGGCCAGATTTCATTGTTTTTGACTGCTGTATAGTATTCTATAGAGTACATATCCCATAATTTCTTCATCCAGTCTACTGTTGATGGGCATTTAGGTTGATTCCAGGTCTTACCTATTGTGAATTGAGCTGCAATAAACATTAAGGTGCAGACAGCTTTTTGTTTGCCAATTTAATTTCCTTTGGGTAAATTCCAAGGAGTGGGATGGCTGGGTTGTATAGTAGGATTATATTCAGTTTTCTGAGGAATCTCCAGACTGACTTCCATAGTGGCTTTACCAGTTTGGATTTCCACCAACAGTGGGTTAGTGTCCCTTTTTCCCCACAGTGGATGATCTTTAAACTTAACTGCATAGAAGAATGCCAAAGCAGTGTTGAAAGAAAATGAGAATGCCATTTTGGAGGCTATGTGTTGTATTTACCCAGTGCATGGATGTCATCCCAGTTCGCTAACAAATTACGAGGGATCGCAGCTGACCACTGTTTGACTTTTAGGCCTCAGAATCAATCCTGAACCATCACCAGCTATGCACTGAATTTTTCCCACCTCCAAGGTGGGGAAGTTTTGTTCGGACTTCCAGTCTGCATTGGTGCTTCTTGAACCACTTCTCTAAATATTCACTTCTGGTTTAAATGGTTGCTGCTTTCCAGACCTCTCAGTCCAGGGCAAATTAGCAGGTGATGCTTCTGTGAAAAAAGTCTCGTTATTTGCAAGTGTGTGAAAAGAAAACTTGTTCTCATCGTGGGAAATAAATTTGCTTTTAGTTTCTTTTTTTTTAAAAATTATTTTATATATTTGAAAGAGTTATGGGGCGGGGCATGTGAAAGAGAGGTCTTTAATCCTCTGGTTTACTCCCCAAATGGTCTTGATGGCCTGAACTAGAAAGATCCAAAGGCAGGAGCCAGAAGCATCCTCGGTGTCTCCCACATGGGTGTAGGGGCCTAAAGACTTGGGCCATCCTCTGCTGCTTTCCCAGGCGCATCAGCAGGGATACTGGATCGGAAGTGGATTGGCCAGGACTCCAACATGCATCCATATGGGATGCTGGCGCTGCAGGACAGGGCTTTAACCTACTGCGCTATTGTGCTGGTCTGTGTTTTTAGTTTCTTTTGACAGATCCTGCAGGAATTCAACACCGTTCCCATGACTTCTGGTTGGAATGGACGTCCCAGGAGGAATGAGGGAAAATATTGTTCCGTTTCTTTGGAAGGGACTAGTTCCTGATCTGTTGGTCTCTTGGTTTTAGATCACCTTGTAGCTGCTCGGGCTCATGGCCTGCTCGGGTCCTGAAGCAGGCTCCTTCAGAAGGGGTGCAGTGAGCAACCTGGGCTGGGAGGAGGCGGACATGTGATTTTTGGTAGACCAGACAACTGGAAATAGCAACACTCCTGAATGCAGGAGGAAGAACATGCAGGACAGGGGCTCACTGGCAGCATCTTCAGTGATGCAGCTGCGGCTTTGAGCTCAGAGCATTGTTTCTTGAAGTCAAGACAGACCACTTCTGTGACCTAGCAGGAAGTCAGCACTCTCTGTTTTGGGTTTGACATAGTTTGTGGCTCATTTTCTGTTTTGAGATGAAATATACTGTGGTCCCAACTAATCAGATTTTCTGCAGGTGATTGCACTGCTGAATGTAATTTGCCTGTTGTTGGGGATACTTTGTTAAAAACCACAGGGGAGAGACGAGAAATGAAAACATAATGTGACCGGCATTTAATAGGTTATGGTCATCGCCTTCATAGCCCCTACTTAGTTTTCTAAGTTCGCCTCTTAATTTCCTGAGTGAGCCTCTTCCTCATTTAGCTATCCATTATTAAAAGCACCCCAGCGGTGCTCCAGGTGCCTGAGAAGTGCCCCAGATGTGTGAACAGTGAATGAGAAAGTGACTCCATCCTGAGGCTTGCCAGATGAATTAGAATAAATGTCCCTTTGAAAAAGGTACTTGACTGAGCTTTGCAAAAGACTTTCATCTTTGCCACTCCATAGCATTACCCGCAAGTTCCTTGGCCTTCGGAGCCTCGGTTTCCTCATGGGTGACGTGAGGATAAAATGATATAGAGAGTGGCCTGACTCTTCTTGGCTCATGGCAGGCCTGGAGATGTGATTGCTACTTACTGGAGAGTCCCAGGTGGTTCATCACAGAAGTAAGGACTTGGGTCCCCAGCATATAGCCTCTGTTGACTTGGGGTTCTGGGGAGAACAGTAAACCAGCCTAAGAGGTCCCAAGTACTGTCAGACATATCAACATCCCACTGGGGTGTTATCTCCAGCCCTGATCTCACGTCACTGATGATGTCTCCAACTCCTTCACTAGCAGAGTTCTATTGAGTTATCTGCAAGAGCAAACAAACTCTCACACCATCAAACTTTATTTTAGCACAGGCTTGGTAAGCCAAGGGTGGGCAATGAGCAGTAGGGCCTGGTTCCAGCACCATGTGGTTTGGAGACCAGCTCTGCCATTAATCAGTTTTGCTACCTTGGGCGAAGTAGTATCACCTGTCTTGGCCTTGCTTGTCTGTTTTCAAAAATAATGTGTGAGTGGCTATGGAGAAGTGCTCTGGATTCTTTCTTACCTTTTATTATTATCGTTGTCATGGTTATTAATATTATTGCATTATCATGTTTTGGTCACAATCACAGGTCATCACATGAATGATGGCAGTCATGTATACAGTGTGTTCTTTTTTTCTTTTTTTTATTTTTTTTGACAGGCAGAGTGGACAGTGAGAGAGAGAGACAGAGAGAAAAGTCTTCCTTTGCCGTTGGTTCACCCTCCAATGGCCGCCGCGGCCGGCACGCTGAGGCCGGCGCACCGCACTCATCCGATGGCAGGAGCCAGGTGCCAGGTGCTTCTCCTGGTCTCCCATGGGCTGCAGGGCCCAAGCACTTGGGCCATCCTCCACTGCACTCCCGGGCCACAGCAGAGAGCTGGCCTGGAAGAGGGGCAACCGGGACAGAATCCGGCGCCCCAACCGGGACTTAGAACCCGGGGTGCCGGCGCCGCAAGGTGGAGGATTAGCCTGTTGGACCACGGCGCCGGCCTACAGTGTGTTCTTAAGGATACGCATTGATTTTGATAAAGCCCAACTAATGTTGTGGAGAAACTAGGGTATTCAGCATTTTGAAATCAGTCCTGATATCGGCAGCTTAGTAAAAGGTTTGCTTGCTATGGGCCATGGTCATGAACAGGATTGGCTGTGAGTTAGTTGCATGCAGTGTGTTTGCAAATCTTGTAGGTCTTCACCATCTCTTCCATAGGAGGAAGTCTATCCAAATATGAGTGAGAAAGGAATAATCGCAGGGGAACTGTGTTTCTGCCTTATTTTATTTAAAAGGTAATGATCCTCAATGTTGGATCCTTGATTAGTACTATCGCATTTCCTGGGGTATAACTCATAACTGCTCAGCACACCCATTCGTTGTGAGGTCAGAGTTGAGAATTAGCCAATCTAGTAATTTCAGGAGAGGCTTTCAGCTTTCTAGGTGGCGATTGGACTTCATGTGTGTCTGGGATTTGCTTCTAAGATAGAGAAGTTCAGGTCAATAGCAGACCACTGTAGTGGAGTATGGTTGGTGTGGAGAGGGCAAGGGTTGGGGGGAAAAACATAGCGCCAAAGAATTCTGAAAATCTTCTTTCTCAAAACTCACCCATTGCAGACGTCGTTTCCAATCATAGCATATTTGACGATGGCTGGGTGGTCCAACAGCTGGTTCCTAGACAGGCTGAGAAGTCGTAGGGGAAATCTAAATGTAAGATACTAGCTTTGTAAACAGCAGCACAGGCGGGGCCTGTGGGAGAAAAAACTTCATATGGCAAACATTTTGCTACATTTTTGTTGTTGTTGTTCTAGGATAGCCAGTCACCGTGCCCATCATCCTTTTCCTCTTCTCTGTAATCCACAATCCACTGACCCATTAGGGAAAGGCCAGATGAACACATAGAACTGAAAAGAGCAGACTGAAGTCCTGGGAAAGAAACACTCCTCTAACCTCTTGGTCTCTTTCACAGCGTCTGTCATGAGTGAGCATAGGGGAGCGATCTGGCTCACTTATGTCCGGATTTGTAGAACATCCCAACGGCTGTGGACCTGTAGTCAGGTTTGCAAAGGCAAAAGCTTGCTGAGCCTTCCATGCAGGGGAATGAGAGCCTTGCTTTTGAATTTTCAGCCCCACATGAGCACAAAAATGTTTTCTGATTCATAAAGCAGGCACATGGTACAACCCTCTATCTTCTCAGTTACTTTTGTCAGACCAAAGTTTTACCCACTTTGCATTTTTATAATCCTTCTCTGAGGACCACACAAATTGGTTGCTTACTATGCTCAATGGCCCAGAAAGTATCTCCCATTGTTGGATAGTGACTAACAAGCTATATTGATGCTCATTCACAATGGTTATGAGGGGACTGGCATTGTACGTAACAGGTTAAGCTGCCGCCTGCAGTGCCGGCATCCCATATAGGCACCAGTTTGAGTCCCTGCTGCCCTACTTCTAGTCCAGCTCCCTGCTATTGATTCTGGGAAAGCAGTGAAAGATGGCCCAAGTGCTTGGGCCCTTGCACCCATGTGGGAGACCTGGATTAACTTCCTGGCTCCTGGCTTTGGCTTGGCCCAGTCCTGGCCATTGTGGCCATTTGAGGAGTGAACCTGTGGATAGAAGACCACTCCTTCCTCTCCTGCTATCCCCCTCTCCCTCTCTCTCTCTGTAACTCTGTCCTTCAGATAAAATAAATCTTTTAAAAAATGGTTACGGGGCAAAAACAGAGAGCTCTTATTCCTTTTTTAAAATGAGAAATCAACTTCTTATATTCATCTTCTACTTACCTTTCTATAAGTGATTTCACATTTTGGGAAGATGCACCTGAATAATTAAAATTAAGAAAATAAAGTCAGTGAGTTCTATTTGACTGTCAATATCGGAGTCTGATTGGCTGAACTCATGGAAGAAACATCATTGCAAAGTCAAAGGTCATCCAGACCATCACTTTGATGGAAACATTTTGCTGCTGATGGATTCTATAGTGCTTTATCCTAGAATCCTTAATTGTTTTCTGTTTATTGGATACTTTATTAACATAACCAAAATTTCTTTCGATTTGAGAGTCTCAAGACATTTTCTTAGCATGTGAAAAAAAGGTATATATTTATCACCAAAGAGACCCACTAATCAAAGTATGAAGGAACAAGTTGAAGGATTAGAGGGACCATGAAAAGAATTCTTTGAATACTACTTTTCTCCCTGCAGGAATTTTAATCTCCTCACGGTTCTCCTGCTCACTCCTTCAGACAGTCTGGCCAGAGTAAGTTTCAGATTATTGAGGTGACACAGTTGAACTCCTGAAATCATGGGCATGACTGTTCTCCCCCAAACCATGTTACCACCTGTAATGTCTCCATTTTACTGACATAATAATTGCAAGTATTTGTGGGATACAGTGTGATAATTCAATACATGTAGACAATGTGAAATGATCATATCAGGGTAATTAGCCTTATCTCCTTATACATTTATCCTCTCTTTGTGTTGGGAGTCTTTGAACTCCTCTCTTGTTATTTATAAAAAATGTAATAAATGGCTGTGACTCGTAGTCACTGTACTGTGCTGTAGAATATTAGAAGTTATTCCTTCTAACAGCCTCCCTCAATTCCTGCTCCCCCTACCCTTTCTAGCCGTACTAATCACTATTCTACTGTCTATTTCTATGAAATCAAAGCTTTTAGATTCTACATAGGAGTGAAACAGGCACCATTTGTCTTTCTATGCCTGGCTTATCATTCTCATTGTAATTATAATTATGATGTCCTCCAGTTCCGTCCACATTGCTACAAATAACAGAATTTCATTCTTTTTAAAAATCACTGAATGAAATTCCATCATGTATATATGCTACCTTTTCTTTATTGAATATTTATTTTTTTCCTAGGTCCTATTAAACACCTATTAGCATATTTAAGCCCTAGTCTCTTGTGAGGGGCAGGTACTGTAGGTTCTGTAGTATTCCCATTTTATAGATGAGGAAAATGAGAGTGACTTCAGCATCTTGCCCAAAGTCACAACTACTGATTCAGAGAACCACAGATAAAACCAGTCCCTTTTGTCTGCAGGGCTGAGCTCTGACACCCTGTGGGGCACTGCTCCTCTGGAGTGGAGTCTAGGAAGGGTGAACCCCAATGTGAGTTTATTGCCTTTTTGTGTCCAGGAAGGAGACTTCCCCATAACAAATGGGTGGTGGATACAGCCTATACACCTGCAAGATAGTGTCATTGGAATAGATGTGTAATTGAATGATGAGAATAGTTTTGAAAGGTCATGGGAGACCAGGACAAGCACGTGGCTCCTGCCATCAGATCAGCGCAGTGTGCCGGCCGCAGCGGCCATTGGAGGGTGAACCAACGGCAAAAGGAAGACCTTTCTCTCTGTCTCTCACTGTCCACTCTGCCTGTCAAAAAAAAGAAAAAGAAAAAAGAAAAAGAATAGTTTTGAAAGGTCAGTGCAACCCAACCCCAATGCTTGACTAGAGGAAAAAATCTAATGAGATTTGAGGCCTACTGTCTCTGCTTGGGGAAGGTCCCTGGTTTTATAAAACTGAGTCCTAAATGCAGAGACTTGGAGTATTTCTGGGGAAGGGCATTTAGTCTAGCAGTTCAGACACTGACTGGTTAAGGTGCCCATGCCCCATATCAGAGTGCCTGGGTTCAATACCCGGCTCTGGCTTCTGCTTTTAGTTTCTTGCTAATAGAGACCTGGTTGCAGTGATGATGACTGAAGTGAATGAGTTCCTGCCATCCATGCGGGAGGCCTGGATTGAGTTCCTGGTTCCTACCGTTGTTCCCAGTCAGAGAGCCATTGTGGATATTTGGGGAGTGAACTAGCAGATGGGAGCGTTCTCTCTGTCCTCTGGCTTTGTACCTCTCAAGTAAAGAAGTTAACAAACAAACAAAGCATTTCTGGACGTTGATTGCTCCCTTGGCCCTCCAGAAGGAGGCGTGTGGCCCCTGCATGCTGCCCAGGGATGCCTCCACAGCTCACTGGTAGGCTGGGCTCTTCATCCAGTTCCAGCCCCATGACTCCCAACTTCCCATTTACAGAAGGATAATAAAACAGGAGGTTTTTAATTCTCACTTCTTGATTTTTCTCTTAATGAGAAATGAAAACTAATGAAATCTCAAGCCAGGAGAGGATAAAAAAAATAAAAAGATGAGGTCAGACCAATACTTTTCCTCATTATCTAGAGTGAAGCTGGGGATTCAAGGAACAGAGCACCCTTAGAGCTTGAGGAAAATGGGAACATGTGACGGCGTGCCACACATGCAGCCCCACCCTCTACCCAACACCACCTGTGCCTTTGTGACTTAGGTCAAGATGGGTGGCCCCTGGAGCGAGGAGTTGCCTGTTCTTTACTCAGATGGTTTTCTCCTGGTTAGTATCCATACTATGCGCACAGAATTCTCTTTCCCCCAGCACTTTGGCATTTTATTATTTGTCAAGGTGGTCCAATGGAGAACTTACTGGTCAGCAATTATGGAAGGAAAGAACGCAGAAGGGTCTTTAAAGTTTGAACTCTGGTTCAAATATAGTGTATTGGAGAAAATAGTTTTACGCAGTCTCAGCATTGGCTATCCCTCCATAGTTTAATTTCAGCTTACATTTCCAACATTGGGTCAGTATTCCAGTGTTCACCATGGCAGGAAGCCTTAATAATCTTTTTTTTTTTTGACAGGCAGAGTTAAACAGTGAGGGAGAGAGACAGAGAAAAAGGTCTTCCTTTTTCCATTGGTTCACCCCTGAAATAGCTGCCATGGCCGGCGTGCTGCGCCGATCCGAAGCCAGGAGCCAGGTGCCTCCTCCTGGTATCCCATGCGAGTGCAGGGCCCAGGCACTTGGGCCATCCTCCACTGCCTTCCCAGGCCACAGCAGAGAGCTGGACTGGAAGAGGAGCAACCGGGATAGAATCTGGCACCCCAACTGGGACTAGAACATGGTGTGCCGGCGCCGCTGGCAGAGGATTAGCCAAGTGAGCCATGGCACCGGCCATATAATCTTTTCATTCACATCAACTGATAACACAGTTTTAATGCCTTCCTAAATTAGCTTGTAAATTTTAGTACCTGGTTTAGGGTAGGTACAAAGTCTCAACTTCTTCATGGAAAAAGATGGAGTACATACAAATGAAAAATCTCTTCATAAATAAAGTCATTCTAAATTTGGCAACATTTCTTGAGTGTTTACTACGTGCCAGGCATTGTCATAGGTGCCGGGGACAGTGAATAGAAAAGACATAATCCATGTTCTTACAAAGCTTATAGATGTTAAACAAGCAATGAATATAAAGTGTTAGGGATTCAGAGAAGTCCTGAAAAAGTGGTGTTTAATTGAATCCTGGAAGAAAATCAAGTGTTTCCATTCTGTAGGTCCTAAGAAAATTCATTCATTCCCAAGGAAGAACCTGATGCTTTGTACACACTTCTCAGAGACAAATCTGCAGCCTGATGCCATAGTTCTGACAACTATCTCTATAGGACTGGGATAGATCCAGCCTTTGTAAGTTTTGATATTTATACCATTGGGGGGATTTTCTTTAAAGAAAAGAACATGAAACACAAAACAAGACCTTGCATTAGAAGGAGTGGAAAGAAACAGGGTTCTTAACCAGCTGTGATTAAATATTTGTATGTCTGTAAATTTTGCAAATATGTGGCTGTCAGGCAAGTGAGGGGTATCCAGCTTCAGCATCATTGGCTTCCTAACTCTGCCTCTTGGCACCCCTTAGAGACAGGGAGCAGGTGGAGCATTGGCCCTGGATGGGAAGTCAGAGTGTCTGGTCAGGTAACCCATTTTAGGGATGAGGCCCAGAGAAGAAAGAGATTTGTTCAAGGTGTTGGAGCTAGTGAGCAGCATCCCAGCCAGTAATCCATTTCAGAGGGCAATGTATTAATGTAGTGTCTGTTACTGCTAGATGTTAGCAAGGATTGAAAATAGATTTTTTAGTTGCTACATAAGAATCTGAATTATATTATTTAGCTCTTATATGAGAATCTAAGAGAAGGATGATGGGTACATTTTAGTTGATCAACCACAATTCCACTCAAGCAAGCCATGAAATGATCTGGACCAGAAACTATAAGCTGTGACAACTGCAGGGCTGGCAGGCAAAGTTATGATTAACCCAATCTAGACAGAGCAGCCGCTGCTCACCATGATGGATCTGTGCCTTTCAGAATGGAGGTAACAGGGGGTGGTGTTTCCAGTCTTCTGATTTCACAAGGGAAGTTGGAAATCTGGGACTTCATTTAGCATCTCTCAAGGCTTAGATATTGGCAGTGAATTCAGCTCATCTAATAAATGCTGTGCATGCCCAACAAAATAAAGTTGTGGGTCATGTTTGCACTTGTCCCAGTTGTGTCCTCCCACCTACAAGGTGACACAAAATCAACTGATCTTAAATACCTCTGAGTTTTTTCCCAAGTTTTTGTTGGCTGATTATAACAGGGGCACTAATTATTTTAAAATTTAATGTTCGCATAATTGGCAGTAATTTACAGTTTGTGTTTCCTTGTAGGTTGAAAAGCAACAGAATTGAGTGATTAATGTTGTGACTCTATATCCCTCCCTCCTTCCCTCTCTTTCTGAAAGATGGTCTGTGTGTATGCTCCCGTGTGTGTGTGTGTGTGTGTGTGTGTGTGTGTGTGTACGCATGCACGTGCAGATGCAGGGTATACAGTTATAAACCAATGGAATCGGGATAATTGGGGCAAACCCTCCTTTTCTCTCTTTCTCCCTTTCAATATTCTCACACTCAGCTTCTCATGCCTCTTCTTCCCCACGAATAGGCTTCCAGTTTATGTCACTGAACACTAATTATGCTCCTTTCTTCCCCATATATAATACTGTTTGTCCTATGCCCTTGACTCCTGATTGTATTGTATTTGATGTTTTGCTGTGTAGAGTCTTGCATCTTTTGCATATTTTGGGTGCATATGACAATAAGTTCCTTGAAAGTAGAAATTTTTCCTAAAGTGTTAAGCACACGATAGATGGTCATTAAAGATCTTTCTCTGGAGCGCGGCGACCATTGGAGGGTGAACCAACGGCAAAGGAAGACCTTTCTCTCTGTCTCTCTCTCTCTCACTGTCCACTCTGCCTGTCAGGAAAAAGCTTCTTGGGTGGAGTGAGAAAAAAGTCAATGGGGAATTCACCCTGCTCTCTTCCAGCCAGGGAGGTAGTCTTTCCTTCCTCGGCAGAATTTTAGGTACTCACAGGTCCCCTCTGTTGCTGCTGTCACTGCCAGCAGTTCCTTTTCCCATGTTGCTTCTGAGATGATTTCTCTCTGGGCTACTGCTCGTTTCTGTGTTTGGTGCTGCATTAAGTCCAGGTTGAGAGATAACAGAAAATAAGAAGATGCTAACCTCACTGCTGATTTGATGGCAATACTGATTCTGGTTTTCTTCTTCAATCAGACTGCTGTTTACTGTCCAGAGTTCTCCAGGAGCTATCCCATACATTCTGTCCAGGTTTTATAGTTCTACTCAGTGGGAGAGACAGGGTGGAGTGTGTCTACTCCATTGTACCAGGGACCTGAAACCTGAATGCATTATGAAGAGTAGGAAACATTCACAGAAAATATGGTGTCCTATGGTGACCTAAGCTAAATCTAATAATGTTATTTAACAGGAATTAGATTTAAGCTAATGAGGGTTTTTTCTTGCATTTTTATGATTTTGAAGGCATTTTCCAGGAGAGCTATTTGTCCAATCTAGTTAAAAATCCATTATGCAAAATTTAACTTCCTTTTTTTCTCTAGAAATGTTTGCTTGTAATAAGCAGAAACATTCAGACTAATGTATTGACCTTAAGCTCAAAATAGTAGGCACTTAATTATCCTTTGTTGTAACAGTTTCTGATGGTATTTCTACTACTGAAAATTTAAATTCACAAGTATGGTTTTGAATTTCAGTGACAACCTAGATAAATTATTTCCCAAAGCCTGCATTTTTTAAAGAATGCAATAGTCTTCCACTGTGGCTTTAAGCTACCTTCCAGGCTCAAAGTTTGACATAGCTGCACCAATATCCTTCAGTCACGTTGAACTCTCTCAGTCTTCTCCAAAGATATTTCGTCCTTAGAGGCTCCCTGCCCTGAGTCACTATTCCCCTGTGCTCTTTGGATTCCTATTTATTCCTGCAGGGCTCTCTGCTCAAACTCCTCTTCCTCTACCTTTCTAGGCAGAGTTAAGTGCCTCTCACCTTCAGTGGCCCCAACTCACCTTTATTTTAATGTCATCTTAGAACCAAAATTTCTTCCTTATTTTTCTCCCTTTCCCATTGGTTTTGATCTCTTGGAGGGCAAGGCTTTGTTTGGCTCTTTTCTCTTTCTAGCACCTCTTGAAACATTGGAGAGGAAAGGGCAGAGGAGAGAGTAGGGCAAAATCAAGTGGAGAATAAGAGTGAGGAAGTAAAAGAGAAGATCAGAGGTAAAGCACCTCCCAGGATGTGGTGGCGCTGAATCATCCAGTTCACTTAGGCTGTCAGTGCAAGTAGCAGACAGCTGTCCCCATGAAACCCTTCATCTTAGGCCCTGAAGAAAATAGAACTGTTGGAAGGATGGCCCCTAGGACTTGAGGAGCCCTGGCCACTGACAATTACATAGAAAAATGTAGGGCACTTGCTTAATTTTTCCCTCTGCAGGTATGCTGATTCGGGCAGTATAGGATGAAAATCTTGATAAAGCAGGAAGATC